>OX155639.1:3755000-5005000 GCA_944567765.1 Carterocephalus palaemon | reverse complement strand
ATATTACATGTCTACATGTGAATCTACTTCTGATAGTTAATGTTTTATGTGATGTGCTTACAGAAACCAATTGTTACAGAAATTAATATACATAGTGGACGCCCGCAGCTTCTCTCGCGTCGAATTAGACCCATTAACGACGTCTGCCCGCGTTCGGGTTGCCCACTTGACTTCAAAAACGGCAAAGTTTCATACTAACTTTGCACCCCCGTTTAACTCCCTTAGGGGGTGAATTTTGAAAAATCCTTTCTTAGTGCAAAATTTCAAGTTTCTAACCCTTATAGTTTAGGCCCTGCGTTGATATGTCAGTCAGTCAGTCAGTCAGTCATTCAGTCAGTCAGTCAGTCAGTCAGTCAGTCAGTCAGCTTCTCCTTTTATAGATATAGAAGATATACATCACTATAATATACATATAGAAGTGATATCAGAACCACGTGAAAATCTCCCGGGACTGCCGAGGAAGGGGATTTTTTTCCATTTGACTTATCTATTTTATTCCTCGGAAATGTTTTCTAGTTTATTATTTAACATTATCCTTCTTAGGTATACTTTTCGTCCATCGATATTAGGCTGTTATAAAAGCCCTATTAATTTAAGGCTAACTACAGATGAAGAATCTATTCAATTAAGATGTTTTGAATCGATTAAAGTGTTTATAATTATACAACAAATGATGACGTAGGAAGGTTAAGCATTGCGTGTAACGCACTACTTACAATGTATGTATTTCCAGAGCTTCCCCGTATTACTATATTACGTTAATTATATTAAATAGGTATAACCGCACCTACTCGCATTTAGATGCTAAGAATAGAAGACAATGAAATTGATTTGATTTACTGAAACAATATTTCCTGGCTCATACCTATCTACTCGTCACGATTGCCTATATTACCTATATCCTTTTTCATAATCCTACAGCCAAGTATAATTATTTATTCGCACCACTATTAATATTCTTTTCACCGTTTGATCATAACTGGAATAAAATTAGCATTGAAACCGAACTCTTGAAAAAAAAGTTCAAATGGGATTGCTGAAGAATAAAATGGCTGGAAAATACGTAGGTACTTGATTGAATCATTCGTAGTTGTAGGAGAATTTCTCCGAAAGAAAATAGTTTAGATATTCACAAATTAACAAAAACCACAGCAAGTATATTTGCAATTCTCTCACGTTTTCCACTCCACTACAAATCGTACCTCTTTATATAGTTCTGGCTGGAATCAATATAAAAACAGATTGGAACTTTAATTATATTCAACTGAATTCACACAAGATATATTTAAACTGTATGTATAGCCACTGTCGATATGTAAAGTACTTTAAGATGCGAATTCATATGTATACTTTGGATAGCAACAATTTTCTTAGGATAGTTGCAAATTCTATTTACATTGCAAAAAGTTTTGGGTGGATTATACTCGTATCGTAACGTAGTAGCTTTAAAGCCATATTATATACTCTTTAATTTAGAGCTATATACCAAGTAGATTATAGATTCGCTTTATTTAATTTATATTAGATACGTCAATAGATTTATCGTTAGAATATGTTATTTAGGTTGGTTATGAGTGTTGGTGTGTGTTTTGAGCTTATGGCTTTTATTGTTAGAATAGTTTTTAGTTGATTGTAATTTGATCAAGTTAAAACCAGAATATATTTGCGATGTCCATTTTGTAGTTTAAGATGTTTAGCAAATGTAATTATTTTTTTAAACTGTCGTTACATTCCCACATCCTTTTTGTATTATAATTTTCATTTAGTCATCAAATTGAAGTTCAATTTAAACCGCTTATTGAAAAGAAAAGAAAAGAAAAAATAACTAGGTAACTAAGCATTTTATTGAATGTTACGACATCATTAATGTTGGCGCCAAGTTTGGTATCATTTTTAATATGATTTGTTAGAATTGTAATGCTTTTATGGAAGTTCAACCAACTCCTATAAATTGATTTTTTGAAAGCTTACTTGTTAAGTGCAGTTTCGTCTCTGTTCCAGTTTTTGGAAGGGCAATGAAATATATTGATTCAGTTTATACAATGTTACTTTATAAATTGCGAAAACGTGCGAACGACGCTCTGTCTACTTAAACCAGCCAGGTATGCTTCGCATGCGTGGATTTAGACACAACAATAGTTTCGGTTTAAGTTGCTGTCCTCCTCAAGCCCCAAGGAGATACTTGGAAAAACTACCATATGAATTACTGAACGATTCGTGAGTGTCTATAGTCATAGTTGAAGTTACTCACTCCTGAAGATGATCATCGTAATAGATCGAAACTAGTCGGCCTTTTTCCGACTTAAATCACACGCGAGTAAGCCGGTAACTTCAAGTATGAATCTACCCATTTGAGTTCAAATAGAAAAGGTGTTAACGGGATAAAAAGTATCTATTTAGCATGTATAGCATTCAGTGAGACACAAATATCCAAACATCTTCACAAACTTTCAGAAAATTAAAAAAACTCCAATCAAACTTGCTTGCACAAGTTGAGAAGTGAAGCCTAGTTCTAGATAGCTCTATTGCTCATGAAATATTTTTTTTATCGAACTGGTAGTTTTAGACATTACAGCGTTCAAACAAACAAAAAATAATCTGCAGCTTTATAATAATATTATTAGTTTGTTATAATATTGATTGTATTATAATATTCGTATATTATATGGGTTGGACACCCATATCCAATCCGCATTGGAGCAGAGTGGTGGAACAAAACGAAAACCGGTGCTTCTAAGGCTGAATTTTTTTGTAATCTCGCCCTCCTTAAAATTTAGTGCAATGTTCTATCATAAGTGCATGTGCGGTGTGAACGCATGGTTACTTACATATGTAGCTTGATATCTGCGATTATCTACATAAATTACATCGATTATGATTTATTTAAGCAAGTAATCTGTACTATTGTTTAACGCCTGTCGATTATGTAGTAATATTTGTCACCGTTGTGTGGGCAGGAGTACGAAGAAGAGGGCCGGCGGTCTAGGCGGCACTCCTCGCCCTGCAACTCTCGAGAGGGCAGCACCACCGCACTACACACGCAGCACTATGACGACACTGTAAGTATCCTTTTGTTCTAATTCATTTTCGTGTACACATTTAATTTTAAAGTGCATAAAGCGGCCATCCGCATACAAGTGTCATTGAAAATTTTATCTCACGAATATGAGGCTAGGGTTATTGGTAATTCGACGTATTCCCGTTAGGAGGTGACCGCCGCCGCTGCCGTTAAGAATTTTTTCATACATAGGTTAGGGTCCTATCCTTCCTTTTTATAAACAGAAATCAACATAAATAATTATTTAGAATACTTGGTAGTAATATCAAACGAGCATTACTCATGTTCAATTTACTAGGTAATTAATTAAAAGTCACATATAAAATAGGTTATTTTGTCAACTATAAAACTGGAATGGATTACATCAGTTGCATCATACGAGTGTAGGTATCACAAATCTACAGCAATTTTAGGTTAGTGAATCTAAAAGCGCCAGCCACTAACGGATTTGGCACGAAGCATTTTGCTAATTGCACCAGATAGAGCAAACCTATGTTTTTCAACCCACAAACATCCGTCAAGTATTTAAGAATGTGTATATTTAAAGTATACTCACAATAATATTCTTTAAAACTAATATATCTTCGATAAGGTGGACAGATGACCTGAAGAAGATGGCGGGAAACCGCTGGTTTCAGAAAGCACAGGACCGGTTGAAGTGGTGTCGTTTAGGAGGGGTCTATATCATTTTTTATTTTTATTTATTTATTTGGAAAACAAACAATGTTACATCAACACATTTTGTTTAATTAATAATATTAGGATGCATTCTGTTCTAGCTTCTTGAGTATCGAAGATACAGATCGTTAGGATCATCGTTATGATAACCCATTTTGTATCGAAATTCGAGGGCTTATAAGAGTATTATGTATTCTACCAGAATGATATGAATAAGGCATAATTAAAATGTGCTAGAGAACGCACTATGGAAAAATCTTTCGATGTTTCCTTCGACGAAACTGAGGGCTCTGCAAGACATTTAGAAATGGTATTTATTTATTTATGTCGGCTTTAGAAAATTTCATCGCATACGAGTTCCGAATAGTTCTGATCCCTCAAACTTTGTCTTGACATTATCAAGTTTTAGAATCTACGTGTGAGGAAAGTATGAAGCAGAAAGTTTGGTTATTCGAATTAAGTTGGGAAGCGAAGGCGTTCCCTTGTAGTTGGATGATTTGGCTCATAGCCAGCCCTTACACAGCTATTTTCATTGTATTCTCATCAAAATACTTCTGAACAACATAGCTAGATAGATTGGCGAATTTAAGTGACATTGTGCAGACCACGTAGCTCGACCGACTGATGACCGATGGGTAAGAAAAACCCTTGAGTGGAGACCATGACGCGAAAAATGGAGTATTGGCCGCCCTCCTACGAGGTGGGACGACGATTAGGAAGACAGAGGGAAATCACTGGAGAATGACGTAGGTTGAGGGAGGCCTGTCTCGCACTCGACCCTTACAGGCTGAAATGGATAGAAAATACTTCTGAATAAACATGGAGTTTAGCACGTATACTAACGATTATGACTTTGAAGCCTTGATTGATGATTACAGTAGGAAAAGTTAAGACATGATTTTTATTGGTATCATACCTAATTTACATTCCATGAAAAAAGTATCAATGAGAAGCAAAATAATTCGGTACCTATCTCTACTTATGTAGGAAGATTCCTACATTTCTTAACATAGTCTCTTGAATATCGTTTATAATAGGGCGATTGTATTCTGTTAGCGCAACATCTTTCCTACCATAAAAATTAATAATAAGTTGTTATAAATGAAAGTAAATGAAAAGTTTGTTAAATTTTAACAACAACTATTTGTCTTTGGCAGATAAACGCCAATTAAATTATGGTTGTTGAATTACCATTTCCAGGTTGTGATTTGCTTGATTGTATGATATGAACTGATCAAACATGAATAGGTATGTTTGCATTTTACTTTTATACTTATACATAACTAGGTACTCACAATTTCATAAAGCTATTATTAGATTTTCTGTCCCGTAGCTCTCTAACAAATTAATCCGTCAGACATTCGCGGAAGTGGACCCGCCAAATGAAAATCCCTTTATCCAGGGAAAACCAATTCCTGAACGATTTTCCTGTTTCTACGAGTACCTTATATTTTTATCAGTATTATTTTCTGTATAAAGCTGAAGCATTTAATCAACGTACTTATCGAGAAATATACTTTTTCATAAGCCTTTTTATTAATCGAATAATATATCTACAATACTGAAGATTTCATGCTTGTATAAAAAATAGTGGCGTGTTATTATTATTGTAAAAATCAGTTCACTTTAAATGATCAGGTTTTTGACACAAAAAACAGGTTTTAGTTTTAAAATTTAATTTTTTCTTATTCTAATCTTAATTACTTAAATCAGTCTAAAATGTAAATAGGTACTTACATATTACGTATTTATTTAAGTTTAAGTTTATTAACGACTACTAAATTTATACTGTATTCGCCACCATCAATTACTTTCTACTTAACTATATCATATGCAACTCAGTTGTGAATTTCTTGTCATCCTCAAATAACATTTAAGAACATACAGTCATGCAGAATGAATGAACAGGACGCAATGTATACTTACGCGGTCAGACGTTTTAACTTTGGAACATTCAAATGCTTATTTATTAGGATAACATGCTGCTGTAAATACTTAAATACACCTACACCTTTTCCAAAATACAGAACATTACGAACCAAATTGTAAATATGATATTTGAGATTTTGCACACACATTAGAGGTTAAAGTGAAGTACTTAAATAATACTAAAATTCGTTATTTGAGGTCATAGTTTCTCTTGAAGTGTTCTTCGGAGTTCCTCTGTGGCTTTAGCGAGGTCTTTGTCATGGTGTCTCTGCTTGTCTCCTCCGTAATCGTCCAAATAGTCTTTCGGGGGCTCCGCGGGGCACTTGCTCCCGAGCTTGGGCCGGGGGATCCTGACTCGCTTCACATCATCCAACCAGCTCTCCATTATTCTATTATTCTAAGTATAAAACTTTCCGTGACAGTCCAATGACCTGAAAAAAGAAACAAAAAATATTTACTTTCAATTTATTTCACAATTTAGAATTCAGATTTTAATCTATCTATCAATCTAAATCTGAACAAAATGGAATATTTTTTAATAATTTCACTACTAAGTAAAATTTCAATTCAGCTTATAGCCTTGAAATTAAAATTGAAAGCCCGTGGTCTTGCAAGTCTTGCATTTACGACAAATAAACTGTCATAAAGTTTAAAATTAGTTTGTTGCGCTTGCTAATATGGAGTTGACGTAGGCAGCGATTGCAGATCTTATCAAGTCATACAAGAATAATATTTTTTGTCAAATTACGTCATTTTTATTACTGTGTCTATAATTAACGTAGATTTTTAATAAGAAAATAATATGAAACAACTATCCCATAAGAAATAAAATTTGATCAAGGTTGGTTATCATAGCTGACTGCTAGCTGCTTTACCCACGCCGTCTCATACACTTCAGTTAATCCATTAATTTAAGTTAGATATAGGTATATGTATATAGACAACAATTCAAGAGGATGAAATTTCTGAAATAAAATTTGGTGTTTAAAGTTTACAGTTAATAATACATTTTATACATGAAGATATACTTCAATAAAAATGCAATCTTAAGATAATGATGTAAATTATTTGATAATCTCGTTAGTTTGTAGCGTAATTTATATCTCATTACATCCAACGTGTTGTAAATGGCAATATTGAAACACGCAGTTTAGCACTCAAGCGGTTGGGCAAGATAGGCCGACCGCGATGGACGTGCGCTGTTGGGAAATCACTATACAACTACTACAACTCGAATAATGCGGCTCTTCCGAGCTTGCCGATATCTCACAATACTCGACTAGCGGTCACCCATCCTCAAACCGACCGCGCCCGTCCTTGCTTAATTCTGTCGATCACATTGAATCGACGCGAGTCATCTAAATAAAACCATAAATTAGGTAAGATACGATTTTTAAAAATTTAATTAAATTCTTAATAACAGGCGTGTGTTTTTTTTTTAATACACCGACGAACAAACGTGCCACCTAATTGCAAGCGGTCGCTAATAATAAGTTAATTGCACGATATGCGTGATATACATTTTAACCAGACAATTCAATCAGAATTATCAAATCTGATCTTATTTCAATTCTCAGTTCTACTTTACAATTATATTAAAGTACCTATACTTTTTGTTTGAAATTGTCATTGTTCGTACCGGTCTACCCACGACCCATGAGTCACTACAGTCACTACCCAGTACGCCATAAACAGTTATTATTTATTTACTTCTGACAAGCGACTTTCTCGCACATTACGACATAGTGTTCAAGTCGCCCATTACGTACCGCCACAGTTTTAGCCATACAATATCACACTGAGATAAATGCAATATACCTATAATACTATACCTATTATACTGCTTTATTTCGAAAATTATTTACTAATCTAGCAATTTATGTTGTAGTACTCAAATGTTTTCAAGTGTTTCAAAGCAGTAAGTGGATTTGTGGCACTACATTCAGCCACACTTTCGCTGGAGAAAGGCAATCGTGCTTAAAAAAATCAGATTTTAATATCTGCGATGCGAAACGTGTCTGTCGGTGGTCAACTAATCGCTATTATATTTTATCGTTAGCATATCGTCGTCGTTATAGACACGCAAGACCCACTTTACGATTATTAACTGACTGTTTTTTCAATCACAGGATACAAGAATAAGAAAATGCTTAAATAAAATTAATCAATTACGTTATTTCTCTAATCCCTGGGCAACAAACAGGGCAACGCATTTAGTGTATATTTTAATAAAATAGAATTGTATGAAAAAAATAAAATGAGATTTTTTGAAATAATACCCGTAGAATGATTGTTGCTTAAGGCGAGACAAGTTGTCACCCAAACAAAGAATATAACCGCTCTTGGTTATCCGTTAATGTACCTACGTAACGTAGGTACTTACATTGCTTTAGACAATGTTACGATAATGCAATAACGCTAAGTGCGGTCAAGTTTCGTACAATACCTACTCAAAAGAAGCGGACCGAGTTTGCTAACTTTGAGTTGCCTCTAAAATATTATAGATTTTCTGTAGCTTTAAATTGATAATAAACTGAAATAAATTATCACAAAAGTTATATATATTTTTTATGTGATATATTTTATACATTATATCACATAAAAAATATATAAAATATAAAAAATATTTTGTTTATGTAGTAGTGTAATTTAAAAAATTTTGCTTCCCAGTGACATATAAACACATAATCTTTACAAACCTTTAAAAACCTCCTAAAACATTAAACAGTTTTCTGAATCAAAAAAAATCACACTGACAAAAAACTTTATATAATAAATAATAGCAATATATAATATTATTAGCTGACCCCGCAAACGCTGTAACGCCATATGAAATGTCAAAGTGACGCGACACTTCATGTAAATGTCTTCAAATCAATGAACGTCGGGATATTGTTCATGCATGCAAAATTACTAAAATCGTGTTTAAAAAACATTTTCCAGTGGACCAAATTGTGAATCTAAACCATTCTCGAATCTCCCCTTGAACACACACAAAGAATTTCAGCAACATCTATCCAGCCGTTTAGGAGGAGGTGTTTAGTGACATACGTACACAAGCACAACCTTTTTTTTTTTTTTTGTCGAGGGGGAAACCTTCAAAAGGTACCCGGTGCCGTGGGAGCAACACCGGGTTATGTGGGATTTTTACCGCACTAAAACCCCCCCGGTGGCCTTCCTCGGCGCTATGTGGAGGACTCCGGGATCTCCAATGGAACGCAACCGGAGTCCTCTTAGCGCGGTGCCCTTCATTTGGGCTCTGCTTGGGAGGTGCTGCCCCATCCCTGATCTGCCCTTGATACGACGGTATGCGGCCACACATACCGTCGTCCTGCTCGGGGCTACTGGGTGGGCGGTTTGAGCTCCCACTCTAGCCGCCCGTAACCCCGAAACCCCCTTTTAGTCGCCTCTTACGACAGGCAGGGGATACCGTAGCTCGTATTCTGGTCCCGAGCTACAGGGACAACACAAGCACAACCTACCATGTTAACTTTCTAACTCTCGTTCTCAGATTTTTTATATTGAGGATTCAAGAAGAATTGGCTAACTACCGAAACAAATCTCCGCCCAAGAAATTGAACCCTTTTCATATGCCTCACGGAATTGAATAAGATTTTCATATACCACCATAGTTTTTGTGTGAAAACATTACAAACAAATCTTTCATCTTTATAATACTAGTATAGATGATAATTCTCGATGTACCGCAGCTGATTTATTTAAACAATCAATTCTAATTTAGCGTTTCAATGAGAAGTATTCGAGAAATCGAGAATCGACAAAATATAGGAATAAATATTCGACATGGAATCTATCACGAAATTCTAGCAAGTATTGAGTATATCTTAAAGAATCATTTTTTCACGACTAGTAGGTAGGTATATACTGGAAGTTCTACATAGTATAAATAGATTTTATTGAACGTTGAAGGAAAAACTAATCAAACCATCTAACTCTACCCAAATTCGAATGAAATGTATAGCTATAACGGTTTACTGTCTAGTTTTAAATACTTATCTATAATGAGAGTTTTCATTTGCATGTCGTTGCAAAACTCGTTTATTGCCTTTCCGTAGTGGAGTCTCGAGTTTTTACTGGTGCCATTGTTTAACCAGACACGTCAATCTAAGAGGTATAATTATAGTTTTCTGCACCTCAACTCCCCAAGGTCTTGTATTTTTAACCATTATTATTTTGTTTTTGTACAAAGTTTATAATTGCGGTTACAATCACATCTCTAACATTTTAAATTGACTGCTAACGTCAGTGACAAAATGAGAGAACAAAATGCATTAATACGACTCGTTAAACAATATACTCGAAAGTTGCAGTCAAACAAAAGAAAGCTGTTTCTTGCGTATTTGAGCGTTGAGCATGTATATGATAATTTCCACGTGACGTTTATGATCAGTAACAGTATGTCAGTCAGTGCGAAGGAGATAATGATATTGTCACGATAATTGAAAATGTTCCGCTCGAGGGGAGAGCAGGCTTGCCGGAAGCGTGCGGCGGCGTCGCGTGCGCTCGCCCACCTCTCCTGCAGGGCTGTCGGCTGCCGGCTGCCGATTGTTAGTATCTTTATCACGTACGAGTACCATTCATATACTAGTAGTACGAGTACATGGGCCACTGAGGCAGTAATGAAAACAAATTATTATTTCTTGCTTGTTACTAGGTTAGTACATTTGAAGATATGTTGTGTGCAATGTCAAGGACAAAAAAACATAACTAAATTATTCACTTTAGTCTACAGTAACTTGCTTCATGGCCAGATATAATTTAGAAACTATAACTTTGTTTTCCGTAAATATTCTTGTTCACGATCAATTAATTTTGATAGTTCCTAACAAATTAGGTTTTTTGATTGTTTATTTTTACAACCATTCGTTTATTTTAATGATATTTATTTTATTGCTGTTGAAATTTAAGCTCTACTTATAAACATTTGTCATGAAAACCTGACTAATTTATCTTAACTAGGTAAGCTACTGAACTGAAGCTAGTTTGAAGAAACAAGGTGTTTAACAATGAAGTTCTATTATAACGTAGGCAGTCACTAAGTAGGTTATAAATATCATACCTACTCGTACAATTTTCTCGTACAAAAATTCAAATTAAACGAAATAACGAGCATCAACCCTACTGCCACTATAGTGGCAAATGGTAATAATGGAAAGTAAATAAATTTCCGAGATTTATATTGTTTCCTTTACAACCACAATGAAATTTACCCGTACTCGTAATAAATTTTAGTCAATGATGTATTTATTATTAACAGAACCAAAAGTTGGAAACGAGAAATTTAAATCGTAGTTATATAATTTGCTACCGTTAGACTTTTCAATTTTTTTTATTTTGTATTTTGTGTAGAGCTCTGCTGAGGTGAAGGACTTTTAAGAAAATACCTCCGCCCGCAGGGTACCAAAATAGAAATGATGTTAAGATGTGCGCAATTACATTGTAGCTAAAATATAAATGCTTGCATTTTTATTATCTTAAAAATTATGGTGAAGATCATATCACGATGAGTGCGTTAACGAGTATAACGCAAGGTACGAGTATACCTTGACACACACCTTGGCTAAGAAGGACCAGTTTGTTACTATCGATAGCTCAGTTGAAAAGAAAGGAATTGTTTTTTACTTGAAATAAGTTGTATTTTGTACTTTTGCAACGAATTGAATTGAAAATTAACAGAATTTTAACCACACTAATATTTGAAAAATTTGACACACAATGACACTGACGTACAGATTATTCCAGATAATAGAAACGTTCCGAATTACGTTTCATTTCCTTCGACAGAAACTATAAAGCTAGACACAGAACTATTGAAAGCCCTGCGAAAATATACATTTTGTTTAAGAGCAAAATTAGTCAAATCATAGAATAAGTAACAACTTTATAGATTATGCGACATGTATAAATACGATCTATTTAGCCAGTAGTTCAGCTATGCTATTCTACTAACGAAGCCGTTTACTACTTTAAAAAGTGTACTCATTTTTAATGACCTCAGTAACAAAGAGCCTTTTGACTGAAGGACGCTTTCTCTCCGAGTATAACTATTTACGAGTAGGAACCTATATGGCGCACTAGCACAGATGCATTTGATGCAGCGCTTGCCAGTAATGGTGTCATGATAGGTCCCTGGAGATGTTCCGGGGTCATAGTAACGCTAGCGTTCTGCGTAGGTAGGTTAACTTTGACAAATTCATTTTTTTGCGGCATTTTTAACTAGGCCCTCAATTTGTGAGAACCATAGTTATTTTGCTAAGGGTTGTCTTAGGTAGATTGCAGGCTGGAGGTTAAAGTAGGCGGAAAGGTCGATCCACCAAAATAGTTTAGGTATGAATTCATTATTCAGGGGACATCAACCAGCAATATCGTCAACACGACGTAACACCCAGGTGCAAGTGATCTGTTTCTTAAGGTAAAGGAGACAGAGAAGTGTTCCTTATCGCAGGTATAATTATGTTAGAGGTCTGTCTCTTTAGATAGGTAAAGGAGTTAGGTAAGTACAGATCGCAGGTGTAAGTAATAATGTGTACGATAATAAGCGGCGATAAATAGCGGAGATGGGAATCTAAGCGGTGCGGGCGCTCACGACTAGCGCAAACGCGCCCGTAATGGCGCATGGCGCGGCGATAGTTCCCAGCCGATCGGTTCCGGGGTCACCGTGTAGCCATCGAGGTGCATTAGAAAATGACAGTAGTGATTTATGCGAAATTAACTTTTTGTCGGTCACGACCTAATAGCTTACGTAGCTTATAAGTAACCTATATAATCACGGTAACTGGGATCTCTCGATAAATATTTCTGGAAGCGACGTAAAATTATCATGTTATAGAAATCTGATTTAATTTAATCTACCTTACTAGGGCTATTTATCATCTACAAGAAATCTCAATAATCGCTGTTTAATTTTACTTGTATCTTCAGCTCATTTTATATGAAATATAGCTTTATTATAAGCTTTTATTTAACTTCACTCGTATGTATCTATGTATGTCCTGGACCTTGCAATCAATATTTCACCCACTTCCACTGAAGCTATCGAGTTGAAATTTGGCACACATATTTGGTTCCGATGCATGACAATGCACGAAAATAAAATAAAAAGTTATAAAAAGATTTTTTTTTTTAAACAATTTTAGCTATATTTTTGAGTAGTCTGAACCATCTTATTATTAGTAAGACCTAATAACCTACTGTAAAAGTAAGACTTCATTAATTTCACTTTAGGTATTTACGGTAACGCATTCTTTTTTTGACTTCCTATGGTGTTTCGCAACTTTGATAGAAGTACTTGATCAGACAGTCCCTACACTTTTAAGCCGGCATCGTAAAATGCCGATGCTGCTGCGTCTGTATTTTTACTGCTGCAGCGCAAACATTTAGCGTTGCAGCAGACCGTTCGGTATCTGGGATGTCACATGGATCGTAATCTCACGATGGGTGCTTTCAAGTACACCGCCGCGAGAGCGATGCTAAATTATTAAAATGTAAATTTTTAAAACTCTACTACTTACTCTTTTAAAAATTTATGCCGTGTTATTCTCGGTAGCATCAAATTTGTGAACGATAAAAAAATTAATTACGTATCTTTAAATTATTGTACTTTTCTCATTTTTGTTGCAATCAGGCAAGCAAATATTCGATTTGCATTTATATCCACTTTATTTTTCATGATGGTAATAGAAAATTAGATAATTATAAAACATAATAATATTTATTTATTTGCTAAAATGCACATTACATAATATATGTCACAGAAAGCTATTATGTATACCCTTGAAAGGGTGTAGCATTATGATGCGAGGTCCAATTTCAAGTATCGAGTACATTTTAATTTCATACTTCAACAAACATCATCATACATCTTAATTATTTACATTCTATGTTATTTATACATTAGGTCATTTATAATTAATATAGCAATTTCTCACTCCAGTTGAAACGAGAAAGTAATGAAATGAAACACGAGGAAGGGAAATGGTATTTAGCCAGAGCTAGCAACTGTACGACTGGTACTACTGCATGTTGTTAATTGATCCTAATCTTTACGCCTTCCTGTCGGTAATTGGGTTTTTAAATTGACAGCTATGTGGAAATGCACAGCGTGTTTGGTAGATGACTTATTATCCTTGTAATAGGAATATTATAATTAGGTATACATGTGGTAGCGGTTTCTCAAAAATTTATCTGACTTCAAATCACATTATTTTTCTGTCATGGCAATTTATTTCGTAAATAAAAGATGAAACTACTAATTTATTACTATATTACATATAGGTTATTTTTCAAAAAATATTAATACCACCGCAACCCGCTCTTTGTCCCACTGTTGGGCACAGGTCTCCTCTCGGAATGGGAGAGGTTAGGCCTTAGTCCACCATGCCAAACCAAGAGCGGATTGGCAATTCTCAGGCATGCAGGTTTTCTCACCATGTTTCCTTCGCCGCTACAGCAGGTGACATTTAAATTCTTAAATCGCACATAGCTTCGAGTTCGATAGCCAACTGGGCTGTCACCGCTGTAAATATCGCTAAGAAACAGATTTGCCTAACACAAAGTTATCTGGTTTCAATTACAATATAGTGTTTCTTGTCTTTCATGAAAACCTTCAGAGAATAATAATAACCGTCAATGATATTAAAACTATAAGTTCGTATCAGTTTACAGATGTATTTCAATCTTGCTTGGTGTTAATATCTTTCCAAGTTAAAGGTATTCACAGTAATTTATGTTCGTATTAAATTTATTTTAAGTAATGAAAACATTTCCTATGGGTGTAGTCGAATAACCACCAAAAGCATGCGTGTCTGTAATCATTTAATTTAAATGTAGGTAACTCTGTCTTTGTTATTTAGTTCAAAATTACCAGTGACACGATACAACGGGGAGCGAGAGCGAAACTAGCGGGTAATCGAAAAAGTTAATGTTTAAGAAACGGGCGCGCCATTATAGTGTTATTTCCGCATTTAACATTAATAACAAATCCTGCTTAGTGCGAGACACGTGCAAATTTCTCGATCCACCGATCGTCTGCTGTTGTTGGTGAAAGATTGTTGACGTAACTGTATCGATAAACTTCAAGTTTTCAAACTTCACTTCCGCCCACTAATCCACTAATTCCGCATATGACTGCATCGGATCTCTTACTACAAATTAGGAGGCCTGGAGCTTACTCCAGCACATTGCTCCAGGGGCCAAACTGATCAAATGTTTTAAAGACTGTTAGCAACGTACGGCGTAACGTCTTCCGTAGCAGTGGGCACCGGAAAAAGTTCGCCATTAGAGGTCTGACTAGCGCAGCTTAACACTATCGATCGATTAATAATGTAATCTAATAATAATGTATAATATGTAGCATATAGAAAGGACAGAGTGAAGAAAAATCCAAAAGTGACTTAAGTAGAAAGTTCGAAATCCATCTCTGGTTCAAATCGGTGTAGATGTTAACGGCCGTATTGTTTGAATAGCGGGACCGCACCGGCCGAGACCCACGACTCTCACGCTGCCACGCTAATTGTTAGATTTGGCCATCGATCGAAAGACGGGGTAGGTAGGTACCATTCGATTGTGTGTAGAAAACGCCGTTACAATTATTGAACTTAGATTCAATAAAGTTTGGGTATTTTTAACAGTAACTCTGACTGATTGCTTAATCCGTGTACCTTCGTGCTTTAGTGACTGCCTCAAAGACTGAGCATAATATGAAGATAATTAATAAATAGAGTGATAATATCACTATAATTTTTTAGCATCGAAATTATATTTCTTAAGAATTTGAATAAATAAAATTTTACAAAGGAACTTAATTCTGAACAAGAGACATCCGACAAGCAAAACAGTTACAGACCAAAAAAGCGTCATAACCTGGTTGTTGTTTTTTTAAACCTCTAGTAACGAGTGCTGGGCCATTGGTTTCTTTTCCTCGTTCTCTACTTTGCCTCTCCAATTAAAATCCGAGTGGTAGAAGACGCGAATAATGCTCGAGGTTATTTAACCGCGAATTCGAACGTGGTATGAAAATCAATTGCTATTTGATCGGCATGAATAAAAATAATAATTTGTTTACCCAGTTTATTTACTGAAGTGCTCATTCGATTGGTCGACGTCTAAAACTTTTTGACCGCATTTTAAATATGTATGTTAGATATTAATTTATATTTTGACCTACATTAAACATTATTATATCTATACTTAGGTACATAATATACAGAACATCGCAGTTTCCGATACAATAAATATAATTTAAAATTAAAACACAATTGTTAATCTTATGATCTTGTCATCTCATAAGAAGCTTTCGAAGTAATGCCATGTTAGTCGTGCACCGGGCCGACCCCAGGGTGAGAGGCTTATCGCGCCTACAACGCTTTGGCGGGTCCATAGAAGTAATGTGTAGCATATCGCAGCAGCGACGAGCGACAACGACGGGTACGACTTAAATTATCATTCACTACCATAGGTCTGTAAGGAAACAGCGTATCTCTAAACTATTTGCAATCAAACTATCAACGCTATTGGGACCAAAATACAATTTGTACGTCCTAGAAATTTTCTTAATGTTTGTATTTTCAATTTATGTCACGCTTGACGGAGACGGAGTTCTGATAGAAGTAGGTAATGAGCAAGTAAGATCACTTTCTCAAGGGCCGCGGCGAGTGCTGACGTCGGACCTCGTCCCAGGCGAGCTTTGCACTGTAAAAGGATCTCACTACTGTACCATTAACCCCGATACAATCGTGTGACCAATGTCGAATCACGATCTTGATAATATCTCCTAGTAAAACGTAACAATGCACTGGAAATCGAAGATATCGGTATTTGCGGCCGTAGGGCTCACTGTTGATGTACGCATCATCTATAAATACTTATTTACTCGTGGTTATACTATTAATTAATGTGATAACGTTACGAAAATGCAATTTGTGTCATTCAGTCAGATAAGGAAGTTATGTCGAAAGTATTGTTACACCGATGTTGCATACTTATACCAAAAAAGTGCTGTTTTTGTATAACATCTAGATTCCACTTTATATTGAAGTTGGTCAATCAAACTGCGCAGTGTTATGTAACCGATAATATTAATGCATGTTTTGCTGTTGTCATCCAACAAGCAATCAAATCAAGCGTATCGTCAATTACGTATCGGGAATAGGTCAACGAATAGAATAGTAAAACAGTGCACTACCCGAGAAAATACTTTTATTTGCACGTAGGTTCACACACGCTAAACGTCGGCGCCGGTATTTAATTTAAAATTTTACTTAACACAATGTAAGTGTCTTACACGGACAGCATATTCAATGAAAAGCAAGTGTGCGGCCAACATGTTATAAATGAGACGTTGCCGCGTTGGAGCGAAAGAAGGACCATTTTTTTGTCCATGGCCCAAAAAGAACCGGCCGACAACACCGGATCACTGTCAACTGCGATGGTAAATAACGAAACACCTCATAAAGTTGTTTCACTATTGTATTATATAACGAATACAATCTTTTAAAATATGACAAACAGATTAAATTATTATTTTCTAGTATTGACTTATTTGCCAAATTATGTAGAGTGCTACATCAAAACATACATGTAAATAGTCAATGAATCAAAAGCGATTTAATTGCACACGGCCATTCACGTCCATGTTCTCAAAACAAACAAAGACAACATCCATTATGTTTATAACATATAATATCCTCTAAGCTGACTCAACCATTCATCGACAAGTTGTTTGGCCGCATGAGAAACTTTAACCTCATTTAATAACCAAACTCACCTGTGACGGTTATCCTCTCAGCTGCAGGAAAACCACTTGATTTTATTTGTAAACAAGGTAGAGTCGGAAAATAAATATACGTGCGAGCTCGACGACGGCCAGAATAACACTGACTCTGAATCTAACTTAACCGCGTCGTACCTGGTAGTGGCCATGTGCGAATTGAGTTCACTAAGAGCTTACTGGTCGGTTGAGTGGCTGCGCAAGAGTATAATATGAATTAACTACGTATGGTCGCTCGCACGGTAGAGCCGGCACACGGTAATGACCACCCACGCATACGAGATTTGGTTTACAAACTAATTCGATAATAGAATTATGCCTAAATTTAATTGTATATTATTGAATGTCGACAGATATTTTAAGTTTACATTAGGTGTTGCTTTTAAAATAAGTAAGATTTAAATATGACATTTAACTTCAGACTTCTAATCAGATTATGTGTTTATAAAGCCTCTAGGGGCTTATTGAAATGCTCTCTTAGAGCCAAATAGATACCTACTCATGAATGATGCAGACTGTGAAAGTGGGCGTTATGTAAACAGTATTTGGTCCTGTTTGTAACTATGATATTCTATCAATTCAATACTAAATATGTGTACCTACAATATACACACTACTAGGTACAGGATATTAACTGTTACGTCATTTATGTCTACTCTCTACTTATCTGAATTTAACCTCTAGAATAGGAAAATAACTTTAATCATTGGTAGCTAATAAATGTGTAAAACAGTATGTCGTCTTGGAAACCTATAACATTCATATTATTTATTTGATGCCATGATTAAGATGATATACATTACATGATTTTTGGAGATATAATGTCTAACTCGTAAAAGAGTAGAGCCTCCTAACATGCTTGCTCTAAATTTATTAAAATATTAAATAAATATTTTAAAGAATAACGCATCCTGAACGCCAAAGCGAATTAGAGAAGACCTAATAATAGGTAGAATAGAATAGTATACTAGAAATAATCTTGTTTATCTTTATTTCCGTATTCCTTCAATTTTATCCAAACTGCAGCTGACGAAAATCTTTTAAATATACATAAGTAGAAACAACATTATGTGCTCGTTCCAAATGTTGTAGCATCTATATAATAAAGATAATATGAGGATAACGGGGAAATTCTAATTACGGTCTATACGAAATGAGCACTAAAACTCATCCGTTAGTTCCCACGGTACGAATGAGCATCTTGCCGAAACTGGATAAACCGGAAATCACGGACAAGCGCAATCACCTCGGCTCACATCCTTAAATCCTGCTCACCACCTGTTTATTAGGTTCTGTATTCCAACAAAAGATTCAATTTATTGTTATATTATTATATTAGATTGCGCCATTTCATTTCTCGGAAATTTCTCTCTTCGATCGGTATGCCGATACAAAATTCCTTTTTAGTTTAATCAAAATGGCAACAAAACCACTAGCTATAAACAATATTCCTCAACGAAAACCACCATTATGCTATTAGTAATAATGTAACGAAAGATAAAGTTTGAACGGTATTTGTTGTTTTTCTGATAGGTATATAAATAAATTTGCATATTATGAACTAGCTGTTGCCGGTTATTCTGACGTTTGTCGTAATATATTAAACTACGAAACACTGTTCATTGAATTGTGTTCTATACGATTAGGTATAGCAATACAGAACACCTCTACTTATATCTACTTATATCTCTACCATACACAGATCACCCCCAATTGGGGGTGATCTGTGATACCATATCTATACTAATATTAACGCGCTAATCTCTTGAAGTACCAGTCCCATTTAAAAAAAGAATTGTACTACATTTAATGAGGTATAGTAGGTATAGATTATACGAGATAATGGAAAATTAAAAAATATATATGAGTGAGTGGGTTATGGTAGAAGGTACTGGTTGATGGCTTCATGCTCTTTTAGTTTTTAATCCAATTTAATCATAACATAACATTACGTTACCTACTCGCACTTAGGTGGATTTATATTTTAGATTATGTAATGTAGATGTATACTAAGCTTGAATTTGATGTAGGGATGGACTATTATCACGATAATACTGTTCTATTTGTACTTCAATAGTTATTTTTTCCAATTATTTCCTTGAGAATGACAGGAACTATGCCTAACTGCCGAACCATGAGACCCGGGTTCGAACCCAGCCGTAGCAAATATTTATTTTTCAGATAAATATTTGTACTAGTGTCATGCATGGATGTAATAATTGTGTTATTTTCTGTATATATCCGCTACCAGTATAGGGATCTGAGTGTGTATGTGTACCGTTTATTATTATTATTATTTATTATTTTATTTCGCTATTACCATTCGGAAATCGTAAATTTTCACTGATATTCACGGATAGGTATCACAATGAAGAAAGTTCAATTAGAATGTTCTTTATGGCGATTAGTGGAGCGTTTCTACGTCGTTTATAAAGTGAGTAAAAGTGAAACCAATGCCCACTTTGCCACCACAATAATGTTATTGAACCGCCATGTTAGGGCACTGTTTCAGCAATACGTGAAACTGAACAAACACAAGAAAGTGTATCTTGAAGTCTTTCTTTAAAAATATATAATTATACATATATGTATACACCACCAATATATATACTCCACCAATCCGCATTGGAGTAGCGTAGTAGACTATTATACTCTAGACCTCTCCCGCAGCTGTGTCTGTGACCCGTGCCCAGCAGTGGGACGTCTATGGGTTGCAGCTAATATATACATACACTATACGGTGTTATTGCTACATATTTTACCAACTGTAAAATATATCCCAATTGAAAGGATAAAAATTTATCATAATAACATATTCTCATTCATATTTAGGTACTATAAAATAATGTAGGAAATAGTACTTTGCCGTTGTTTTTAGTTAGTTAATTACAGTACAACTGCGGATTGATGTACTTATTTATAGCTTATCGTTCTGTATAGGTCTATTATAGTCAGCCAAACTAGGCTTCTCTACAGTAAATAATGGCGATCTGTAACCGTATCTAAAGTAAAGCTTTCACACCGCGGTTTCCACTAAGGATCAATGGCCATGGTTATAAAATGATAATTCAGATTATAGTCATAATTCTAACAGCTGTTAATGAAAAGTTAAAGAAAGATAATCGTCATTTAGTATATAGATTGTTGTTAAAATCTAGAAATAATTTCAAGATAAGTATTTTATTTATATCAATTGTGAACGTATATCGTATCGTATAACGCATTAGCAATTTTGAGGACTGAGGCTCCATTCAACAACAATTGATCCTATCCTATCCTAAGCGTTCTCGTTCCATCCTATCAATGTGATCTTTACAAAAGTAAAAATAGGTTGAATTTCACGATCTATATTTTGTTGGCATTATTTAAATGCAAATCCTGGTTGGCAGTGCCAAGACATGAAGCGCATCAGATATATTTTTAGATGAAAATGAACTCCATAAAGAAGTTGCGGAGATTTGTGTATTGATAAATATGAAAATTCTTTATGAATAGTTACAGTTAGTTATAGTAGAATAACATCAAGCCTCAAGTAGTTCTCAGAAGGCCCACCCACTTTTCACCAGTTGTGTTTAGGTGCCATGTAACTGGTGGTGAGCCTAATGCACACCGAGCACAAATCCAGACTCCGGGTATTTTAGGTTAAAAAAACTCTATAGTTGTTCCCCGAACCGGCGATCGAACCCATAACCTCTAACTAAGCAATCTCGGTGACGACCACTAGACCAACGGGGAAGAGATGTACGATTTATTACGACAATATATATAGAATATTTTTATAACAGTTCTGGTTTTTGATCATAATGCCAATCTTTATAGACTTATCTACTACTCTATCTTTATAAATTAATAAAATAAATATCTTGGACATTCTTACACACGGCCATCTGACCCCAAAGTAGGCGCGAGCCTGTGATATGGGTGTCAGAGACTGATATACATACAAAGATATTTTTAAATACATACTTAAATAGATAATATTGACATCCAGACACAGAACAAATACAAGTGTTCGTCACACGAATATTTGTCCTGAGTGGAGACTGACTGAGTGGAGAGGAGAGAGTGTGTATAGACTTATAGAATACTTACCTACTTTTTTTTTTTTTTTATTTTTTTTTTTTTTATGGATACAGGATAGCAAACGAGCTTGCAGCACCACCCATCCGCTACCACCCATGACAACTGTGACTGACTTTGAACAAGACTCAATTAGGGACTGGGATGGTTAGTCCAATTAGTTGAGAAAGTTAATTAGAACATTAGTTGGTCAGTTCGTTAGTAGGTATGAGGACTAGGGACTGTTAGTGATAGTTAGTCCTGTTAGTTGGTGTTAGTAATAGTCCAGTTAGTACTTGTTAGTAGGAGTCTCGTTCTAAGTCAGTCACAGATGTGTTGCTACCCTTGAGGACTAAGATGGTCGCCTCTAAAGAAGTGTAACCGGAATCCACACCTTTCCAACCGGACCACAATTGCTTTAAAAACAATTATTACACGGCAGAAATGGTACTAGGTACCGTGGCGGGCGGTGGTACTGCCCCGGGCGAACAAAACTTATAGAAACTTAAACTTATAGAAACTTAACGAATGCCTACGCGGCGCCATGAAATTTGATCAGAGTTCAAACACGAATGTACAATAGATGCTGGAATGTTCTTTATCTCTGGGAATAAAGTAGTCTGCACCTGGCAGCACGCTCGTATCGAGACCACGCGTGGCAGCCGCCATCTACAGATGTTATCGCATTATATATAGAAGACGCTAACGAGACGCGAGCGTTGAGGCCTCTATGTACAACAGAACCTAGATTAACTACAGATATTAAAATAAATAATCCCACCACGACACCACTGGCACTTTGCAATTACTTGAACACGCACTTGAAGCTCGCTGTAGGCTAGCTTAGTCGTTATCATTCCCACTTACGATTGATAAACTTCAAAAGTTAAAAAGGAATTCCAATATAATATCCTTTTTTTACTAGTTTGTGGTTGAGATTTGTATGTCTCATCAATAATTTGTATATCTAACTTGGCTTGTATACCATTCTAACACAAACCTAAACCTAAACATGAGAAGACCAGCTCGCGACTTATTTCTGGTCGATTGTCAATACCCGCGTGGCGCTTTTGTAATCGTCTATTACGGTATAAACACATAATATTTTATATTTCGTTGAATTGACATGCCTACGTTCAAAGTCTTATGATATGGCTGTTAGTTACTGCTACTGTTACATTATTTGCAGTGCCTGATGAAGAAATACGAATACCTTATTTGTTTGAAAAAGTCGT
Source organism: Carterocephalus palaemon (assembly GCA_944567765.1). Lineage (NCBI taxonomy): Eukaryota > Metazoa > Arthropoda > Insecta > Lepidoptera > Hesperiidae > Carterocephalus > Carterocephalus palaemon. Next base: position 4,982,253 of record OX155639.1, on the reverse strand, counting down.
GGTTTGAAAAATCCCAAGATAGAGACTTTAATGTTCTAGAAGAGGACTTTACCCAAAGACAAAGTCCTCAAGACGAAACGATCGTGATAGGTTATTTCTGGTCGATTGTCAATACCCGCGTGGCGCTTTTGTAATCGTCTATTACGAGTATAAACACATAATATTTTATATTTCGTTGAATTGACATGCCTACGTTCAAAGTCTTATGATATGGCTGTTAGTTACTGCTACTGTTACATTATTTGCAGTGCCTGATGAAGAAATACGAATACCTTATTTGTTTGAAAAAGTCGTGGTTTGAAAAATCCCAAGATAGAGACAAATTTAATGTTCTAGAAGAGGACTTTACCCAAAGACAAAGTCCTCAAGACGAAACGATCGTGATAGGTATTATATATATTTAGAAAATTTGACATATGAATTTTATAATTAATTTTTACATAGACAACCATTAGATAACAAACTGACATGATTAATAAATTAATTAATGAAGAAATAATTCACTAGACAATTGACATATTTTGGTAACCAACTTAACATTGTTTAAAATAAATTAATTATTTTAATTTAACATGTCATTTAAGCAGAAAGACGTAACTCAATCAATTTATGTTATTGAGAATTAAATAGCTAGTTATTATTGTTATTATGTTTATTAAATAGTTTCATACCACGATTTTATGGGTAAAAAAAACTTGCAAGATTCGATTACACACACCGCGACAGGTAATATGCGAATTGTTATTATTATAGCGAGTTGTTGTATTGTCGTGGTGTGTAAGATTTTTCACAATCAAGCATTTTTCAAAGCGTATACCTACACATCAATGACGAAAACGTAAATCATTGACAAAGGTGGAACAAACTGTATGAGCCTGTACAATGGGTGGAAAGCCGCAATACAGACAATAGAACAAGCGTTGCGTCGGCGGCGGCGGCGGTCGAAAGTTGGTCAGCCATCTTTAGCGCACGATTATTCGAACAAGGATCTTTGAAGTTAGATTTCAATGAAACACTTACAACTATAAACTACCTACTATCATAAAAATGTTTACCTACTCGTTCTAAATTAGATAGAGAATTGAAAAAATTTAAAATAGTTTTATTTCTGATAAAAATTACAATAACTTTTACACTGTGGAGGCGCATCCTTTTAAGTAAATGTGGTATACATTACATAAGTAACTTTTATTTATTTGTTAAAAAAATGCACATTACATACAAACAACTAATATATAGGTACTTTTATATTCCACTATCCTTATTTCTGTATACAAATAATAATATTGCAAAATAATAATGTTATATAAGTTCATCAAGATACAACTCGTATAAGTAACGTTTATGTTATCGTAGTAAAATCTTAACCGACGATTTTTGTTACATGTAATAACGATTTCATCTGCAGGATCAGGTATGTATAACTACAGGATCGTAATAAAAAAATATATTGCCCCCACCTTAGTTACATATTTAAAGTAATTACATTAATAGATATAAGGGTAGAAAATTAGATGTTTTAAAGGTTTACGCCTGATTAAAATATTTTCCCCTTTAAGTAAATATTAGGAATTACCTACTTAGCTAGTTGTTTAACGTAGATTTCGTAATATTTTTTAATACTGTTAGCTACGAGTATACCTAAAGTAAAATTGAGTTTGCTATAATTAAATTTATTCCTCTGATAAATCTCACATGTTGGTTGGTATTATTAGTGCTCTGCATTTGAAAGCCTTCAAGTTTGTAATTTGCGACTCATAATTTGACAGTGTATCTGAGCCATAAAAAAGTTGTCAATGAGAATCGAATAGCATAAAGACGACGATGAAGCATTGGAATTTGGTTGGAGGTTTAGGCGAGGCGGAGTGAGTTCGGGCGCTGAGCTAGTGTGATGTTTCAGTGCGGCTATCTCGAGGGGCTGCGCTCATCACTCGGTGGCTGGACGCAGAAAGTTAAATCTTGGTACTGGGGACGACCTCTAGTAAGTGGCCCGGCCTCCGCCGCGGGAACCATCAGCCGACTGCCCTAGCACATTGATGATTATTACTTTTGCACGAAAAAAACTTTTTGAAAATTCTTTTATTCCAAATTTTCGCTTTAAAAAACGAATCGATTGCTTGATGTTAGATTTATTATTTAAATCTTGTATGTTTTCACTTGTCATCAATGCACTTGTCCTCATGTCGATGTATAATTTTTCGTTAGTTAATTGTTTTTACATATCGAAAAAGCATCAATTGTTTTTAATTACGGTTTTATTTCTTTTCTTGCCTGTAGAGGTAGGTGATATAATGTCTTGAATGGGTGAACAAATTTTTGCTGCATGATCGAGATAGTACGAATACCGACCTAAGATCACTGTGAACAATCATGATTAGTTTAGATGTAAACTACTTAGATTTCAAATAACTGTTTCTGTATCGAGTTAGTGCAATGATAAATCAAATGGTTTTATAAAAAATAGTGCATGGCGGCATAAAAGCGTAATTTGAAACGGTCTATACCTAATTTCTTTTGGTTTCATAAATATCAGATTTGCTTTATTATTTCCTTCGTGTATTATATTTTGCAACATTATTATTCGAAACGCTGCATACAAAACAGGTATATAAATTGGTTAAATGACTCTTCATGAATACATGAAACACTTGTAAAATATATCTTTGTACCGCCACCGAGTGATTGAAACGCATGATTCCAAGCCTCCAGCTCACATCTCACTAACAGCTTCTCGATACATTCGACGTATACGAACCACATGTAACTGAGAGGCACAAGGTCGTACGAGACAGCACCGGACCGGCTCCCGCCCCAGTTACTGCCCTCTGCCACCCAGCTACACTTCTCCTCAACATTAGAGCACTATCCCGTACTTAGAGGCTGAATTAAATTTGCTGTCGTATTCAATTTAGCCGTAGTGTTACATTTTAGTGGATGTGGTATTACTAGCAATAGGATATAGGTTTTGTCTTTAGTCTATAGGGTCCTAAACATTTTTAATATATTGTGGAATTCGACGTGTCATCGTCGGTCGATTAAAGCGTCTGATGTCGTTGACAGGAGTTGGCGCACAAGTTGTCGCGTAGTTTCGATATGAAGGAGGAGGGGGGAGCGTTGTTGGAGGAGCGGGGGGGTATCCGGCGGCACCAGTCGATGCAGCGGTTGCAGCACGGCGAGCCGCAGGGCGAGGAGGGCCGCGCGGCGCGCGTAGTGCCCGACCACCACGGCAACCTGCACATCACCGTCAAGAAGACCAAGCCAATACTCGGCATCGCTATAGAGGGCGGCGCCAACACTAAGCATCCGCTTCCGAGAATTATTAATATACATGTATGTCCTAGCATCGTCTATCTACCTATATGTATGATGTACATATACTACTCAGAGCACAAGATTAGAAAGGGGAGCGATAACGCCAAAATTAAAATGATTCACTGGCCAAGATATGCCATGCCATACTACACACATTGAAGAGGATAAGTCTGTGGGGCTGGAAATCCTCTTTTAAGGCAATTTTTCGACTTTATTTTTCCATTTGCTTTCCGGCCTGTTCCGTCTTACTGTGTTCATTGTATAAAGTCATTGTTTGATGGTACGACGATGCTCACTTTGTATGTCACTTTAGTTAGTATTGTTACTCTTAGGCCATAAATGGTATTAAGAAATTGAATTTGAAATTAGAGCCAGCTACACATTTTAATAAGAGTTTGTGTAGAGCGTATTAAACCTATTCACAGAACGCAGTGATGTGTAATTGTGATTCTATGTGTATTAAAAACATAACATATCATCACGTTATGTTTAGGTCCCATATATTATGTGGAACCTATTGCGGAACAATGGACACAAGTCTGACCAAGATAAAGCAAATATAAATTCATAATTCTAAACTTACTTTATATTAAACATATAATATAAAACAAAATATGCATATGTACTTTAAAATATAAATTAAGATGTTGTCTAATATATTTAAAGAGATATGGAAGAGTAGGGCCACCTGACACAGGCATATGTTTATGCTTACTAGTTGGCTCTGTACAACAAAATTTGTAAAAATCCTGATAACAACAAAGATTTTTTGTTTTTTTTTTTTTTTGAATTCAGATATTAAAGCTAGGCGTAAAAGAATACCTATACATGTTTTTACAAAAAATCAAATTGATGTCATCTATTGCAAAACAAAGTTTCAGTTTGGCCTATATCCAGCAGTGGACCCAAAAAGGGTGATGGATGGATTGAAAAACAGATTAAAGATGATCTTAGGAGTAAATAAACCATGTACGCGGAACATAAAAACAAATAACAGGGATTTTAAATTTAATTAGTTCCGTTAAACGTCAATATAAAAATTTCGCCTGAGAATTTTTCGACGAATCCGTGGCACTGTTGTGAGTGACCCTTAACCGCAGATCCCGAGATCGAATCCCGATCGGGAAAGATATTTGTTTCGCCGATAAATATTTGTACTCGGGTCATGGATGTTCATTTGTGTTGTGTTGTTTTCTGTGCGTGGTAACTGTGCTTCCGCCACAAAATATTAGGCCTACCGTAGGGGTGTGAGTGTGTAGCGTTTATTTATTTATTTTATAACTTTCAGTAACACGTCCTGTGGATTTTCCAGGAGAATGGAGCAGCCTACGACGCAGGCGGGCTTGAGGTGGGCCAGCTGATCCTGGCGGTGGACGGGCACCGCGTGGAGGGCATGCAGCACCAGGACGTTGCGCGGCTGATCGCGGAGTCTTTCGCCGAGAGAAATAAGCCGGTCAGTATTTAGAAACTTCTAGAAATCCAAGCGCAAGGGCGAAGCATGTGGATCAGAGTTGGAGCAGCTTACGAGTCTTTATCACGACAGAGTGTTGCGGCTTATCGCCGAGTCGTTTTCCGAGATAAATAAGCCGGTCATTTTATACTTCTTAAAATTTTGTGAACGGGCAAAGCAAAAGGACTAGAGTTAGAGCAACTTATCTTTGAGGTGGATAGGCACAGAGTAAGGGCAGCTAAGCGCAGTGTTTCGGCAGAAATAAGCCGGCCAGTAAACTCATTAAATTCTCAGCTAACGGGCGAAACATGTGGGATAGGCAGCTTATCCTTGACGGGCGCCGTTGAAAGTATGACGTGGAATGTGAATAATCATGAAGTATTTCGGCCATAGAAACAAGCATACAAACTTCTTGAATTCAAAGCAAAATGGGCAAAGCATGGGCCTAGTTTGAATTCTTGAATTCGAAGCAAAACCGGCAAAGCTAGAGTTTGAACAGCTTATTCTCGCGGTGGATGGTGGTTGGGATCAAGAACTTTTTTTTGAACCAATTTATTTATCCTACTCCTCATACACTATTTATATCATGAGAGAAGGCCTGGGAAGTCATACCTCAGAAATTTCTGCAATACTTAGAACGTCACTGTGCGTGCACCAGGTAGGTACTTGTGTCGTGATAAATATATCAATTCAATTTTTTACCGTTAATTGCAGGAAATCGAGTTCCTAGTAGTAGAAGCGAAGAAGTCAAACCTGGAGCCGAAGCCAACGGCGCTGATTTTCCTGGAGGCCTAACATCTACTGTCCCTCCCCGCCAGCGACCCGCCGGCCGCGCTGGGCGCCGCGAGTCCGGGGGTCGACCTCACCGCGCACACCACGGAATAGCCAACTCCAACCTGCGCTGCCACATGCTCTTCTGAACACTGACTGCTGCCTGCTTTGATCGTACCACACGGCCCGCTCTACTCCACCTTCACGGGATACGATGGTCATTCAAACATCTGTTACTTTTTAAAACGATACCTTATGCTCCATAAAAACAAGTACAGGAGTACTTTATTCCAGTCTTATCGTAAACTTTAAAATGACTGTGTATCGTGAAGGCACTTTGGAATTTAGAGGTGAAATTCACGACCGAGAATGTGCGCGTCAAACTCGTAACACTGGCGAACCGCTCGTTCGTGGATTACTGCTGCCTGATGAAGCCGTTCCAAACACAAAGGTACTTTCATAAAAAGGCATTCGTAGTCAGTGAACGATGTTCGCTCTACGGGAAGATATGACGTCAAATGGATTACCAAATACCTAATCTTCTTACCAGACGTTGCAACGGACTGAAATGAGACACGAGTAATGAATTCTGAGTCACGCAGGTGGGCTATACGGACAAATGGCACAAGGGAGGCAACTAGATTTTTAAATCTTGAACCTGAGATTGTAAATTTTTGTACTTATCCAATGGCCAAAATTAAATGAGCGGCTCTTTCTTGTAACAAAAATACGTCCCATTTCCCGCGGGACTAATCGGGTAGAATCAAAATTTTTGTAATAATTTTCTAGGAAGTAGAATTGCAAATTTTACCAGTAGTCGGTGACTGAATTTTATAAAGAAATCTTCTACATTATGTACGATTATATTAAAATTGAAATCAAAATCACATTCAAAATTATCACGAGTAAATTTTGCAGGTAGATTCAAACGAAGTAATCCGCAACTAAATAGAATTATTAGTGAAGAGACGACGCTAATATAGATCCATATTTTTTTAAAGGGTTCGTGTTATCAATTTTTAAATATTTAGATTGGCATCGGTGCTATGGGGAGTAAATTCTTTTTGGAAAAACCTTTGACTCGTCGGGTCGTGTTCACGTAAGTAGTTATCACTAGAGAATCGAATAGAGCTTTCTCGGCGCGAAACATTGCATTTCATGAGTCGTATGAAGAGTTCACACGCGGTCGTCATCCATGTGCCATCGACGTTGCGTCGACGTTGCAGAGGGCGCCGGCTGCACAGTGTCTAACATGAATCCTTAGTACATAATGATTATGATATATTTATTTATCTACTCCTTTTGCATGATTTTTCCAGGAGAGACGAAGATAGACGTTTTTCGTTTCGTTTATCTACGTACGCTTATGCTTAGTTAAGCCAAATGAAAAAATTTAAATCTTTTAATATATCATCTTATTTGTTTTTAATAATTACTTACAGAAAATATAATTAAAAATATTTGTGAATTTGACAAAATTATGAAACAAGATGTCGATTAAGAAATAAATATGTCTGGTTAAATATATCGTAGTAATCGTGTTCTGAGGAGAGGTACACACTGGTACACGGGTGCACACTGAGCAGCCGGCATCGCCCCATATAAACTGATCATCTCATCCCAGCTCGTTGTATCGCCGGTAGAGACGAGCCCTAGAGCCTCGTTATCAGTAGAGCAGGCTTGCAGCACGCGGCGCACTCTAAGCAAGCTGTTTATTTTGTTTACCACTAATTACATTATCTTTAATTATTTTATTAACATGAATTCAGGTAGAAATTTGTATTTAGTCGTAAATTGTATTCATTTTAGTTTGTATTATTAGAAATAGATGACATTTGATTTTGTTGATACATTGTTTATTTGAGATTGCTTAGTCACTCGGGCAGTGCGCCACATGTCATTCCATTGGTAGTTAAGCGGTGAGTTATCGAAATTTTGGCGGAGAGGGATTTTAGCCCACTCTATTATTTAATTTAAGCGATAGATTAAGTAAATGTGTGCAATATAACCGATACTAGATGTAGGATGCAACTTGGCGTAAACATTGTTAGAGTCAAAAAGTTCATGTTTTTAACCTAATTGTGCGCAGTTTAAAAATTGAAAATGTCTATATTCGTGTTTGAAGTAATAGAACTAATAATTGTCTACATATGCAGCCCCGGTGTACCCATTGATGTGTCGCTCCGCTTGGCCGCTTGATCTGCTCTAGACATCGGTCAATTATATAGTCGATGGCTGTAGATATTGTATCTCCTCCGCACTATCCTATCAGTTCTCGTAGCGTTTGTAAATTTATGCGTATTACATTGTTATTTATTTATTATTCTTTATCGTTCTTCAAGGATGCATTCATATATATAAAATTGTAAATATATAATCTATCTGTCTATATCCCGTAAGATGTAAATAACCTAAATGTATTGTAAAATATAATATACACTAAATATATAAATATTTCTTAAATATAGTGCCAAAAGCATATATATGACAGCCCTTCGACTCTTGTCTGCACGTGCAATGATAAAGCGACGGCAGTCCTCAACCACACTAACTTTTTTATCTCGAAATTATATAGGCGACAAGTTTCACACAATACGCTTTTGAATATTAGGATTTGATAAATAATAAATTTTATATTCCTATTTCATTGTATTTATTATCAAAATACTGAAATTTAAATAATTTCTCATGGCATGACAGCCGTTCCTGATGAAGAACCACAGGAATAGATACTTACATATTAACAATAATGGTATGGTAGTAATTTATTTTCTTGATTTGATATTGTTATTATATATTTGCATATCATATATTTGGTATTCTTTGAGCTATTTGAATGTCCTTTACCAACTTTAAAGGATATCTAAGTTCTTATTGCACTCAAAACATGCGAACATAATAATTGTATCTTCTTTATCAACTGTTATCAACAATTTAACTATATATTTAAAAATTATATTGTATATGTTATGTTTGTATGATGTTTTAGGCGTTTACTAAAATATTATAATTAAATTTCAATTAACATGTGTGAATTTCGTAGATTTTGTAGCATGTGATATAAGATCGTATAATTGAAATTAAAGTAGGTACTCGTGTTAGTGTCGTTACAGAAATACCGGAATCCGTGGATGTTATTCTAGGCGCAAACCAAAATTATGATACATATAGATACATATGTATATAGGTATGTATGAAAATTAAAAGAATTGAAATGTAACTACTTAACAGCCAGAAAATTATATTGTGCTGCGCTGCCTTATCATTATCACACCTTGAGTGTAGTTTTTAACGCATGCCTACGAAATCCGCGAAATGCCTGTTGTTCTAAAATAAATTGTGTATACCATTTATTTATCGTTAACTACCTTATCTTTAAACATTTTACTATAAATTTGGTTTAAGTAACATCTCAGTTATAACATTTGTTTACAATGTAAGTGGGTTTTCTCAATCATTTTGTTCTTGACGAAACGTCCTTTAAGGGGGCCACACTCCGTTTCCACACTTGTTTCAAGATATTCCTAAAATAATTGAGTTGTTACTTAATACTTATATTTTAGTCGAAGGCCGGCAAGCGCGCCTCTATTTAAGTCAATTCGTTTACATAATACTCCATGTCAAATGAAACAAAGCAATGTACGTAGAGTAAGAATCTTAGTAAGATAACTGCAAAAGATGTAATTTTTTTACTACTCTTCTATTTAAGTACGTAACTGAATAATAAGTAGGAAATATTAATTGTTTTGCAATGGTATTTTTGTATATTTCTTTAATTTAGTAGATTATTCCTATGCCAATCCTAGCAGCGCCGCCCGCAGGCGGTAATCCTCACATACATACATTCTAAACCGTCCATTTATTTTGACGTTTAGTTTCCAATATGGCGGTGTGTTATCGAGAATATTGTGACGACCAGTTAGTCCTCGATGTGTTGGTTACGCTCCGAAAATAAACTCCGCAACGTACACTTCGAGCCGGTATTTCGTTGACAAGATCTATGTGGTAGTCTGTTGTTAAGTTTGCCGTTGATGACAAAAATATATTGTTATCTAGATATTGTGTCGTTTGATTATGTATTTTATTTTATGACTTTTAAGTTCACAAGTTAACAGCTGAAAAAAAAATTACTTTGGCGCCTAGCGCCTATAGTACTAAATGTAGCAATATCTCTTGCGCGTGAATCTTATCTTGCTCTGAAAAAATCATCTAGTGAGTGAGATCAACTTGATACATTGTATATAAAGTTTACCTTACAGATTCATATTTAATCTCAAAATACATAACGTAATATGAATAGTACGAAACACATTGACCAATGACCCACTAAAAATGATAAAAAATAAGAACACCGTTCTCTTATGATCATGCTAGTTATGCGTGGAACGTGATATATTTTGTTATGAGCCGTGCATGACAGCATTTAAAATGCACCATAAAATATCTATTCTGTAACAGTACATAATTATACTGTATTTATTAAATATTATAAAGTACCTATTATTGTTATTAAATAAGAGAATAAGAGCTGCAGTAAGTTAATGCAGGATTTTATTGAAAATAAACGTGATAATGATACCTACATAGAGAAAAAATATTTATATTGATTACATAAAATTATGATTAAATAACAATATTTCATGATATTTGATGGTCGTAATATCACGGAGGTATGTAATGATAACAAACTGCAAAATTTAATTTTATAATTTAATTTTTATAAATAATTCTATTAAAACACCTGCTTCATCCACTGATGGTACATGGTACATCCATCAGCATGTACATGAGTCGTGGTTAAAATAGGAATTATCAGAAACGATATTACGGTACATACCTAATGCAATTAGGTATGTACCTAAAAAAAATTAAAAACCTTGCATGTACAAATCATCTTTTAGGTAATAATAGTAAAATTACTCTTATTGGCGACTACTAGGTACTACTACTACTACTATTTTCAATAATTTGATTTTATTTAACTAATCATTAGTCACACACCTCCATAGTTCGTATTGTATCAGAATATATCGAGTGTTAATTACTTTGTTACGCATGACATCCGAAAACAAAAATAAGTAGATACAAAAAAAAATATTCAGGCGACAAAAAACGAAACGGCCAGCTAGTATTGCTGCGAACCTCATGCGAACATAGGAAACTGTCTGATGCAACTATTTCCAAGCCGGAGTCATGTCATGGCTCTCAGTTCACGCGAGTCAGCAGTTTATAAACGAACACTCCTCACCGCGCGTCGGCGGCTCGGCGCACGAAACACAGGTGTGACGCTCACTTAATCGTATGAGTTATTACATCAGCTGCGCGAACGAGTCCCATCCTAATTGAATTGAGCCTGACCGTGGCATTGAAATAGAAAAGGAATTGTTGTAAATATCAATTTGAATCGGACAAGCTGCAACGATTCTTGGGATAGTTAGGGAAAGAGGGGAAAAGAAGGGAAAGAAGATTAGGTGAGATCGTCGATTAATGATTCATAACAATGTTTTTATTTTATTTCATTAGTGCCTTCAAATCAATATTTCAAACAAGCATGGAATGGTGTGTAGCCCTACATCGCTGCGGGCACGCGACGCTCACGTCACTCGTGAAACTTATTACATCAGTCGCGCTTCCGAGTGATCTTATATGAATTGAGTCTAATTGTGGCATTAAATAAGAAAACAGATTTTTTGTACAAAAAATTTGTTGAATAGGGTAAAGCCGTAATAATGCTCGAGATGAAGCGATATTGTAAACAACATAACAATTGGATTGTACGCATACCTACGCAGACACACCTCGCAGGTGCGGTCGTGTGACGCTGACGCTCACTTTAATCGTAAAAATTACATCAGCCGCTCGTCTCAATTAAATCGTGTCTAATTCTGACCGTGATATTGAAATTGGAAAGGTAGAAAAAAATAATTGGCCCGCGCTGAACTGATTATGCCAGCTTTAGGATTAGGCGAGATGTTATAGCTAAGGTTAAGAATAGTTTTTTATTTTGGAATAATTTTAATCAAACGAAATCAAACAAAAAGGTATCCAATAATGGAGAGTCGAAGATTGCTTTCTTTTTAGTTGGAGAGATAGAGAGCGTTTGTAAATAACCGTGAGTTATTTTAGCACATTCATTAAAAATGTTGTAACGTGCTAATGACCACAGGTTTTTAGTTCTTTTTTATACACTGACTATATAGCCTGACGGAAGCTTTCTGAGTAGTTACTATTTTGTAATAAAATAACTGTTAGTATAAATTTTAGATCAGACTCATAATGTAAAAGTGAAAGTAATATCATTTATTTCGCTCTATGTTGATTGAGAATAACGAATGTCAAGTTAACTACAAACTACTAGAAGAAAAGAGATACGCATTATGCTAATAATTTATATACTTCACCATCGCCAAGGATTGACTGGTAGAGTCATTAGGCATTAATAGAAAAATATAATAGCGATTAATTATATAAAATCTGATTCTCAGTCAATAGTCATTACACATTTTAGGATATAGGTACCCATTCACTAGATTTAAACAGTTAAGAGTTCGTCCTCGAGGTTGAGGGTTTTCTGCGCATGCATAATGTTTCTTAGCCATGGAGACCAAGAAAGAAGAGAAGGTAAGAATTCTAAATTGGTTTCAAGTTATTTATTTAGGTAAGTATTTAAAGTCTATTGCACCACATACAAAAACATTATGGAACAAAATTAAATGGCGAGTATACCTAATGCTATAAATTTATTAATGCGTAAATAATGAATATTAATTATTCTGTTTATCATACTACGAATACCGCTACATTCGTTTTTGTATAAATTATAACGAAATTAGTTTATAAAAAAAATGAATGGGTTATAATCCAATTAATTTATTATAACTATGGAAATGTCTGCGCTAAAAATGTAAAGCTACAATTCCGTAGTCACTGTACGACCGCGTTCACGACTATAGGTACATCAACGCTGCTGTATTGTATATTGAAATCGTGCCGATGTCCTTAATTATAATAAGTCAATTCAAATCCCTCAAACATTACAAAAAATAACTTAGTAGTAATTAATACTACAACGGCTGTTTTCAATCTTGGAAACAGTCGTTAAGCCTTGTCGAAGACCTTCGGGTGGCTTGAGAACATTCGAAACTGGGTTGGCCACTAACCCCTCCACCAATCCGCATTGGAGCAGCGTGGTGGAGTATGCTCTAGACCTCCCGCAGAAGTGTCTGTGGGGGAGACCCGTGCCCAGCAGTGGGACGTCTATGGGTCGCAGCGTAATACTACAAGGAAAATTTAAAGACATTATGTACCTACATAGAGATAATAAATTAATCTTTTGTGGAAATATCCCCACTTCCCTTATCATGTTAATAACGTTCATTGATATTTTTAACGTAGAGGAAAAAAAACGGCAGCATATTAGGGTTCCGTTTTTCACTTTGGGTACGGATCTGTAAAAACTACTAGTTCGCAAGGAAATTGGAAACAATGTTGTTTCTAAACAGATAATTAATCCGATGCAGTCACCGAATACAGCGAATAATACGAATGAATGATAGTACATTTCATAAAGAAATGCTATTTACAATGCATAAATTCTGACTCCGACATAATTTCAACAATAACATAATCTCTGCGACCATTCAATCTTTGCCTACGCCTAATCCACTCTTCTTTATTATTTGCGGCTCAAAACGCAGACTGGCAGATGATGATGTTATTCGACTTCACAATTCAATTAATATAAAAGCAAATGCACTTTCGTTGACGACAGACACATCGCCGACACATCGCCGACCGAGTTCGCGGTCACGATAGGGTGATTAAATATCTCATTTGCGTTTATCAAAACTACGCGTAGTTTGGCACTTTATCTGCAAGACGTCACGCTGCTGTGATGCAGCGTTCCGCGAGAATAAAAACTTGCCTACGAACTTAGCGTGACGGCACGGTGGTTTAACAGCTTACGCTTACAGAAATGGTCTTTGCCTAGGGCTTGTGTTCGATCCCCAGATTGAGCAACAACTATTGAGATTTTCTAACATGAAATTCCCGGTAGCAGCTCGGAGTCTGGATTTGTGTCCGGTGTATGGCGATAGTCTCACCACATATTATAACGTGGGACCTAAACATAACTGGTGATAAGTGGGTGTATTATACATCTCTACCTACCCTTTTGGGGCAATACAGGCGTGATTTTTTTAAATTTTTTTATGATATCATTATATATCATGCTGTTTATTTTATGATGCTTTATTTTATTATGATATACTTATGTATATCATACTAAAGTAAAGCATTTTATAAAACATTTTATAATGTTAAGCTGCTTCTCTCTCAATTGGACGAGTTATCATTAGTTTTAAAATTTCTCGAGCACTTTCGTGCTTCGGAGGGTTTCCTTTTCAGTTAGTCCAGTCTGAAAGGATGGAGGCAATTCTAGAAGCTAATGGGTAACGTATCCAACTGGATGGAGGCATTACCCTACAGCTAGTAATGTAGTCCGTGGTACAGCTATAAATATAAGTATTTATGAGGTGTCCGCTTAGCTAGCGTGGTGGCTTATTGGCAAACCTCTCGAGCAAGATTTCCACTACGGAAATCCGGGCCCAATAGATTGTAGTGTTATTGGAAGTTACAATAAAGCACATATAAAGAGCGTCGCATGACCTCGCACACGAGAGCCGCGCTGCCGATGCGATATCTCGTTCCAATTCCATCCGGATCGCTCGCGAGCACACTCCAAGGGTGCTCCTATTCAAATATTTGTCCTAGTCTATTCAAATGCTGATAATTTAAAGAATTCAGTTCCTGTTCGGGAGCTAAAGGAAAAGGCTTATCACAGACCAGATTGATATTTAACTTTAAAAAATTTATTAGAATGTTTGTGAATTTATGACGAATGTCTCCAGCTTGGAATGCTCATGTTTATAAACAGATCTATATTTGCTTAGGTAATCAAGCAATTCTTATCATTTATTATTAGTAGATAAATATCATAAGGATAAAATATAATTGTGTTTTTCACATCGCGTAAAAATATAGGTTTTTGTTCTATAATAAGCTCTTTAAAATAAAGAGCTACAGAGGCTTTATTACGGTACTGAAATTAAACACAGATCGAGATAAAATATTTTTGAGGAGGCCAAGTCCAAGTCGCACATAGGTTTACGGAACCGCCAGATTAATTATTAAAAAAAAAAAACAATTACCTACTGAAAATGATTAGTGTTTTATTGTAATCACACTGTAATGTGCACCAAACTATTGGCTATCTATCAAAGCGCATGACCTTATATCAGTAAAACTGGATCAAACTCAGTTATAACTTATTCATTATTATCGGGACGATTGTTTTATAAGAATTGAAACAATAAATAACATTAGACATAGCGATGAAAATGCATGAATGAAATTATCACTAAATAAATACAAAACATTAAATGTACGAGTGTGCTAATATTTTATAGAGCTAATTAAATAGTTTTCTATATAGCTTATACAATGCTTAAATATAAGATGTTTATATAAATAAATCTTCATTCACCTCAGTTCACTGAATACTATAAAGATGGTGTAAATATCTCGTTCTATAATTAGTAAGGATATAAAAATGCTGCAATGGTTCTGCCAGCAAGCTCACAATTATTTTTATAAACGACATTGAACATGATACACATAAAAAGATTTAAGTGAATGGGCGTAGCGCCATTTGATACAAATTTACAAAACATTTCATACCATAAAAAATATGGCGTCAGCGATTTTATTGTACTTAAAATACATTTTGTCTCGAGCTCTATCAAAAAAACTTAGGTTTAGTAAAAAAATCGAACGTTAAAAAGTCTAAGCCTTAGCTACATACATACATACATACTTAGCAATAAATCAATCATATAAATAAACAAGCTTGGAATAACATCAAGTAATCTTAGTCAACACGTGTTAGTCATACTTGACGCACCTCTCCTTAACCGCACTTACATGAACAGCTCCAGTTCCATCTAATATCCAGTTGGATACAGGCTGAACTGCACTTACCAGCTCAGTTCCATCTAATATCCATTTTGATACAGGCTGAACTGCACTTACATGAACAGCTCATTTCCATCTAATATCCATTTCGATACAGGCTGAACTACACTTACATGAACAGCTCAGTTAAATCTAATATACTATTTAATACATACAGGCTGAACTGCACTTACATGAACAGCAGCTCAGATCCATCTAATATCCTATTTAATTGAGGCTGAATCACATTTACATGAATAACTCAGTTATAACCTAATATGTCATTGTAGATTATGTAACTTTCATAATCTAAACATGAGATCCAATGCAGATAGACAAATATTTTCAAGCAATTTGTTTGCTTCACTTGTTTCACGAAAACAATCTAGATGACGACAAATAACAATTTGATTGTTCTGATTAAATTATTATTGAACATTCTTCAGACAATGACGTAGAGAACTACGTGTACTACGGAGTATCTTAGGTATTGATTTGACCCAATAATAAAAATAACATAACAATATTCTGACGTAGCAACCATCCTTTTTAGAACTATTTTGATGTTATTGTATTGCCAGCTATCTTCCTAATGGCCCATATTTATTATAATTTACGACGGCATTGGTTCATGTTATTGCAGTAACCGTATAGAAACAGCATATTTATCAAAATATTTACTAAAATTACGTATAGCGAAAGGTTAAGCGCATGTATCTACTCCTAGATAGTATTTTGCAGTGTTTATTGTATCTGCACCCTACTTTATCTGTAACTACATACGTCTAACTACTTCATCAGTAGATTTATTCAACACTAGAGGACGCCCGCAGCTTCGTCCGCGTGGAACTAGACATTGCGGAAGCTTGGTTTATTATTGCTATATTAGGTTGCTACCTTTTTTCCTCATAAACATTACTGGAAAACTCAGTCAAACCCGAAAAAGTAGGTACATACTGAGTGTTACGGATATGTTCGTCAACCTCCACCGATATAACAAAATAGACAAAGCAAAAACACTACCTCAACTTTTTGCCCACTGTCTACCACGCTGCCCCGCTGGCCAAGGATGCCTTCGAGAACATTATGTAATACTCAGGGATGTAGGTTTCGCGGTGTTGTTTAAACCTTTACCGTATATGATATTTATCTATTTTCTTAAACAAAATAAAAATACATGGCGGCTATCTACGGAATCCCTATGAAAAGTTGTAATAGGTAAGCGCCAGCGCCAGCGCTACTGGGTAACTGGACTAGAATAATATAAACTGGGCATTCTAAGGAAAAACTGAATGAGGTTTGAATCAGGCTGCTGTTTAGAAGAAATTTCTACATTTCTCAAACACTATCATAGCTATTGTATTTTCGCTAGGCGAAAACAAGGCCAAATAAGTATTCATCTCCATTCAATAATTTTAGTCATCCAATGAAGCAAAATTAAAAACAAATGAATATCTAGAGGTGAGCATAAAAGTGCAAACAAATGGCAATAGCAAAACGATTCAAGCATATCAAATTATCATATTGAAACTAACACACATACCGTTACATCGAATTAAACCCATAAATTCATATACGTCACCATGATCTCAAAATTCCATTCGTAGATGTAGAGACTTACGTAGGTTACGTTACTGGAAATATTGTAATATCAAAGACTGAGACGTACGTAACCCTTCGTAATACCTTCTCTTGATACTTTAAGTTTACTTTAGGAATAGACTTGATATCTGTAAGAACTTGAAACATACCAAAAATGCCTTTGCTTTCCATTAAGAAAGTTTCATGATTACTTCTATGAACTGTTTTGTATCTTCCTAATGGGATGAATGATTCCGAAATCGGATTTAATTAAGTAAAATTGATATGATATCCGGTAAAAACCAGAGATACGAATAGTTTATCCATTAATTAACTTCCTATACAAGTAATGATCATGGCGAAAAAAATACAACTGCGCAGATAGGTATGTAAATAAAAAGCGCATCGTCTTATCGTCGGAATAAAAACATGCGAAATAAGAAAAAATGTAATATTTTGATATTGTAAGTTGTAACACGGAAAACCTGTTTCGTCAGACTTGAGATAGATAAAGTAGGTATGACCCTTAGTACTTTAAATTTATCTTTTTTTAACATTAGATTTGCAAATTCATTCAAAAAAAATTATGTTTATAAACAACCGTCCGCACGAGAATCTAGTTCGTTCACCGCAAAACGTGGATTGGATATCTAACCAAAACAAGTTACGGAATTTGACAAACAATTGACCCTTCCCATTTATTTTCTCTAATTGTATATATTGATTTCTCAAAAGTAATAAAGCTATGTTATTATTCGATCCAAGTGAGGCTTCATGTATATGTACCGTTCAAGCTTCTTAGTGGGCTTTGCCAACAAATAACACATAAAATTAAAAATATAAAATAAAAGAGAACCAAGGCAGGGTATGAATTGAAGTAGAATTGAATCAATTGATTGATTTTTGAGAACAGCGATCAGTCCAACTGTCGACCATCAAGATTGAAAATTTGTTCAGGTAGCGTTAACATAATTATGTAAGTTAATTGTTATATTGAGGAATACCTTTTAATAATTTGAATTAATAGATTGAATCACTATAATACGCAGGCTTTTAATTAATTGGTCGGTCGTTAAATTATGTAAATTGTTCTTCGAATTACTTTATTAGTCTCGTCATCTCATGTTTCTTTATCATCCGGTAATTATCAAAGTGTCTTTGTAATTAATTGAACATCCGATATCCGTTTAATGTCATCTAATGTGAAAAGTTCGGAAACGCGGCGCGGGCGCATCGGCATGCCGAAAGGCGCGCACGCGGGCCGGCGCGCGGCGAGCCGCCCGTGCCCGCAAGATAAGCCCAGAGTTACATCAGATTGCGCGCGCGTGCCGGCCCGTGCCGCGCCTATATAACACCCGGCTCGCTCCACTCCGCTCATTCATAACTCCAAAGTGATTGATGACAAGACAGTATTAGTTTGGTGGCAATGATACGCGCTCTAATGCTTTTTAATCAATCGGTGAATAAAGACATTAATTACGAACAGTGGTGGCACAGTGACAACTGGTGTGATAGCCATTCCCCTCGCTTCGACAACCAGCAGAGATAGCCCCGCCATATCGGATCGAGTGCATTGATAATCAGGGTAAATATTATTTATTTTCACTACTGTCATAGGTGAAATGATGTTTGCAAACAAGTAAACGTATCTCTTATATGTAATCGGAAATCACAGAAAATTACTCGTGCGGTTTAGATTAAGTATAAATTATTTTAAAATACTAATCGTGTTGATTCTTTAATCACGAATTACAACCGAGGGGTCAAACGCGTGTCATCAATTTATCATTTCGGCATTACATTTACGTCAGTAACAACTGATAAGGCAATATTATTATTTGCAAATTAAAACCGATAAAAGCTCAACTATGTTCAACTACAACGGTTTAAAAGCGTATGCGTATCTACATATTTTAATTAATACACCGAGAGCATCTGAAATCGATCTGTAGATGATCTTGGCTCGTAAGTCGGCTCCCATCTATGTAGACGTATCAATTACCTATTTACGCTACAGTGATTTCACCTTTATAAAGCCCAGTCATTCCTGACCAGTTACCAGTTAGCCCCGAGACTGAATACACAGCACGCATTGTAGACGTTAATATCTTTCAATATTTGAACTTACAATGTAAATACATACTTCAAAAAACTGAATTTAATGATAACAAAAATCTGTTTTCTTTCGTACAGGTTTTCGTGTAAACAATATAATAATTTAAGAAAAAAATAGTCGAAGAAGTTGCAAAGACAAAAGAGAATCCAGAAGAATTATGATGGCTACCGTGGAGACACCTCACGAGATCAGCCTATCCTCACCGCGGCCGGTAAAGCAAGACTCCGGCGATCTGGATTTCGTGGCGCTCACGATGGCTGCGCTGCGGCTGGTAAACCCGTGGGCAGCGGAGCCCACGCCCACTTGGCAACGACTGGAGCCAGGCGCCCCCGAGGCCAAGGACCGCGTCATCACGCTCGCAGAGGTGTCGCACCACGACTCACCCCGCGACTGCTGGGTCGTCATTTACGACCGCGTCTATGACATCACTACCTTCTTGGACGAGGTGAGCTAAAGTTCAGCATGATTTTATTACTTTTAATAATATAGTCCATGCTAAAACACTCTCCATCTCTCTCTGTAGCGTCCATAGCCCAGTGGCTCGCTTCGATTCAATGTGATCGAAAGTGTTAAGCAACGACGGGCGCGGTCGGTTTGTGGATGGGTGACCGCTAGTGGCAAAAATTTCATGGGCGCTACCGTGCTTTGGAGGGCACGTAAAGCCGTCGGTCCCGGTTGTTTTCAATGCTGGAAACAGTCGTTAAGCCTTGACGAAGACCTTCGGGTCGCTTGAGAACATTCGACACTGGGTTGGCCACTAACCCCTACACCAATCCGCATTGGAGCAGCGTGGTTGAGTATGCTCTAGACTTCCCGCACAAGTGTCTGTGGGAGAGACCCGTGCCCAGCAGTGGGACGTCTATGGGTCGCAGCGAGCGAAAACACTCTCGAGCTCAGTTTGCTAATGATCATTTACTGTTACAGCACCCTGGTGGGGTAGACGTGATGCTCGAGTACGCGGGGCAGGACGCGAGCACGGCCTACCGCAGCTCGGGCCACTCCAAGATGGCCGCCAAGGCGCTCGAGAGGTTCCTGGTGGGCGAGCTGCCCATGCACGAGCGCATGTACCGGCGCCCCGGCGGCATCCGCCTCAGCGATATCCCGGAATGACGATAAGCCGACGAGTTGCAACCTCATGTTGCTAACTCTTTACTTATAACTCGTATATTTCCAAGTATTTAATATCTAAGGCTACAGATAAAAATTGTCAAATACCCCGTTTTCTGGGGTCAGAGTATGTTGTTACCGGCTGCCATTATCTTTTTCCAGTAATATTAAATGTAATTAGGTACATTAACCACACCAGCGAGCAGCCGCTAGGTATTACTGTTAACCTTACATCGCATTGTCAGTCGTTTGGATAAGCGCGTGAGTATTATCTTTACGACATGTTTCACGTGGGTGTATCAATTCTGCATTTATTTAATTTAGATTTAAGTATTTTAATTGTGTAAATACTTCACCTCAGTATTATGCTGGAGAATAATTATTAGAATTATATTAAATCTTATTTCTTCATTTATTATGTTCAAAGTTCCTATTTTTATGTTTATTGAATAAAGGTTTTGTATGTCTTATTCATTCTTTAATTTAATAAATCCTCTTAAACCTCGTCTATCAGACGAAATCTCCGGCAAACAAGTTTGATATGCTTAACTATATTCGCATATTGTTATTAAATTAATTAAACACCAGTAAATGAATCGAAAAAATCAAAAAACTCCCATAAGCTAATATAAATATCTACATATATTTTAGCTGCTACGACTGAGATACGAAACAATAAAAGGAAATTACTAGTCCACGTGAATAACACAGTATAATAATAATGTACGAAAAAGTACATAAAGTTAATAATACATCAGACACAATGTTCAGGAATTCAAATATCATATAGATTTGTGCTCACCGCAATCTTTACACTTTTTTTCCAGATCTGAAAAGTAAAAAAAATATCAGTAAAAATCGGTCAAGTGCGAGTCGGACTCGCAAGCATTAGGGTTCTATACCACCAGACGATATAAAGTAGATATTACACTAATTATTTGGTCAAAAACGTAATGACACAACAGCACGTAATTATAATAAATAATAATAAAATAGATGTTCATGCCTATTTTTAATTAATATTTCAAACTACAAAAAAAAATCAGTATCCGTTTCCTAAATTACGTAGCCTAGTAGTAGTAGTATAGTAGAATTAAAACATACAAAGTGGACAACATAATTTGTTGTCCACTTAATTAATTTCTTTTCTTAATTTTGTTATTGACAACTTCAAGAATTTATGCCTTCAGCCTTCAACACATATGGACGTAGGGTCTCATACTAAAGTCGCGAAAAAAATGTCCCAGTAACACAAACACCATAAGAAACTTCGATTACTCTACACACCATAATTCGCCATATGCAATGCAGCTCATAGTGGAATAAAACGCGACAGAAAAAGTATAGTTTATATTTATTTTTACTACACATAAATTGTACATTTTCCATTTTTAAAGTGAAACCTTTTTTCGGAACGTTCGCTTCATTTAAGAAACATCCCCAGGTTGATGTTGTTAAAACGTAATGTTCCTAACGTTATGTCAATGCTTCAACATTATGTTTTGTCCCCCTTTTTGGGGAACAAAACTACAATAGTCTAATTCTATTACGACGGAGTTCTCACAGATAGTAGAACGGAATTGTATATTCTAGTTAACTCCTTGGTGACTGGTCTACCTCCAGCTTTAATCAACTCAGCTGTAATTCCATCCTCACATGGGGCTTTTCCGTTTTTATACTGTCTGAGAGTCAACCTCCTCGTGACTGATTTCTGGAAGCTCGTCTGTATAGTAGCGTACTAGCGTGACTCTGGAATCCTCAGATTCATTTATTTTCATTATATGGTATCTTGTATACGTTTAACGAACGTCATAACATTCTTTTTATCTACCGCCGTTCACAAAGTTGATGCTACCGAGAAGAACACGGCAAAAACAACAGTTAGGTACTCTTTTCCAAATTTATAATTTTTATAATTTCTCAAGGTACATTATTATTGAACAAGTGGAGTGGAGATACAAAGCATCAAGTGTTTCTATCGATCAAGTAGTCATTTATTTTATAGAAAGCTTTATTATGGAGGTTTTGTTTAAACAAACTTACCTATGGTAAGATTAAAATTTATTCTCTGAGAGACAAGTAATCTTTCCGGGTATTTTATTGTAGAAGCGAACACAGTTCCCCATAAAAGATTTTGATACTTAGTCTAGAGCTAGGTACAATCAATTTATTCTTATTTCTTGTGCAAAAGTTATGGACACAGAATTTTTTGTCAAAAAAATTGACTATTTAACGTAAATAAGTTGAAATCGAGTGATAAAGTCACGCGAGCGATTCCAAAATAGAACCATCGTCAAAGATCGCGTCATTGACACGCCTATAATGCTTTCGATGATATTATGGGGAACACTTTAGTAGCGTTCCATAGCCCAATGAGTGAGTCATTGGGCTATGGACGCTACGGCAGGAGTATCACCGCCAGTTAAAAAGAAGTTAAAGAACAAACAAAAATAAATTAAGGTTTACTGGTCAGATCATAGATAACATCTTTCCGTAGGTAGGCAGCCCTACCGAAAATTTTATAAACTACATACTTGTCTACCTAAAGCGTGCAGTGCTGATATGGAACTTTTTGATAAGATTTGCACAAACTGTCACTGCACGATATTTTGTATTACAAATATTTATATTAATTTAACCTTAAACCGAGACTATCCTACTACCAAGATTACGTTGTTTAAAAAGATACGATTACACAATAACAATTCGCATCCACTTGCACGTCATATCGGGATCAAGAATAACAATGAACTTTCCAGAATATCAAATAATAAATCAGAAAATATCGATCGATCGAAGCATAGCAAACGGATATCTTGACCAAAACAAACTTAATAGTTTTGACAAATAATTTTAAACGCATTAAATCCAAGTTAGTAAGCTAAGCTAAGCATGCAGCTTAGCTTAGCTTAGCAGTTATAAATAAAATAACTAACCCGTAAACGTCCAACGCCCAATGCGTAGCGTCCATGGCCCAATGGCTCGGGTTGATTCAATGTGATCCAAAGAGTTAAGCAACGACGGGCGCGGTCGGTTTGTGGATGGGTGACCGCTAGTGGCAAAATTTCATGGACGCTACCTGGACGCTGCTTCGGAGGGCACGTAAAGCCGTCGGTCCCGGTTGTTTTCAATGTTGGAAACAGTCGTTAAGCCTTGTCGAAGACCTTCGGGTGGCTTGAGAACATTCGACACTGGGTGGGCCACTAACCCCTCCACCAATCCGCATTGGAGCAGCGTGGTGGAGTATGCTCTAGACCTCCCGCAGCTGCGTCTGTGGGGGAGACCCGTGCCCAGCAGTGGGACGTCTATGGGTCGCAGCGAAACGTCCAACTGCTGGGCACGGGTCCCCCACACACAAATCTGCGGGAGGACTAGATACTCCACCACGCTACTCCAATTATAATTGGTGGCCAACCCAGTGTCGAATGTTTTTAAGCCATCCGAAGGTCTTCGACGACAAAGACGTAAGTAAATAAATTAGATTAAACTAGTGGACGTGGCCTGCCCATTGCCATTTCAGCTTGCTTACTCGACGAGCTATGTCGTTAATCTACGGATTTCATCATTTTGAATCCTGTCTCGTAACAAAATGCCAAGCATAACTCTTTCAATAGCACGTTGAGCTTGCGAATATGGCCGACGGTAACGGACCAAGTCTCAGATCCATAAGACATCACTGACAACAACTGTAGCCCGGGAGGTTTTTGATGCTATTATAAGCTTGTCGCTTCAAAGAAATTTTAAAATAAAAGAAGACATCATTTTCCTAAACCGAAAAACTACGTAAGATCAACTGAAAACTGTCGAACGATTCGTTTTCTCACAACGTGCTAGTGGTAGAGACTAGAACTCATAATACTAAATAAAGTCTGCGTCAGACTTGATTAAATAAAAAACAGTATAGCAATGTACGTAAGTTTAGCCTGTAGTAGGTTGCTATGTTATTGTAGAATTATCTAGAGCCTAGCAAATTTTTTTCTTACGCTCTAACTTCCACACACAAACGGAACGTAGTTTTTTGTGATGAATAGAAAATAATGATTAAATGTTCGCACACCCACGTATGACGCAATGTATGTTTTTCTTAAAATTGTAAATACTCTTGTCACGTATTAAGTGGTCATCGATAACTGGCGGTGGGAATAATACATCACAATAACAAAATTGTGGAAAGTTTATAGAGTTTTAACTAAAGCACCTATTTTTTAACAAAACACCAAGCATTACTTTTCTGCTGGCATTCAAGATGCGAAACTGTGCAAAAAGTGGTTGGAAGGTTTTTGAAGGTTTCTGGAATCAAGTCTGCTAAAAGAAATCGCAATAGCAACTCCTCTGGCGTGTTAACAGGAACATGAACATAACCTGCCATAGGACTGTACTGAAGGTCCCAAGCAGCGCTATTTTTCAGCTATCCTCTGTATCTGTAGTGGGATTCCACTCAAGAAGAGATTAAAAAGTATAATATAATTATATAATATAATTAAAAAGTATAATATAATTATATTATACTTTTTAATCTTTAATAAAAATCGTACAATACTGATAGGAAAAGTAAACTTATGGTAGCTGAGCGAAAAAAGTAGGTACTTGAAAATATGTAAATCATATTGATATTATCCCATTTAGACCCAAATACAAACCAGTAGGATTTTTTTATTGAATGCTTTATTGTCGTATCTATTGAAGTTTAGTAAGACATTTTACTGCAAAAAAACAAAAAAAAATCTTCCGTATATATAAAAAAAACTACCGTCCTCAAATGGGGCCAATGGGCTTATGTGTGAAATTTTTCAAAACATCCTTTTTTGATGCACAATGTTTTGATACATTTTTTACATTGCCAGCGTGCTTTCATGCGACATTCGGCGCATCGTATCTGGCTTGGCAGCTTCTGAGGAAACTGTCCTACACCATCTAGTCCAAGTAGAAGGTTTACGACGTCTTCCATCGAGTCTTTGAATGCTAGCACCCCTCAAATAAAATCGGGCAATTCGGCGAAATTGGAGCTGGTACAGTCTCTTCCACGCTCAGGACATGAAGACGCCACGCATTAGATACAGTCATATCTAGCATGTAGGTAAATAGGACCCACCACCATTTTTTACCTCGTATAGCTGATCTGTATACTGAGATTGACTGATCAGCTTGATCGACTCTGCCCATGCCTTTATTGTAGTTCAGAAAAATACAAAATTCGGCTCGTTTTCTCTACTTCATATCCTTGACAGATACTAGTGGACATTTCTTCGTTCTATTTTCCCTCACAGTGCCAGTTACCCGATAACCAGCTTTACGCAAATCTCGTAGCAACGCGTGACTGGTGGTTCCTGAATGTCCACTGCCCTGTAGCTTTGTAACTGTTCATCGTCACTGCTATCCCACTCATCAATTCAAACACTTCAACTCTCCCTGGGATATCCCGTGGAAGAGTGTTATGCTGTACGTATCTTCATCGCCTTCTTCTTCATCCGTGACAATGCTTGGGTCCTGAGGAATCGCCACTAAATCAATACTAACTAAGAGGATGATCCTGATGATCATCCTCTTCGCTCAAAATGTTTTCTAGATCTTCCTCGAGACCTCGCTATTCATTTGCACCAGTAAACAATCGTTTCGACATTGCTCACACCAAAACTAAACCTGGGAATAATAAAGAAAAAAATATTAGCAATCAGCCCATCGGACCCATTTGGGGACATCATATAAAAATATATACCCTTATGGTCAAATCTTAGAAAGTACCTCACATAATAGTATTATGTAATAGTAAACACTATAGGCAAGTGAATAATACTTCAAAATTATAAAAAATACCTATGCAAATATAAACAAAATTACTTACCTTTGGTATATCAACTAGTTACTCGATGAAGTAACTTAAAGCACTAATTTCATCAAATTTATCCAGTAAATCACAAAACTATGATTTTTATTACGAAGTTAGACTCTTTGGCATTACGAATCTGCATCGTAACAAATGATAATTTAAAAAAGTGAAAATATGTGGGTATTTAAAGAAACGGCCCCAAATGGGGACGGCGGGCGTAAATGGGTTATAGTAAACTTACAATTGTTTATAGTTCCACATGGGGACGCGTCGGCTGGAATACCTAAGATACGCCATCAGCGCTATGAGCATCGCGACTGCGGTGACCTGCAGGGTCTGCTCGCGCGGCAACCCGCACTTGGACACTTTCACTTCCTCCGGCGTAATCGTTAACTGTGACAATTGACAGAAATAAAGTCACTTATTTATTTAGTTTCTTTTTTTTATAATCTAATTTATTTGGAGGATTTTTATAATATTATGTCAGTCCTATCGTATTTTCTAAAACTAGGTAACAATCTTACAATAACAAAATCACAGAGTTGTGATTCTACTTTTTTCATTAATAATGGCATAATAATATGTCCGGTTCTCAGTCTATGTGCTGTCAGGACATATTTAGTCATACCTACTAACTGAATATGTTGTGACAGCACATAGAAATAGAGCACAGATAAAATAGTTTACTATGTGGTTTTTGCGTCTGCCAATCCGCACTTGGCCAGCGTGGTGGACTAAGGCCTAATCCCTCCTGTTCTGAGAGGAGACCCATGCCCAACAGTGGGACAAAGAAAGGGTTGTGATGATAATGATGATGATGATGTGGTTTTTAACCGACACTAAAAAGGATGCGGTAGGCATACGCTGATTGGTTCGCCAGCCACTTTTTTGCCCTTACTTTGCACCCCATACGCAGCAATCCCCTCTTATTCAGAGATCAATCTTGCTCAGAGTTAATCTTTGGTGCCGATGTTTATACAGATGGCAACATAAACGTTCACCTACCAAATAATACATGGGGTCCAATCGATTCCGCCACGAGAAAGACGGGACAGTGTACTCCACAAACTCTATCTTGTGGTCGGGGGTCGGCACGAAGCTATGTCGCACCACGCAGCCGTGGTGGGTGTGACCCCCGAAGGCCGCGCGAGGGTGCAAATTCTCCACTAAGTACTCCGTGGACTCCTTGGAAAGGCAGTCCCAACGCTCCTCAAAAAGAAGATTCCGTGTCTCCAGAGGTGCGGCGTCGGGTTCAGTGCAAATACTGTCGGACGCCCTGTATAATGGATAGTGCTGAAAAAGTAATAAATGTGGCATTATTAATCTAATCAACATTTAACAAATTAGTAACTGGAAAATATATTTTGGATATAACATGTCGAAAGCGCGATTTATGTGTGCAGTCCTGGGTTTGATTCCCGGTCAAAGAATTATTGGGTATTTCGTACATGAAAATTTAATGATAAACTAAATTAGCGTATGACGCGGGGTGACATCAATAAGTTATCATGATGAATCGTAATTCCTAACACCATGAGAAACTTTGTTTATTTAAAATGGGGTAAAAACCGTTAACTCATTGTTTAAATTAAACAAGAGTTCACTAAGGCCAATGACTGATAAGTCTTAAGACAACTTAATAAACTTTTTTTTCTATTGGAGAAGAATGGAATTAATTAAAAAACAACATTTGTGTACTTCCATATCATAATTTCTTAAGATAAACATTTTTTTTAAAATGGTATAAGGGTTTCCCAGAGTGCAGACTATAGGATCAGCTAAAAGCCACGGAGTACTTAATAAAGTCGCTGAGTAAGTCCTTGATGTATTGCACAACTTAATTAATACATATATACCTATATTTAGGCTAGATTATACTTATACCATGTTAAGACAGATACCTACTTGCATTATGATAGGTCTGCTATAATGAAGTAATTTTGTTTTTCCTTTACATAATTTTGAACCACTACTGCACTTTAGAATATCTGCAAAACAACATGGAACTGATATTACTGATATTACATTAAATTATCATCAGTATCTTAAAATTAAAGTAAACCAAAAAAATACATTAAAAGTTTATGTAATACCACAGAATAAATAATTGGTAATACCTGCAATTTTGTCCAGTTTATTCATGGCTCTAGAACACAGTGTGCACCCATCTCCTTCCATGGCCATAGAATTGATAAGGACAAAGTGGTTGCCCCTTATACTAACAATCTGCACAGGAGGAGATTTCATCTTATTCTCAAACCTATTTAGAAGGTTAGGGGTGATCCTGTTATTAAATAAATTAATTTTTTATTAGATTATTATCACCCTAATCCCTTTAACTTCATTGTTAATCTAAGACAGAATGAAAAAGAAACTAAGAAAAACTTAAGTGTTGCTGTCCCACTGCTGGGCACGGGTCTCCACCACAGACACTGCTGCAGGAGGTCCAGAGCATACTCCACCACTCTGCTCCAATGTAATGTGACCAGTAAATTATATATTAAGCAAAATGAGCAGTAGGTACCTACGAAAAACATCACTTTGTATTGGTCCTGCGATTCTAGACTCCCTCTCAAGCTTCTTACTTGAATTATAACAGAAAATGAGTTTAAAGTTAAAAAATAACCTTAATATTAGGGATATGTTAAATTTATATTTATGGCAGAAGTTGCTTAGTATGTAGTAGTAACCCACAGAATAATAGTATAAATGAAATAAAGCATAAAATACAATTTATGACATACCTATAGTGATATCCTATATCATGGTTCCCTACCACAGCATACATACTGGTGCCTTCAGGAACTTTGAACAGAGTATAAAATCTCTCTACATACTCATTAAATTCCTTTTGAGAACACCATTTACCCTCATCAAACAAATCACCTAAAATGCAACAGTAAAAATATCAACATGCTTGACATAAAATTCAAGTGATTTTAAAATATGGTCTTCCTTTTCAATAAAAAATAATTTTAATAGCACTTTTAAGCAATAGGACAACATACACACACACACATATAATAACATTGTTATTAATGAGGATTGAAATAACAACATTACAGCTCACTTTAAAAACACTTATTCAAATTTTTCTATTATTAACAATAGTTTAAAAAAATTCAAATGGAATGAAAGAATATATTATATATATATATATATATGATGCATGGATTTTTAAATGATTTACCAAGTATAAAAACCACTTCAGGTTGATGCAAAGTTATGGCAGTTTGAAAAGCACGATGCATTTGCCATTCTCTTCTCCATTTATCTAGCCAGTGGCCTTCGCGGGAACCCAACAAGTGCGTGTCAGCCAACACCATTGCATACACTGGCTCCATTCTCTCACCTGGTTGTCCTGGTTCCTTGACCAGTGGTTGCCAAACGCACTGAAACACCATAACAACTTTGATTGAGAACTGGTGCATTATAAGGTAATTGTGCACCAAAGGTTGAGGTTTATTTTACCTGTATTTGTGTAACATAGTAAATGAGATATTCACAATAAATGTAAATGAATAGAAGACCCAGGGCGAAGCGAGGTAAACAGTTATATAATAATTTGAGACGCCATCTTCTTAGCATTTGGGCCATGCCACGATTAACTTATTCATATCAAATAAAACTGCCAGCTACTTTTAGTGGGCAAAGTCCAATATAATACACCAATAAATCTATAATCACGTAAATTCTTTGAAAAACCGATAGAGGAAATAACCGTTTATCAATATCAAATCAAAACAAACAAACAGCTGACAGCTGTCTGTCACTATAAATAATAATCTGTGTGTTTTTTTTTTATGGATAAAAGATAGCAAACGAGCTTGCAGCACCACCCATCCGCTGCCGCCCATGACAACTGTGACTGACTTTGATCAAGACTCAAATAGGGACTGGGATGGTTAGTCCAATTAGTTGAGAGAGTTAATTAGAACATTAATTGGTCAGTTCGTTAGTAGGTATGAGGACTGGGGACTGTTAGTGATAGTTAGTCCTGCGGTGCTATTGCGTATCTCAGTTGACAGCTTATAGTGAAGATCACTTGGCAAAGTGTTCAACGAGTAACTGTCAAACAGTTAGTTTCGTATTGGCTATCTTCAGTGACTAACTAGGATGACGTCATGAGCACCCAGTATCGCCGATAGTCACCGTAACATATTTTGACAGATGTTAACGTATCGATACTTGAAAGATTGCGATTGTGTAAGCTTTTAAATGTTTGAGTGGACATCAAATTGATAATCACTATTTCTCGTGAAAGAAACTACTCGTATGTAGTGTTTTATGAACTCTAGTGATTATCACCGAAGACGAGTGTTGGGTAAAGTAGAGTTAAAAGTTTTTTTGTGTTTGATTAGTGATAAACTATTGTGATTCGTGTTGTTAAAAAGGAATGGCTCGTCTAATATTGTTGGCACATGCTGAAGAACAGCGAAAACAAAGCCTTTTGCGAATTGAGAGGCGCCGCTTGCGTGACGCTAGTAATCCCTTGGAGTTGCCAGAGACAGAGTTTATTGCGAATTTTCGTCTTAGTAAAGCTGGATTCCAACAGGTATTAGAAGAACTCCGTCCATGCCTGCCACAAGCTCGACGAAAAACGGCTGTTCGCAATGAACTAAAAGTAAGTACTTTTACCTTACCTACTAACTTATATCCTTTTTGTTTTGTTGTGAAAATATAATAGTATAAAGCATCAGCTATTTTGCCTGAGAAATCTTAACGAATTTAATTTTTTATTGCAGATCTTGGCTGCCTTAAGTTTTTTTGGCAATGGGTCATACCAACGCAATGTAGGTGCCTCCTTCCTATGCAATATGTCCCAGCTCACATTTAGTAAGTGTCTACATGAAGTGACTGATGCACTCAATGTCAGGGAAGTACTCCTTAAGTTCCCTATGTCTCAGCAAGAGAGGGAAATCATTATGAAAGGGTAAGGTCTTATGTGTGTTTTAATTAAAACAGTACATATACTTACTAAAAATTTATAAAATATTTAACTTATTGAATGTTTAAGGTTTATGGAAAAATTCAGATTTCCCGGCATTATTGGGTGCATTGATGGTACACATGTGGCCTTGATACGACCAATAGACCATGAGGAGGCATATTTTAATAGAAAAAATCATCATTCCTTGAATGTTTTAATAGTAAGTAATAAGTAATATTACAAAACTACCAATAGTTTTTGTTTTTAACCAAAATTAATATTGAGAATCTAAAATAAAACTCTTGTTTCAGATTTGTGATTCCAATCTGAATATACTGCATGTTGATGCATCATTTGGTGGTGCATCACATGATTCTTATGTCTGGAATCAATGCCACATAAAAGCTCATTTAGAAAGTCTGGAAAGGAATAGACAGCATTGTTGGCTATTAGGTATGACATATATTTTGGCTGGCTGTGTTAAGTGGAATGTAAACTTAACCAACTTGAAATAATTATATTTATATTATTATTTTAGGTGATTCTGGATATGCACAGCGCCCATGGATGATGACACCTATCTTAGGCACGGCACCGGATTCACCAGAAGAACACTATACAGAACTTCATTGTAAAGTGAGAAACAGTGTTGAGCGTTGCATTGGCATTCTAAAAGGACGTTGGCGGTATTTGTTAGCACACAGGGTACTTCACTATGATCCTGTCACGGCAGCTAAAATAGTGAATGCATGTGTTGTCCTACATAACATAGCCAACGCACGGAATGTTCCAATGCCCGAGCCTCACAGTGATGATGTTGACAATGATCATCAGAGCCAAGTCTCTAGGGAGGTACCAAGAGTTGAGGCAATTGCCGCAGACAACTCGAGGGAGATATTAGTCCAAAGATTATGGAATGCTAGAGCTATCTAGCATTCCATAATCATTCCATTCCATAGTATTCAGTAATCAAATTGATTGTGTAAAATTGTTAATAATATTGTAAGATAATTAATTTTTTGTATTAATTTTAGATCTTAAAAATTTATTTGATAACGCTAGAGGTAATATTATAATATATAGGTTATTAATAAGAATAGCGTATGTTTAATTTTATTCTTATTTCTTTATTTGAATATTTAATTTTGTTTTTTATACAAGTTTTATATACTTTTTTCTTTATATTATTACATAATTGTCTTAATTTTATTGTTACATTTTTATTGCTGTAACCTAACAGAGTCCATAACTATATCTAAGTATAAAAGCCTCTTTTGTAACATATTTTATACATGGAGACTTACACACTGAATATAATAACATATTAAATAATATTATTAGTCTTTTATTGTTAATTTCATTTCATACTTACATAAAACTACAATTAGGTTTGTGAATAATGTTGAAAAAATTACCATGAGTAACCTAAAGTTATTTATTCATTTTACTTTCAATTAACTAATACATATGTACAAATAAATGCGTCGAGATTCAATTTCGTAGGCCCAGCGTGGCGTCCTCTCATCTCTATGAACTGTAATTTATATAATTTTATATTGATTTCAGTCTTTAAAAAAAAAACGTGAACTACTTTATAATACGAAGTACTAACATTGTCTTTGTGATCTCGATCTTCGTGCAGTGGAACGCTGGGCATGCCCTAAAAATAAAAATTAGTTTTATCATGTGGTTTTTCTACAATACTTTTTTTTATTTAGGCCCTCCACCAGTTGCTGATGCATTCCTCCTTGAGTCTGCAGCTTTGCCCTTTGTCTTGGCCTTGAACTCTATCCAGTACTTGATAGAAAAAATGAAAAACATTTTTGTAACTGTGTCAGAAAAATCTACTACATCCCATATTTAAGTATAATCCTAAACCAAGCTACTTCTAAGAACATAACACAACAAACTTAAAATGCAAGCTATTTTTAGAGTAATTTTTTATCAAAGGCACTTGAGGGTATTGTGAGTCTTGAGTGGAGAGACTTCATAAGTGGGGCAAATGGGACCAAGGATCATGTGACAAAAAATGCAAAAGAATGCAGCACTAAAATATGTTTTAGTAATGATGGAGAGAATGGAAAATGTATTAATACATTAATACTTTGGTAGTGTGTTTCAGAGGAAATATTTAAATGTAAACTTACTCTTCGCCATTGGTCTGGTGTTTTAGTGGTTCCCTCTGCCACAGAGTTTAACTGGACTGCTATATTATCCCATACTTCCCGGATAACTCTAACAGCCTGTGGCCCTCCCGGAAAGCGGCCCAATGCAATGTCGGGATTGGACTCTGCAAACTCCACTAGTATTTCCATTTGCCTTAAGGAAACTCTTCGTCGTGCAGGCATCTTAAATTAAATATTGTACATCAATAAAATACCTAATCAATCATTAAAGTACCTAAAAATGTTCACTTGACTACAACTACCGTGGACATTTTTAAAAACACTATAATTTATGTAAATGATAGTTATTTTAATAACTTAGTTGAAGTTTTAATACTTAGAAATTGGTCTCCTATCGAAACAAACTCTCGTACAAAATTTCAAATAATAAATTTACTCGATCTATCGGGAGCCTATATACCTGTGTATTTATTTTTTACTTACCTTTATGAAATATAAGGATTTATTTTCACAAAACACTAGTATATATTATTATCATAAATTAAATCCACACAACTCGCAAGTTTAAGCATATACGAAAGAATGAACAGTTTGTTTTTGTTTGAGTTTAGCGCCGTAAAAATATGTCAAGAGTATTTTATAAACCGCATAAAATAAAATGTTCCCTAAAATGTAGTATTGTAATACTCAAAAGGCGTTCTTCAACTAAGCAGCATAATAGTCGATAAAAAATAGGGACGTCAAGTGCTGACACGAAGAGCACCGTTCCCCGTCTATAAGTCACCGTAACTTGATATCCACCTAATGTGATACGCAATACCAATGTTATGAAATTCTCAGTTGTCATCAAAGTTCGGTGTACAACTGAAGCCAGTTAGTCACTGACGATAAAAAAGATAGCCAATAGGTGCGCTGTTCGTTGGTGTTAGTAATAGTCCAGTTAAATCCACAAACTAATATGTCTGTGGAAATCACACATATTGACCGTAGTATCTCTAGCTAGTTTGTGATATTGACTCATTATTAGCAGAAATAGAGTTCTGTTAACAAAGTATTGACTTGACTGATTAGCACAGAGTACTTTGTTAAATACAGACTGATTAGCTAAATCAGCTGATTGCCAAATGCCAATGTCAACCTTTGCTTGTCAAACATAGTGTTGTGTTGTGTTGTGTTGTGTGTAGTTTTTAAACGTACATAGGTATATTAAGCGCAAGCAAGGAATAAACTTTGTTTCTAATATAATAATTGTAGATACATAAATAATATTCTTATTATTGGTAGTCTTTGACGTTACACGTTAATATTGAGTTTAGGTACAAGAAACATTTTCTGAATATGACTGTACAATGGAACTCAGAGATAATGAAATGGGAGTATCGAGAGTTACAGGCTACAGCGATGTCCGTAGACTACTCAGGGAATAATGTGTTGCTGGCTGGAAGACGCTGGCTGGCTATAAAGCATATAAGCCTGGACGACGAGCCAGGAGACATAGTCAAAAAATACCCGCGTCACAGCAAGTACGATGCCGCGGGCGCCGAATGGTGTCAGACGTATCCAGGTCAGAAGCTTTGTGCGATCGCAGTAAGTAAACAGTCGATAAGATAATCACACATCATACAATATTACCCTACTAAATTTTATTTGAATTGTAATGCATTTATATCTTCCTCTAAGCCAATAATGAAAAATAATAATTAGTATGAAATCTTTCTGTTTTAGAGTAACCAACGTGTTGATGTGTATGAGTGGCGTGCTGGTAACGATCTAACTTGCATTTGCTCCCTTCGAGGCCATACTCGAGTGGTTAGTGACACTCATTTTCATAGACAGGACCACAACTTGATTGCTACATGTTCAATTGATACATTCACACATTTATGGGACTTACGAGATGCAAGGAAACCCGTAATATCTCTTTGTGCAGTTGGTAAGTGTTTATATATTATACATACTTATATGATATGTACATTATTTTAAAAAAAAGAGTCACTCACTCTTGTAAGTGTTTAAGGAAATTAGCACCATTGTCTATTAGTTCTCTTAGCCTAGCAATAAGGTAATATAAAATTTTATATCATCGCCCATGCTTGTATTTCTCTAAAAAGTTAGGTAGAGGCTAGAGGTATGTAGTCACTCTCTTTTACCAGTTATGTCTAAGTGCCATGTAATAAGTGCAATACTCTCAATGATAACATTATGTTTAGAAAAATTAAGCATAATGAGCATTTTTATGGAGATAGTCACAAGATAGAAATCAATATGAATCCATCTAAAAATATGTGTTTTCAGCTGGTGCATCGCAGGTGCAGTGGAACAAGGTAGCCTCACACATAGTGGCGACTGCGCATGATGGCGACATTAAGATTTGGGACTATCGCAAAAATGCATCTCCTATACATTACATATCAGCTCATTTATGCAAAATACATGGAGTGGATTGGAGTCCTCATCATGAGTACCAGTTAGTTACCTCAAGCCATGATGGCAGTATTAAATATTTTGATATGAACAATGCAAGGAGACCTGAAAATATAATTATGACTCATTTTCCGGTCTGGAGGGCCATTTACACTCCTTTTGGTAGTGGTCTGTTAACTATAGGGGTAGGTTGGGGCGGCCTGCCAAGAGTGGAACAGGCGGGAGTAATTGGCATCTGGGTGGGAGGCATGTTGACTCACAGGCTCGTAGGGCACACAGACACAGTCCAGACAATGGTGTGGAGACCAAATACTCCACCATCTAACTACCAGCTAGTCACATGGGGCAGGGACCAAACTCTCAGAGTATGGACAATGCACCCATCTTTGTTAAAAATGTGTTCCCACTATTTACCTGATGATAATGATACTGATGATGACAATAACAGTGTGTGTGAGTTACTCTATACTCTATTCTATACTATCTTTCTACATTGTTACGCATATAAAAAAATCACACAGTTCGAAGAGTTATGTGAAATTTCACTCACAAAGCACTTTCACTTATATTTTTCCAGCAGTAAGCTACACATCCACAGTTGGTTCAGTTAATGAGTACATGGGTGACAATAAGGGCCAAGATATGCAAATGGTAATTATTGAATGGAAATAATTATTGCATTGCATTGCATTCGTTATGATGCCACGTACATCAGCTTTGCTTCACTTAATTTTGATTTCAGAACAAGCTGTCACACAAAGTAACAACCTCAATTGATGAAGAATTTGAGTCAATACGTGAGATGGCAAACATTGAAGTTACCGACATGAACATAGAAACTAGAACATGTCAAATACACTCTGAACGCAATGGATATACTGCAAATTTACAAGTAACCTTTCCAAGGAACGTCATGGAACAAACTATACCAAAATTTTCATGGCTCTCAGGAACCAATGTGGATAGCGCAACAACCGTAAAAATACTTCAAGCTATCAATAGAACCGCATATCGCAAGAAAAAAGAGGGTCACAGATGTCTCTTGCACTGTTTAAAAACTTTGGCGACTTCTGTAGATGAGGTAAAGATTATATTTAATTTTCTGTGTATTCGCCATTGTCTTGGCATTAGAACAAATTGCAGCCAATTGCAAAACTCTACTTTATTGTTCTAATTTCAGATACCCGTAAAATCTAGTGATGATTCAGACTCGATGAAGTCGAGCCAGCGTAGCCAATCTGAGAGCGAGAACGCGGGAGACTCGTGCATCCCTTTCCCGCGCACGTGCGGCGCGCGCTGGTGCGGCGTTAGCACCTTAGTTGTCTTCAACCGGCCGCCCAACGCGAGGAGGCTATCGCTGAAACATGAGACTGGTAAGCATACTTCATAGGTAAAATCTATTCGATGACACACTTCTTCCAGAAACCTAACTACTAAACTTGATCTAGCCAGTGTGGCGCTCACAACAAAAAAAAACTAGCTTACTTTTTGTGCAACGTTAGGTTAGGTTATGCATTGATCTCTATCATTCTACTTTCTAGCTTCAGTCTTCTTCCCGTGCTCGGACATCAGTAGAATGCTAAGAGTTTTTTTAAAATCATTTAAACTGGGTTATGTGCAATTTGCATCTACTAAAATTCCTTGGTGGTCTTCCTCAACCACCAAGAAAAACCATAGGACTCCGTGATTTTCGGTGGAATCCACCGCGGCGTCCGTAATAGGCTCAGATCGTCTTTGCGGGCAGCAAGAGAGCGTAGCTCTGAACGAAATTCGGAGGGTATATGCGTATGGGGTATGCATGCAATGCGGGGGATGTAATTTGACTTCTGCGCATTCAAGGTCGGCTACTCTTTCGTGCCGCCGCGACCGTTGTACCGTTGATCCCTAGGTGGGTGGTTCGAGCTTGCACTCTTGCCGCCCGCTACCCAAAGCGCTTCCTTCTAGTCAGGAGAACGACAGGGCACTCTTAGTTACCTGTCACTTGAAGTAATTTTTTGTTTTTTATAATATACACGGACTAACAGACATACGGGCCTGATGGTAAATGGTCACAATCGTCTATGGACACGTGCGACACCACGACGCCTTGAAGGAAACGTTTCACACTCTTTTTGAAGCGCTCCATGTCGTAGCTCGAAGGGAAAACCTCAGTCGGAAGCTCATTCCAGAGAAGACCAGTTCGCCGTAAATTAGTTGAATCTAAATGCACCTGTCAGGAACACCGCGATCAATGTCGTCGCTGTCGCTGGCGCCGGGGCTGTACGGCGTCGCGCTGGCGTCGGTGTCGCCGCACGCCACCACCACGCCGTCGCCGACCAACGCGCCCGGCTTCCCGCAGCTGCATCACCGCCACGCCTCCAACTCCATCACCACCTTCTACTTCCAGGACCGATGGGTACATCAGCTTGACCCTTTTTTTATTCATACAATCATTCGTTTACAACAGTGAGGAAACATTACAGGTATTGCCCCAATGCGTTTACCTACGAGTACATACGAACTTATTTTATAAAAGTTATTATTTCTAATTATAAATATTTACAATCATCTTGGATCTGAGGCCAGGATACCATTGAGCAAGGTCAAAATGTTTATAAGATAGCAAATGAACATTTATCACCACCCATCTGCTGCTGCCCATGACAAGTGTGACAGACTCTGAACAAGACTCATATACATAGAGACTGGAACGGTTAGTCCAGTTAGCAAAATGTTACTATCAACATTACTTGGATACTTCTTCCGTTAGTAGATATGAGGACCGTTTCAGCAGGTGACATTTAATTTCTTAAGACCTGCCCGTGAGTGCAGTTTCGATTTGAACCTAGAGAGAGAGAGAGAGACGCAGTTCGATAGCCGTTGGGCTAAAAATTTAATTTGGTGAGAATATTCTGTTGTATTACGTGTAGCATCCATTGCCCCATTATGTCTCGCGTCGATTAAATGTAATAGAGTTAAGCAACGACTGCCGCGACCGATTTGTGTGTGGGTGACCGGTAGTGGCAAAATTTCATGGACGCTACCGTGCTTCGAAAGGCACGCTAAGCCATCGGTCACGGTCGAATGTTCTTTGGATGGCTTGAGAACATTCGACACTGGGTTGGCCACGAGGATAGTGGCCAACCACTTTGCATTGGAGCAGAATGGTGGCAGCTCTAGACCAGACTTCCTGCAGCTGTCTGTGAGGGAGACCCGTGCAGCAGTGGGTCGTCTATGGGCTGTAGAAACTAGCATTGTGCTGTATGACGTGTAGAAGGCGCAGAGCCGGCGCGCGGGCAGCATGCGCAGCCGCGGCAGCATATCCGGGTGCGCGCCGCCGCGCGTTGTGCTCTACGCCGCCGCCGACCTCTTCCCGCTCAACCGCGCGCTTGCTGAGAAATACGTCATTGATGCCGATAACCCTGTGGGTATGTCTTTTTTAATGGACTCTCGCTGTTGGGCCCCCACTGGCCTTTACAGCCTACACAATAATTCAAAAGAATTATTCATCAATGTTTATTGTCCTTCTGAATGTAAATTAAATGTCACTTGCTATAACGGTGAAGGACACATCGTGAGGAAACCTGCATGCCTGAGAGTTCATCATAACGTTCTCGAAGGTATGTGAAGTCTGCCAATCCGCACTTGGCCAGCGTGGTGGACTAAGGCCTAATCCCTCCCATTCTGAGAGGAGACCTGTGCCCAACAGTGGGACGTCTATGGGTCGCAGCGAATGTAAATATCTTCTACATATTGATGTGTACGTAATGATAAATCTTCGATCCACTTTTATATGCGCCGAAGTATGAACGTGTGAACTCCTCCTTCGGCTCAACAGGAATGTGAATTTTAATTATTTAGGTTACAGATACATACAGATGAAGTGTAGAATTATTAAATAGAAGTTTTAATAAGAATATTCATAAAAAATATTTATAAAAAACATATATTTTAAATGTTCATCTAGCAAATGAGTGATTCAGGATTACTCTTATTTAGAACACAATATAATGGGTAACAGGTGATCGAATCGTATGACAACAAGAACACGGATTAACTTGCTCTATTCATTAGGTTAGAAGTCTTTTTCATCAGGTAAATCAGTTAACGATGATTATTTTCTTCCCGCATGTTAGAAATGTGCGAGCAGAATGCGAAAGTAGCGTCAGAGGAAGGCGAGGGCGAGCTGGCCCACGCGTGGGGCCTGGCAGCGCTGGCGGCGCGGTCGCTGGCCGCCCAGCCCGCCGACCATCTCACCTCCAGCGAAGAGACCATGAACTGGGCGGCGCACCCGCTGTGCAACAACCTCCTGCAAGCACTGTACGTATCCACGACTTAACGATATCAAATACGTTCTTTCTTTTTCTTTTCTTGCGTTTTATCCATAGTATAAAACTCAAGAAATATAGTTTTCTATACTTTTTCTACAACTCATTGGAATGTTTGACATACTTACTACAGGTCAATTTATAATAAAATAAAAACCTATAGGTTTGTATCATTTTAAAATTGGTTGTATGATTGTTGTCATTCTTTTGAAATCAATTACGGTGTCAAATAGAAAAAAAATTAATGATTGCAGTATATCACACTACGCCAAGTCGGCGGATATCCAGATGGCAGCCATGCTCGCGTGCGCCTTCTCCTCAATATTCAACGACACCAGCAGCTGTAGCTCCGAGTCATCGATCAGCTTATCTAGCTGTGTAAGTCATCATTACTATTTCATCGGCCCATTGTAAAGCACTAAGAGATTTTCTTGTGTCTAATATCATTGTTATGACTAATTCCTCGCGAACGAAGGTGCCGGCGACCACTAGTAATCGCTTTCTATGCCATTTATAGAGATGCAATAGTATTTTATACATGTGAAATAAAAAACACTTGTATACATAAATTATTTTTATTGCATAAATTACACCAAAATCTTTATCCCACTGTTGATCTCGAGTCTATTCTCGGAATATCTTTAGTCTATAGTCTAATAAGCTGGTCAAGTGCGGAGTGGTAGACTTCAAACAACTTCGAGGTTTACCTACTGAGACTTCGTTTCTAAAATTATGAATTATTGCCACAATGAATTTTATCAACCATCGACATAATTTTAAAAAGTACCTACACTTTAGATTTTAAGTAAATTAACACCTCGCTTTTAAATTAATAGAGGACTATGTAACGGACGCAATATCAAACATCTTGTCAATTGTCGAAATGTCAAGTGACGCGCAGTAACTAAAATCTTTAATATAGAGTAATAAATATATGCTAAAACTAGTTACTGCGCGTCACATTATATTCCGCTTAAATGCGATAGGCACCTCTATCTTATTGACTGTATGGCAGAATACTTACTATCCTGTGATACTATGTTTAGGAAAACAGTTCGTCTCCATACAACACAATCAACCAGTACAGCGAGATCAGCGCCGACGGGTGGACCCTGCCCGTGCTGGTGCGCAGCAACTCGTGCTCCGAGGCGGAGAACCTGCTGGCGGAGGACGCGCGCGCCCCGCCCGGCGCCGACGAGCCCACCGCGCACCTCTACCACTGCTTGAAGCGCGCCTACGCCGACCTGCTGCACCGCTGGCAGCTGCTGTACAAGAAGACTGAGGTGTGTAGCCCCGCTAGCGGCCGGTGAGCGGTGAAATTGTAGCGTCTATAGCCCAATGGCTCGGGTCGATTCAATGTGATCGAAAGAGTTAAGCAACGACGGGCGCGGTCGGTTTGTGGATGGGTGACCGCTAGTGGCAAAATTTCATGGACGCTACCGTGCTTCGGAGGGCACGTAAAGCCGTCGGTCCCGGTTGTTTTCAATGCTGCAAACAGTCGTTAAGCCTTGTCGAAGACCTTCGGGTGGCTTGAGAACATTCGACACTGGGTTGGCCACTAACCCCTCCACCAATCCGCATCGGAGCAGCGTGGTGGAGTATGCTCTATACCTCCCGCAGCTGCGTCTGTGGGGGAGACCCGTGCCCAGCAGTGGGACGTCTATGGGTCGCAGCGAATGTTGAAATAAAATAATTATAATGAATATTTCACCTTCACTTTATCCCGTATCAGGTGATGAAACTGGTAAAGAGCAAGCAAGGCACGGAGAGCGGGTCGGCGGCGGCGTGGCCGTGCGAGCGGTGCGGCGCGCGCGCGCGCTCGGCCGCGTGCGGCGCGTGCCGGCGGCTGGCGCTGCGCTGCGCCGTGTGCGCGCTCGCCGTGCGCGGCCTGGCCGCCGCCTGCGCGCTGTGCGCCCACGCCGGCCACGCCAGCCACATGCTCAAGTGGTAGCTATTTAACCGTCTGTTTTATATTATAACTAGCTGACCCGGCAAACGTTGTTTTGCCATATAAATAATTTTTCCCGCTTTTCTGTTGAAATTTTTCCTGAATTTTCTTTGCTATAAACCTCACGGAGCCCGAGACCTTTCCAACGAATGCAAAACCGTGGAAATCGGGTCGTGCGTTCTGGAGTTATAGCGTCAGGAAGGAAAACCCGACTTATTTTTATATAGTAGACTTCATCTCGTTTAACGGGTAGTGCTGTAAGGTGTAAGGAGATAGCTAATTTAAATGTAGTTGTGTGTACGTATGAATGTGTGTGTATTAGGTTAGGTAGCACACCTCCTCGCAGTGCCATTAGTGAAGGGTTGGTGGTGGTTTAGCTTGTGAGTTTAGGCGAATCGGAAATATTGAATAACTAGCTTTTACCCGCGGCTCCGCCCGCGTAGTTAAAGGGAATTAACAATGAGTTGTTTATCATACATAGATAAGAACTTGAAAATGAATTTTACTAACGCCATCTATTACCAACATCCGGAACTAAATATCTAGCAAATAACAAAACATCGATCTTCCCATGGATGGGGTTGTTTTACCGAGGTAAAAAGCAGCCTACGTCACTCTCCACCGTCCTCACTATCTCCACACACAAAAACCATACCATATAATAGCTTCGTTGCGACGTGAAAGCCGGACAAACAAACAAACACACTTTCACATTTATAATATTAGTATGGACTTCATCTCGTTTAACGGGTAGTGCCATTAGTGAAGGGTTGGTGGTGGTTTAGCTTGTGAGTTTAGGCGTATCGGAAATATTGAATAATGTGAGGTGAGTATTTTGCGAAGTTATGTAAATATCATGCACACATTTTTTATTTAATGTATTGAATAAGCAGAAATCTATCAGATCTAATCAATGGGAACCGATATTATAGTAAATCAAGTGTGGAACTGTTCCAGTTTAATGTCATAGCTAGGTATATATAAGTCGTACTCACACAAAATCAGGAAACGAATCTTCCTAAACTGGCATACTTCATACTTGACATTTCCAGGGACATATCGAAGATATGGCTACAACCGATTAGCGGGCCGCTGCAGAGGAGGGGTCTTTTCGCACAATAGGATGGAATGGATTTTACTCCCATGGTCTTGTTATAATTTGCGGAGGGGTGGAATGGTTAGTGGTCAACCCGAATGTCGTATGATATTAGGCCTCCGACATATAGCTTCGCGATAACAGCCGTGACCGACGGCATAACGTGCCCCCCAAAGTATCGAAGTGCTCTAGAAAATTGCCACAGCTATAATTTAACCAACTGCCGGCCGAGACCGGGTCGGGGTGGCTTATCTCTATCCATCAATTGACAATGTTAATTCATGGGTTAAATATTCTCTATTTCAGGTTCACTCACCACGACACGTGCCCCACAGGTTGCGGTTGCAAATGCGTCATCGAGGGCAATTCTATTTGGAAAGGCGTCAAATACGTATAAAACACTGCAGTTTCGGCTTCGCTGTTAATATTATTTTTATCTTGTCAATTAATTGAATCAATTTTTATCATTTTATATTGTGACTAGTGGACGCCCGCATCTTCGCTTGCGTGGAATTATAAATAACAATAGGTTAGAGCCTTCCTCGACGAATGGACTATCCAACATAAAAAAAAAATTATATCGAACCACTAGTTCCTGAGATAAGCGCGTACAACCAAGCAAACAAACTCTTCAGCGTTATAATATTATTATACATATATGTTAATGTAAAAACTTAAAGACTGCCACAATTGTACAGATATTAATAAATAATTAAACAATGTTTTGGTTTCATATTTATTTAACAAACGCTTCTTTTAAAAAAAACGTAATTATTAACAGTGCACAGTGAATATCGTAAATTTCGTGATGTTAAAATTTAAAGATCTATTTTATTCACCTAGATTTTTACTTCAGTCTCGTTGAAGCAATCCTTGGGTACAAAAAGCTGCTAGGTACTTAAATTAGGTACAATTAAACTTATTGTTTAAAAGTTAACAAAGACGACCACAAAATAGCTTCGATTTCCATAGAATTTTGAGGACGACTTTATTTTTATTATTTTACAATAAAATTGTCAGGTCTCGATTACTTATCAACACTATTTGGTAAACGATGTTTTATAAATAAAACTTTACAGTGAGTACATTTATATATACCTACTTTATATTATTGGAAAAAAAATTATAATGACTCAAAATAATTGTATAGGTACCTACACAAAATCTTTAGCGAAGAGTGTGAAAGTTAAGAGTAGTTAGAAAACAATAATATGGTATTTCAACCTGTCTATGTCGTATGTTATTTACAAAAAAATGCTGAGCGTGCATTTATTTCTTTACTCATGCTTATACTCGTACTTGCTTAGTTTTACACTGGGTCCCAGTGACCGGGAAGTCGTACTTTCGAATATGTATTAATAGGGACGTGAAGAGAAAACGTTGTTTCTCTATTTTGAATTAATGCG
The DNA here is from genome assembly GCA_944567765.1 of Carterocephalus palaemon. NCBI lineage: Eukaryota > Metazoa > Arthropoda > Insecta > Lepidoptera > Hesperiidae > Carterocephalus > Carterocephalus palaemon. The sequence continues at coordinate 4,937,841 of OX155639.1, read as the reverse complement.
GAATTGAAGGAGAAATGTGAAAGTGAAACTATGCTATGTTGCAGTTTTTAAGGACATGAAGTGCAATAAATGCAGAAGTTTTATTTAATATGTAGATAAGGTATGAAAAATACATAAATAAAGTTAGTTTTAATCTGCAACTAGTGCGTGGATATTATTTAAATAACTTAGTTTTTTAATATATATATATATATAACTTAGTGAGTAGATGTTAGTTAGCAGATAACTTAATTTTTATTTGAATAATTATTGGATGTAAAATTTTGACCATACAGCCACCACTAGCATTCATTATTATTTATTTAAAATAAAACGGTACAAAACCAAGAACATTCAGTGAAGTCAAAAATTTAAAATGATAAGATAAAGTCTTGCAAGGTTTAAGTTCAACAATAATAATACGTTGTCATAATATAGGCATGCATTCATAACAATTCTTACATTGAAAAAAATTATATAAGTACCTACTTCTTGCACATAACTTAAAATATATTTTAAACATGAACAATAATGCAACAGTATTCCGTTAGCAGTGTTTTTTGGTTCGTTAAAATATACAAATCGCAAGTTGAATAAAGCAAAGTTCCTAATTAAGGAGTAGAACTTAAAAATATTCTATTGTTACCAAAATATATAAATACATATTCGATTGCTGCAAATTGTATCAGACGTCTAATTACAAAATAATGGTGACATAAATAACAATCGGGGGTTCATAATGTACCAAATTCACAACACGCACATACGAGTAGGTACAACAGTTTCTCACAGAATGTCCTTACAATAACTACGATAAGAAAATCCAACTACTTACTTGTAAGTATATAAAATAGGCACCAATTCATTAAGCCAACTACTACTAAAAATCTTTGAAGTATTTAAAACCAATAAATTTTATAAACACTAGGAGATTCTTTTGACTAGATTCTTTTTTGTCTACCTATTGCAGTATAATATCTAAATTAAACATTAAAGTGCATTAAATTTTGGACTGTTCACCGAAAGATACACTGTTCCTTAACATCGATTGAAATTATTCTATCTATGTAACCCATTGAAAGTTTAAGAAATTAACCAAGATACTTTGTACATATCTTAGCTAGATTTTTTTTTCGCGAACGATGAGTAATATGGCAAATTTCACGTAACTAGTCCGCTATTTTATTTATTAAAAAAATGTATTTCGTTCATAGATCTCATACTTACAGTATCATTATTTTAAAATTATTTGTACCATATTGCATACGTTATTGATAACGGTATTAAAATATCGATTTAAGGAACAGAATATAATTTTCAGATTGTAAGGTTTGGCTATGTCAGACTGTCTTTGTTATATCTAATGTCTACATTAAATTAATACAAAATCATGCACGACGCAACGGGATGAACTTTGGGTCTCAAAGTCTGGTCGTTCTATTGTAGCAGCTAAAACAATAAACGCCACACATTAGTAAGTCACACAACTAGACGACGTTGCAAACTGATACACAGGCACACAACGACAAAATATTGATCATATAATTATGTAGAAAAAAAAATAGTTGACAGATTCATAGAAACAAATCCAATGAAAAGGTACACTTAATTACACAAGATGATATACACAATAGTGGGGCAGGTAGGTAACTAACTAATGAACTAAAATACTGAAAACTAACCCAACCTTACATTACGAAGGTGGCGTTATAATTCTAGATAACATGTAATTTATCTAATTTTGTACTTAATTTATGTGAATCACCCATTAATGTCGGGTCAATCAAAATGAAAATAACTAATTATGAAAAACGACACAAAAATTATAGGTATGCAAATTTTGTGACTGACTCAATCAACAAAATGCTGTTTTTATCTCACGTTGCTTTGTCAGCTACGCTATAAATACATAGTACGATGATAGTAGCACAAGACCGAATATATTAAATACTTAATCGAAATGTAGAAGCTTTAATTTTAATGTACGAAGATAATTATTTTCAATCAGCTTAGCTTAGCCCCTTAATAAAGCTAATTGTAATAGAATATGGTGTAACCAGAAAGAAGATTCTCGACCATTGGACACGTTTTTGAATTTTGAACTCTACATATTTTACGAAAGGAACTCGGAAAATTACGCCTGTCTACCTGTCTCAAAAGTAATAAGGGAAATAGTAGGTACATTAAGAAGCAGGTATGTCAATAATGTTTTCAGTCCACGCGAGTCTGTCTTATAAACGGTGTGAGCAATATGAAGGTGACTCTGTTGTTGGCGTACCTCTCTAGCAGGCGGCGTTTGAGCTCCGGCGGGTAGGTGACGTAGATGTAGTGGTCGTCGTTGTCTTCGTCGATGCCCTCCTCGGCGGCGAAGCGCTCGGTGCGCGTGGGCGACGAGTGCGTTGTCATGGAAACGGACGCGCTGCCCGCCACGCTGCCTTCCTCGGAACTGAAATTTAAAATAATGTTACGACGGCTCAATTGTTAAATATTTATATAATTCGCTGCGACCCATACACGTCCCACTGCTGGGCACGGGTCTCCCCCACAGACACAGCTGCGGGAGGTCTAGAACATACTCCACCACGCTGCTCCAATGCGGATTGGTGGAGGGGTTAGTGGCCAACCAAGTGTCGAATGTTCTTCGGCAAGCCTTAACGACTGTTTCCACCTGAAAACAACCGGGACCGCCGGCTTTACGTGCCCTCCGAAGCACGGTAGCGTCCATGAAATTTTGTCACTAGCGGTCACCCATCCACAAACCGACCGCGCCCGTCGTTGCTTAACTCTTTCGATCACATTGAATAGACGCGAGCCACTAGGCTATGGAATCTACGTAAGATCAAGTAATCGTACTCAAATACTCAATCTTACTCAAATACGATCCAGATGATGTAGTAGCACATGCAGAGCGCCAGCGCGAGGCCGGTGGCGAGCGCCAGCAGCAGCGGCCAGGGGAAGGCGCGCGCGGCCGGCGCCGCGTCCTCCCAGTACCGGTCGCAGCTCAGGTACCAGCACACGGCGCGCTGCATCTCCTCTGGACACACACGACGGAGGAATCTTGTTACAGTTAGCGGCACGAAAGTAATAAATAAATAATAATAAATATCTTGGACATTCTCACACACGGCCATCTGACCCCAAAGTAGGCGCGAGCCTGTGATATGGGTGTCAGAGACTGATAAACATACATAGATATTTTAAATACATACTTAAATAGATAATATTGACATCCAGACACAGAACAAATACAAGTGTTCGTCACACGAATATTTGTCCTGAGTGGGATTCGAACCCACGACCTTTGGCGCAACAGGCAGGGTCACTACCGATTGCGCCAACGGGCCTGTCAAGACCTCAAAGTGTACCTCTGATCTTGAATGCGCTTAAGGTATCGTCTTGCGCGATGCATGCTGATTGCCGTAAGCGCTAATTGGTTCGCCAGCCGTATTATGTACCCCGCATTGATACCCTATGCGCAGCTATGCCATCCAAATTCCGTTCAGAGCTATGCTTTCGTGCCGAAGCTTACAGCAAGTAAGTTAATCTATAATTATTTACATATAAATACGAAAAACACTTAACACCCCGATTAAACACGAAAACAACTTGACCATAGAAGCTGAAGTTTACGTCGAAATAAATGATACGTCGACTAAGAGCGAATTTTGCGAAAACCACTAAAATAGCAAAATTAGGTTTAAACATTTGTATCAAACCCCTTCATTTAGAAGGATTATTTTTTAGTATTTTTTTAATAAATTACCAGCGTACCTACCTTCAAGTTCAGTAAATTGGTGTTGTGTAAGGTGCAACAGAAGAGTTGCGATGCAGGAATGTACGATCCTCTCGCAACGGACCTGGCCAAGTGAAAACAAACGTTGAAAGTTAATTTTATCTATTTGTATAACTTTATTGACAGCTATAAAGAGATATATATATTATATACAATGTAAATTCTATGATGACATGATGTTAATTATAATATACTAGTGGACGCGTGGACGTGGACGTGGTGGCATATGGAGTGATTCTTGGCATACACGATTGGCTGTCTCGTGTCTGTCCTAATCATATCATGGTCATACTGTACATTTTTCTGTAAAAATTGATTTGAATTTTAAGAGTACCGAGAGTTTTTTCCTCCGGCTTTTTTCTCTCTCGGCCTACACTAGGGCATAGGATAAGAATATTGTAAGTTCTTCCTTAAGCCGATGACCAGGTAGATAGTCTATCGTGACTTAGAGCTTAGCTTAGTGGTAGGTAATTATTGTAGCCATAAGGCAGGTTAGGCACCTGTGTAGGATTAGCTATTCATTCAAGGATGAGCTTATTAGTTATGAGTTATATCTCTTTAAGTAGTTTGTAGTACCCTAGACTTTCGTTAAGCGTGTGTAATCACCTCATAGCGAAATAAATTATTTGAATTTGAATTGAATTTGAATTTGACGCCCGCAGCTTCGCTCGCGTAGAATTAGACCCATTAACGACGTCTGCCCGCGTTCGGGTTGACCACTTGACTTCAAAAACGGCAAAGTTTCATACTAACTTTGCACCCCCGTTTTACCCCCCTAGGGGGTGAATTTTCAAAAATCCTTTCTTAGTGCTCCCCTACGTTATAAAAGGAACCCCTGTGCAAAATTTCAAGTTTCTAACCCTTATAGTTTAGGCCCTGCGTTGATATGTCAGTCAATCAGTCAGTCAGTCAGTCAGTCAGTCAGTCAGTCAGTCACCTTCTCCTTTTATATATATAGATTTATCATAAAAACTTAAATACTTAATTTGTAATGCTAATCTGTTATGACCTATGCATCCGACCACGTTTCGGATGCATAGGATGCGAGGCCAATGCCTCGCAAGCTCAAAGTTACTCAGCGCGCTATGGAGAGAGCTATGCTGGGTATTTCGCTACATGACCGTAGTCGTCATTAAGAATACTGATTTCATTGTATTGGCTGCCCTCCGACGAGGTGAGGACTGATGACCTGAAGAAGACAGTGGGAAGGCGCTGGATTCAGAGGGCACAGGAGAGCTATGGCGTCGATTGAGGGAAGCCATGTACACAGGAATGCTAATGGCACCTTTAACCCCTGTAGCCTGGTGGGGTCACAGGCGGCCCGCTCGGCCTGCAGGTCGGCCAGGCGCCGCTGCCGGCTGTCGGGCGGCAGCGAGGACTCCACCGTGTCCGCGTCGCACAGCTCGGCCGTCTGGTTCACGTCGCTCTCCACCTCCTCGCGCTTTTTGTCCTCCGTTTCTGGCCATCAGAGATTCGATTCATGAGATTGAGAACGTTAACAAGTAATGGACTGGTTAGTGACGTGATGATTGAACCCATTATAATATTCGAAGAGTCTCACGTCTCACGTATACAAAGCATGTTCCTTGTTAATGTGCATAATTCTCAAAATATGTACCTACTCGCAGACGTCTGTCCATAACACTGCTCGACATGTCCAGTAGTGGACGCTAAAAGGCTGATTAATGGATGGGTGAAGCCTGTGTTATACAATCAATAGTATTAACGACTCGAATCGTAGTGGTCTCTAATTACAGAGCACTGTTGATTCTCTGTGATTGGCAGACATATTAAAACGGAGGAACGTTTTCAGTAATAGGTAGGTACTTGCTGGTCCGAATTCCCTAATGAGTCAAACGTAATGTGACTTAATAATAATGCGTAGGTACTCATTGTATATTTAGAAGCGTAAATATAAAATGAGTTTTCTAAGTAAAACTTCTTAACGTACGCTTGACTTGGGGAGTAAGCTGGTGAATGAATGCTTGACGAGAGCGTTACGAAAATTGAATCGGGCGAATCGACCAGAAGTTGAGAGGGAGATATAAATTACTGAAGATAGAAAGAATTAAATTAAATTATTAATTAAATAAATAAATAAGAGGGAGAGAGCAATAATTTATTTTCCAAAAGTGACACCATCAATCGCATCTTCCTTTTTATGCTTATTGTCTGTATCACACTGTAGGAGCCATTTCGTTTTTGAATAATTGTACCTATAAAATAATATTTTGTTCGATAAATTAAATATTCTACGTTTAAAGTAAATAAAAATGATTTGTTGATTATTTTGCGGGCTATTCAAATATTTATTAATGAAAACCGATAATAAATTTAAATATTTGTAGAAATATATGTTCTATTCATATATAGACAATTAGACATATATAAACATATAAATATATGTATACATATAGATGGAGCTAAAGAAGTTTTGGTCTTAGCACTCACGTTTCAAATAATTTTTTAGGTAGTTAGTAGAAATCGATAAAGATGTTTGTGTGTTTAATACGTTAGTATTACTACTTAGTTTGTGGGGTTAAAGTTAGGAGAGTAAGGTACCAGGTTCCTGTGCGTCCGGCACGCGCGGGCAGTCCGGAACGGGCGCAGGCGGCGGACGCGCGCGCCCGCGCCGGCGCGGCGGTACCCTCGCCACGCTCCGCGTCGCCGCCGGTGCCAGCGCCTGAATACATAAACACTCATTTATTAAAAATGAGTAAGTATAATAAACCAAAACAATCTTCTTAATCCAATATTTTCATGAAATTCAGAAGAAGTATTCCGTAACTAACTAAACCATCATTAGTAAAAACACAATGACAATAACTACCATCTATATATCAAATACAAATATAATCTAGATGTGTATAATGACGTTACAAACACACTTAGTTGCTGTACAGCATTTGTTTTCAGAACCCTGTCAAATAAAGATAACTTTACAGCTACTTGTTGCCTTGTGCTACGCCGTAGCAATGATGCTACGCCATACGCAATATTAAGTCGTCTTTATCCCCTATCTGTCATGACTGGTCGAAATCCTAATCAAGCCACAGCATACAATAATAATACAGCCGCAGCACATCGGAATATGCACCTTCAGAGCAAGCATTAGTAGCTATGAGTAACACTGGCTTGAGACCTTGCGCGCGGTCTCAGCGTCCTGCCACGTCCTGGAGGGTGACGTGATTCCGTGCGCCTCCAGAGAGTCCAGAGCGAGGCACTAGTAGCTGTAAGTAACACTGGCTTGAGACCTTGCGCGCGGTCTCAGCGTCCTGCCACACCTCCACATCGGTGGAAGGCGCCGCGCCGCCGCTCATCAGTCCGTGTGCCACCAGCACCTGGCACCGCATAATGTCGCAGTAGTCCGCCAGGCACACCACGTCTTCTGCCTGGAGGACAATTCCAGAAAAACATGTCAGGTTAATCGATAAAAACCGAAAAATTAGTTTTTCGAATAAGCAGTCCAGTGCAGACAGAGTATGTTCAATAAACGGGCGATTGTTTATTACCTTGTTAATCTGGTTCTTGTGCCGTTGTTCGAAATGGATATCTAAGTGCCGCTCTTCGTAAAAGGACTTGCCGCAAAACGCACACGTCCACTGCGAAGAGCGGTGCTGCAGTTTTGCTGCGTGCTGCGGAGCAAAGATATCTCGGGCTGGATGGAATGGACATTCCAAGGGTAATTTTACCTGAAATAGTATTGAAAAAGGATGATTAGTTTATGGTTGGCTTTATATGCAACTGATGATCACTTTAGTCCTCTAAAGTAAAAATGTAAATGAACCGATGAAGGTTTGCAAGTGTTTTTATTGTTAATACGTATTCTATTCATTTAAATAAAAAATCTTTGCTTGTCAGACGATGTTTGAGAAAAGTAGTGTTCCATAAGAACTTTCATACTGTATTCAAGGAAAACCTCTTTACTTTTCGGCATAAACAGTTTATTTGATCCGCCTCAGGAATGCAGTGCTTGTTTGTACCAAGTCTCATTAAAAAATTTTTTGCTTCTTCAAATTGCTTCGGTAATTTCTGATTCCATCGTGCACACAGGCAAATATTAAATTTTAAAAAAATATTTTCGGAATCTGAATTGATTAGGTACTTATCATCCTCTCATGGTTTTTTAGCGGACAAGTTAAGTTTTATTATTATTTAAAGATAAGATAAACGTATTTATAATAAAATTAAAATTACTAGATGTCAATTTACCTGAAACCTCTCGAGGACCGGTAACCATTTGTTCTGTATGACTTTCCTTACGATTTTGGAGTTGTCACGAGAGCAAGTGATCTTGAAGACGGAAGGTCCCGGCCACGGGATCAGTGTAAGGAAAATCAGGGCCAGGACCTGGAACAAATACAATTTTAACAAATACAATACAATTACAATTTTCAAATACAATTTTTACAATAGGATGAATTTTAAAAATTGCGCCCAATAATCGCCAGCACATCATTCAATGTTAGCTTTAAATACTACTTATAACTATAATTCATTAAAATAAGAGATGTTTCCAAATATTATATTGAAATAACACTTCCTAGTGACGTAGGTACCTATGTTATGTGAAACTATACTATTTGTACACCTAGTGCGTGAGAAGTAACCTGATGTATTATTAGATTCATGCATGTGATCAGATAAACAAATTATCTACATCAAAGATTTTTAACCTATAAAAAAATATTGTAGGTTATGCTTATGTTATTTAAATATCGATTTTTCCACACGCACTCCTAACCAAAATTCAGTAAGTACTAGCTTACCTCGAGAGAGAACGACGTGGTCCTCATTCATATCTTTTGATAGACGAATTGTGAAGAAAATGTATCTGACTGCACAATTTCCCGTCGCACTCTTATCAGTGTTAGTTTACTGGGAAAAATAATAGCCCGAAGGGTCTGTCACTACAGCGCATGCGTTCTGCTTGCCAAGGCCTGGTTCCCCTAGTTTCTGTAGCGTTATTACCTACTAGATAAATTTATTACATTCAAACCGAGGCGGAAGGGGTGCATGTAATCATAACAATCTGACTAAAACCGAGAACCCTTAAGGGACTTGTAACCTGGTCGATATTTTGGAAATATATTTTAGGTAGAGTAGAATGTCCAACATACTTCCGTAATATTAGGTATCTGGTACATATTTGATTCATTCATTTCAATTAAATTAAATTTAAAGCTTTATAATTAAAAATTATGTTTGCAATAAATTGTATTGTTTTTAATAAAAGAAATATCCAACAAAAGAAACGATGTTATTGGATGGCGGTGGACCGTAGTAAAAGTTTGTATATTTCCTTAGCCAGCCAGCCTGTACAGAGTTAGGTAAATTAGTGGATTTTCGCCGTGAGGCGCACGGATGAGTGCGCCGTGGTAGATCGTCAGAAGACAACATTTTCGCAGAGTAAATGTAGAGATTGAAGACCCATCTCTACATTCGACATGGTAAGCAAGTAATATTTATGCACTAGTAACTGCTGCGGATCCCGTTTGGGTTGTACAACCACCGTCTAATAGAAATAATCACTGTGTAGTACAGGGGTACAGTACATAGGGTAAATTACAGGTACGTAACTTCAGAATATGTACATCAGAGTGCTCAACAAGAAACGAGTCCTGGCGTCGATGTAGCCGAAATTGATTACAGCGACGCAGCGGATAAGAATGTTACGTTATCATCACAACCCTTTCTTTGTCCCACTGTTGGGCACAGGTCTCCTCTCAGAATGGAAGGGATTAGGCCTTAGTCCACCACGCTGGCCAAGTGCGGATTGGCAGACTTCACATGCCTTCGAGAACATTATGAAGAACTCTCAGGCATGCAGGTTTGTCCATGTGTCCTTCACCGTTATAGCAAGTGACATTTAATTTCTTAAACCGCACTTTTCTAAGTTATTTAGAAAAGTCATTGGTGCGTGCCGCTGGGGTTTGAGCCCGGACCGCTCGAGTGAGAGGCGAGTTCGATAGCAACTGGGCAACGTTACGTTAGTAACGCAGAAATTAATACGTTCACTTATTTTATACAAAGCAGCACGACACAACATACCATACGTTGTTAATGTTTGGTGTAGTGTGCTAGATTGAGCCAACGGAAGAAAAGATTGAATTTCGATAGTTTAAAAACTTTGTTGGTATTAACCATACAGTTCGCTAACAAACCAATCGCCAATTAGAGAACCACAACAAGCCTTGTTTGATAACACTAACCGTAGCAAGTCGAATGCGCACTCAGTTCGTATTAGTCGCGGTGATTACTTCAGCTTAGAAGTCAGCTGAGTTCAATATATTATAAATCAGTGTTCCAGTCTGTGTCCGGATGCACTTTTAAGACAAAGTACGTGCCTATGTAATGGCGTTCTAGCCTAGGCAGATTTAATTAAGTTTACTTAAATGTACATTTTTTGCGATTCATGGTAAAATTTTACTTCCAAAAGCTGACAATCATGAAAGCGGACCATTTATATATAGGAACTTGATAGTTCGTAAGGTTCTTCTTATCCACGGTCATGATGATACAGGCAAGGTGTGTCACCCATGGATACCTATTCTATGGTGTTCAGTTCATAAACGACAATTACATTTTGAGTAGGTAATCCTTAATTTCTTTTTTATTGAATTGCCAGAAAGTATATTTACGCTTTCCACAAATTATGGGAGCGTATCGTATTCGAATCAGCGTTAGAGAGTCACCACGAAACCATTAGAATTAAGCATTAAAACGTTTTGTTTTTCAGCTACATGCAATACTTGCAGGCACATATTTTATTAAACCCACAATTAAATGTAGAGTTCAAAAAACTTGCAATTAGTTCTAACTTGGGTATTTAGATTTCTCACTCCAGCCGCACGCGACGAAATAACACGCTCTGCAGGTATTTCTGCTATGTAGTGTATTTACAATGTACCTTATTTATAGGGTGATCGAGCCAGGCTTCACAGTCGTCTGCGTAGCATACCCAAATAATATAATTCAGCATACCCCTGTTTTAGCAGTCTTTAGGTACCCTCAAAATCCTACCATAACCTGCCTTGTTGCACCGAGATCGCATCAACATTTGAAATTCCATGTGAACATAATTTGGCTTTAAGGCAGGTGGTAGAGCCTATAGGGAACCAAATAGGTTTTATATGAAAGCTTATTGGTTCCATATAGAGTTCGCCCGGGGCAGTATCACCGCCCGCCACGGTAGGTACCTAGTACCATTTCTGCCGTGTAATAATTATTTTTAAAGCAATTATGGTCCGGTTGGAAAGGTTTGGTTTCCGGTTACACTTCTTTAGAGGCGACCATCTTAGTCCTCAAGGGTAGCAACACATCTGTGACTGACTTAGAATGAGACTCCTACTAACAAGTACTAACTGGACTATTACTAACACCAACTAACAGGGCTAACTATCACAAACAGTCCCCAGTCCTTATACCTACTAACGATCTGACCAACTAATGTTCTTATTAACTCTCTCAACGAATTGGACTAACCATCCCAGTCCCTAATTGAGTCTTGTTCAAAGTCAGTCACAGTTGTCATGGGCGGCAGCGGATGGGTGGTGCTGCAAGCTATCTTTTATCCATAAAAAAAAATTAATCTCTAATTGCTATATAATATTACTATAGCCGTGTATACATATACCTATTATTGTCTACGATTTCGCAAAAATCGGTCGTTCATAACAAAATAAATAAATAATAGTACGAATGTTTGGTTTATATAGTTTTTTTTTTAATTAGGCCTTTTAAGAAAATGTTTGGTTAGGTTAGTTGGTAGGTAGTATGTAGGTAATATTAAAAAATATATGTGAGAAGCAGGTAGGGAGGAACCTAAGTTAATATAGGATCTAGTCAGGTTAGTAGTTAGTATTAATAAAATCTAAATCATAAGTTCATACTTCAAAACCGTATCAATAACACGTTAATATAAACCTGTCATAATAGTTAAGTATTTTCTCGTTAACTAGATCCCTTCCTGTGTTATGTAACAATTTAGCGAAAAGTGTTATTTCTCTCGTAAACATAACATGACTTAGTTTTAACTGAGATGCTCTTGAAACCACTCGAGCGGCCAGTCTGCCAGCGCGCATGCCCCAGCTTCCGAACCACCCCTGTCCCCTCGCCGGCATCTCCGCGCAGTGTCCTCCCGGCGAGCCCAACGACTGCTGCCCGCAGATCTTCTAAAATGAAATGCAATATTGAACTAGGCATACCGTATTATACAACGTGTGAACCAGTATTTAGGTCATACGTTCAAATCGTAACACTGAAATTCTCCAAATAAACACCTACTAATGTGCGTAATATCTGATCGAATGTGTGACATTTTATAGCTGACACATTATTAAATTGTATTGATGGAACCCGAAATGTAGACGATAGGTGAGTAAATATAAATATTACTTCACTACATAAGAAAATAGTTGTTGTTGTTTACTTGTTCATCACAAATGGATAACTTCGTTATGTTGCGGTAGTTATCTCCAATATATCATAAAAAAATTAAGTATGTACTAAGTACTTTTGATCGAAATTTACAAACTTATAATAGTTAAAAATATTGACCTGTGCTGAACAAAGAAAGACCTCCAATTGTATTATTAAAATTGCTATGTAAAGATTGAATTCCAATTTACATTGTTCCTTCTTCAGACGTAATCATTATATTCCCTCTCTTACAAATATGTTACGGTACATCATGCAGTAAAATTGTTTATAATTAGTTTTTGTTTTAGAATGGTGCAGCCTGTTAAAGCAACCCTCGCCGGGCTCGAACGGCATCGTCCTTTGGTGCTAGCCCGGCTGCGGTTTGGGTTTTTGCTCGCAGGCCTGGTTGGAGTGAGTTTCGTCATACTATTCTTTAGCAACAGTTACGAGGAACTGTACTCGACCAATGACCCGACTGGTCCCTCGTGGATAGCTCACACTAGCGAGGCGTTAGATACCGATGACACCTTTACTATCAAAACGCAAGGTTGCACTATACCTGGCCTGCGCCCCTTCGACCGTCATGTTATAAAGTTCATAGAGCGACCCAGACATTTCCAGCTCTGTCATAAAAGTAATTTTTCATTACTCGATAACAATGAGACGCATATATGGATAAAAACAGAGAAGCTACCGGACTATGGCTTACCCAAGGACAGCAACATTTCGTGTTGCTACATTTCATTTTATCGACCACTATCAATTCCCGACATTTCATCCATGGACGTCGACAATCGAGTGAAATATCTCGAATGCGTTGAATTTATAGATTTTATAGAAGTCATAAACGAATTCGTGAAAGTAACGTGTCGAAGCGACGATAATAAAGTAATTCATGAACAATTTTTCCTTTTTGCCCCAAAAAAGCCTTTGATTTCAAACAGAGAAGATGGAATAGAAATACCTGTCAATCAAACAGCCTACAACGTGATTGTTATGGGTGTGGATGCTATTTCAAGGCTTAACTTTTATAGAACGATGCCAAAGACTTTGGCATTTTTGAAAAAGAAAGATTCCATTGAATTGTTTGGTTATAACAAAGTTGGGGACAATACATTTCCAAACTTAACACCTATGCTTCTTGGATTGAAAGACACAGATTTAAAAAGAATATGTTTACCTAATTCTCGAGCCACCTTCGACAACTGTCCTTTCATCTGGGATTTATTTAAAGACGCGGGCTTCTATACTGCTCTGGGAGAAGATAGCGCCAGTTTAGGCACATTTAATTTTGAAAAATTTGGTTTCAGTGGCACTCCTACTGATTATTATATTCACACTTTTATGCACGAAGCAGAAAGATACGCTGGTAATAATAAAGACTTCAACTCTTACATTTGTATGGGTAATCAATTTTTTTACAAAGTGTTGTTAGATTACATTGAAAAATTATCATCAACACTCAATTATTCCAAGTTATTTGGATTCTTTTGGGAAGTCACAATGAGCCATGACTACTTGAATTATCCAATGATAATGGATGACAGTTATCTGAAGGTTTTCAGAAGGCTCGAGTTGACTGGATATTTAGACAAAACCATCATAATATTTTTGAGCGATCATGGTATAAGATGGGGTGACATCAGATTCACGAAGCAAGGCCGGTTAGAGGAACGATTGCCGTTAGCATTTATTCTGCTACCTGAGAACTTTCAACGCGAATATAGTGAAGCATACAAAAATATTAAAACAAACAGACGACGACTAACAACGCCGTTTGATATCTATGCTACTTTAAATGACCTGGTGAACCTCAACTCCATAAAAAATGAAAATATTGAAAAACGCAGTGCCAATTCTTATGCTCAAGAAAGAGGTATTAGTTTATTTTTGCCAATACCCAGTAACCGTACATGTAAGACTGCGGGTATCGATGACCACTGGTGTACGTGCTATCGAAGCAAAAAGATATCGACAAAGAACGTAGACGCGCGAAAGGCTGCCTTGTACCTGGTGAACCAATTGAACACAATGGTGCATGGACATAAACAGTGCGCTCAGTTGTCTTTGGTCGATCTTTTGGAAGTTACAGAAATGGAGGTTGGTACACCTGGTAAGAAGGAAATCGGGTGGCTCGAGCTGATGGTGGTGGTGCGCACCACTCCCGGCGACGGCGTGTTCGAAGCGACGGTGCGGCGCGACAGCCGCGACTGGGCCCTCGCGGGTTCTGTCAGCCGTCTCAACCTTTACGGCAACCAAAGTCATTGCGTCCACAATTACCAACTGAAATTGTACTGTTATTGCCAGTAACTATGGAGTTAACATATTAATAGATAATCTGTGATATTGAAAAACATTTGTGAGACTTTTGTTGAAATAATGTAAAGCTTCTCGAGTCGATATCTGGATTGTATAGAATTGGCCAAGGTTAGTTTTCGAATATGAATGTAGTACCTAGAGTAGTAGCAAATGAGCTCATCAGCTTTAAACCATTAGAAAAGTTTGTATAAAAGTGGTAATGAGGGTTTATTTAATTCAATACATTACACAATGTAATATCCAACCTCTTTTAACTTGGAGTACCTGCATATTTTACATGTTAATGGGAAATCGTTGTGAAAATAACGATCGAAAATTCGTAGATAATAGTGCCTACTTATATCTTGATAGTTTTAAGTAGTATGTGGATATTTATAGCTAAGTACTTATATTCACAATATTCTGTGATAGCCCCAGAGCTCTCGGTCTACTAGTGTTCTGATCTGAGTAGCAGTGATTAGATTTAGACTAATAATATGTTAAAATGTTGCTCAAATAATTTCTTACCTAATTAGTATTACCTACTCGGGTAGTTTACTTTACGCCTAGTATTTTTTCAAGATTGAACAAGTAGATCGTATGATTAACATAAGTTTCTCATGCTTACAACCGACTATGGCAATGACTTGTCTCACAGTAACTTTAGCACTTAATTACTGCTTCGTTGGTATAGTGGTGGTAACCGCGACGGCTGACCTAGAGGTCCTGGTTCGATCCCCAGGTCGAGCAACAACTATTGGGTTTTTCTAATTTAAAATACCCGGTAGCAGCTATGATAATAGGCTCACTCAACACCACTACCTATATGGAACTTAAACATAACTGGTAAAAAGTGGGTTTGTACACACCTCTACCTACCCTTTCAGAGAAATACAGGTGTGATGTTATGTTATGTTTTGTTATTAATTTAACCCTAAAACAATTACCCATTACTTTCCACAGGCATCTACTGGGAATGTTTTAAGCACTGAGATTTGAAGGAATAGAACTATATCGAATACATTGTCGATAGTAAATAGCGCAGTAGATTTGTATTTGTATTTTTCAAAATAAATCAAGCACAACGAAAACTGTAGATACTTAACTAATTAAGTAATGATTTAGGTACAGATCCCTTAATTTCAAAGCAAATAATACAATTTATCGTGTTAAATTATATTACAACTGTTAATAAATGTACCAGGTAACCCTAGCTATATATAATAGGTATGAATTTCACTTGTACGTAGACACCACACAAACATTATTATTGTAGAACCTAACAATGCTTTATATACGAGTAGTACCATAGTTTATTGCAAATAGAATTTTGTTACTTAAATAAAGTTAACATATCATTGTATTTAATTATTTGTTTTATTATTACATTAACGTGAAAATACTCGTAAACGTAGGTAGGTATGTTATTTTGAGTCCGGATTTCCTATTTAACTTTTCTGATTGTTACGCAGACCAGAACACAGCCCCAAAATAAATTTTAAACAGATTTTTTCTATAAGTCACCGATTTTGTCCACCACTCACATTAATTTTGTGTTATACGAGTATCTCGGTTTAAAGAGTAGGTACCTAATACACGCTAAAAGTCAAATTACATACAGTAAAATATATATCGCATTTATCTTTATGAATGTCCTTAGCTAATGTGTTTAAATGGCATTAAGACCATTGCAATACGCTAATTTGCTTACCTACCTACTTATATAAATTAAACTAATTAATGATGGTCGTTTATTTTCAGTATGGGCCGAGTCGCAATCAATATCAGTAGCGCTAGAGGTATAGTCCCAAGCCCGACCCGGTTACGTTACTCATTTTTAGTGGGAACTGTGTTTGGTGCGAGCTTCCTTATTTTCTGTCTGTACAATAACATAGGAACAAACTTACTTAATAAAAAATCGAAGAACGGTAAAGATGAGGATACAGGAAGATCCTTGGAAGACAGATTTACTATCAACACTGAAGGTTGCTCCATACCACTACTGAAACCTTTGGATGAAAACACTAAACAGTTCGTATTTTATCCAGAAACTATCAAACCTTGCCGTAACTCAGGTTTTTCTTTAGTGGATAACAATAGTACCCATATTTGGATTAAAGAAGACAGTAAAAGGTATTTCAACATAAATAGACACGATACATTGAATTGCTGTTATCAGTCATTCTTCCGACCAGACTCTGTTGATAATATTTTTTCTTCTCAAGTCGATAATCGAGTGAAGTACAATAAATGTATAGCATTTTCTGAAGGGATTGAAATTATTGATGAATTTGTCAAGATAGAATGTAAAAAGAACAAAATAGTGATTTATGAACAATTTTTTCCCTTCGCAAAAAAGAAGAAATTATTGACTCACAGCAAAAGTGAAATAGTCAGGAGCAAGCCTGCTTATAATATCTTAATATTAGGCATCGATGCTGTTTCAAGACTTAATTTCCACAGGACAATGCCCAAAACGCATCAATTTTTGATAAATAAGGGAGCAGTAGAATTATTAGGGTATAATAAGGTTGGTGATAACACTTTTCCCAACGTTATCCCCATGTTACTTGGCATAAAAGAAACAGAACTTAAACAAACATGTCTTCCAAATACTTGGTCTACTTTTGATAACTGTCCTTTTATATGGCAATGGTTCAAACAAAACGGTTATTATACTGCATTCGGTGAAGACAGCTCATTTCTTGGAACATTTAACTATCAAAGATCGGGCTTCATTGGTACGCCTACAGATTTCTATCTACATACATTTATTAATGAGGCTGAACGAATAGCTGGTAATAATAAAGATTTCAACTCATTTTTATGTATGAATGAAAAGCGTTTTTATGATGTGTTATTGCAGTACATAGCGGACCTTACTACTTCTTTAGCATCTTCAAAACTATTTGGATTTTTTTGGGAGGTGACAATGAGTCATGACTATCTTAACTATCCTATGGCCATGGATAACAGCTATAAAAGTTTTCTGTGTAGATTAGATGATTCCAAATATTTGGATGAAACTATTTTATTCTTAGTAAGTGATCATGGTTTAAGATGGGGTAAAATGAGATCAACGAAACAAGGGCGTTTGGAAGAACGATTACCATTCGTTTATGTGCTAATGCCTCAGTCATTTAGTAATAAATACAGCGAAGCTTATAAAAATCTTCAGATGAATAGTAAACGTCTCACTACTCCTTTTGATATTCACTTTACATTGAAGGATCTCTTGGATTTGGATAGTATTAAAAATGATAATATAGAGGCCAGAAAACTAAAGCCGTATGGGCAAAGTAGGGGTATTAGTTTGTTTTTACCAATATTAAAAAATCGTACCTGCCACGTTGCCGCTATCGATGATCATTGGTGTACTTGTCAAAAAAGTCATAAGTTGTCTTTGAGCAATGGGGAGGCGTTGGTAGCTGCATCTCAACTCGTGCAGCACTTAAACCAGCTACTTACTGGCTATCTTCAGTGCGCCACTTTAAAACTTGTTGAAATACTAGAAGTTTCTGAGGTAGAAGTCGGTACGCCAGGCGAGGATGAAGTAGGGTGGCAGGAATATCTGGTCGTGATACGTACAGAGCCTGGTGGTGCGATATTCGAAGCAACTCTACGCCACGGCCACCGCTGGTCTCTAGCCGGAACGGTCAGTCGTCTAAACCTTTACGGGGATCAAAGTCATTGCATTCAGAACTACCAACTGAAATTATACTGTTTTTGTATATAGCTGCAATCCAAATGACAAATTAGAGACGGAGATAAGTACAAGCTCCAATCAAAAAGAAGCCTTTTGTAAGTCTGAATCTATTCTGTGATATTATTATAAATATATATTAAGTACAAATAACTGCTGGATTAGATGTATTGTTTTACGTATATTCAATGATTGGCATAATAAAATGAAATATTCGTACATTAAATGATCAAATATCTATTATTTCGAATGGTAAATATGTACGAAGACTACCGACAAATTCTTATTTTCTACACATATAAGTAAGATACCTTAAAATTTCGTCTTACTTAGTGAAAAGAGTGTTGGTTGTCTGGTTTACCAACAGCTCTTTGATTATTATGGTTAGATGGAGAGAGGAAAGAAAAGATGTGACTGTGAATAACTGCTTTCTATTGTTTTCTTTCACAACTGTTGGTAACACTATTATAACTATTTATATACTTTAATGGTTAATTACTGGTTATTAATGGTTATACTTATATTAAATGGTTTAGAAATGGTATGGTTTAATACGCGGCGCCTCGAGCGGCTGCTGGTCACGTACTGCTCGATATGGTAAATGGTATGAATACGCGGTGCCTCGAGCGGCTGCTGGTTGCGTACTGCTGTTAAATTGTATTAAATTAAGTAAAGCGATCGCGCGTTAATGCTCGCTCAGCAAAACGCACAATCGCTGAGCCTGGCCACTCGAAGGCATGTTCCCGAACATATTCCCGCGCCTTAGATGAGAATGGTAGAAAAAATAAAATAAAAAAGGTAAACATAATATGTTACGCTACAATACTTATCATAAGTAAAACATGGTACTTAAATGGTAAAAAATAAAAAGGTAAAAATAATATGTTATAATACAAATAATGCAATAATTATGGTTTAAAATTAATTAAACTAGAGTGTCTTCAATTGCAATGGTTTGGTTATGGTATTCCGCCGGCGTGTCTTTTTTACCCGCACTCGCACTACCCTTTACACTGGGCCACCGCTTGGCAAAGTTTTGTAAACGCACTCGTACACTTTCAGCCGATTTTACTTCGCTATCACCGAGCCGACGGTGCACTTCACTATACACTGGTTGATTATGCGACATGTCCAACTGTTGGTCGGGAGCCCCGCCGGGAGCGCCGGGAGCGCCGGGCGGCGGCCGCCGGCAGCGACGCGCGCGCCTCCAGCACCACCCTCCCGCGGCGGCTAGAGCCAGGGCCACCAACCCATACGTAATGGCGTATTGATGGATGTCGTGGCTCGATAGTTCGTCGATTTGCGCCTTACTGGACTTCAAGTCCTCTATCTGATCTCCGAGGATCGTCAAGGACGTATTCAGTTCCTGGTTATCCGGTAAACTCTCTCCGTCCGGGATTTTCAAATTTATCACGTGATTAATCTGGTCGAGTTTTGGTATAGAAATGGTAGGTGAATAATTGAAGTGATTGGATTGTTGTTGCAATGAAAAGAGCGTAAAATCTTTTCCCTTAACAATACACCTTTGATCCATAGTAATAATGCCTGCGCCATTTAGCTGCTTGAGGGTGATCTGATCGTCACATATAATTTTTATGGTATAAACATCGCAACAAAAATAAAAATATTGGTATGATGAGTGCAGTTCTAACCATCTGTTGGTACACGTTGATATCTCAATGTTGCAAGTTGAACGGTTTAGTGGGTTTGTATCACAAAAACATTCATCTCTCTGTAGGCTCAGTATCGGTTTAAATAGCTGGCACAGGTAAGTATCTCTATGGTGTAAGCAGGCATTCAATTCGTTAATGGTTGCAGGAAAGTATGCATTTTGTTTCAGATTTACAGCAACATACTCTGAAGCGGGAACTACAGTGATCATGCTATTCTTGCTTTGGTGGGGTACCGGGAAAATTTTGTATAACTGGTACTCTTCCCTACTGACAAGAGGGAATACAATTTCAAATATTATATATTTATCCGTCACCCTGGTTCTAACACTTAAAAGCTTATAGATATATTGAAAGTCTGTGTCAATATTGGTAATCGGTAAAGTGACTTCTTTAGGCATCTGGCCATAAATAACACGTAACTCACCTTTCAACTGCTCTGGTTTTAATAAATGGAAGCTAACCTGACCATGGTATATATCAGTAATTGTATCTAGCAGCGCATCTTGCAGCCTGCGCAAGCCTTGCAATAATCCGCTGCCGGCCATCGCAGATAAGGTAAAGTCTTGAATGAAGGACATATTTTGTATGTCACGTTGAATAGTGTTGGTATTACTTTCCAGATCGTTTAGTTTTTTATTAATAAATTTGTGTTGACTGTCCACGGACTCTTGTATCTTCTTCATAAAATTAAACTCTGTTTCTAATACCGATGTCTGTTTCTTGTACATTTCAGATAGATGTTTTTCATTTTTCCTAATTATTTCGATGTCTTTGGTATATTGTTCAGCAAACCGGGAGTCCAATACTCCGAAGAGCTCACTTGCGAGGTATCCGATTCCATTGATAAGCCCTCGGCGGCGCCGACGCCGTCTGTCGTGAGCGTTAAAATGCTGCGACAGTAGGAGTTCGTTATAGTATTTGAGTTCCTCGAATTCGTTACGTAGTTGTATGGTTATCATTTGGCAGTGGGATCGGGTTTCAATGGTAGTACATATTCTATCCAGATAGGCTGATATCTTACTATAAGATTGTATACCATCCCAGTATGGTACCATGTCATAATAAAGAACTAAAGTCCACTTGTCTCTTATGAGCTGAACTTTGGTGATGGGATCAAAATACAAGGACTGGTTCGAGGATAATTCATTTATATGGTACATCGCTTTGGCTGGTGCTAAAATTGTCATTAGTAAAAGCATAGCAGTAGCTACCTTTGCGAACGTAAGTCTCTTTGGTCTTCTACTTCTTCTTCTCTCTTCCCTTTCTTCTGGTATGTCTTCTTTATCTTCTGGTGCAGGGTATGCTATGGTTTGGTTCATATCTGGTTGATGGTTAATGTTTAATGGTAACACTGACAATTTGACAATATGCCTTTTTATGGTACCGTTCTTAGGTTTCAGCGTGACCCGATGCCATCTGGTTCGGGCATCAGCTTCTATTATGGTTACCCCAGGTCGAGCTATTAAGAAGTGGGCTGGTGTCAAAAAATCTAAATCATCTGGTTGTTCCGTTAACGCACTTAGAGGGCGTGAATTCATGCATGCTTCTACCTTCGCTAAGAGGTAGGCATATTCTTCATAGGTAAGTTTTTGTTGACCCACGACACGCCTGAGATGTTGGTTCAAGTAATGGTCAGCGCGTTTCCAGAGCCCAGCTGCAGATGCCCAGGAAGCTGCTAGAAAATGCCAGTCTATACCCATTTCAGTGACTCCGGATAGGATACAAGTACTGGTAAGTAGCCGTGGCAAATGGTCAAAGTGAGTCTGAAGTGCAGCCAAGAAAGCTGTTCTGGTTAGGTCGGACACTAATATATGAACGGCCTTGGTAACAATACATACTCGTATGAATATAACAATACAGCCTTTATATGTTTTAACTCCACGACTTTTATTCACCTTATCATCTATGAGTCCGGTATAATCCACGCCACAATGGTGAAAAGCTCGCTCAGGGTTCATCCTTGCTTCTGGTAAATCACCCATAAGCTGGTACTGCTTTATAGGTTCCTGTTTCCTACATCTAATATATTTTTTGGTTGCCCTATATCCACTAATAATCCAATAGCTTTGTCTTAAAGTTGCCAACGTAAGCCAGCCCGGCAGTCCATGGAAAGTTAACTCATGAGCCTGCTGAATTAATAAACTGGTTATTTGATGGTCATATGGAAGGATAATAGAATGTTTCCTACGAGTATTATGGTTTATTTGAGCATTCCTGGCGCAATGTACTTTATAATGTTTATTGTAATAATTTAGGTCAACTGAGAATACCGATTGTTGAATGCATCTGTCGATCAGCATTTTCGCGCACCGCAACTCGTGTAATGTGAGGTACGGTCGATGAACTGATTTCCCGTAAGTAGATATTCGTAATATCCAAGAAATTATGATTGAACGAACGATTTTGTTTAACGAAAGGAATTTGTTTAGTAGGTAAGTTATTATGTTACAAACGGTATCATTGTTATGATTTATGACTAAAGCATTGGTTTGTTTTAAATAAGAAGGTTTTAACTTAAAATTAGTTTTATACACTGGTTTATTGGTTTTTTGACTATGGAATGGCGACAGCCACGCTGGGCCTCGCCACCACAAGCCATGGTCTTCAAGTTGCTTGGTTGTTAAATCACGACTAGCGCAACCAGCCGGGTTTTCCGCTGTTTTTACGCAACTCCAATGGTGTGATGGTATAATAGAAGTAATAGATTTCACACGATTGGCTACAAATGGCTTCCACCACGCAGGATCGCCCTGTAACCAACCTAGCACTGCGGTAGAATCTATCCAACAGTACAACTGTATCTGGTAATCCGGTAAACAACTCAACACTTTGTTCCCGGCACCCATTAATTCCAATCTGGGTGTCGTTATGGTATTACTAATTGGTGAAAGTCTTCCCTTTGCCAAGGTAATGTCTAACTTGTTAGAAGTATATTCCGCCTCATGGACGGCATGGTGAGGCAAATGGAATTCCGGCGGTGTGTTAGTAACCGATACAGTCATGTCGTCGATTTCCTGGTATTTATTTATAAAACTATGGTATTCCACTTTCGACATCTCAACAGACTGGCTTATTTCCTCGCTCTCCCTGAATCTACGTGAATCGTCAGTATCATGTAGGACTACGTTACATCTATAATGGTTGAATGGTTTTACCGAGCCGCAGAGCAGCCACCCTAGCTGTGTTTGCTGGGCTATCGGTTCGTCCTCATCTCCCCGCAAAATTCCTCCTAACAGAATTTTACTGTAGAAGTCTACTCCGATCAACAAGTCCACTGGTCGGCTCTCGTTAAACTTAGGATCCGCTAACTTAACATTTTGGATATGAGGCCACACTGGTTTGCTAAAAGTTTTATTTGGTAAGTTCTTAATTAAATTATTCATGATAAAGACCTTGGTATTGACCGTAAAATCATTATGCATCGACCGAACCTCAACATTCATAGTCCCCTTACACTGGTTCTCCTTTTCTCCTACCCCAAATATTTTACCCCTGCATTGATTTATCTTCAAGCCCAAAGTTTGAGCGGTGGTTTCACTAATTAAAGAAATTTGAGAACCCTGGTCGATTAAAGCCCTCATGGTGTGTTGAGTACCATCTACCCCCGTGACTTTAACCATAGCGGTGGTCAGCAATATTTCGGATATATCATTCCACGACACATGAGTGGAAGACGGCATGCATTCATTAGTAGGTTCATTCTGGAAAGGTTTAGTAACAATGGGTTTTGATGATACAGCAATTGGTTTCTGTTTAATTAAAGCCTCGTGCAATAATGTGTTATGTGTACCTAAACACTTACGACATCGTTTATTCGAAAAACAAGATTTATTGAAATGATTCGTAAAACAATTGCAACATAAATTAAATTGGTTGACTGTATTTAATTTTCGTTCATTGGACATTTGCAGGAATTTGCTGCATTGCCATAATCCATGGTCAGCGTTGCACAATACGCAATTGATTGAACGTGATACGTGGAAGGTATTCAAGTTAGGTTTTATATTACTGGTGTTGTAACGATAATTAGAATAATTATTATTGGTAGAATGGTAAGACTTTTTATGGTTCGGTGGTAAATTATGATGCGTGGAATTGTATGGAATGTTAGGTTTTGACTGGTTTGGCTGGTTAGTTCGACGAGATGCTTCTAAAGCCGTGAATTTACACTCCAGGAAGGATAAAAATTCCTGAAGTACTGGTAGCTCCCTAGGGTTCTTAACCGACTCTACATACTCGGCATAGGACTCACTATCTAATTTTTGTCCTAAAAGATGTACTAGAAGGGGATCCCAAGTGGCAATATCCACCCCTAGATTTTGGATGGCGTGGAGGCTTTCCTTTGTTATGTCATGCAATTTCTTAATTAGAGCAGATGACTGGTGTGTTAAATTGGGAAGACCTAGCATGGTGTTTATATGAGAAGTGAAAATTAGTTTCTTATTACTATAACGGTGGTTTAGTATATCCCAGCAAACTTCGTAATTGTCGGAGCTAATCTGAAGATGGTGAATCAGACGCTCCGCTTCCCCTGTGACCCTACTTTTTAAAAATTGCATTTTTTGCGCATTAGACAGTGAGGGATTCCTGTGAATGGTCTCGTTAAATAGGTCTTTAAAAGAGACCCAATGATGGTAACTACCGCTGAACACTGGGATATCCATTTGCGGCGTGGATTTTTCGCGATGGGATACAGACCACATCTTGCTATTGATAGTCTTCTTAAGGTCCATGTACATTTTCTCATACTTATTAAATTCTTCTTGGTACCAGCTATCTTCTCCGTCATTTTCCTCTTCTATCTGCCAATGTAAACTATCTATGGTACTCCACCGTGCTTGAAGGCACTTTAAGGTGTCCTCGAACTCCCACTTGTTCTCCAGCCTATCGATATCAATGGTGCTGACCGTACGTATAAAGGCCCTAAAGTTAACCTTTTGTTTCTTAAATAATTCGTCGAGATTGCTATACACCCCGGATGGTGAAGTTTTGGGTGGCGCTTGAATAGCCTCCCCACCAATAGAGGTACCTGGTAGACTTTCCGAAATATCCTGAACATGCCTAACGTCGTGAGAAATCTGTTGTTCTGGCCTGTCTAATTTCTGTTCACCTACACGCGTATCATACGTGTCAATGATCATATTTTTTATGGTCAAGTAAAGTTCTTCGGCGACTTCAAAGAAACTACTGGTAAAATACACATGGTCAAGAATAGCAAATTCACAGAGCTTCCTATGGTTATGCTGGAACTGGGTCCAGTAGTCTTCTAACGTGTTTAATCTCCTCTTACAGTAATCTATGGTTTTCCTTTCAGCCCCATCTTTTTTAATATTGGTTAAAAGTTTGGTCAAAGAGTCTCGTATTTCAATTTGCTTAGCATAATAAATCTCCATCATAATGGTAAAATAAATGGTTATATAATGGTAAAATAAATGGTAATATAATGGTAAAATAAATGGTTAGATCTCACCCGGGTTTCTCCTTACACTGCAGGTATTCTTACTAATTCACTGCAATCCAATGGTTAGCACTGATCACTGGTTGGTTTAGAGTTCCCGAAAGCGCGAACCACCCCTATCTGCTCCCGTAATTCGCGTCCCGAGATCCGGCTCGAAGGACCATGAAAAGAGTGTTGGTTGTCTGGTTTACCAACAGCTCTTTGATTATTATGGTTAGATGGAGAGAGGAAAGAAAAGATGTGACTGTGAATAACTGCTTTCTATTGTTTTCTTTCACAACTGTTGGTAACACTATTATAACTATTTATATACTTTAATGGTTAATTACTGGTTATTAATGGTTATACTTATATTAAATGGTTTAGAAATGGTATGGTTTAATACGCGGCGCCTCGAGCGGCTGCTGGTCACGTACTGCTCGATATGGTAAATGGTATGAATACGCGGTGCCTCGAGCGGCTGCTGGTTGCGTACTGCTGTTAAATTGTATTAAATTAAGTAAAGCGATCGCGCGTTAATGCTCGCTCAGCAAAACGCACAATCGCTGAGCCTGGCCACTCGAAGGCATGTTCCCGAACACTTAGCATAAGTACCTATAAAGATTAGGTATAATGTGTTAGAATTTTATTAAAAGGTTTAATTTTTGCCTAGTTTGGTATATATACATCACGAATGAGATTTGTAGGCCTTGAAGGCGGCCACGACCGAGATATCTGCGAGAACCACTGCTTCACTAAAAATAGTGAGATGACTGTGAAGTCATCCACTTTATCCGTTTCATCTCCTCTTTTGAGTGATCAAAAGAGGAGATGAAACGGATAAAGTGGCGGCTTCGTACGTTATGGGTGGTTATGGGCGGAAACGCGCTACGCCACGCTGCGCGCGCCCAAGCTGCGAAGGTGACGGCAGTAGTGGAGGAGCCTCGCGGGACCTAGGAGACGCGAGCATATGGAGACGCGCATTATGGACTTCATCAGTGGACCGACACCGCAACCCGAGGGATACGAGTTAATCTAGCCCTCGTAGGCTTGGAAGGTCGCTAGGCGTTAACATAAACGCAAAGCACCAGGTAGTGATAGAGTTTTGGCGCTGACCATGCTTCCCCAATGGGCATCAGTCAGTTTGACTAGGCTCTATAACAGCATGCTGCTCACGGGACAAAGGAGGAAAAGTCAAAGTCAAATAATTTATTTCTCCATGAGGTACACGCTTAACGAAAGTCTAGGAAACGTAGTAGTAGTAAAAAGTAGTTATTAACTACTCAAAGAATAGAAATATAATTCTATTCTAAATTGATCAATACAAAGCAACAAAACATTTATTACTTATTTACTTAGAAATATGTATATAGAATTAGCTACTAATTCAATGATAACAGTAATAATGACTTTATATTTAAGCAGTATTAATTATTACTGTCAACCGTGTATTTTTATCAAATATAGAATAAATATAAAAATCTATCAACTATAGGATCATATTGGACAAAAGTAGGTACACGGGTGTCTAACCAGCCCTAGGGCTAATTTACAATAGTTACCTACCAATAAACTAAGCCCTAATATCACAATAGACAGTACCTGCATATCTGGTCATCGGCTTCAAGAAGAATAATCCTACTAATATTATAAAGGGGAAAGTTTGTAAGTATGTATGTATGTATGTATGGATGGAGGTGTGTTACCTACTCTTTCTCGTAAAAAGTACTGAATGGATTTTAATGAAACTTTACAACAATACAGCTTATACATCATAATAACACATACGCTACAATTTATAAAGATATTGTGTGAATTGTCCAAAATATGACGATGAGTGTCAACTAAGTAGGAAAAAATCTACCATCTGCGAGCTATTCTGGTGCCAGCTCTCCTACTATTGGCCTTTGAGGCTGCACACGATGGTGTCGACCGTGTCGCTTTCGACCGTGTTTGGCACGCGGACTTGATGTATATGTTGTTGGAGTCGCCCTTCCCAGTGATGCTGGTGTGGTTGATAGCACTTGTTGCTAAAAATAACAGGAACATAAAAATGTTTTATAAACATAGGTATAGAATATGGTTTCCGCCGATTTGTCTGACCCATTTGATGTCTGTCATTCTGACAGTAACTTTTTACCGCTCTCTTGTACGATCTTTAAAAACCTATTGCATTGCAATCCGTCGCTGTTAACATTAAGTTAAAGATTTGTAAAGCTGATAAATAAACTTATAGAAATAGATATAGATATAAATAGACTACTCAACTAGTGTTTATAATCTGTTTTTTTAAGGATACAAGATAGCAAACGAGCTTGCAGCACCAGCTATCCGCTGCCGCCCATGACAACTGTGACTGACTTTGAACAAGACTCAATTAGGGACTAGGATGGTTAGTCCAGTTAATTAGAACATTAGTTGGTAAGTTCGTTAGTGGGTATGAGGCTGGGGACTGGTAGGTAATGATAATTAGTCCTGTTAGTTGGTGTTAGTAATTGTCGAGTTAGTACTTGTTAGTAAGAGTCTCGTTCCAAGTCAGTCACAGTTGTGTTACTACCCTTGAGGACTAAGATGGTCACCTCTAAAGAAGTACCTACCACACCCGTAACCGGAAACCACAACTTTCCAACCGGACCATAATTGCTTTAAAAACAATTATTACACGGCAGAAATGGTACTAGGTACGTAGTACTACGTACTGTGGCGTACGGTGGTACTACGGTATTATAAATTTAAAAACTGCATGCATATCTCAAGCTAAACGGCTCAGCTTAAACCTACTGTACTCAGTCATCAGATATGTAGGTACCTAATCATAAAATGTTTGGTAAATATTGTACGTTGTGGCGACTAATGCAATCCAGGTTATATTGTTACAAGTCATTGTTAAGATCTAATGTATACTTACAAGCAGGTACCAATTCAGACGTGCACGGATTGAATTGCAGTTGGCTTCATATGTTAAATTGATATAAAAAGTACTTAATGTTTTGAAAACTACTAAAATAAGATGATTAGTGAACAATTTCATGTGTATTCTGCTATTTTATTGATGATCATTGCTACGCTCGCCAAGGACCACGTTGACATTGAAGGGTATCTTATCTCAACGGAAGGGTGCAGAATTCCTGATTTCCCTCTGATTACCAAAGAAATCGAAAATCTTATGATACCTACGGTACAAATAAATTGTTCTGAAAATTTACATTTACTTGATTTTAATTCTACTCATATTTGGATTGTGGAAGATTCTCTTGATTTCTATAATGTTTTCAATACGAATGAGTTTTTCTGCTGCTACAAATATTTTTATGTGGAAAATAATATTGCACAAATTCAATATGGAGAATGTCTGGAATTTAAGAAGATAATAAAAGCAGCACATGAGTACACACGCGTTGAATGCTTCTACTTGGATATCAAAATATATGATGACTATTTTTTATTCCCATTACTAACAAAAGCGAAACCATCGGTTACAAGATCAAACAACAATTCTCAACCTACCTTTAATGTTTTACTTTTTGGTATCGAAAGCATATCTAGAATGAATTTTATGCGAATGATGCCAAAAACATTTAAATTTCTTCAAGCACATGGCAGTATCCAACTGCTTGGTTACAATAAAATAGGAGAAAACTCCTTTCCAAATTTGTTCCCTTTGCTATTTGGTAAATCGTATAAGCAGGTTAGGAGTTCTTGCATGCACGACAATTTGATAATTTCCAATGAATGTGTTTTTATCTGGTCAATTTTCAACGCATATGGTTATAGTACGTTTCTTGGATCGGATAGCACCGCAGGACTCATTGGTTCATACGAATACAGCCTTTCCACTATTCCCACCGACTTCTATTTACAACCATTTATATCTGAAACACGAAATCTCTTTGAAAATAAACATTATAGTTTTCATCAATGTTTTCGGAATAAGTACTATTACAAAACACTTCTCAATTGGAGCGCTCAGTTGTTCCAAAAGACAAACAAAAAGATGTTCGGCGCTCTCTGGGAAGAATCCATAAGTCATGAGAATTTAAATCTACCGCAAAGTATGGACGAAGACCACTATAATTTTCTTCAAGAATTAGAAAACTCTACACAATTAGATGACTCTATTGTCATATTTTTTAGCGATCATGGTATGAGGTGGGGGAAAATAGCTCAGACCAAACAAGGCCGTCTAGAGAGTCGTCTGCCTCTATTTGAAATTCTGTTACCTAAGCAATTCGTGAATCAATATCCACTTGCTTACAAACATTTCAGGGAAAATCGCTACCGATTGACTACACCTTATGATATTCATGAAACGCTGTTAGATCTTGCAGTTAATAATTTGGAAGATTATGAAATAAGTAAACGAAGTTTAATGGTAACCTACGATATGAACAGAATAAGTTTATTTCTTCCTGTACCAGAACAAAGAACGTGTCAAATTATTGGTATTGATGAACATTGGTGCACTTGTGAAAAAGAAGAGAGGATTGTAACGAATAAAGAACATAAAATTTTCGCTGCAAACTATATAATACAGGACATAAATACATTATTACGAAAGT
Organism: Carterocephalus palaemon; assembly: GCA_944567765.1. Lineage (NCBI taxonomy): Eukaryota > Metazoa > Arthropoda > Insecta > Lepidoptera > Hesperiidae > Carterocephalus > Carterocephalus palaemon. The sequence continues at coordinate 4,907,978 of OX155639.1, read as the reverse complement.
ATCAACAATGTCACCAATTAAAACTTACAAAAATATTAAATGCAACAGTTGCGAATAAGCCCGAAAGAAAAGGTTTAACGTACTGGGTAGTATTTAAGACATCGCCAGGAGGTGGAATATTCGACGGTACCATTCAGCGAAGGGATCATCAGTGGTCTGTCTCCGGTACGATTAGCCGATTAAATCTTTACCGCCACTCAAGCCAATGTATTAAGGATGTAAATGTTAAAATGTATTGCGCATGTAAAAATTATAAAAAGAAAAGTTCTTAAAAACAAATTTGCTGTATAGGTCTGCCGCCGTCGCCCCCGTAAAAAGAACTTTGTCCATGGCTACTTTTTGCTCAATTTTACTATAGTAAAACAAGATAGTGCATTGAGGCGCTAAAAACGTGCTCGTGCGAGATAGTGCAAAACTGGATTGTGTCCCTTTCTATTGGACAGTGTTTCCCAAACATTGTTCTGCCATGGCCCGTTAATTTTCACACTGCCCCTTCGTGACCCATTTAATACTTTTAAACCCAAACTGGTTCCATTAAATATATTAATACAGATTTATAAATAATAAAAATGTTTTTAAAAAAAAAATTACTACAGATTTTGATATCGCCTGGTACTTTAATCATAAAAATTTAGTGCGAAGTATGGAGCTGCTGCTTATTTACCAAAGAATCCAAGTTCACTAAAAATGACGAAAGTTTTATCTTGGACTGGTTTGAAGTGGAACCAGTTGAACTGGAAAACATTGTTAATTGGCATTATTTACGATGCGTCAATCGATAGCAGACAATATTTTTGACAAGGTTTAGTTGCGACCCGCTATTAAATTAACTACTGGTGTAGTAAAAAGTGGACTTCGTAAAAAAATGCGAAGATATGTGCAAAACAGAGGCGGACATGTCGAGCATGAAATTTAGACTTTAAGATGTTTTGTTGGAAAGTATAATAAATGTAGTATCTTGTACTTACTATCGTTTTATTTACCTTTTGTTTGCCTTCCCTGTAGCCAATGAAACAAAGTTTTTTCTACGAATGTTTATTATAATCCTAGATTGTCATACCTCGTTGGATAGCTGATGAAACGTAGATATTTTTAAGTACATCTGCCAAATGGGGGCCATAATATTTTTTAAAGATTTTATTGATAGAAAAATATACCTTATTAATTTTTATTAGTTTTTATAACTTCTAATCGTCTACAATGACTTATTTAATTATTTTACGTCCAATATTGGTTATTGAGGTCATAAAGCATCTTATTTTACATATAAAAATCAAGTAGTAGTAATAATAAGACTTACACATTTCAAAATATCTAAGCTGATAGCCGAAAATCGGGTATATTTTATAAAAAACAATTAAATTCAAATATCTCGAAAACGGTTACATTTAGGATAGGGTATTTCATAGTCAGATCAGTCAGAAACGATGTAAACTACACGCCTTTAACGGGAATAGGTCGACTTAACCTGTAACCCTGTACTATATAACGAACTGCCGGCGCCCGCCCTATTCCCCGCGACTTTACTCGCGTAAAATATAGCATAGAGCTCTCGGGATTAATGTATCTTTTTATTAGAAAAAAAGAAAAATTCAAATTTAGAATTTTTGAGAAGAAATAAGTAGAGATAAATTCTTATTTTCAGTGCAATCGAACGACCAAAGTATCTCGCTGGCCCAAATCGCGAGTGACACTACTAACGAAATTATTACTGACCTGCTATAGTATATATATATATATATATATATATATATAGCTATACTGTATGTGCAGTCAATCGACCATCGTGTCTCACTTGCTTCAATATCTTTACCGCCAATATTAACGAAATTAGTAACTAATAACCTTTTAAATCGAGATATCTCGAGACATCTTCTTAATCGAATGATTTCATTAGTTTAACTCATAATCGCCCACCTCTAATCTGCCCATCTTTTGATATATATGTCGGTGCCTACCATAAATATGGTGCCTACAGATGCTTGACGGTAAAATCTATGTTAACTGCGTAGTGTGTGTTGCTCCATGAGTTTATTATAGAGAGCGATATGGACAGATAAGCGCTCAGATTTAGTTAAATCTATGTCAGATACAGATATCATAACGCATCTGCGTAGTCAATTTCAATAATCAAAGACATAAATTTAAAAATGTTCTAGTGTCGTCTGCCAAAAGAAAGCGTCAATGTCAGTCAACAATCCGTCAGTCAATCGAAACTTATCGAAAATATTATTTTTTAAAACGTAGTTTACTATTGAAAATGTTTAGTTAGAATTATAATATTTAACCGAAAGTATTTTTAAAAAAATATAATGGCATTAACTATAAGAGCTTTATACAAAAATCACTATAACCTTTATGGCGTAATACAACCGGTAAAATTGAGTGGTAAAAAATTTTGTCCAATTAGAATTTTGGCTAGCGGAGTTTGTTGTCAAAACCAAATAATTAACAGGCCGTTAGTTCAAATCAATCATTTACAATTCTTGGGAAAGTCAGCCAGACAATGCTCAACACAAAGTGGGGATCCAAAGGAGCCGTCAGGTTCACCGCCAAAGAAGCTGGGGCTCATTCAAAGGTTTAAGGAAATGTACCGAGACTATTGGTATGTTTTGCTACCAGTGCATATGACCACATCAGCAATCTGGTTCGGTTCTTTCTACTATGTTGTAAGGAGGTAAATTATCACAAAACTAGTGTGCAATGTCAGCTTTAATAAAAATCTTTGCTGCTTAACTTAAGGGTTCTTTAATTTTCAGTGGAGTTGACGTTATCAGCTTACTGGAGTCAATGGGTATTTCAGAGACACTACTGACACCACTAAGAGATTCAGGAGCAGGTTATTTTGCCCTGGCCTTTGCTCTCTACAAGTTAGTCACACCACTGAGATATGCTGTTACTGTTGGTAAGGTCATAACTACATTTTTATTTCTTCATTATTTACTGGGATATTTGAAAATATACTCTCATTATTTTGTTTTAAGGTGGAACTACTTATGCCATCAAAAGACTAACAGCAATAGGGTGGATTAAGCCGGTTCCATCCAGAGAGAGAATCAAGGAAATGCTTCAGGAGAAAAAGGATAATCTTCAGGACAGGTTCTATGAGAGCAAACAACACTATCAGACTCAGATAAATGAGAAACGCACTCAAGTGATGGATGAGATGAGAAGGTATAAAACAGAGATGCGCAATATCAAGGATAAAGTGAAGAAGATGTAATGCAAATCAGTTCTTGCTAGTTCCACGCCCTTTGAATGAATAACACATACTGTTAAATAAAACTATTTATTTATAATTTTGAATTGTTTATTGTTTAAAAAGTATATAAATATAGAAGTATTACTTAACAAACTGATATTTGCATTACTTAAACAATTAAAGATGAAAACACATGTCTAATATCAAAATATACAGATATAAACAAAATTCCTACATGCAATTAAGTACCTACACAACAGAACAGCACAATTCTGGAATGTTTGTATGGGGTACAATTTTGTGACTACAGTTATAAATAAGGATAGCATAGGCTTATATCTCAGGTATGCTGCCATATTAAAATCCAGAAAGTATATTTAGTAAATGCAACAGCACACTAACCTCTTGTATTTAAATCATATAATGTAATGTAATAACATATATTTTTACCCTCATATTTTGTTGACAAACATATAACAGTGATACACACTACCTAGAAAGATGATTTATATTTGTATTTCTTGTTGAACCTATATGCATTGAGCATAAGAGTTTGATTTCAAGTATAAATATTTTATGATTCTATCTCTATTATGATCTTCTACTAAGACAATTCCAAAAACTCAGACTTTACCTTAGGTTCAGACTTTACCTTACCATTCAATATAAAAATGGTAATAAGATTCCAGTTAAACTACAACCCAACATCAATCATGGACAGTAAGTGAAATAATTAGTGTAAACAGACATTAGTGATGTGGAGCTCCTACTATCAAAATTATAATATTTTATATCATAACTATAACAAACAATAGATAAATACACAAAATTATTCTGGACAAAAGATGAAATAAGGACCTATTAAAAAAATAGTTCATAAAAATTGTTGTACATACTGTTATTGATGGCAAAAAAAATAACTATGCAACTATAATTTAGTACATGTAAATGCATAACAAACTCATTATCACAATTCATTATAGGCAATCCTGTCTTACGAAAGATTCACATAGGAAAGATTCACATTCAACAGTCATCTTTTATTATATGCCTTAACATCAACCAATACCATTACTAACTACATTTGCATCATTCATATACTATTCACTGACTAAAATAAATCATACAGTTTTACATACTAATCATTTTTAATACAATAATTAATTAACAACATTTTAAAGCATAATAATAGTTTGAATGACATATTAATTAAATCTACTATACATGAATCCTATGAGCCTGTACATAGCAATAGCATTATTTTAAAAACTGATAATTTAAGATTATAATATCAATTTTTAATTCAAGTGTATTCCATCAATATTACATGAACAGACCAATAGTTTCCACATTATAAGTGCCTTTTACTGTGAAGTGCAGTCAGCGTTTTTTGTAATTTAGTAAATAATCAAAAATGTTACATTTCAAAAATTTCATGAGCGCACAGCCACAGTGGAAGAAATAATTTGTGAACATCTGAGATAGATGATAACAGAAATCCATATGCCAACAAAGTTAATTTTACGTTAACGTTATGTAATGTTAGTGAGCTAGTTGTGAACCTTAACCCATGTATTGATAGGAGGCGGGCGAGAGGTGCGGCGCGGGCGGCAGGCCGGGCCCCGTGGCGGCGCCGATGGTCGCCAGGTGGCACTCGCGGCACATCAACCTTCCTGAACACATAATCAAACTTAGAAGTAGATATTTATTTTCAAACAAAACACTACCGATGAACTTCATACTGCAACAATGAACTTCGATATTAATAGCATGGCACTTGACCAATACATTAAGATCCTCAATGAGCGCAAACGCATCCCGAGACAACATCGTCTTTTTGAAATGAATTACTTTTTAATTGATAAATCAATGTTTGGTATGCAGGGGCCGCATTATCGTGCGAATATTCGTGTCGCGTTGTCGCGATAAAAACATCGTAAAACTCTAGCCACAAAACCCTTCTCATAGCGCGACAAAACCTTTTGATGCGCGAAGCATTCGTGTTCGCCCGAAAACATCGCGATTCGACTATTAGACCACATTTATCGCGATAGTACGAATATTCGCTGTACCCCGATAGTGTAGCCCCGGCATTAGAGTGTAATAATTATACTGTAAAATTTTTTTTTTAAAAAAAGCTTTTATACCAATTTTTTTTTATTTTCATGCATTGTCATCGGAACCTAATATGTGTGCCAAATTTCAGCTCGATAGCTTCAGTGGAAGTGGGTGAAATATTGATTGCAAGATTCCAGGACATACTTACATACATACGAGTGAAGTTAAATAAAAGCTTTTAAAAAGACTTGCCAGCCAAAGGGTAGCAGCGCTTGTCGGGCTCGTCGGTGAGCTGCATGCCGCACACGCAACACATGTAGCAGTCCACGTGAAAGTCGCGGTCCATCGACACCACACGCACCGTCTCATCCGTCCCCTCCACAGGGGTAATTCCTGCAACATAAATAAAATATATTAATAACTAGTGGACGCCCGCAGCTTCGCTCGCGTTATACATTCACTAACTTCAAAAACGGCAAAGCTTCATACTAACTTTGCACCCCCGTTTTACCCCCTTATGAATTTTCAAATTTTTCTCGCCGTAAAAACCATCCTTGAACTTCAACAAACATTTAAAAAAAAGAATTGGCCAAATTGGTCCAGGCGTTGTTGAGTTATGCGCTTACCAACACATTTTGCGATTCATTTTTATTATTTTAATAATAAGCAATCACACTCACTCAAGCTTCTGCTCTTGGAAGACATAGAAGCCTAATAAAAAAGAAAAAAATAACATCCATGACCTGAGGACAAATATGTATCTGCATTATAAATATCTGCCCCAGCCAGTTTCAAACCCCTTGTGAGTCAGTGTGATTGAAGACGGCACAGTGGGGTACTCGAAGACTTATAATTTCGAACAATAGTCAGCCACTTCTTACAAAAATGATTTATCAATCTTGATATTGACACACATGCAATACATAAAATTGTGATAAGATAAGCCTAAGTATAAAAAAATCTATAGACAAGGTGAACCTGCATATATTATAAAAAAGTTAGTTCTTTTTGTTTGGATCAAAAGAAATCTGTAATCTACTACAGAAACTAATTCACAAAACAGAAAAATATACAACTTCTAATGTTAGGTTACCTTATTTACATTACAGCAGATACTATGCATGCAGTAAATCCAGCAGTTTTCTGCTATTGTTCTGAAGACATAGCCACTGAGAGCTTAGATTATTTTTCTATAAAGTAATTAATTGTGGTCAAATTTATAATCATAGCTAATTCAAATTTCTTTTTTTACCTTTACCACAACTAGCACACTTGGGCGCAAACATGCGATGGTAGTCATTGATGCAATAAATCTTATTATCCACATCCACTGTAAAGGGAACTCCATCCAGGCACTCATTGCAGATACAGCATCGGAAGCAACCTGGATGATAAGACTTCCCCATGGCTTGCAATATCTGTAAAAATTTGCCAAGAGCATACATTAGTATAAAATTATTCAAAGTCGAATCATTTATTTCCCTGTGAGGTGATTGAGCACACTTAACGAAAGTCTAGGTAACTACTAAATAAAAAAAAGAAGATATGTTTATTGTATCTATCTATTTGCTATTGCTATTATATTGCACAATATCACAAATGAGGTTTTTACATTATGCTAAAGAGCAAATTAAGATTTGATTATATTATATTACCATTATGTTCTATATTGTCTAATCTAAAGTAACTAATTATTTATTTACTTGTAAATGTTATATGGGGTTAGCTATTGATCATTGGATGAATAATCTATATATATAAAAGGAGAAGGTGACTGACTGACTGACTGACTGACATATCAACGCAGGGCCTAAACTATAAGGGTTAGAAACTTGAAATTTTGCACAGGGGTTCCTTTTATAACGTAGGGGAGCACTAAGAAAGGATTTTTGAAAATTCACCCCCTAGGCGGGTAAAACGGGGGTGCAAAGTTAGTATGAAACTTTGCCGTTTTTGAAGTTAGTGAATGTCTAATTCCACGCGAGCGAAGCTGCGGGCGTCCACTAGTAGGTAAATATTTCATTTAATTGTAGCTTTGGTATGGTTTCTTGTTAAAATTTTGTAGAGGCGACCATCTTAGTCATCAGGGGTAGCAACACATCTGTGATGAGTTTAAAAAAGACTATTCTAAGGACTATCACATGAACTAAACATTCACAGAGCATGGTTGGTGATGCATGCTTTGTTATAAATAAACAATTTTTTAATATAAGTACATAACTATTTACTTAGAACAAAAATTCTTGTGCATATTATTTTGATGCATATCTATGTAAAATATTATGAAGATTATAACTAGACCCAGTGTTCCGAAATAATCATCTACTCACCATTTCCATAATCAGATGTCCACATATTGCACATTTCTCAGCTGTCTGTTGGAATCCAGAGTACTGAAAAAAAAAAATATTTCATTTTAGTTATCATCCCATAGGACACTATAATTTATTCTTATGTATAACACACTACTTATGATACTTCGCTAATTAAAATACATATTAAACAATACACTCTAATATCCCTGTAGTAGACCGATGCCTGGTGGTCGACACTCAGGAAAAAATAAACTTTAACATCATCAGAAATATTTATGTGACATAAATACCAGCCCTGGCTGTGATTCGAATCGACTGATAGGGTCACTCGCCACGGCGCGGCGCCAAGGAGTCGTGATTAGCAACAGCAGTGAGTGAACTTACCAAGTAGTCTTCCTCGCAGTAAACTTTTCCATGTACATTGTAGAAGGCTTTTCCCCGCAGGGCACGTCCACATGAGCAACAAATGAAACAGTTTGTGTGATATAGGTTGCCCATGGCCTGGCACGCCTGCCCGGCGCCCGTCACTCCCGCTCCACACGTGTGGCAAATACCTTGAATTGAAAATTTTCTAAATAGATTGCTAGTAAACAGTTACTAATTTTACTGCAAAAGCTATTGAAATGCACTCAGTATGAGTTATTATAGGTGACCTCTTTAATTTTTTCCATTTTTTAGTACTTCCTTGCTTCAAAGACAAGCAGCCGGTCCAGTCATATAAGAGGCCATCCGAAAATTGGACTGGCCACTAACCCCTCTGCTGATCTGCACTAGAGCAGCGTATTGGAGTATGCTGTTGGCACAACAACCCAAAATGAGACTTGGCCTCCAAACGAGAGCTGGCCAGGCCTCATCATAAACCTAGACACCTATGCCCTGCAATAGGACGTTAGTGGGTTGAAGCTATACCATGTAGTAGATAAATTCAATTATGTCAATCATGCTGTGACCCAACATAAGTAGCAAACAGTTGCAGTTTTAAGCTAATCACTGTCACATAACACGACTCAGTTAATATTGCTGTTTTTGAGTTAAAAATACCTAATATGCTTACATTAATCACACCTGTATTTTCCCGAAGGTTTAGGCATTAGTTTAATTAAATAATGTAGACTTCTTTAAAATACATGCATATGATGTATACATTGCTAAGTATAAAAAAATAAAAAACATATTACTTATTCTACTTTATCAGTCAACACCTACCTCACTTTTTCTGTCCAGCCAGACTTGACCTGTCAACTTGCACTGACTTGGAATGCCAACATTAAGTTTGTTACATTAATTGTTAAGGTAACATAAATTTATTAGATAAATAAGCAAAGTCCTTACCAAAGTATTCTCCTTCCTCATCTTGCCTCTCCATTTCTTCTTCCAACTGTCTAGTGAGTTCCTCAATCTTGCGCTGTGCTTCACTTGGCCCTGGAGGTCGGGGAGGAGTAATACTGTATGGCAGAAGGCTCTTGCCTCTACCTCCTGATCCCCTGGAGCCACCAGACAGTTGAGACACTGAGCTTGGGGTAGGACTAGGAGCTGGGGACGGTGCTGGTGAACACAAGGATGTGAGGCCTGATACAAGATTCCTTGAAGTGTTTTCAGAAGTCACAGACACATTATCCCTTATATCTTTATTAGCAGCAGCTAGAGCAGAGGCCGATGAGCCCCCAATCATACATACATAGTCAGAACCATTAGTGTCATCAACTATCTGCATTCTATTTGCAGGCTTGGCAGTGGCATTATAGCCTCCATTGATTAAGGGAGGCTTTTCCTTGCCAATGCCAATGCCATTGCCTATGGTTGGCTTTGGGTGGAAGAATTTTGGCACAGACACAGCAGATGCAGGGACCTCTGTGGCTATATTGGCTTTAGGTCTTTGGGCACTCGGAGCTATAGATGCATATATTGCTGTTGAAGGTATTGTTACAACTTTATCATCAAAATTAACTGAATTGTCATTTTTCAGGAAAGCACTCACATCTGTATATTTTGGTGGTGCTGACTTCATCACAGTATAATCACTGCTTGGATTTTCTTGGGATGAGTGGTATGGTGAGATGGGTTTTTCGACTTTGCCCTTGTCACTCAATAATTTGGGCATTTGGGAAAAATTCTTGTTCAAACTTGAAATTGGTACCTGGGGTCCTGGCACAGAACCTTGCTGTATGAAATTGTGGTCCTGGTTCACTTGATTCTTGTAATCGATTTTCTTTTCCTTTTCGGGACACAGCATATTTTCGTAAACTGTTGGGTTTAGTTTGGGTTTGGCATTGACTGGCACTTGCGGTTGAGCCTTACTATAGCGAGTGTCGTAGTAACCTTCGGTTGGTAGGGCGGGCGGCGCCTGCTGGTACAGCTGGTGATAGTACGGCGGCTGCGGCGACCGCTGCTCGCCGTAGTAGTCTATATTCTCGTACACCGGCGGCGGATACTGCGAGTTTGCGTTTCCTGGAATTTCGTACAAGTCCTCCGTTTGATAACTGAGAGAACGCTGGGATATCGAGTCGATGGAGCGCGTAGGACTCGCAGATAACGCCGCAGTGTTTATATCACGTTTATTATTTGATGCTATTGTCTCTACGCGTTTAGGAGTAGCGAACTTGGAGGCCGCTATCACGTTAGATCGCTCGTAGAAGCTGTAATCTTGACGATTATTCGATGTGGTCTCTAACGTAAAGCTCTCGATCGCGCCGACTGGGCGAACTTTTCCCAGGTTTCCCACATTGGACGTTGTTGCTCCGTGCGCCTGCTCAGTATCGTTTTCGTCTTTGTTGGATATTTTCAAATCTTGCAAGCCGATAATGCAGCGTTGCTCTTCAGAGTTACCTCTTCTTGAAGAATCCATGTTGAATTTTAAACTTAAACAAAATGCCCACAAATACATAAATGATTCATATCAAACGTGATTTTGATGAGATCTTCAACCAAACAATAAGTATGTACTTGAGTTCATACATGATACAAGATAAAAAAAAAAGATAAAAAAATGCACAAAACTTATTGTATAGTGACGTTCGATCGATAGTTACAGGTACAGTACAATCAGTACAATATTGGATTTTCAATAATGGATTTTCTTTAAAATAATAGAAGCACAGTAACATAGCAGTAACCAAGAAGATTAAATACACAAAATGCAGTAATTCATTACTTTTATTAATGAGGAAAACGATCCGATAATATGAAAAAAAACCGTGAAATCCCTGCGCTATACAACGATTTTTTAATTTTTATTTTATGCAACTAAATAATAATATTTGTTATTTGTTCAACTGTTCAACTAACTGTACACAAGCCTGTCTCAATCGACATTTAATATTAATATATTTTCACTAATAAAAAAATTAAAAAAATTAAAAACAACCCGCAGTGTGTCGTTTGTAGATAGTCTCGAAGACCAAGTGGTGGTTGGTCATGGTCATTGGTGGAGCACTAGTGAGTGACATCGAGTGACTGACCTCGGGCCAGTGACCCATTGGCTGGAACTGCTGGAAGTACAATAAATGTGAGGGCTCTAGCTCAGAGGCAGTGCAGTGCATATGGCCAAATAGCATTAGCCTGCTCAGGACAGACAGCGTTTGTAAATTGCCGTTACTGTCATCTGTGATGTGACACTGTTCTGTTCTGTTCACAAACATTTAAGGATATAATATAGTAATAGATATAGTGTTAAACGGTGTTAAAGATCGTTGTCTATGGATACTATGGTTCTGTTCTGTCACTGTCGACCTCAGTAATATATTAATCTGTGCCTCAGACTGGAAAAAGATTTCAGTATATAAAATGTACTGTACTCTGTGGAAAAAGGGTCGCACTCGCACGTATCACATGTCAATTGTCACATCGCATTTATACGCCATTTTGTTTGTATTTAACTTCGGCATATACAAACTCTTTCTTTGAATTAATTAACCATCAATATTCGCAGCAACAGCAACAGTATTTGATGAAAGAAACCTTGAAGACGATAACGAGTCAAAAGGTGTACTTTATAGCATAAGGTGCACAATTCTGCAATTTATTGTACAACATGTACGATACTGAAGATGACCAGTATGAAGAAGAAGACGTGGAGGAAATTTCATCAGAACTGTGGCAAGAAGCCTGTTGGATTGTCATTAATGCTTATTTTGATGAAAAGGGTCTTGTACGACAACAATTGGATAGTTTTGATGAATTTATACAGATGTCAGTACAGCGCATTGTAGAAGATTCTCCTCCGATTGAATTACAAGCGGAAGCTCAGCATTCGTCTGGTGAAATTGAAACACCTCCTAAGTATCACCTAAAATTTGACCAAATTTATCTTTCTAAGCCCACGCATTGGGAAAAAGACGGCGCACCTTCACCTATGATGCCTAACGAAGCTCGGCTACGCAACTTGACCTATTCTGCCCCACTTTACGTCGATATAACCAAAACTATTGTGAAAGAAGGGGAAGATCCCATTGAAACACAACATCAAAAAACATTTATTGGAAAAATCCCTATTATGCTTAGATCAACTTATTGTCTATTGAGTAACCTAAATGACAGAGATTTGACTGAGCTCAACGAGTGCCCTCTAGACCCTGGTGGTTATTTTATCATCAATGGATCAGAAAAAGTTTTGATTGCACAAGAAAAAATGGCAACTAATACTGTATATGTATTCAGTATGAAAGATGGAAAGTATGCCTATAAAACAGAGATTCGGTCTTGCCTGGAGCATAGCTCTAGACCCACATCAACTTTGTGGGTTAATATGATGGCTAGAGGAGGACAAAGTATAAAGAAATCTGCTATTGGTCAAAGGATCATTGCAATTGTACCATATATCAAACAAGAAATTCCTATCATGATTGTTTTCCGAGCTCTTGGATTTGTGGCTGACAGAGATATACTGGAGCATATCATTTATGACTTTGACGATCCTGAAATGATGGAAATGGTTAAGCCTTCTCTAGATGAAGCTTTTGTTATTCAAGAACAAACTGTTGCACTAAACTTTATTGGGGCCCGTGGTGCTCGTCCAGGAGTAACAAAAGAGAGGCGTATAAAGTATGCTAGAGAAATTCTACAAAAAGAAATGTTACCTCATGTTGGTGTCTCTGACTTTTGTGAAACTAAAAAGGCTTATTTCTTAGGTTACATGGTCCACAGATTGTTATTAGCTGCTCTAGGTCGCCGTGAACTGGATGACAGAGATCATTATGGTAACAAAAGATTGGACTTGGCTGGGCCATTATTGGCATTCCTCTTTAGAGGCCTTTTCAAGAATCTATTAAAAGAAGTACGTATGTATGCTCAAAAGTTCATTGATAGAGGAAAGGATTTCAATCTTGAATTAGCCATAAAGACAAAAATTATTACTGATGGACTGAGGTATTCTCTTGCCACTGGTAATTGGGGTGACCAAAAGAAAGCTCATCAGGCAAGAGCAGGAGTATCACAGGTGTTGAATAGATTAACATTTGCCTCAACATTGTCCCATTTAAGACGTGTTAACTCTCCAATTGGAAGAGATGGTAAACTGGCCAAGCCTCGTCAATTGCACAATACACTGTGGGGTATGATCTGTCCAGCTGAGACCCCGGAAGGAGCTGCTGTCGGCTTGGTGAAGAATTTAGCTTTAATGGCTTACATATCAGTGGGAAGCCAACCATCACCAATTTTAGAGTTCTTGGAGGAGTGGTCCATGGAAAATTTAGAAGAAATAGCTCCTTCTGCAATTGCTGATGCCACAAAAATATTTGTAAATGGATGCTGGGTAGGAATCCACAGAGATCCAGAACAACTGATGGCTACATTAAGAAAGCTGAGACGTCAAATGGACATTATAGTTTCAGAAGTGAGTATGATTCGTGATATACGTGATAGGGAAATCAGAATCTATACAGATGCTGGTAGAATTTGCAGGCCACTACTTATTGTTGAAAATAGTGCTTTATTGTTAAAGAAAAAGCATATTGATCAGTTAAAGGAGCGAGATTATAATAACTATGGCTGGCAAAATTTGGTAGCTAGTGGTGTGGTAGAGTATATTGACACTTTGGAAGAAGAAACTGTAATGATTGCTATGAGTCCTGATGACCTTGCACAAGCAAAGGAATATGCATATTGTAGCACTTACACTCACTGTGAAATTCACCCAGCCATGATATTGGGAGTTTGTGCGTCAATCATTCCTTTCCCTGATCACAACCAGAGTCCGAGAAACACTTACCAAAGTGCTATGGGTAAGCAAGCTATGGGTGTCTACATAACTAATTTCCATGTAAGAATGGATACTCTGGCCCATGTTTTGTACTACCCACATAAGCCATTGGTTACTACACGCTCCATGGAATACCTGCGTTTTAGGGAGTTGCCTGCTGGGATTAATTCCATTGTTGCTATCCTGTGTTACACTGGATACAATCAAGAGGACAGTGTTATTTTGAATGCTTCAGCTGTAGAGAGAGGCTTCTTTAGATCAGTATTTTACCGCTCTTACAAAGATTCAGAGTCTAAAAGAATAGGAGATCAAGAGGAGCAATTTGAAAAACCTACAAGACAAACTTGTCAGGGAATGCGAAATGCTCTGTATGATAAATTAGATGAAGATGGAATTATTGCACCAGGAATAAGAGTGTCTGGTGATGATGTTGTAATTGGTAAAACTATCACATTACCAGAAAACGATGATGAATTGGAAGGCACTACGAAAAGATTTACTAAGCGTGATGCCTCTACTTTCTTACGGAACAGTGAAACTGGAATTGTTGATCAAGTTATGTTGACATTAAACAGTGAAGGTTATAAATTTTGTAAAATTAGGGTGAGATCAGTCCGTATCCCTCAAATAGGAGACAAGTTTGCCTCTCGGCACGGGCAGAAAGGAACGTGTGGGATTCAATACAGACAAGAAGATATGCCATTTACTTGTGAAGGCCTCACTCCTGATATCATTATCAACCCACACGCTATCCCTTCTCGTATGACAATTGGTCACTTGATTGAATGTATTCAGGGCAAAGTTTCCTCAAATAAAGGAGAGATTGGTGATGCTACACCCTTTAATGATGCTGTTAATGTGCAGAAAATCTCATCTTTGCTGCAAGAATATGGGTATCATCTACGTGGAAATGAAGTTATGTATAATGGACATACAGGAAGGAAGATTAATGCTCAAGTTTTCTTGGGACCTACATATTATCAACGTCTAAAACATATGGTAGATGACAAAATTCACTCAAGGGCTAGAGGACCAGTACAGATTTTAGTGCGACAGCCTATGGAAGGAAGAGCTAGGGATGGAGGGTTGCGTTTTGGAGAAATGGAAAGAGATTGCCAGATTGCCCATGGTGCAGCACAATTTCTCAGGGAACGTCTTTTCGAAGTTTCCGATCCATACCGTATTCACGTTTGCAACTTCTGTGGTCTTATAGCAATAGCTAATTTGCGCAACAACACATTTGAATGCAAAGGTTGCAAGAACAAGACACAGATATCTCAAGTTAGGCTTCCGTATGCTGCTAAGCTGCTTTTCCAGGAACTGATGTCGATGAATATTGCGCCCCGGTTGATGGTCGTAAGTTAGATTTTGATGTAGTGTCAGTTCATATATCTTTGTAACATTAAGTAATGAATTCGAAAATAAAACTCTCTGAAACGTTTTATACAACTTTTATTATCACGAACCACAACATTAAATGCAGTTTAGATATAACAATCATATTAAAAAATTGTACAAATGCAATAAATAAACTCTATAGATTTGAGGTATGTTACTGATATTCTCTAATCAGTTGACGTGTAGTAAAAAATAGATGTAGTTATATAGTTATATATTTAATATAAACATCGGACGCTATGTTCGGACTACTTCGCACAGGCCTCGTAAATAGGATATTATATGCCGCTGCAATGCTGGCGAACGAATATACTTTAACAACCAAAATATCAGCTATGAGGAAGAAATCTTTAAAAAATGTATTTTTTCGCGTTTTTAGTTACACTCATAAAAATTTATTCTAAGGCAATTTAAAAATTATAGCTTCATAACCTACAGTTTTGTGTTATATATTTGCAAATTTTTCAAAAGGCAAAGTAAAATTTAAGTATAAAAATGATAGAGATCCCACAATACCTACGAGTAATTGCAAATTGTGATAAATAGATAAAACTATACACTTATTTGGTAATAGAATGCAAATTACAGATAGTAATAATTTAAGAGAGCTATTTTGCAAAATGAGGAATGACAAGTAAACATTAAGTACTCTAGTTGTAAAGTGCATTTGTCACATAGTGCAATGCAAACAAGTTTCTTACACATAGTTTATTTGATCATGTGCCTCCACACAGTCCTCCATTTATATTGTATGCGATCAATTAAAGCACCGCAATTATTCTTAATGTTACTTACATACTTTATACTGTACAACTTACGAGTACGTACCTACTTAGCACGCTTAAATTGCCTCCGTGTCTCGTTTATTAATAAAAAACAAGCTCGTTCTAATGCACTTGATTAACGAGGTTAAAAATGAATTATATTAGTACCTATTGGAGTTCCACAATTAATGACGGTATAGATACAAACCCTGGATTTGGTTTTTATTCTGGCAAATACATGAGGTGCGGCCATGTCGCGGAACTTGATTGGAAATAAATTCTACAATGGTAATATTTTTTAACCGCCATATCGTGATTGTATATACATTTAAAGGAAATATAACGATTTCTCCAAAAACTAAATCTATAATTCAATTTGATAAGGCTGATCTAGAATGTTCATGAAGGCATGTGAAATGTGCCAATCTGCACTTGGCCAGCGTGGTGGATTAAGGCCTAATCCCTCCCATTCCGAAACGAGATCCGATGACAATATTGGGACGATGAAATAATTGTGGTCTAAAACTATCCATAATAATTTACAATTCTCATTTTAACTGTCGGATAATTAAACTGGATCTAAATAAATAAATATCTTGGACAATCTCACACACGGCCATCTGACCCCAAAGTAGGCGCGAGCCTGTGTTATGGGTGTCAGAGACTGATATACATACATAGATATTTTTAAATACATACTTAAATAGATAATATTGACATCCAGACACAGAACAAATACAAGTGTTCGTCACACGAATATTTGTCCTGAGTGGGATTCGAACCCACGACCTTTGGCGCAACAGACAGGGTTACTACCGATTGCGCCAACGGGCCTGTCATCTCATTATTAAATTATGTTATGCGAGAATATAGATTCTCGAAAACAGCGCTATCATGACTCACCTCATATATTTCTGTTCCCCTATATTTAACTATAGTAGGTACTGGATAAAAGTTCGTATCAAGGTCAACTTTGCTGCCCTATGATTACCATAAAGCTGTTATCTGTATCTAAGTGAGGTCAGTGCGGGGCGGGCAGCGCGCGCTGCTCCTGTTTATCCTCGTCCTTGGGCCGGCTCCACTTTATCATGGTCTCCGGCGACCTGTAGAGGAACACCAGCTTCGCGAACAGGTCCTCTTCGAGTGCCAGTTCGAGAGCTTCGCGGACCTGAAAAAAATATAACACGAGATTTTAACCTATTGAATTGACAGGCCCGTTGGCGCAATCGGTAGTGACCCTGTCTGTTGCGCCAAAGGTCGTGGGTTCGAATCCCACCCAGGACAAATATTCGTGTGACGAACACTTGTATTTGTTCTGTGTCTGGATGTCAATATTATCTATTTAAGTATGTATTTAAAAATATCTATGTATGTATATCAGTCTCTGACACCCATAACACAGGCTCGCGCCTACTTTGGGGTCAGATGGCCGTGTGTGAGAATGTCCAAGATATTTATTATTATTTATTATCCAATACGATACATTCGGACTAGGCTAGTACCATCACAACGCTTTTATCGACCTACTTTTGGGTACGGTATTTACTCGGAATAAGAGGCAAGGCCATAGGATAGCGATAACTAAGTGCGGACTGGCGAGAGATAAGTGGCCAATCCGACTGTCGGATATATTTATGCCGCTTGTCGTTCGACACAGCTTAACGAAGCACGGATGTGTTCAAGTAATGTTACTAGTTAGGCGTAGTTTCAGTAGGCGTGGTATGAGGATATTGCAAGCCCCTAGGAACAGTGGAGGACTAAGATTGTCGCCTCTACAAAAGTGTAACTGGAAACAACACCATTCAATCTAGATTAAAATTGCTACAAAAACAATTATTCATCTAATATCCAGGTATATATATAAAGGTTTCCTCTTTATGATATATTCTACTAATATTATAAAGAGGAAACCTTTGTAATGTTTTCACACAAAAACTACTGAACCGATATCAATAATTCTTTCACCATTAGAAAGCTGCATCTTCACTGAGTCACATAGGCTACAATATTACTTGTTGTAAACGAAACTATTGTTATGTCTAATTCCACGCGAGCGTAGCTGCGGGCGTCCACTAGTAAATAATAAACCTATTTTAACTATAGTGTTTTGTCTACTTTATTCAAACTCCATTCAGTATTCGCTGCGACCCATAGACGTCCCACTGCTGGGCACGGGTCTCCCCCACAGACACTTCTGCGGGAGGTCTAGAGCATACTCCACCACGCTGCTCCAATGCGGATTGGTGGAGGGGTTAGTGGCCAACCCAGTGTCGAATGTTCTCAAGCCACCCGAAGGTCTTCGACAAGGCTTAACGACTGTTTCCAGCATTGAAAACAACCGGGACCGACGGCTTTACGTGCCCTCCGAAGCACGGTAGCGTCCATGAAATTTTGCCACTAGCGGTCACCCATCCACAAACCGACCGCGCCCGTCTTTGCTTAACTCTTTCGATCACATTGAATCGACTCGAGCCATTGGGCTATGGACGCTACACTAACTAAGGACTAAGGCCTAATCCCTCCCATTCTAAGAGGAGACCCGAGCCCAACAGTGGGACAAAGAAAGGGTTGTGGTGGAAGAGGGATATATACCAGGTAGATGTCGAGACAGAGCTGCAGCACGCGGTCCACGTTGGGCAGGTCGTCGAACATGATCTTGGTGTAGATGCCGGAGAAGAAGCCGCGCAGCACGCGCGACGCGAGGAACACGAACGTCGTGTACAGCCCGATGATCCTGGGAGACGATGACCAGATAAGATAAAGATAAGATAAAGATTTTTATTCATTTGCTCTCACAGTTACAATAGTCTTATTTATAGTTGTATATTCAAACCATACTTTGTGAGAGCCTGGTGACTGATGTAGGTTTTTGGAACCTGTGGTACAGTTCACCAGCGCCCTCCCGCGGGACGATTTTAGTATAAGTAGTATATATAGTAGATAGATAGTCTATCGTGACTTAAGAGCTTAGCTTAGTGGTAGGTAATTATTGTAAATTAGCCTTAGGCACCTGTGTAGGATTAGCTATTCATTCAAGGATCAATAGCTCATCCTTTACTTTATATTAATCAGTTTAGAATAGCATTATATCTCTTCTCTTTAAGTAGTTTGTTTGTTCTAGACTTTCGTTAAGCGTGTATAATCACCTCATGGCGAAATAAATTATTTGACTTTGACTTTGACTTTGATATACGTGGTGGGTTAGTGCGTGTAAGGATCTGGGTTCGATCCCCGAGACGGGCAACAACTATACAAAATACACTTTATCGTGCACTACAAACTTAGTTTAATTATCCATACTAATATTATAAATGCGAAAGTAACTCTGTCTGTCTGTCTCGCTTTCACGCCAATACTACGGAACCGATTTTGGTACACAGATCTAGAGAGAGTCTAGTCTAGAGCCTGAGAAAGGACATAGGCTACTTTTTAATCGGTAAAAAGTGTTGCAAAGGGTTGAAAAGGGGGATGGAAGGTTGTATGAAAGTATCGTCATTTACAGAACTAGAAGCATAAAATTTATATTTTAGGCTGTTGATTAGATATAAATAAATATGGCATTCAAAGTTTGTAAAAATGTTACCCTTAAGGGTGTAAAATAAACATAGGGGATAACACATTTACGGATTCATTACAAATTTGTGGAGCTAAAGTTAACGTGTTAAGAAGAATCTTGAAAGCCTTTTAAAACAAACCACCAATTTAGCGCATAGTAGTAGTGATTTTAATACACGTTACTTTCCGGAATTTCCGTCAAGGTCCCGTGACTTACCCGCCACCGGAAATGAAGTTAAGCGTCTCTGGAAACAGCTTATCATTAAATGTATACATGACCAGCATGTCACAGTTGTTCATAGGGATCGTCGCTAAGGGGTCCTGAGAAAAAAAAAAACGTAACATAAGTACTTAACTTGGTCGTGTTTTCAATCAAGTTATTGGAACAAGAGTATGATTAAGATAGAAATGGAAATCAAATGCTAATCAGACGCCCATTTATTTGTATCTATCGATAATATTCCTTTTAAATTTACCCGTTGCTCGCACGCTTCCCGCACACGCCAGTACATCACGTTATTGCCGTCCCTTTCCAACCGCAGCTGAACGTTTCTGTAGTATCGAGCGTCGTCATCATCTGCAGGTAATTTAATATCATCAGTATTGTATATTAATATCATCAGTATTTCATTCGCGTAGTGTAAAATAAATAAACAGTTACCATCACTAAGAACGGGAGGCATTAACTGATAGGCCGGTTTAGAAGTCCCCTTATTAAAAACCTTGACGAATTTAGGGAACAGCGTCTTCACATTCAGCCTGTAAATAACATGGAGAATATTACTAACGTACCTACAAATTTTCAAAAATATTTACAAATAACCCCCTAATTCATAAGAAATTTATACACACTTTCATTCGAATTCTGAATTGAGTTCGTATAAAGAAGACTAAACAGTTTATAGCTAAAACAGGTTTATTAATTTTTATCCATAAAGGAGTTAATAAAATGTAGTAAGTTTTTTTTTTGTCGACTGATGGTTTTTCACTTTGTTGTGTACACTCTTGACCAATCTGTGGCTAGGTGTTTGCATGGCGTAGACTCTGGCTGCCAAGCTGCGGGCCCCGGTTTCCAATCCCGGCCATATTTATGTCCACTGACGAACGTCACCAACGTCACTCATCAAATTGTTGTTTTTCGCAGAAGTGTGACTGCATCATTGGAACGAAAACATTGGAAAGCATTGGAATAGTCGATGTAAACTAGGGGCTCGTCACACGTGGGTCATATCTATATATATAAAATGAGAAGGTGACTGACTGACTGACTGACTGACTGACTGACTGACATATCAACGCAGGGCCTAAACTATAAGGGCTAGAAACTTGAAATTTTGCACAGGGGTTCCTTTTATAACGTAGGGGAGCACTAAGAAAGGATTTTTGAAAATTCACCCCCTAGGGGGGTAAAACGGGGGTGCAAAATTAGTATGAAACTTTGCCGTTTTTGATGTTATTCGAATGAAATTCAGTACCTATGAAGGTTTTTTATTGAGTTTCGAAAATCATCTCTTAAGGGGGGGTAAAAGGGGGGTGCAAAGTTAGTAGGTATAAAAGTTTTTCGTACCTATATACCTACATTATTTCAATGAAATTTTGTATTTAGGTTATGTTACGTCTAATTCCACGCGAGCGAAGCTGCGGGCGTCCACTAGTGTTTGTATATATTTGTTCTGTTTTCTTTGTGTGCGACCGTGTGTGCGTGTAGAGTGCGTACGCGTGTGCGCGCTCACCAGGCGTCGGGCGGCGCGGTGCCGGCGAGCAGCTGCAGCAGCGTGTCCCGCTCGGGGTTGCGCTTGCCGCCGATGAACGCGAGCAGCGGCACCTCGCGGTTGTCCTCCATGGTGGGCGGGTTCTGCGCGTTGTTGTATGTGAGCGTGTGTGCGTGTAGAGTGCGTACGCGCGTGCGCGCTCACCAGGCGTCGGGCGGCGCGGTGCCGGCGAGCAGCTGCAGCAGCGTGTCGCGCTCGGGGTTGCGCTTGCCGCCGATGAACGCGAGCAGCGGCACCTCGCGGTTGTCCTCCATGGTGGGCGGGTTCTGCGCGTTGTTGTATGTGAGCGTGTGTGCGTGTAGAGTGCGTACGCGTGTGCGCGCTCACCAGGCGTCGGGCGGCGCGGTGCCGGCGAGCAGCTGCAGCAGCGTGTCGCGCTCGGGGTTGCGCTTGCCGCCGATGAACGCGAGCAGCGGCACCTCGCGGTTGTCCTCCATGGTGGGCGGGTTCTGCGCGTTGTTGTATGTGAGCGTGTGTGCGTGTAGTGCGTACGCGCGTGCGCGCTCACCAGGCGTCCGGCGGCGCGGTGCCGGCGAGCAGCTGCAGCAGCGTGTCGCGCTCGGGGTTGCGCTTGCCGCCGATGAACGCGAGCAGCGGCACCTCGCGGTTGTCCTCCATGGTGGGCGGGTTCTGCGCGTTGTTGCTCGGGTGCGTTATCACGTACGTGAACTTCACCGTCAACGAAGCGTCTGTAACGATGCCATAAGGGTGAGAACCGCTGCGACCCATAGACGTCCCACTGCTGGGCACGGGTCTCCCCCACAGACATTTCTGCGGGAGGTCTAGAGCATACTCCACCACGCTGCTCCAATGCGGATTGGTGGAGGTGGTGAGGGTGAGAACAAACGAGCGGAATGTTGAGTTATGTGTGGCGTATTGTGAGTCGCAAAATTATCGTTCTGTTAAAATTCTCATTTTGCGTCGTCGTGTTCATAACAGTCCTTTGGTGTGTCATGGTGTCACATGACCTGAAAAAGTCAGCGGGAAATAGCTGGACTCAGAGGGCACAGGATCGGGAGGAGTGTCACTGATTAAGGGAGACCGATTATGTCCAGCAGTGGACTTTGAAAGGCTGATGTATGATGTGTATACTAACAGTAATGAATGATGTGTATACTAACTAGAGACGGCCTCCCTCTCGAGACGGTCGAGCTCGGGCGGCGAGATCTCCCACTTCATGGTGGAGTTGGGGTTGATGGTGATGACGGCCACGTCGTTGTACATGTAGTTGGACAGGAAAGTCTGCGCGGTGCGGTCGCGCGCGTACATGTTGCTCAGTTGAGTGTAGTCTTGCTCCGAGTACCTGATAGAAACGGACCAGGTTTAAGCTATCGGAGATAGACATAAGCTCCTGAAAAAACGTGTACAAATATCTATCACTAGTAGACAAATCTATCAATAGATAGGTCCGTTAAATCCGTCAATCAGGTGGTCTTAGACTATATAAACTTGTTTGTAGATGAATTCATGTATTCGATGAAAACAAATGTCATACCCATAGAAAATCTGTCACTTGACATTATTCGACACTACTTACGAAATGAAGTGGCAGCATATTCATTAAATAAAACATATTTAATGAATTCCAAAAAGAAATGGGAGTTCGCCTAATAATAGAAGGGCGATTAAAATTTGTTGTCAATTTAAATTCAGTAACATCCCTTGATCCTTTTGATCTTATGGCATATTAATTACGTGGGAGTTACAAAAATGATTCACTTTCAGTTTTATTTTTTTGACGTGTGACCATGTTGAATGTGATTTTAGAAATATAATATGGAATTTCCAGGCTTAATTCAGCAGCAAATTAATTCAAATACGTAGATGATTGATCGCTCTAAGCGATAAGACCGCCAGTTGTTTCACCTGATGATTGTTATTCCTTCGCTAATGTATATCTTTATTTTTGGTGTACAATAAAGTATTTTTGTATTGTATTGTATTGTAGACAGAGAATCTGTCTTAGAGGTAGAAGCGCTGATTGGCTCGCCCCGCGCCATTCGATCCCTTAATTTCGACTTCTGCGTAATCAAATTGAGAGCTAGACTTTGATGACGGTCTCTATATTAATCTAGAATAGTAGCTAAACTAATGTACTTACACATCGATATTATGAGACTGTGCAGACATCTGGTAGACTGGTAGAAAAGGCCCAATGCGGATTTTGACAGTCACATCCGTGGGCGGGTTTGGTTGCCCGACCTACAATTTATTAAACGATAATGATGACAAACGTGATAAATCAAATCGAGTTGTAAATTAGCTGCAATGTTCTTACCGAATTTCCGAAAGCAAAGAATACGAGTGGGAACCAAATAATGGCTATGACGAATGCAAGTACGCCGCCTCCGAGCAAATACTTGGAAGTGCTCGATTTCTTCATGCCTCGGGGTTGTGGAAACTCGTCCTCAACATATCTTGAACACTGGAAGGTATTACAAACTCAAAATAAGTTCAATCTAAATGGGATTACTTACATTTAACGTTTAGCGAAAAATCTGAGTTATCAAGAATAATAATATAAAAATATGCAAAATATAATTTCAAATCGTTTTTGCTATATCACCAAAACAAAATTTCAAACGATCTGTTAATGGAATCGATAATTCGATTTCATGCCTTTTTCATTTATAAATGACGTGCCAAATAGGTACCTTTTTTAGGGCCAGTCCGTATTAATCCTAAACCGCTTCTGATTTTATTTAAAAAATAAAACAATAAATATTCTATTTACCTTTAGCAAAAAAACGCTGGCGAAGATGTCTTCCATCTTGAGCCAGTCCATAAGAGTCATGGACGTGTCTGTCCAGATCCAATCCATTAGCGTGCGCAGCTCGAACACGAATGGCACCGCCATGAATCTGTGTAGCATTTTATGATTAACTAGTGGACGCCCGCAGATTCGCTCGCGTTACACATTCACTAACTTCAAAAACGGCAAAGCTTCATACTAACTTTGCACCCCCGTTTTACCCCCTTAGGGGATGAATTTTCAAATTTTTCTCGCCGTAAAAATCATCCTTGAACTTCAACGAACATTTAAAAAAAAGAATTGGCCAAATTGGTCCAGGCGTTGTTGAGTTATGCGCTTACCAACACATTTTGCGATTCATTTTTATAATATAGAAGATGAAGTATCATAACCAAGATCCAATAGCAAATCTAGATCTGGCTAAACCAGATAAAACATTATCAACTCACCCCCTAAAGAAGACCATGTTGAGAAAATGGTAGGACTTGCAGAGGAAGTTGCCGATGATGCGGCGCGGGTAGCCGCAGCGGATCTGGTAAGCGGACAGGAGGAGGTAGATGCACTTCATCATGTACCACATAGGGGGCGGTGGCAGCGCGTTGAATGTCCTGCGGAGAAACGAGTATAATATTTGTATGACAATTAAGATGATAGTTAGTAGAGGCTTAACTTAAATATTGACGAGCAGACCCTACACTAAGAAAACCTTGTGTTGTAGGTGTCTGCATACCCTTCGAATGCAGTATGTAGCCAATCTTGTTAAGTCTAGAACGATTATCGCTAAAATCACGCCAAGCTTTATGGAATCTTTGAACTTAGTTGCGATTATAGTTCGCGGATATCTCATCCATCAGCCTTTTGAGGTCCACTGCTGGATATAGGCCTCTCCTAAACGACACCACTCCGACCAGTCCTGTGCCTGCTGAAACCACCTGTTTACCGCCGTCTTCTTCAGGTCGTTTGTCCACCTTGTCGAACCCCTCGCCCCCCACGCCCTGTACTCCTTTTTTCCGAATATCTCATACCGAAAGGAATAAAGGAAGGTAAATGGAAGAGCGTGGTTTCCGTTTACACTTCTTTAGAGTGGACAATCTTAGTCCTCAAGGGTATCAACGCATCTGTGACTGACTTGGAACGAGAATCTAAGTAACAATTACTGACTAGACTATCAGGACTAACTACCACTAACAGTCCCCAATCCTCATATCTACTAACGAACTGACCAACTAATGATTTTATTGGACTAACCATCCCAGTCCCAATTTCAGTCTTGTTCAAAGACAGTTGTCATGGACGGCAGCGAACATTTGGTGCGTACCTTTTCTTAACATTCGCGTTCAGAAAATATTGAAACGTCATTACAATTTCAGCGTAAAAGCCTTTTCACAGTGGAGTAAAAGTTCAAACCTCTCGGTGATGAACGGCAGCACGAAGAACATCCAGATGTGAACGCCGATGATGAGCGCGTACTGGAAGAGGATCTTGCCGAGGATGAACTTGCGCAGATAGAGGGCGCGGTCGATGATGATGAGCCCGAACTGCAGGATCAGCATCACGAGGAACGGGATCGGGACCTTATTTTCCTCGATGTACGCTTGCACGCCGCCGTCGCCTTGGTGCGTCTGATGTTCAACATTTATTTACATTTTTTAACCGACTTTGAAAACGGCGTTCTATTTTAATTTGTTTTTTTATGAATGTACTGTATAGCGATAACTTTATAGTTCATATTGGATGTTTTTTCATTTTAGATTTTTTCTGAATTGACTCTTGAACGAGCAAACCAAAGTTAATTAAATCAACCCAAGCACTAGGTGAAATAAATATATTTCATCAGAATACAATCTAATATGTGACACTTCTCATAATGCACGTCGACTGATCGAAAGCATCCATTTATAACACATAACATAACATTACGCCTATATTTCCCCGAAGAGATAGACAGAGGTGTGTCTACAACCACTTTTCACCAGTTATGTTTAGGTCCCATGTAATAGGTGGTGAGCCTATTCCTCCTCCGACTCCGACCTGCTACGGGGAATTCAAGTTGGAAAAACCCAATAGTTGTTGTCCGACCTGGGGATCGAACCCAGGACCTTTAGCTTAGCAGTCGCGGTTACGACCACTTAACCAACGAGGCAGTATAGTTTCAAGTTTTAAGTTTCAACTGTTTTTATTTGCTTTGAATACATACAACAAGAGGTCTTAATATAATAAAGTAACATGCAGTCATTTGTATTCAGCTAACAATATAAGCATGTAAATATTGGCACATGTTATTATGTAACATAATCAGGTAATTGTAAGTTAAATTGACAGTCAATGTAAAGTAGTTAGTAAAAAAAGAGTGTGAGATGTTATATTACGCAATAAAAGTAAAATAGTCTAGTTACAGCACACCGCTATAGATAACTGAAATATAACAATAGTAAAATTATTTCAATCACCCCAAAAGCCGCGAAGCCGAATATGACTACGAGGAAGTTGAAGAAATCGCAGAGGAACATGTACGCATACACGTCCGCGGTGACGCGCGCGCCCGGCGCTAGCATGCGCTTGAAGAACCGGTGCACCGGCCGCAGGTAGCGCTTGAACCTGCGACCAAAGACCTATACACCACCTATACACACTACACGCTATACCCCGCGCCCACGCCTAGGACTGCGGTACGGCGGACACACACAAATAACATCCATGACCGGAGAACAAAAAGTAAAAAGCGGTGACAGCCCAGTGGCTATCAAACTCTCCTCTCACTCGAGCGGTCCGGGTTCAAAACCAAGCGGCACGCACCAATGACTTTTCTAAGTTATGTGCGATTTAAGAAATTAAATGTCACTTGCTATAACGGTGAAGGACACATCGGAGGAAACCTGCATGCCTGAGAGTTCATCATAATGTTCTCGAAGGCAAGTGAAGTCTCCGCACTTGGCCAGCGTGGTGGACTAAAGCCTAATCCCTCCCATTCTGAGAGGAGACCCGTGCCCAACAGTGGGACAAAGAAAGGGTTGTGATGATGACCGGAGTACAAATATTTATCTGCGAAATAAATATTTGCCCCAGCCGCGAACCAGGGACCCACGGGTATTCGGGATCACCGCGCCACGGAATCGTAATCGTCATTATTTCACTATCATGACGTGTTGAAATAATGGAATGTTTATGTCGATGGTACTCAACGAGTCGTTTATTTTATTACACACATGGCAATAGTGAAAAACGTTTAAAAGATTTACTACTAATTTTTTTAAGAAATATCTTCCAGTAGACCAACGTTGTTCTTCCACGTTGTGTGAAGACGACGAGCAGAGCGTGTCACGCGAGCAACACGACCCGCGCCCGCAACCGCTCTATATTTATTGCGCATAATATGCGAAGCATCCCAGAGGAACATATTTCCGGGATGCAGAGTATCCTGTTCTAATCTAGGTTATAATATAAATATGTACCAAGTTTCAAGCAAATCAGTCTTGCAAATCAGATTGCAACAAACATCCAAATTCATATTTATAATATCAGTAGGATAGGATTTGTATACTCACGATAGAAGCACAACTTCAGGATAGTGTCTATATGTATCCTCCAGTGTCGTAGTGACTGCAATAATTGGCTCTTGGTCATCATTAACACTGTGAATTAATACAAATATTACAAAAATTAGTACACAAATTTGAACAGTGAAGGACACATCGTGAGGAAACTTACATGCCTGAGAGTTGTTCTAACGTTCTCGAAGGCATGTGAAGTCTGCTAATCCGCACTTGGCCAGCGTGGTGGACTAAGGCCTAATCGCTCCCGCTCTGAGAGGAGACCCGTGCCCAACAGTGGGACAAATAAAGGGTTGTGATGATGAAACAGGTTAGTAAAAACTAGCTTGCATAGAAAAGAACAATACTCTGAAAGAAGAAACGTCTTACTTGTAATGGTCATCCTCCGGAATCTTCGATGGCCCAGGTTCCTCTTCAACAGTGGCGACATCTGTGATTCCATTTGGAGTATTTCTGTTCGGGCTCTCTTCCTCATTATCAAGATTATCACTCGTCCTATAAAATATACAGTCAATCACTAAATGTCATTTATTGATTCGCCTTCATTTATTCGTTATGTATAACCTATAACTATAAAACAAATTAAATCTACATACAATTCGCAATTTCCTACACTATCAGTACTGGTATAATAATGTAACAAATGCTCTAGGAAAATACTACAACTAAGGTGGGGAAATAGGAGGGACAGGAGAGGATTGATTTTGACGAACATCTCAATGCATGTGACTACACATTAGGGAGACTCTTTTCTAGGAATGATCGACTTATAAAAGTGACAAAATAGAAGAATATTGTATCTTGTTGTATACAGAAAATGAAAAGATTTAACGACTAGGTAGCGCGGAGTGGTGAGTTCGCCTAACTGTCAAACCGCGGGTCTATGTTATAGATCGCGGATATTTATTTGACACATATTTGTACAAGGGTCATGGATGATAATAGTGCAACGTGGGTCTCTAAGCCTCTGCGAGGTGTAAGTGTGCAGTTATATTTGAAACTAGTGGACGCCCGCAGCTTCGCTCGCGTTACACATTCACTAACTTCAAAAACGGCAAAGCTTCATACTAACTTTGCACCCCCGTTTTACCCCCTTAGGGGATGAATTTTCAATTTTTTTCTCGCCGTAAAAACCATCCTTGAACTTCAACGAACATTTTAAAAAAAGAATTGGCCAAATTGGTCCAGGCGTTGTTGAGTTATGCGCTTACCAACACATTTTGCGATTCATTTTTATTATATAGATTGTTTAAAAAGAGCCCCCCTAATTATTCATATTATTTAACTAAGGCTACTGTAGGAAATAGGATAATAGGTACGGAGTGTTAGAATCGGGGCTGCCGCGTCTGCCAGGGAAGATTCGCTGCCATACGACCCGCGCGGCGAGTGGGCGCGGCGATTGCGCGCGCAGGGCGCGCAGGCGCAGCGCGGCGCGCACGGCCGCCTGCACGCGGTACAGCACGCCCGGCGACACCCCACCACTGTCTGATCGGACCGACAACTTAACACTGATGGCCACTTGCAGGACACAAATCTCCGCCCGTAATTCTTACGATTCAGTTATTAGACCCAGGTATTCCTCGCGGCACAAAGTCGATGTTTGAATGAAATCTGGAGAGGATAGGTTGCGCACATCAGGGGTATTAGTGCGAGGGACATAAACTTGCTGGTGAACCAATCGGTGTAAGCGCTGCGATTACGGCCGCTTGAACGTAGCATGCGCGACACTGTTTGATACCGGACCGGTAACTCACTCGCAAACACTGAAATTTGTACTTGAAAGTTATTCAGATATTTTGAATAGGGTGCCTGAGAGCTCAGCTTGGTGCTATAGCACGCGCGGGAGCGAGGGTTACACAAGAAACATGTAACAACACACAAAGTTTTAATAACTGAAAATATTAGAATGTGCAAGTCGATTGGATTAAATCATTATAATGTTCATGACTGCATCATTATCATTATATGTACATGTTAAGCCGGGTACAGTAAACCAACGTATAAGGTAACAAAACACAATTATCTTATATTTAATGGATTCGCGAGCGCACTACGCGCTTACTGCGTGCATTCGTAGCGCGCTCATTGGTTTCTCGGCAATTGTCGGTTTTTCGACCAACACTTTGAGTGCGCGTAGTGTGATTGGGAAGGTCATTCGCGAACAAGCATGGAAAGTGAAGATCTGCCACTAGTTCAGAACCATGTCTTGTCCTCCAACGACGGGGTCTGTGATATTTTTACACTAGTTTAATAAAATAATTATAAATACCAATAATAGTCATGAACACAATCGAGCGTGCGCGTTAAAGGCCGCCGGGAAAAGACGCTCGCAGTTGATGCGCGCAGCGAGCGCGGAGGCTTTCCTCAATTTACCCGTGTTGCATTACATATTGCTTTTACATAATCTGTACCCGGCTTTCGCTGCGACCCATAGACGTCCCACTGCTGGGCACGGGCCTCCCCCACAGACACTGCTGCGGGAGGTCTAGAGCACACTCCACCACGCTGCTCCAATGCGGATTGGTGGAGGGGTTAGTGGCCAACCCAGTGTCGAATGTTCTTAAGCCACCCGAAGGTCTTCGACAAGGCTTGACGATTGTTTCCACCATTGAAAACAACCGGGACCGACGGCTTTGCATGCTCTCCGAAGCACGGTAGCGTCCATGAAATTTTGCCACTAGCGGTCACCCATCCACAAACCGACCGCGCCCGTCGTTGCTTAACACTTTCGATCACATTGAATCGAAGCGAGCCATTGGGCTATGGACGCTACGCTAATCTGTACCCGGCTTTAGGGTTATTAATGCACAAGAACAACTCACGGTCCGATCCGGTCGCGCAGCTGCACGTACTTGCGGCCCACCTCGGCGCCGCGGCCCTCCACGATCAGCCGCGTGTCCTCCGCGCTCAGGGGGTACTCGCAGTCCTCGTGCACCTCCACGTCGGGGCTCGACTCCTTCCACAGGCCCAGCGACTTCAGCATAAACCTGTGCCGTACAAAACAACAGCTCGAGTCATTGATAGTCCCTATTTGAGTCCATGGCTGCTACCCATAGTATAACCCACCACGCTGCTCCAATGCGGATTGGTGGTCGAATGTTCTCAAGCCATGAAGGTTTTCGACAAGGTTTAACGATTGTTTTTACCATTGAAAACGACCGGGATCGACTGCTTAGCGTGCCCTACGAAGTGCGGTAACGCCCATGAAATTTTGCCACTAGCGGTCACCCATCCATAAACCGACCGCGCCTATCGTTGCTTAACTCTATCGATCACATCGACGCGAGCCATTGGGCTATGGACACTTCATTTGAGTCCATCCTAGTCCCCATTTAAGTCCATCCTGACTGATATTTAAGACTTGTTCAAAGTCAGTCACAATTGCCATGAGCGGCGGCGGATGGGTGGTGCTACTTGCTCGTTAGATCACAACGCGTCACGTCAGACAAATATAAATCCGACTTTACACTTCGCCGAGTAACTCGCCGAATATTTGTGGTACGAATACGTACCATGAAAGAAAAACCTCAATAACTTGTTTGTGTTGTACAATTCGTACTGGTCCAAATTTGTCTGTACTCGGCGATTACGTTTTTAACCGGGAACATAGTCAATAACGTTAAAAGCAACTTATAGGCATAAAGCGACATCAGATCATAAAAAATACCTGTGTAAGAATATAATAAGGAGTAGCAGTAAGTCGTAGAGTGCGTAATTGTTCTTCCTCTCGATGCCAATGATGCGCGGCGCGGTGAAGGGCATGTTGGCTGGGATGGCCTTCTGGTTCCACGGCAGGATCTCGAATTGGAACATGCTCTTGATTAGCACAATCACCTGGAACAAGATAAACAAGCATTTCTAGCCGATAAGAATAATAATGTAGAAATTATATTTATGTGTCTTCGAATGTTTTAACTTGCATTTAGGTTTAGGTTGCATTTAAATTACCTCGGTGTAGGCAATTAGTGTAACCCAAAACGTTTTTGTAGGACGAGGTATTGTTAGAGTTCCCCACAAAAATACCATAAGAGGTAGCGGTATAGACAATATCGTTGCCGATTGTATCTGAAACAAAATGTAATAAAAAATATAAAAATATCCAGGTAGGTATTTTCGAAGAATAATTCACTCATATTTTTGTTTTTTGTTTGACCATGCTTATATAAGAACAGAAGGTCTTCCAACAGGTAAGCTAGTTGATAGTTTACTCGTATAAAAAAATTGAAAAAAAAATCGATTCTTCCTTTAAAATGACTTGAACGGTATTCATTATATTTTGTCGTAGCGTCCATAGCCCAATGGCTCGCATCGATTCAATGTGATCGAAAGAGTTAAGCAACGACGGGCGCGGTCGGTTTGTGGATGGGTGACCGCTAGTGGCAAAATTACATGGACGCTACCGTGCTTCGGAGGGCACGTAAAGCCGTCGGTCCCGGTTGTTTTCAATGTTGGAAACAGTCGTTAAGCCTTGTCGAAGACCTTCGGGTGGCTTGAGAACATTCGACACTGGGTTGGCCACTAACCCCTCCACCAATCCGCATTGGAGCAGCGTGGTGGAGTATGCTCTAGACCTCCCGCAGCTGCGTCTGTGGGGGAGACCCGTGCCCAGCAGTGGGACGTCTATGGGTCGCAGCGATTACGTACCTGGTTTATGAACACCATGATATAGCAAACGATATCCGTGTGTGCCAGAACAGCATACCAAATAGCGTAAGCTAGGTGTACTACAGCGGATTTTTCCTGTTTGAACATCGAATCATCCTGTTCTTCGAGCGTTGTCACATCCTTGCTGCAATCACAACACTAACATTAACATCCCATTCGAATATATCGATTTATATATCGATACAAAGGTACGGTTCACGTGCAATAGAGGAACGATTCAATCTTGTGTAGACTTTTAAGCGCCTGTATCTGAAGAATAGTGCCTTCTGAATTAAGAATCTGAAGATACACTTTATCTTTATTTAAAATGTGTTAAAATTGACCTGAAAAACGAATCAGACATGACAACAATAAACCATTCCTTACTCAGGTAAGTACTGAGCACAAGACAAATGAACAAAACAATACGATCGCTAGAAGCTACAACGACGTGCTGTAATATACAAGTTGACACTAGTGAGACAACGAAATGAGTAGAAAGCAGTAGCCCATTGCAAGCGACGACAGATATTTTCCGACG
This sequence comes from Carterocephalus palaemon, assembly GCA_944567765.1. Taxonomy (NCBI): domain Eukaryota; kingdom Metazoa; phylum Arthropoda; class Insecta; order Lepidoptera; family Hesperiidae; genus Carterocephalus; species Carterocephalus palaemon. The sequence continues at coordinate 4,875,230 of OX155639.1, read as the reverse complement.
AGCGTAAACTGTATTTTCGAAAGCTGATCTTAAATTTGTTGCATTAAAATCGATTTTTAAAGGGCAGTCTTGATTCGAAAAAAAAAATGGTAGTCTGTAAAGTCGGTTTACGGACGATAGATTTACGTGATAACGTCATAATCATTATTTTATACAAACAATGCGAGGTAACGACACATGACGTCAGGTAACAACAAATCACGTGAGGTAACAACACATGACGTCACACTTAATCGGATGTGTTGGCGTTCATCGATTTAATAAACGTTATCACGTCAAAAAATCTCGGCATTATACAGTGCACGCTCAAGTTCGTAGCTGATCACTCCACCTTGCGCTCGTTTGTAAACTAAACGCGCTCTCGTGTTCGGAAGTGTCGTCATCGTCGGGCGTCGGGGAGGCGCGGGGCGAGGACAGTTCGGGCGAAGCGCGCGGCGTCGCCCGCCGCGGCGCGTACGGCGACGCTTGCGGCGTCATGTCCAGCCCTCGCTCCATACTCGGCGCCAGGATTCGGATCTCCGGGACGCTTATTTCGCTTAACTTACGACTGAAAACATCCCCGCGTACTTCTTTCAATATCACTGTTTAATTTATAGTGACATCTTTTTTAATTCCACCATTTCAAGTTTGGGGGCATTACCTTCCAAGTTTTAAAATCCAGTTGTAGTTTGAGCACAAAAAACTACAGCATGAACTATTGCGCCTCCAGTGCGAGCCACTAATGCAATGTGCGGATTATCTAATATTACTATTCTACAATTTCAATAAGTAGGCACGAAAAATGCGCTGCAGTTAATAATAAAATAATGAGATCGATATGTTAATATCCTTTGATTTTTAATTTAATTATAAAGATTATGTGAACTACACAAATTCTACGTTATAACTTATGAACTACGGCTATTAAGTGCTAGTCAGTAAAGTGCAAAAGTTATTAAGTAAAGTTATTAAGGAAGTTGAATACAAACCCCACGTCTACGGCAGGCACCAAAAGTAGATTTTCTGATTTTTCCATACTCCTATATCAATGGAGAAGCATGCAAAAATAATAACTACTAACTGCCGCTCTTACTGCTTGCAATACCCACAAATCAAGTCTACAGTCGAAATAAGGCTAGATTTGAAGCCATTTTCAGTAAATGTTAAAGTGTGTTAAAGATAGCGATAAAATACCATCGATTCTTTTCGAGATTTTTTAATATTTTTTACATCCACTAAGCCCTGAACGGCTATCAACGTTGATTTCAACTTCAAATATGGCCTTTCATATAGTAACAATGAACAAGATAACTCATTTTCATAAATATTTCCACAATAGCGTTTACCAGTACATGCTTATAAGCAGGCAAAACTTTCGCGTTATCTATACTAATGCGTACTACATTTGGCACAAACTAAACAATCAAATAGGTTAACCATTTCCAAATGTTACTCGTTTAAGTCGTGGTTTAATACTCACTGATGCACAAGTGACTCTGGAAGCGGTTCCCAAATCATTTGCGATCCCTCTCGCAGACCAATGCCAAAACCATCTTTTTCCTGTAAGATATAAAAAAATCATTCAAATTTAATTAAACTTGGCATGATGGTCAGTTATTCGCACGTTAATATTTATTTAAACTTTTGTATTTGGGTGACAGATATTTTTACATTGATTTGGAAGGACCGATTACGTCAACGCAGATCAGTCAGGTAGCCAAAATTTTTAACCATTCTGAACCTAGTCATACAATCCCTTAATTTATCGAAAGTTGGCACTTTGTTCTATTATTCGCTTCATAGTAGTTATACCAAAACAATTTTAAGGCCACAGCATGTATTAGAAATAACTTATTCAAATTTGTTTAAAAATATTTAAAAAATATAATATCTAAACGAGACTAAATACTTTAACTAGCACAAGAGTTAATTCACATACGAGTACGTCCTACTGACGTAATATTATTTGTTTGTAGTGTTCTTAATCCAGCGCTTGCCCGCCAACTTCCTCTTTCGTCCGATCATCTTCCTCTTTCTGTCGAAAGGTAGCCTGTGCTCCTTTTTTGGAAGCACAATACCAGTTGAAGTGGCATTGTTGAGCCATAGTCGCCTCACTATTGGGAACGGGTATCCCCCAAAGACACAGCTGCTGATGAAGGTATACTCGACAAGGCATAACGATTGTTTTAACCATTGAAACCAACCTTAACGACGGCTTAACGTGCCATCCCAAGAATGGTAGCGCAATGAAGATTTGCCACTAGCATTCACCAATCCAGAAACTCAGCTTAACTCCGCCGATCACAAACGACACTAGTCATAAGCATCTTGAGCAGTAGACCTATAAAGGCAGAAATATAGTTCGTGTTCGTGTAAGTTTATAATCCAACTATACCTTGAGTATTTTCTTCTCCACGGAGAGTGTGCGCGACACGTAGCGGTAGTCTCGCGAGTACTTCATGACGTGACGCGTGAGCGACACCAGCAGGCTCGAGATGAACGCCCACGCCGTGTCCAGGTAGCGCTTCACCTTGTCCACCCACGTCTCCACTTCTGCAATACCATAGCATACATAGATAGTAAACGTCCATCGCAACTTTGACAGATCCTTGACAAAACTTGAATCTCGTTGCCACAAAAAAAGTTATCGGATTCATCTTTCCAACTAACACACTATTGTTTAAAAACAGATACCTACTATTGAAACAGTGATTGATCAATTGATCATTATTTTTACCAATATAGATACAATAGTGCTACGGTAACTTATGTTAACATAAGGGAATGTGGGGCGCGAAAAAATAAAGATTTCGATAGGTGTGAACGCAATATTTTTTATATTAAATTTCTTCGAATTTGGCCTAATAAGTGAAAAATCATAATATGTTTATTTATATATTTGAAAAGAAAAATTAAAAAAGGCTTGACCTACGACGTAATGTGTCAGTCATTGATTAAAACAGTATCATGTCCGAATTATTCCCAAATGCGTAAAATGTATAAGGGTTTACGATAAATGAATTTTAAGATTACACATTTGTAATCAATAAATATAAATATCTTTCAAATTCCAAAAGGCACTCGCTCGCTCGCTGCGACCCATAGACGTCCCACTGCTGGGCACGGGTCTCCCCCACAGACACAGCTGCGGGGGATCTGATCTTTTATTACAATATACCAATTTGGCGCATAAATATAGTACTAGTGATTTGAAAGCGTCCTTTTCGGGAATTTTGGGCAGGGTTTGGTAAGAGTGTGAGGTCAATCCGACAATTCAGTGATACTGTATGACGACTGACGACTACGTACCTATGTAGCCATATAACGTTGTACTTTTTACGATTTGACTTCTAAACTGTGAGGACCATGATGTCTGGGTACATTTAAAAGGTTTTCCAAAAAAAAAGCTTATACTACATAATGTCATACCAGGCTCGGGCGCATAATCGTCGAGTTCCGACGGAGGCCCGTCGGGGTCCGAGAGAGGCGTGCGCTCGTCGCGATCGCGCGCGAAGTCGGGCCGCGGCGCTGGCGTACGCGACATCTGTTAATTTGATTTATAACTCACTGTAATTCTACTCAAGACTCAAATTCCGTATGATACAACTACGAAAACATTATAAGTCATGTAAATAGGCGGGCCAAGGCCAATAATACTAGGTACAGGTTTAATAAAAATTATTAAAAATTAGGATTTTTAATAATTTACTTTGGCTTAATTATTATATTTTTAGTGTATAGTAGTTATTAATTTGAGTAGTTTGAAGTCTCATGTAAAAACTCTGAACTGATGGTTACTCTGTTAATGCAAGATACAATTAAACTGCAACTGGGAAAACTTAAATAATAAAAAAAAAATATACATATGTAGTTGTATTTTGTGTAGAAAAGGTAATATCATCAAATCATTATTAATTTCGGGTAAAACTTACATATCTCACAGTATACCTAGAGGTTAATACAAATACAATACAGTACAAATAAAAAATGCAGCGTAAAACATAACATGCTAAAGCAGATACCATAAAGCGCCCAGCATGCACTAAAGAATATTCTCGAGTTCTACAATAATTCTACTAACTAAGCTATCGAAATTACCCATCCATGATGAGCACTGGTCTATTTTTTTCTTGCCCTCTGTAGATTGGCACCCACGTTTTAGAACATTTTAAAGAAATCTTAGGCTTCATGATTCTTTCCACCTTTTTTCTTCGTAAGCAGATAAAATTGCAGTTTCCCGCATTTTACGAATGAAGTCGGAATATATAAATGCACTATATACAAATATGCAAATAAAAGGCCATAATGTATGAAAATAATTTGCAAAAAAATTGTTGAAAAATTTAGAAAAAATAGTTATGTATTACTAAGTGTAACCAAATACCTCTTGCGCGTAGGAGGCGGGGTATGCGCCGAGCGAGTGGTGCCGCGTCAGCGACGGCGCGGGCGGGGCGGACGCGCGCCGCATCGACACCGCCCGCTTCAGGTCCGTCTTGATCACCGTCGACAGCAGCTACGCCACAGCCACACCCACACTCAGCCAAGCCCATACCCGTGCACCACTGACGAGGATGCCTTTTCACAGATGGTCGGAGCTGACTTGGCTTTAATACAATTTTAGCGTTATTCGCGTTGACAACGCGAGCAAATGTATGAAAACAACGCTCCGCCCAGCTAAGCATCTGTGGAAACGCATCCTAATACCCGCTCCACACGGAATTTATTTTGGAAATGTTTGGCAATTTTGATATCAACGTCTAATCGTTAGCGATTTGTTTTAAATTGGCAATAGTTACTCAAATCTTTTTGCAAGGATTAAGAGTCGTGTGGAGCCAGCATAAAAAGCGGTACCTCTTTGCTAGTTATAAAAGCCCAGTTTTATACAAATAGAAGAAAAGTCCATATAAAAATGTCACTGCCTAAGCAATATACTAAATATGATTATAAAAATCACGAATAATTTTATAATAATAACTGTTGTTTGTCTCAATTGAGTAGATTCCTCAACACAATAATTATGTTGACTAATCTAATCTAAATAAAGTTTTTTTTTGTCATTATACCACCGAATACTTACGTTAAACTCTATGTGTCATTAATACTTTTATTACAAAGAGGTATCGCTAGTGTATCGAACATGGCTGTGCGATGGTTATTACCACAAGGCTATTTGTTAGTCACCTTATAGCATTACACCATTCAGATCATCATGGACTAATACAGCATTATACATAGATTCTAATAAAAATTGTATGTAGTTACAAAGTCACTGGGACATTTTAAACATATATATGTTTTGCCTTCAGTAACGCAACATGCGGAACGGTCTAAAGACTGACAACATTCTAACCCAAAATGTAAAACAGGAATTCAGTCTACAATTTATCATGCCCTTTGCTCATAGATTTCCATGCGTCCCTTTACCAAAATCAAAGGCTTAACATAATCCAATAAGTACTTTACCATACTTATACTGAAACGTTGCAAATGGCCTACCTTGCCGAATCCCATCTCTTTCGGTGCATCTTCGTCGGAGCTGGATTCGTCTTCTTTCATTGGGACTTCCGTGTCGTCGAATTCGTCGAACATATAGTAGTCTCCAGATCGTACCGCTGTATACGTAAAAGAATATTATAACAACAGTCCCAATATTTTAAACATGCATGCAGTGAACGGTAGCGTAGCTAATTTATTGTAATTAAGAGTAGGTAGGTTGTAGCATTATATTCATTTATTAATAATCGAGTTCTTTTTTAAAAATAAAGTTTAATAAAATGGTTAAGACTACGTCAAATCAAAAGTATTTAGGGAGTCGCCAAAAATGTATTTTTTATTTGTATGATTTTTTTTGATTTTTTTTAAATAATGCGTTTTGAAGCACTACATCCTTTTGTAACCCTTACTTGTAAATAGCTTGTTAACTATTTTTTAAATGTTTTCAATTATAAAAAAACAACAATTGTATAATATAATACTTCAATATTAAAAATATGATTAACGTATGTATAGTTAAAAATTGAAATATACACAAGATACAAAAACACAAAAAATCCGTGCCGAAATACATGCAAGCGGTTCTAAAAGCATCAAACCATGCAAAAAAAGATAATGAGCTGGTGCGCGGCGCATTCTGTCTTAGATTTTGTAATGGTGAGAACAAGACAAATATTATTTACAAACAATCAGCCGAATTGACAACAATTAAGACAGTCCCCGCCAGTACGACGCACCGAATTTGCCTATGTACCAAAACGGAAAAGCCACCGATGCGTTAGTAATATCCATGTTAGGCGAACGAATGTTTGCGAGACAACGTTACCCTTCTGATGGCTGGCGGGCGGCTTATACTGCGGCCTGTCGCGAGCTACAAAAAAAGGCACAGCTCAACACCACTCTCACACCAGAGAAAGCTTTAGGGGACATTAGCTCGGGGACACCAGACAGGACAACGCGGTTAGCGCGGACTCACCAACACGGACTTGAGTTATTTTTATTCACTTAAGCACATACTCGTCAGTGTTGAGTTTCACGGAAACCGAACATCGTTAATTCCATTCTAGAAGAATTTGTTAAAAGAAAAATGGAGTATGTGAGATTAGGCCGAGGACCCTTCAGTCCGTCTAACTACATATTCCTCTTCATTTGAAACTAACAAATATAATGAAAATATATTCAATGATTCATTAATCAGTTTATGTTTTAATAAAAGACGCCGACACCTCCTAGATATTATCGACTATACCTTGATGTCTCTTTGTGAACACTCGGGGCCTACGCGTAGTATCAGTGACATCACTTCCTAATAAATATAAAAAAAAATATTATACTCCACATAAGGGTAATTATGCTTTACATTATGTACAAAGGTGGAACATATAGACGTTACAAACAGTGTATTATTCATTGGGTGTGATAATTCATAAGTCTTAATATTAAAACGATTAATGATCAGACTTTAGGAACTTGTCGTTAAAATATGTCATGAATTATGACAACATATAAAGACAGCTTTCATTTACTTACAACAACAAAAATAACAGCCATCACTTAAACTCATACTGAGCGAGTTGTTTGTGCGAGCTGCATTTATATCATTAATGTAAAGACAAATTGATTTTGTGAAAGTAAATATAAATTCAGTTGTTGTGAAATTATCAAGACTTATGAATAGACAAACGACCATAGATCTTCGATAATAGTTACAAGTGTGATGCGAGTTCGGTTCGGCGCGGCTGGATTGCGATATGATCGACGTCCGCTGGAGCAGGCTGGGGCTGGCCACGGTGTGGCGGCGGCGGATGGGCGGGGGGGAGAATACCGGATAGGATTCCAAGGGACTCTGAGCCCGGGGGACTAGTTCGGAGGACGGTGGGGATTCGAAGGAAATTCGTCTCGGCTCCAAGTACGCATCGAGGGATACCGTCATGAGCGCAGAAGACGGCGACGGTGGTCCTCCTAGAGAGCTCGGTGCCGGTACGGGGGGTAGCGGCAGCGAGGTGGGGTGGACGGGTACGGGCGGGGGGGAGTGCGTCGGGGTGGAGGGGGCGGAGGACTCGCTGAGGGGTGTGTGGAAGCCCTTGGGCGAGGCGGGGCTGTCGGGGGTGTGGTAGCCGCGGCCCGAGGCGTCCGAGTCGCCGCGCACGAGCGGCACCTGCTCGCCCGCCTGAGTCACCTCCTCCTCTTCTGTTGCCGTCAACAGGGAATACCGACGAATATTTTAAAACAAATTTCCCATACTTCCCTAGATGTATCTTTTAATAATCACTTTCCGTTACTTAATATTGTAGTACACAGGCTATTGTTTTACGTGTTTTGGACAGCTGAAGTGTTAAAATGTATTGTTTCATAAATATTGGCATATCCATAAATATTTCTTTAAAAATAATATAAGTAACGAATTTTTAAGACCAAAATTCTGTTCTTGCTTCTCTTGTTTTAATTTCACTATGATCTTCTATCTATTTCTACTTACCGGCATCATGATGCATTGGCTCCTTGGTTATAGCGCCTTGTATCTTTTTTTGGTTTGCCTTTATCCTCTCCATCTTAACTTTTATCTTTTCTAATATTTTCACTTCCTGTTCCTCTTGAACTTGCATTTGTTTTTGTCGCAGTTCCTCTATTAATTCAGCACCTCTGTAATAGAAATGTAAATGAAAACGAAGACATTTTATGATATGAACGAGATATTCAATAAAATTACCTTGACGCTAGTACAGTGGTGGCTTTGCTCTCATCTATAACTCTGTAGAAGTAGTAACTGTGGAAAAGTCTTCGTTGAAGTATCAAGAACGCGAAACATACACCATCCCACGCCAGGCCAATGTCTTCCTGTGGCACTGAACAGACAGCACCCTGAAAACAGGAACATATCGTTTTTCAAGTGTGCGTGGTAGGCAAATCTGAACTTTTATATCAATATTACTCTAGTTGTCCTGGGGACCTGGGGACAACTAGAGTAAATCTTGTTGGGTTCTTGAAAGCTATAACGGGAAAAAATCTAGGAGATTTCAAATACAAATACAAATATTCTTTATTGTACACCACAGGCATAAAAAAAAAACATTAAAAGAAAAATAAACAATGGTGGTGGCCAAAAGGCGGTCTTATCGCTCCAGTAGCGATTTCTTCCAGACAACCTTTGGGTAGAAGGCAAAGGAATATGAATGAGAATAGAGGGTATAGGTGTACAGAGTACAATACATAATATCCGTACATAAATATAATATACATATATCTATATAATTTAATAAAAATAAAATAAATATTATCTATATATATACACATACATATATCGTATAATAATATAAATAAAAAGGAGAAATTTAGCGCATTTTAGGAGAAAAAAAAAATGAATAAAATAGATATGGTAAATAATAGACGATAGCACTAGTGGCTTAGTATTTATATAGGTCCTTCAGTCCATGAACTCAGGAGTCAAGTAGTGAGCCTTTACTAATTTCCTGAGTTATAAAAGCTGCGGTAGTCCAGTCCTCTGAAACGCTGACCAATATAGTTGCTTAGACGCGTGCTCAATTGCCGCTGCTTGGGCCACTGTTGTGCGAGAATAAAAGAGAAGAGGTGATAGCGCCACAAAGTAGATATTAGGTACAGAGGCTAAGCTTCTTAAGAACATGCAAAATTGTTACCTATTTTGATAGGGTTGTCACAACAGGTTAAGAGAAATTAAAGAAATCATTTGTTAAATAGTTTTATTATTCAGAATATAAAAAGAATACTACAATAAGAACCAATACAGAATAGAAAATAGAAAATAACATACTTTACAAATTTCTTACTCAAATAATTTTATTTTTATAATTTTTATTTTTTTATATTTTATTATTTATTTTTATGGTATGGAAAATTCTAAATCTAATATATAGTTTTTTCAAGTAATGTATCAGGAAACACTCACATGGCATATCAAATCCTAGCTGCAGCGTCAGGTTATAATCTATCATATTATTGTACTGTCACCGAAGTTAAGCAGGAAAAATTTCAGTTCAATAAGACATCTGGATGTGGTTCAAATCTCACTTGCAATACTTAAATTTAAAACACATAGTACGTACCAACCCACCCACATACCTACAAATGTTTAGTAAAAGCTTGTAATAATAATAAAAAGGTAAAAACACACCGTGTAGTACACATTTCTTATTAAAAAAAGGATAATTCCGTAAAATAAAGGTACTTACTTGAAAAAGTAATAATCAAATATTTACTTACCTATTGCACTCCTTGGGATAGTTAAAGTATGATATATTTTTATTTTTTCTAGCATTATTCATACACAAAGTACAATATACAACCATTATTATTAATACCACGTTTTTATATTAGATATTCAAACTTGCAACTAACAAAACCAACAATGTGCGTAGCGATTACCCTGCGATTTTCAACTTGATGTGACAGCGTCAACCGGTTTTTTCCAGTCTCGCCGCGTACGCGACAAGCGGCCAGTGGCCACACATAGATGTCACGCGTGCTTGTAGGAGTGCAACCGATTTGCACGTTCATAAGAAGCTTAATCTCTGTACCTAATATCTACTTTGTGATAGCGCCCTCGCCATCTTAATATAACCTAGATCAGGTTAGAGTTCCCCCACCTTGTCGTAGTGCATCTTGAGGAAGCGCGCGATGTTCCCGCCGGCGAACTTGTCCACGCAGCCGATGCCCAGCAGCTGCACCAGCCAGCACGCGTTGTCCTGCATCACCGCGCTGAACATGCAGCCCGGGATCTGCAGCAGCGCCTTCACCACCACCACCGACACGTTGTAGCGCAGTAGCCACGACCACCTGTTCCGTACCATATTCATGTAGACTCTTTCTCCATGCTACCATCTACAATACCTTATCTATATGCGCGCGTAAACAATTAAAGGTGTAATGATCACTATCAACGAGTCTATAATAAAAGTGAATGACAAAACTCGGGAGGATCAATTCAATTCGGATATTGTTCTTTAAAATATAAATCCACGACGAAAAAAATTGCACGTAAATCATTTTTTTTTTCATTTTAACTTAAATTTAATCAAAAATCTTTGATTACAGAACAAAACAACCATAGTCCACTAGGGTATAATATGCTATCGGACTATTTTTTTTTTGTTCTGTACGACGTCAGGTTAGCTAGTTGTAAATATGTATTTTGTAACTGACTTTCTCTTGGTTCGTGGTAGCAATGCTACCGTAGCATACGAAGTAATAACTTTCGTTACGCGCTTACTTTATTACTAACTTCTTCTTCTTCTTCGCTCATTCCCACTTTAGTAAGGGTCGGATATTATATTATTAGATATTTTTACACTAACAATGTTATACAATAAAAAATAAATAAATTGTATAGGGCTGGGTTGTAGCATTGAGGTCACGCTAAGACGTATGTATGCGTTGATGAATTACGCTGCTAATGAGGCGGTCTCGCTGTCTGCCAACCCGCGAGGAGATCTGACCCCAACAGCGGGGCAATGAGAGGGTTGTGTTGGTGGTTGTATGTTGGGGCAGACTGCAGTGGCTCAATAGTTAAAATAAATCTATATTACTAACGTTCCGTCCGTTGTAGCGTCCATAGCCTAATGGCTCGGGTCGATTCAATGTGATCCTAAGAGTTAAGCAACGACGGTCGCGGTCGGTTTGTGGATGGGTGACCGCTAGTGGCAAAATTTCATGGACGCTACCGTGCTTCGGAGGGCACGTAAAGCCGTCGGTCCCGGTTGTTTTCAATCAAAGTCAAAGTCAACGTCAAATAATTTATTTCGCCATGAGGTGATTATACACGCTTAACGAAAGTCTAGAACAAACAAACTACTTAAAGAGAAGAGATATAATGCTATTCTAAACTGATTAATATAAAGTAAAGGATGAGCTATTGATCCTTGAATGAATAGCTAATCCTACAATGTTGGAAACAGTCGTTAAGCCTTGTCGAAGACCTTCGGGTGGCTTGAGAACATTCGACACTGGGTTGGCCACTAACCCCTCCACCAATCCGCATTGGAGCAGCGTGGTGGAGTATGCTCTAGACCTCCTGCAGCTGCGTCTGTGGGGGAGACCCGTGCCCAGCAGTGGGACGTCTATGGGTCGCAGCGATATTACTAACCATTGCAAAATAGCTTCCTTAGGGCGCAGATAGAAGTCAGTGCCCTGCCAGAGGAAGATGAAGGAGCCGATGAGGTAGCCCATGGAGAAGAGGTTGACGCGGTTGGTGCCCGTCATGAACATGATGGCCAGCGTCACCCACAGCATGCCCAGGAACACCATGCGCTTGATCACGTCGAGCCACGAGCTGGAGTAACATGTTATTATTTTACTAAAATGCATAAAATGGCCAACAAGATACTTAACTTTATAATGTCACGTCGTCTGGAAAATTTTCATTACTAATTTATATATTATATAAAAAAGGAGAAGCTGACTGACTGACTGACATATCAACGCAGGGCCTAAACTATAAGGGTTAGAAACTTGAAATTTAGCACAGGGGTTGCTTTTTTAACGTAGGGGTTGCTTTTATAACTTGAGTATTTCGCTTATAACTTTTTTATTTATAGTTCTACGACAAAAAGTTACTGAACCAAAGTTGTAGAGAATTTAATTTGCAACAAAAAATGTTGACAGTTTTTTTTTATCAGGTTAAGAGATATATCGTAAAAACCATTTCAACCCCTATTTTCAAGATGGCGGCCGTGGGACAAGGGTGGCGACCCCACAAACTTGGTTTTAGCTTTACACTGACCCCCCCTACACATCAAAAAAATAAAATTGCGTCCTCTAAAAAACGCAAGGTTAGGCCTAAAAAATGTAACATTTCAATGGACTAATCTCTCACCTGACATATCCAAGGAAATCGGGCACAGGGTTGACAAATTCGTGCGTCTCCCAGTCTTTGCCGATGTTCTCGCTGTTGGAGCCGCCGGGGTAGTCGGGCTGCGCGCGCTCCGTGCGGAACACGCGCAGCTGGCGGGCGGCGAACAGCAGCAGGAAGAAGTCGAAGATCAGCTTGGACGCGTGTGGCGGCTCCAGCGCGTACGGCAGGAACAACCAAGTGCGTACGTGTTTCATTTGCTAAAATTTTTGTTTAAATATAAATCTTCTGAACTAATATAATACATAAAGGGGGGGTTTAGAAAGGTCCTCGAGTTTAGAAAGGTCCTCGAGTGGAGACCACGGCTCGGGAAACGGAGCACAGGCCGCCCTCCAACCAGATGGACTGATGACCTGAAAAAGTCAGCGGGAAATCGCTGGACTCAGAAGGCACAGGATCGGGAGGAGTGGCACCGATTAAGGGAGGCCTATGTCCAGCAGTGGACTCTGAAAGGCTGATGGATGGATGATGGATGAATATAATACAATACAAATATTCCAACCAATTTAATTTCAAACATACAGTGACACAAAATTAGAGCAGTGTACAAAAAAGGCGGTACTAACGCAAGATAGACAAATACAGCAACAAGATTAAAATTTATTACACAATTCAAAAACGAAAACATATAGCTGATGATTTAAAAATCAGCTAGTCCACTAGTAGTTTATCACCTTAACGATTTGTTGTTAAACTTTTTAAAAGCTTTTATTTAACTTCACTCGTATGTATGTATGTATGTATGTCCTGGAATCTTGCAATCAATATTTCACCCACTTCCACTGAAGCTATCGAGCTGAAATTTGGCACACATATTTGGTTCCGATGACAATGCTTGAAAATAAAAAAAAAGTTTTATAAAGCTTTTTAAAAAAGAAAAAATTATTTATTATTTAGTGAAAGTTTAAATTTTATGTGTTCAACTCGAGTTCAATCGAGTGGTACCTGATCGTCGCCACTCCACGGATAGTCGATGCAGAACTGCGGCATGAAGCCGACGGCGACGCAGTACTGCGCCGGCAGCAGCACCGTGAGGCACGCGGTGAAGGCGGGCCACAGCCGCGCCACGCGCGCCCGCCGCGACGCCACCAGCGCCAGCAGCCAGCCCGCGTACACCACCGCGTACACGTCCATCCGCGAACCGATCACGCCCATCAGACAGATCAGCGTTATCTGGAACATTTGAACATTTGTGCAATAAGAACATGTTTATATTCAACATAAGGAGTGGCGATTACTATTGCCATCCGCATAATAGACACGCAAATATTTCAGATGTACCCACCAGTAATTACTTTTGTTGTCGACTTATTACACTCATAGTTTCTCAGATTGTGTGTGTCATACTATTAAACTACATAGGATTGCTTCTCGGTGCTCGGGATCCAAGACAAACCGTATGTGGTTTTTGTGGATACCCTATATATAAATATAAGAATATTTGTACTTGTTTTTAAATAAATTAAAAAAAAAAAAATTTAGAAATTTGTAACCAAGTCGATCAAGACGTGGTCCTTTACCGTCGGCCTCATTCATAAACTCACAATCGCTCATCGAGCTATGGAAAGAGCTTTTTTCTTGTCCACAGTACACCGGAGTCCACCGGATGAGCCTAGGGTTATTTTTCTTGCCGTAGTTCAACCCAATCATCCTAGATGGATTGAACTGGTGAACCACAGATAAGAAACGACAGCAATGTGTACAAAAAACTATAGGCATAACTCGCGGTAGTGAAATTAAATACCTCATTTACATGAATAATGGATAGACACTAATAGCAACGAATGAATGAAACTTCATCGTACCTCAACCCCGAACTTGTAAAATCCGTAGTTCACTAAATACTTGATGCACGTTATCAAGTCTCTATCGGCATCTTTGCGTGTAATGTCCGGAAACATTAACTTATCCTTGGTATTGGGCAACAGGCCTTGATCTCTGTAACAATTTAGTAAAAAGTTTACAGTAACAGAAACGAACCGTTTGAACCAGGTAGCACAATAGCGGTGGTGTGGAATTCTATATCTATCAATGGACCTTCAGTGGTTGATGGTTCAATAAATAAATAAATATCATGGACATCGCAAACACGCCCAAACTAGGCAGAACCTGTTCCACCACCGCACCATGGAATCGTGAATACAAATATGTATCCAGCTGTTTAGGAGGAGTTCACTGTCATACCCACGTACACAAGAAGTAGGTATATATATACATATAAAGACAAAGTTTCCAAACCTGATAGCCCGCTGTCGATACGTGACCAGGGAGTAGAACGTGAAGACGGCGATGAGCCCAATATACCCCTTCAGCAGGACCACCAGCGGGCGGTCGCGCGTCGCCTTGTGGAAGCCGATCCACTCCGCGTTGTTGAACGTCGTCATGTTCTCGCCGCTCTATGGAACAATAAACGCTATTTACATTCCTCTTTCTTTCTTGTTTACTATTTAGTTTCAGGTCAATGAATTGTTTATTTTGCTATAAAAAACACTGTAAGTACAGGTCATCGATGTATGAAGTATAAAAAGTAGATATGTTATATTCGCTCTGACAGTTGTACACACAAAATCGGATTAAATCTGTGCTGCTTTTGATTAGTTTTCGGTACGTGACGTTCTAACAGATTATAATGTTAACGAAACGTGCCATTTGCGAAAACTGAATGTCTTGATAAACCAATTTAAGAAAGAAAATTTTTGTTTTGTCACAGTAGGTACAATTAATTCAGACATACATATTATGTTAACGCATAAAGGAATTTGAGACAAAATAAAACAACTCTCAGCCTGTGTCATAAATGAGATGTTCCTATGAATGTGGTAAGAATAATGAGTGTATAAGTTAAATTAATATTTGGTAAGTATAAATTCTCACGCGCTGCAGCAAATTTTGACGTGATAACGTCTTATAAATTGATGAACAGCGCATATGAAAAAGTGTATCCCGTTCCGTTGTGTTTTTATTAAATTAATTTTTAATTTTATTAAATTAATTTTACACACGACAACATTGGCGTTTCCATGGCTCCGAAATAGGGAACTGTCAAAATAAATATATAGACTTGTCTGTTGTCTGTTATCTTTATATTTTCAATTCTCCTTTTTTGTATTGTTTAGATTAATGATTATGACGTTATCACGTAAATCTATCGTCCGTAAACCGACTTTACAGACAACCATTTTTTTAAAGTGTGTAAAAGTCAGTAAACACCAAAGTTTTTGGTCATAGTGATTGCACATATCTTACCGTAGTACAATTAACGTCGAAGAAGGAATGCTTGATGTACTCGATCTGGTAGACCATCTTGGCCATCAGGTAAATGCTGATGAGGGTAGATATGAACAGCACGCACAGGCGCTGCCGGCGCGCGCTCAGCAGCAGCGCCGGCGATATTATCAACATTATGGGCACGTGCATCGCGCACACCTAAAACAAACGTTACACGGTCCGGCATCAAAACCTACATCTGACCTTGAATGCGCGGAAGTCTAAATTAAGGTATCGTCTAGCGTGGAGCGAGCGAGTTGTTAGAGGTAAACGCTGATTGGTTCTCCAACCTTAATGTACCAGAACTGATTCCCCGAATCTATGCCCTCCGGAATTCTCCCTAATAATTCTCCTAATATTTCGTGCCGCGACGTGTATCGTTACTGAAGAAAACGTTTGACGGCACGCTTGGCTATGGGTAAACCATCATACCACCAGTCTACCGAGCAAGAGCGTGCTAGATTCGGTCGTTATTTTTATGTCTAGTTCTTGTGACTAGTGTGGTAATATTCACGAAAATTATTTACTATACGATTTAGCGTAGAAGGTTTCGTGTAAATCGGTACAAAAACATCATCGGCACTTCATAAATATATATTCATAGAAACCAAGTCTACGGTTTATTTAAGCCTTAAGTAGGAGTTTGCGTTTGAGACGTATAGACTATAACAATTTTTATAGCACCCATAGCCCAATGGCTCGCGTCCATTGAAAGTAATCGACAATGCAACGACGAGCGCGGTTACTTTTTGGATGGGTGAGCGCTAGTGGCAAAATTTCATGGGCGCTACCGTGCTTCAGAGGGCATGTTAAGCTGTCGGCCCCGGTTGTTTTCAATGGTAAAAACAATCGCTAAGCATTGTCGAAGACCTTCGGTTGGCTTGAGAACGTGCGACACTGGGTTGGCCACTAACCTCTCCACCAATCCGCATTAGAGCACGGCGTGATAGAGTATGACTAGACCTCCCGCAGCACTGTGGTGAGACACGTTGTAGGGATCCAGATAAATAAAACACGCCTTTGATCACTCAATAGGTGGAGTAGGTTATGCGTCCCGCGCACGTCCGAACTTGCTCACAGCTAGCGCGTGACTGTCCGGAAACTGCCCGGGACCCACATACACTACACCCGTGCCCAACAGTGGGACGTCTATGTTTGTAGCTAGCTATTAATAACGTACATTCAACACAGCAAGCAGCATGCACGCCACGAATATGATCTTGAGTAGGTGTATGTCGAGGTAGACGAAGGCGTGGTCGGTCCAGTCGGCCATGATGGCGCGCGCGGCCGCCACGTTGGCCATCAGCCACGGCCGGAACGCGGTGGACGCGCGCTCCGTCCGCTCCGTCACCGTCGGCGCGTACGATCGGCTGCGAGACGGCTTTCTGACAAACGTGACAACATATAGAAAAAAATAAGAGCCTATTAGTAGGAGAGCTGGCTGGAATTTTTTATTTTTTTATTTATATAGGGGTTGATTTTGTCCCGCTACTCACCAGCCAGGTCTGCAGTTCCATGTTGGGGTATAATAGGAGAGGCGTTGGACAAGTTTTCAGCTTGCCTCAAATACCTACCGAAAAATTGGTGCCAGCTCTTGGACCATATGCATACGGCGTATTTATAAGCGCACCAACAACGAGCAGATGACGCGCGTTAACGCGCATTTAACGAAATTCAGAATACTTTCGTAATCCACGCCGTGAGCGTGCGTGTAAAACGCGCACTAACATGGCCATCGCCAGTTATCTTACAACACCAACGGCTTAGTACCGTTCGAAGCCAAGAAGCGTTGAAGAATGTATTTTTGGTTAACCGCTACATTTATATCTTATTGTGGTGTTTGCTGACTCAACGCGCTTAGCCCGTATTAAATTTTTTAAGTTTGAAGTTGATAAAAATTTGCAGTCTCTTGGTGGGTATTCCATTAAAACAAAAGTATCTAGGCATTACTCGGAGAACTCTCAATAACAACCAAATAGCACGCCATCGGCACATGCGACCATTGTTGTCCAGTCATGTCGCCCAGATTCAGTTCTGGAGATAGGTACCTGTGTATCGAACGCCTGGCACCAGTGTTGAGAGACGACTCCCCAATTGAATGCTCTGCTTCCGTGTCGCTCTGGGATTCTGGAGCCGATATCTGCGCTTGCTCTACTTCCAGTGGTAACTGTGGCAACTGTGACATCCATAAATTGTACTCGTATATTGGTCATAACTTAATTAGAACCCAGTCAAATCTGTGGTTCCACAAAATTAAACCCACCAAAGATGTTGATTAAAGTCTGTGATATGTGATTTTGTTTGGGTTTCTATGTTTATGCATAAGAGAGCTATTACAATGCAAGATTATTGTACTAACATTATTTATAAGGTGACACCTATCTACTAACACAAAATGGTAACAACAATGTCTGAAATAAATTAAGAAAAAATAATATTATTATTATTTTAATTTTGAATAGACTAATTTTTTTCAAGCAAGTAACATAACGAAGCGGGATATTAAATACCTTTTGTTTGGAGTTGTATAATATGTATATTCAAACATAAAAAATAAAATTTCGGACGAAAAATATTATCAGTAGGTAACTATCTGTTTTACAGAATAATTGTATTACTGTATGAAACATATATAAATGAATTGGGAAATTACTTGAAAAATTTGGTTTTATCTGAACCATAATCACACATCAGACTCGAGTAAAACGCTCAAATACAAGAAAAAATGTGAAAGCCCTCAGCTACAAATTCATACCTCTTTCCTGACATATGTTGGTAGGCTAGATGAATATCTATCAAAAGTTGTTTTGACTAAGGACATCGGTCAGAAGTAGTTTTAACGGATTTGGAGTTTTGACTGACTTAATAACATAAGATTTCCACCATCTATGGAAGAAGAAAGATGCATCCTTGTAACATTTTATATGGATTACACAACACTTACGTCGTCTTTAATGGTCGACGCTCCCGCTTGACTAGGTCGGCTCGATTCGGCCTCTTTTGCAACGCTGTTCGTCCTGTAATATTTACAAATTTAACGACTAGCCTTGAGGCTTCATAGTTTTGATAAGATGCTGACGCTTCACAAATTAGTACTAAAAAAGCGTCGAGTAAGGCGCTACCTTATTGATAGAAAATCCTTGCCCCATAGTAAATCGCTATTGAGCTGCAACAGTATGCTCCACTAAATTGGATAGCAACTAATATAAATAAACGTGATTAATGTATTCAATATCTCAATGTTACCTTGTCTTTGGATCCGATAATGCCATGAAGTCCTTGTGGAAGTAGTGCACTTGCATAATAGTTATAATCAAGAACAGGGTTGGAGTGAGCAACTTGACAAATAAGTCCGCTGGATGATACGGCTCTAAACCTAAGTCGTGCTGCCTGAAATGAATTTATTACTTTTTAATTGTTATTAATAACATATAGATAGTAATATTCTTTAGATGCACACTTAACATTTCATATGCTCAAGAATCGCGAAATTGATCTAATTTCATCATACATTGTGAATAATACTTACAATCTCTCATTGATCATGAGGTACGTTTCTATAGTCTTGTAGAAGTTGTCGAACTGGTATATGTATATGAGTATGAGGTTTATCATCGAGTATATGATCACCGTTATCCAGAACACGTACATTAGTCGGCGCCACCAATACCAGCTTATCTGTAAACAATAGCGAACTAGGTTAACATCTTGGTTACCGTTTTTACAAAGTTTTATTTTTTTATTTTACAAGATATTAGGCGTCTGCATCTACCTGAAGTTATTTTACATAATATTATAAAATACGGATGATTGTTTATACGGTGATAGATATATAAGAAAAATTATCAACTATTGCAATAATCCACCCATCAGCCTTTTGAGGTCCACTACTGGACGTAGGCCTCTAGATTTACCAATCTAAAAATTCAACCTGTTTAAATATGAACCTATTCGAACTATATAAACCCCATACAAGTAAATGCATTTCAAAAAGAGGCATCCTGTACCCCATAAATAATCTCTACCGCTTAAAATACTACTAAACATAAATAATCCTTATATTGAGGTATTACCTGAGATTACAGACTGAAACTTAGCTTTAATCCTCCTTACCTGGAACATAAGTATAAACGCGAGAAACAGGAACATGTATATGATCCGGAAGATGGTCATCCGGTCCCCCGTGACACCTATCACGAACAGCATGATCACGACCACGTAGATCCAGTAGCGAGCGCACGCGGCGCGTAACCATTCTCCCAGCACGCGTAACAGGCGCGAGCGGCTCTCATCTTCGCGTTGCGCTTCTATAACTGTGAGCGATAATCGTCCTTAGCTCAATGTACACAAGGTTTATTCTAGATTTCCTGCAACTTGGTCATTAATACAATTTTCAAGATATTTTTATAGTACTCGCTCAACTTTATAACTGTTTGGTTAACTTGTTGGGCATACGGCAATTGTTATTCAAATCAAGATGTTTGCTAGATATTAAACTGCATGCATACTTACTCAAACATTGTTCAAAATTAGTTTTAAGAATTGTGGAATTTGGTGCCTAATACTTAAAAATATTTTTTTTGGTTTGTCATACAAAATTCTACTATTTCGACTATTAAATAAAGGTCACAATTTAAATAAAACAGTAAACTGCGAGGAAAGGTTTTGATAATATAATAAGGATAAATATTTTTTTATGTGAGTAGAAAAAATTAACGGTTGTTTGAAAGACCAATGTAACTGGCCGAATGGAAGAAGAAAATAGAGAGTGGTAAAGAACATATTGTAGAAGTTAAGGTTAAATCGTAGTAGAGACCAGAGATATGTGTGGAATTAGTAAATAGTTATATTATTAGGTATCAATAGGCAGAAGAAGCTAGCCATAGAAAATGATTGCTGAAGGAAAAGAAATTTTAAGTTAAAAAATTTCTATTAATTACCCTTCGCCAGACCTGTATAATTCATGACAAAAAATGTTATACGATAAGTTGTTACACAAACCTGACCGTCCAACTGTATTCTATGGGCTAATATAGGTTATCGTGTTTCATCCAAATCAGTTTTGTAGTTTTTGCGTGATTGAGTAAAAAAAACATCCAAACATACAATCTTTCACATCTATAATATTAGTAGGATAGAGGGGCAATTCTGAGCGGTAATCTGCAGCAGAACGGCCATGTCCGAACATTAACCATAAATTAACGAGGTTCGTGCAAAGTCTGCCAATCCCAGGTGACCAACGCCACCGCGGTGTATAGAACGCTGAGTGTAAGAAACAATGGGGTCAACAAAAACAGTTCTGACCGCTGGCAGCCGTGGAGACGGTGAGCTGCAGCGGCGCGGCCATGTCGGTGATGGCGGTGGACTGGCGGCGCTGGCGGATCTCCTGCACGCGCTGCCGCAGCGTCACCCAGAACATGCACGTGAACAGCGACTTGATGAGCAATGGTACGCACGGCTCGCCGTCCGCGCGGCCCAACCCTATTTGTCGCAGGTTCACCTCCTGCAGGGTAAAGGAAATTATTCGTGAGGTTAAGTGAGAACATCAGTTCAGTTAATAGGTAGTGAACGGATCAACACACTTCTGGTAACTTATTTTCTATGTGGTGCCAGAATACTGTTAGTGGGATGATACCACGACCTTGTAAAAGGTTCTAGAAGAAGGTAAAACAAATCCGGAGATGGACAGCAACAGGCAGCCTATCTGCGTGCAGTACTTACTCACCATTGGCTAAACGTAAGTCACCGGTCAGTACACCTTTATCTTTCAGGCTGATATGTTTGAAAAATAATTGAGTCACGGTCGGTGGTTGTTCTTCTTTGTTTAGTTTAATTTTCGTTAAATTGAAATAAAATGTAACAAAGTAAAATTTATTGCGTTCCCAGTATCTATGGGAAGGTCGTGGGTTCAAATCCCACCAGAGGCGAATTTTTTCAAGGTAAAACTTATGTGAATTTTATTTCATCACACTGGTATGTACTGTAAAAATGTCATAGTGGAATAAAAAAGTAGATAAAATACCCATATCAGTATTAAACAGATTGCACCCACAAATCCTCTCACCGTTATGTTCGAAGGCAACTCCAACTCGGTCAGATTCATCCCGTACACGTACTGTGCCAGCAGCAGGAGCATTGCGTAGCAGACCAGCACCGGGCTGGTCTTCAGCATGAACGAGCGCTGGTCCTGGCATAGCCACACGATGTTCGCCCACATTAGGAACACGAACGTCAACCACGAGTGGAACATTATGCTCCACGCCATCATTGTTATAGTCGTCGCTATGTACGACGATCTGGGAATATAAATGAGGTTTCCTAAGTCGTTTGGTTGGTGATTGATATTTTAATATTTTATCATTGATTAACTTCTGGTGATCATTTGCAAATGATACCCAGCCCTATGATGGAAACAGTGTGAACAGTATAACTACATGCTTGAGGTGTAGCTACCCCTAGTTGTAGCAAAATAAGTAGTGAAACTGTAATGTTTACAATTTTTACTTGCGATTCCTTGGTAGACAATGAAGTCACAGCTGGAATTTAGACCTCATGGAATTACAACCCCTTTGTCTGGGTGTTGAGGAATTTGATTGAGGAATCTTAAAAATCTATTTAATTTCCTTCCATCTATCCATCCATCCATCCAACAGCCTTTGAGGTCCACTGCTGGACACAGGCCTCTCCTAAACGACACCACTCCGACCTCCTTTGCTCCTGAGGAGCCTTGTGCTCCTTTTTCCGATTTCCATTAGAGGACTTCCCCTCCGGTTACACAACCCTTACTTTGTCCCACTGTTGGGCACGGGTCTCCTCTCAGAATGGAAGGGATTAGGCCTTTGTCCATCACGCTGGCCAAGTGCGGATTGGCAGACTTCATATGCCTTCGAGAAAATTATGAAGAATACTCAGGCATGCAGGTTTCCTCAGATGTTTTCTTTTCCGTTACAGCAAGTGACATTTAAATTCTTAGAGCTACCATCTATTACTATCTATCTTACCTGACCAGAACTTGAAAAAAGTCAACAATTGCAGCAAGAATGTCATCCATAAGAGTAGGTTCATCCTGTTCCATTAATGATTCTGAAAATTGTTAGAGACAAAATATAAAATACCATGAGGTGCTATGAGGATAAGGAATTGGCAAGGATAGGATAGCTACGTGAAATATAGGGGGCACTTCCTTCCTTAGTCCTTGATAGAGTAGTGAATGATTTTATTGTGTCTATAGGAGGACTGAACACAGGATATACAAATTTGTACGTATTTAACATTATCAGTGTTCAATAAAATTGCTACAGAAAGCATTAAAGCAGATTTTCCATTAAGGAGGGTAATATTATTTTAGTCAGTCACATTTGGGTAACAATATGCTGTTGGCTAATAGAAGAAGAATCACAAAATCATACCAAGAGAGGGGATTGATGTCAGAAACGTAGTAAAGTGGGTACTAGGCCTACCTTCATCCGGGACCACCACCGACCCCGTAGAGTCTTGCTGCAGCTGCCGGGTGGCAGACCCCGACCGCACGCTCGACCACCGCTTGCTCGGGCTCATGTTCCGGAGGAGCTAATCATCAAAACTTTCTTAGAAACCACATCCTCGCAGTCCCTCCATGCCTGTATCAGCGAGCCGAATTCAGATCACTCTATTCCGGTTCCCACGCCATTGCACGAGGGAGCGCAATGAAATGCATTGGGCACGATGATATTGATAACAGGTGAAGACGGAACATTTGAATCAATAAGAGGTTCATATAGTAACAACTAAACATAATTATATGGATGTAGTTCATAAAAAAATATTTCTAAATGTGATATTATCTGTTTACAGCTGGTATCACACAAGTTGTCGGAAATAGTTTCGGTGTCTACCTACGGAGTACTCTGGAAAACTTCGAGATAATGTTGGAGAACTTAGTTAATTTAATAGGTATAATAATCATTATTCTTTTTAGGTATGATTAAGATGTTTAATAAATATGTGATGTTCAATTTCATTATTAAAGATACCCATTTTTGGAACGAAATTCCTTATCGCACAATATGACCATAACCATACTTGGCGAATGCTAGACCGAAAAATGAATAGCGTCCATAGCAATAAGTTAAATTAATTTTTGTGCAAACACGAAACATCAAGGTAGGTACAATCAAATGCAGCAATCGTACATTGAATGTGGTGACAGCTAGGATTAAGTAATTTTTTAACAGAACAAACGAACAAATAATGCACGAAGCATAGACATACTCAAAAAATATTAATTTTAGAATATAGCTTTTCCAAATTTGTAAATGTAAAGCAATTTTTTGTTCGTTTGAGCTATAGTAAGCATGAAAACATTTAAATTGCAAATATGAATTGTGCAGTTACGATTTGTGTAAAATCACTTTAGAAAATTACCCCAAATCTTTATGATTTTCAGCTGAAAACATTGAGTGTAGTGGATCGATCCATTGACAGTACAAAACATTGATACATCAATAAAAAAAAATTAAAAAAATACCTACAGGGGTATTCTCACTGGTGTTCCCTCGGAGTGCTTTGGAATTTATGTATGTATATGCAACCTATAAAAGAACGAAAGCAGGTTGCAAAAATAAAATACTTCCATAGGCGACATGCCAAAAGATTTAGAAATGTTTCACTGTAGTTACTCACACATGTTGTTAGCACAAGCGAATTATATGACATTCCAGAGTTGGTTGTGTTTATTATGTAAGTATTTGTAAACAGTTCTGCTACATCAACTACAGTTCAAGGCAGTTCAAACAAATACTACAGGGCAAGTGCGGCGACTCACATACCTAAATAGTTAGATTTAACAGCGCTGAATTTATAATTTGTCTATAAACACCCTTTATTTTTTTTAATTCAGTATCATCAACACCAAAAACTACTACAGTTATTTTTATTTGTCAATACTCTGGAACAACTACAACAAGATATTGAATGTCTGTCCATATAAACCCCTTACAAATTTTGGTTGAAACTTTAGTAAGTATCCAATCTCATTTAAACTGAGGTAAAGCGGAGAGGCATTGGAAAAGCGCCCCGTGTCTTTGGCAAAATTCCAGACATCCAGAAACTTGATGGGAAGCCATTAATTTTATCAAACCTTACATAAAAATATGTATTATACTAGTAATGTGTTATGGTTAAAATTTATATTTAAACCATTATTAGGTACGTAGAAAAAAGCTATAAACGGTGCTGTATAAAGATAAGGAGATTTAGATTTAAGGCTTCGAAAAGTTAAGTTGTGTTAGGCTAGTCAGAATCAGTATCCGGAATTCAATAAAAATCTGCCGCAATTGCCCCTGCTCAGCTGATCATTAACCAGTACCACATTATACTATATCATAAAAAATATTTCTAATCTAAAATGCAGCTTCTTAAACCAATCTAGTGACTATACATTACCGAAACGACTGTGTTCAACACGAAAACTTCATATAGTGCACTTCAGCAGATAAGTGCATTCTGCGCAGAATCTACAGTGTGCGCAAAATGGTAGTGCAATTTGGAAAAAAAAATACTGCTAATTAAAAACGTTTTCTACATTGTAAAACCGTTGGCCGGCTTACTCGAACTTTTTTAGTAGCGTTCTTCCACTTGTCGCGCGGCGCGCGCCCGCTGCCGCGCCGGAAGGACACGCCGCGCACCAGCGACCCATTGAGCTTGCCCGCCTCTACACCGGTTAGGGCGCTCTTTTTCTTCGCCTACGTTGCCGTTAGCATGTTAATAAAGGCTGACTAAGGCACAGTGTTAAACGCCGTCTACTCAGCGCATGACCGGCAAGATCTACTGCAGCGTGGATGCACGAGCGATTCGTGGACGCCTCGGCGCGGCGCGGCACATAACACAAACTACTACATAAGGCTCTTTAACATAAAATATTAAAAATCCCATCTTTATTTTTGCAATTACGAACTGATATTGATAAAAAGATACGTGCAAGTCCGTACGCTATCAGTGATTACGTTTATTTGCGTCGTGTGCCGTTAAATAGTTAACTGCATTAATGTTAGTCAAAGATGTGTAACCCAATTTTACGAAATGACTCCAACAAACAAGCTTTATTACTAGTTAGCTAGTTAGTCGATATGTTAATTTAAATTACACTCTAATAAATTATTTTGTCAAATTATGATGCAATAAAACCGATATCAAATTAAAATAACATGATAAATACCTTGGGTTTGAATAATTCCCTCGTTTCTATAGCGAGAAAAAAGTATGTAAAAAGGATGACTAAAGGACTAGCCAATGTAGCCCACATACGGTCTGTCACTTCGTAAGTAAAAGCAGACGGATCTGTTTCGTTGATTACCACTAGTTTTGTTAGACCAAAATACCTAGAAATGACAACATAGCAATGTAAGAAATAAAGAGGTTTTACATTAGAATGCGAAAAGACTATATTGCTTCTCATCATAGTCATGCAATATTAGATATCTGATAATTGCAATACTAATGTATCTTCAAAATGTGTATACCTGGCCATATCCATATCAGGTGGATATATATCAATGATCCACGTGCATTGATAGACTAGAAGCACCACTATGTGAACCGACATGATGGCCATGAGACACCGACCGACGACAGCGAAGCCTCGCTCGAGCGGGCGCCCTAGGGCCCAGGCGGTGGCAGCACCCATAAACACCAGGAAGTAGATTCCGGACGTCACGCTAGGCCTCATGATCCCAGAGAACATTATCAGGAACAACGCTATGTACTTTCCTAAAAACAAAAAATATAGAAGTTATATAAATAATTAAAACACCTCAAAGAATTATCAAGAAAATGTTTTTAATAACCTTTATGGGAACAAATTAGATATAATAGTTACATGGTATAATACAATGCACCGTGGGAACACATAACTCTACCTAAATGTTTGAAGATCAACCAACCGAGCAAGGTGTTTTTGATCATTCAAGAGTCGTTCTGAAACAAATCCTGTTCATAAATTCTTCTTAGAATTATTTATGTCTAATTTTAAAATTCTTGATGATGTGGCTAGCTGCTTCTTTAAATTTTTCGTTAGCTCGATGTAAGAATGACTCATCGTATTTATTTTAGTTAACATAAACATTCATCCGAATGTCTAGTCAGGTCTAATGGTATCATCGAGATGTTAAACACATCTCGATGAGTTTACGATGAACATCCATTACGACAGAAGTATACAATATAATAAACAAAATACTTGTACCTGCACTTGTAAGCATAGGAAAACGCTGATGTTTGGAATCTTTCCTCTGAACTTCATCGTTAGGGGATCCGATTAATAATTTTCGTACGAACATATACACTGATATCGACACTAACGTCATTAGAAGCTGAAAACAGTTAATATTGAGAAGTTTTTAAAGAATAGATAATCACAGAAAAAATGCTTATTAGTAGAGACTCACCTCAGGTGCCAGATAATGCGTGGCCATAGATGGATCTATCCCGACATAGGAGACGAGACCAAGGTTCTGCCCGATCCGCTGTATGATCGGGTAATCTTCGAGCAAGGAACCATAAGGTGCAAATGTGGCTAGCACACTGTGCCACGCCACGTGTACTAGTAGAAGTATGAGTGACACTATAAAGACTAGAAGGAGATATTTGCCGCGCCATCCTGAAAATTTACACAAACTTTCAAAGCATTACATTTCTAAATTCATGGTTGTACTAAGCGAAACGTATTAATTTCAGATGTCAATATTAAATAATATTACGCAGAAACAGGTGTAATTATGTCAAGCGTCACAATCGAACCTATATCTAGGCGTGAGTATGTAATATCAGAAAGATTGTTACGCTACTTGATTGATACGAGTGCTTTTGTTACATTATAGTGCCAAAAGCATGGCCACAATGTATAACCACTATTAGGTACTACTAACATAATAAATAATAACCAAAACATTAATATTTATCAAACTCTTAAGATACCAGTTTGGATAGAGTTAATATATTTCTATAACTAACAAGAGAAAACTTATTTGAACATACCCTTGAAAGTTTTTGAGTCAGGCACTTGAGGTAGCGGGGATATTAAGTACAGCAACAGATATATGAGCGAAAGGCCGAATGGTCGTAGTGCTATACCTGTGAAAGAAATACTGTCCTTTAGCAAATGAGAAATTTGTTAAATATTTAACTGACATACATACAAATAAATTTTAAATACTATATGTATGTATAACAAATAATAAGCCTTATAAAGTTCCTATAATGTGTTTTGTCACCTTCTGTCAAATTCTCGATTGAGTTTTAATGATGAAGACAAAACACTCTGTACCTAAATACTATGGGTATTAATTTGTTATGAATAAGGGGTAAATTGAAAAAAATTAAGGAAACTCATATTATTACTGAAATAATAAATTAGGTACTATTGAACATAAAGTAAAACTAAAAATTCATAATGTAAAATAAATGTACAAATTCAAGTTAAGCTATTGGAAAAAGAATCAACTGCCATAATTATAGCCATCATAATTCTAAGGAAACCGCCGACCTGACCGAAATGTCGCGCTAACATTTCGGTTGCGGGAGTTCCTCCAATGTTGTTTTATGCTTCGCCCTATTTCACCGCGTCTCGGAACCGCTTGCTTTTTATTTCTTTGTTTGTGATTAAATTAACTGGCCCAGTTTCGGATCACGGTTCAATTTGATTATTGCCATTTTACACATCCGTCGCATCCATTTCCAAAATGGATTGTAAAAGCTAAGGCCAACTTCTTTAATAAATCCCTATATACAACAGAGGAACTTACATTATAATTTTACGTGAATAGAAAAGTCTTCACATTTTCTGGCGATGTTTGATTTGTTTACCAGCCATTCAAGAACTACCTTTATGAGTAAAACCTGGGTACATTACATGGTTCTGGTGTATTTTATTGTATTAAGTATCTAATAGTAATAGTAATAACCTGCTATTACTATCCCGCTACTTTATTAATACTTTGAAGTAATTTACTCATTATATAGGTATACTAAACCTGCCTAACTAAACGGTTTTACTATAAACTTGTTACAAGTGACTCAACCATGCATGTTTTCTTGTAAGCAAAGATCTGTGTTCGTAATCACGTAAAATAGCTAGAGCAATTAATTCTTATTAATATTCAAAATATATAAATGGGAAAAAGTTTCAATATAAAACACTGCAAACGAAATAATGAGTTAAATGATTGAATAGAATTCTCAAATATGTATTTGACTATAAATAATATAATATATAAAAGGTAAACTGATGAAATCATTAAACCACAGACAATAAATAAAACACATACTCGTACAATATTACTTACCTACTTAAAACTCTGATATTAACATTTTAGAAATATGTACATACAAACAAATCGTAAAAATAAGTATCAACTTACTTGCAAATGACTAAGTTAATGTAGGGACACGCATAAAGGATTTGTTGTTTTGCTTGTAATAATATAATACAATGTATATACGTGTAGGTGCATGTAATAGATACGTGTATTCTATATATGTATTGCACCATGGACAAATATTCGCTGTATGATTGTACTACAAGTGTTTGCATTTGAACAAAAATAAAATAAAAAGACAATCAGTACTGCCAAAGTATTATTGAGAGTGACAAAGTACTTAGTAATCCCGAACTCGTATAAGACATAGAATCGCTGCGACCCATAGACGTCCCACTGCTGGGCATGGGTCTCCCCCACAGACGCAGTTGCAGGAGGTCTAGAGCATACTCCTTCACGCTGCTCCAATGCGGACCGGTGGAGTAAGACATAACATAAGACAAGGTAATCAGACAAATCGTACTCCAGAGAATATCGCGTACTAGAATAATGGATCAAATGTATAATGTCACATACGTTATACATTTGAGAATATCACATATTGTTCGTTAAACAGAAGTAGCAACCGAATGCTATTTTGACTGCATCTGATCAATGATTTCATGAGTAAACGAAATGTTAACACTGTTATGCAAACAGGCGCACTTAACACCTGTAGTAGATTATGAAATAATGATTCAGAAATGAAAGCGATTCATGGAATCATGGAAGTAGATAAGTAGAATTACATTAATCTTCAGAAATAGTGGAATTCAGTGAACGATTCTCTACCTGCATTGTGCTATGCTAAGAATCTTGCAAACACAAAATAACTCCGTCCGTGAAATAGAACTATGAATAACATTGGAAACTAGAGTGTTTGTAAATATTGGTACGATAGAGGTATTCATCTCTAACGTCTTTAAAAATATAAGCGTAAAATTTAATGCAATAGGTATCTACTAATGTACATAATATATGTAGGGTTAGGTAATTGTCACCGTTTACTACAATTTGGACGACAGACGACGACCTATCCAACCAACGATAGACACAACCCAGAAAACGTGTTTGCGTGTACGGGAAGAAAGGTAAATAAATAAGCCTAAAATGTTTTTCAGAATTTATCATTTTGTCGACCTATGAGTTTATTTACACAAAAAGTCCCCTTATCAAGTTGTGTTGACTGAATTGAATACGATACTGGCGAGATCGAGAAGGTATACAATGTTAAGCGAGCACGGGGATTACATAGTATTTTCTCAAAAGAATACTATTTAACTATTTTCCAAATTTCATACTTTATTTGAAGACCGTAAAAGTCCTGAACTATTATTTCGAACCAATGAATATTTCCGTGCATGTTTAAGAAAAGTCTAAACTGTAAGTGTTGTGTTGAGATTCCAGTGAAGGACAAGGGCAAACACTTCGTCGATCAATAAAGATCATAAAATCCAATTCTATCAAGAATCGTAATCTTTGGACATGCTCTGCTTGGGTGACTAACAATTAGGTACATAATATGTATATCTCTATGAAAAACATATACATAAGCATTTATCTTTTAATATTAGAATGGGATATGGCAGTGAAATCAGGTGCAATGGTAGTTGAGGTATATGAAGCTAATCCAAAATAAGGTTATTTAGACTCATGAAAAACTGCAACAAGGTAAACATTTCTATGATTATAAAAAGTTAAGATTTAACTACTAGCTGCTAGCTTAGCTCACAGCAAATTATACTTAAATACTAAACAATACTAATGAGCTGTTTTCTAATACTAAAACATTAATTTAATAATAAATCCCTTTGTTCTAATATTGTCTGTATTGTCCAAAGACTTTTAACTATGGTTGAGTCCATATTTATCAACGTAGAAATCACTGCAACTAGAGGCAAAAACTTACGTTAATGCTCTATCTATTATATTATGTTAGGCACATAATAAATATACCTATGTATAATATTTCTTTGGTGTCACAAGTCTGTATGTGACATTATATGACAGTCAGTTTCAATTATTATTTCAATGAATGTTAATGACAAACCTAAAAAAAAAAACGCGAAAAAGTGAAAATTAAATGAAATTTGCTTTGATATAAATTGTTACCGAATTAGGCCGGGTAATTAATATTTCGAAAATTAAATCAAATTGGTGACATGCTAAGTAAAATAAAACTGAAAGTGAATCATTTTTGTCAATGCAAATACATACTTATTATAGGTAATATAGAACAGAATCAAGAGATTTTACTTGTGATTACTTAATATTGTGGTTATTAGGCGAAATTCCAATTTCATTGATAAATTTAATGGCCAATAAAAAACAAGACTAAATCGGAGTAGTTTGTGATTTATCAATGGTCTTCTCATTCTACTTGTATTTTATAGCAGTATTCCATCTAAACTAAACAATATATTCATTTTACAGACCAGTAATGTTACAATGTGTAAATTTGAGAAAGTAACCTCTTGTTTGTTTTGTAATTTATTGTTAACGGTCAGTCAAGTTTTTCAGCATCTAATAAGCACATCTGTAACTACTTTGGTACCTACTAAGCGTTCACACTCGGCATCCAGATGTCAAACCATGAAACAAACTTTATATGCAGCAAGAATAATGGGTAGTAAATCTCCCCAAAGAGCCATTATACAAAAAAGACCCACATAAAGTGGGTACACAATCAGGAAAGGTCATTTAAGTACAAACCCTTGTAAGGGACGGTGTAATTTTTCTGTGTTTTAAGCTATGGCTATAGCATAAGAAAAATTGTTCGTATTTTAAATACAACACGTGACGTGAAGAAAACACTGTAAATCTACAAAAGGGGTAAGTATAAAAATAATGACTATACTATGTAATCATATAAGTGGATTTAGGAAATGTTTAATAACTAATAAGTTGTTGACAATAATTTAAGAACATTTTTTATGAAGGTAAAGACCATAATCGAATATAATCATATATGTATCTTGATATTCATGATGAATGTGAAAACAAAATTTCACGCCTTTTAAGGAGATCAATCATCCATATAGAGCTGTGCCTTCATCTACAGCCAATCCTGCGTGTAGTCAGGTCACGCTTACAGCTTACGATATTGCATTTTCCTCCAAACTTAGTTCGGTTCTGAAGAAAGATTTATTCACATGTTAAATTTCAACTTCGTAACATTGTTTAAATTCAGGTTGTAGTCGGTATATGACCCAAACTAATTGACAAACATTGCAAATTAGATATAAACTTTTACCAAGTAGTCATGCTAGTCTGAACTTGACACAAATTGGTTTAGAAGTCGGTTTTGACAGGCACTTAACATCGGTTTTAATGTATAATTGAACAAATCTTTATTGTTCAAACTGGTTCAGTTCGCCGGCCGGTGGAATCGGCGTTGATGAGATCATGCTTAATATGGGCTGCCAGTTCAAATGTGGCGACCTTGTGAATCAGACAGCCGATAAGGCTACGCGAACGGAGGTGCCGAAACAGTAGCGCAGAATTGCCCAATGCGCCCACTGATTACCGAACTGATGAATTAGACTTATGTTTAGTAACCTCCGCACTTACTGTGCTACTATAGTACCAACATACGAACAGTATGTAGTTACGAAGTAACTATTTAGAAATCTGTGACATGAGTTCTGTCAGTCAATAATGATCGCTTCCACTTTGGTTTTAAGCTTATGTTAACATTGGAAAATCATCTTCATATTGTTAGACCCATCGCAGTTGCATGCATTTAAAATAGCACACATAAATCTAAAGAAACACCCAGCCTGTATCATATATGTATAAGATATTATTCAAGGTTCAGAATTTTCTATATTCCTCACAATTATTGTGGTAATCCATCGATAGTAAGTCTGTAGTTTCAGGTGATCTTACTAAATACTAACAAGTTCACACGAAAGAAAAAACAAAACAAAAATTAAATTGTGTGGTTTTATGAAACCACGGTAAAAGTGAAACTTTTTTCACATTATAGACATTTAACAAAAATTTTTTGAAATAATATTCCATTAAGGGTATAAAAATCGCTTTATCAATCTTAATTTTACACTGGGAAAATTGCAATGATAATGGGAAACAAAATAACAAGCGTCACTACACTATTAGCCGTTCGAAATATATGTATCTAAATTTCAACAAATTCTGTTAAGGACGTTTGGTCAAATGTCCAATGTTTGTTAAAAACAAACTTCTACGCCGCGAGTTCGATCCCCAGTGACTCAACAAAAATAAAATTTCAGTTTAGATTTAATTTTAAAATGTAATGCGACGCGCGTCACGCGACATACGACAGACAAGCCAAAATTTTCAGAACGATGTAATAAAAGTTTCACTTTAATAATTATGAAAATTAAATGTAATTACATATTATGGCTGACGACTACCTATTTTAATTTAGCTTCCAACGGTATTTTTAAATGTTGGTAAAAATTAAATTTATTATAGGTAGGTATTATTTTTCAAATGATAAAAAAAACCTGAAACTAATTTAATTAGACTCGTATATTCTTATTTCATTAGAGTAATGAAATGTCATAAATATGCAAAAGCATAGAATCAAGGTGGAACGTTTTCGCTAAACAGTGGGAGCTTTTAATCTGTTATAGTGGTTTGTTACGGTAATCACTAATCACAATAAAATCCTCCGCCCTTATGTTACCTAACTAACAACTTGTTAATACAACCTGATAACACGTTTTTCCTTGAAAAATAAATTACACAACCTGCGTGTATGTTGTAAAGTCGCGTCGTCGGTCGGTAAAAATGCCCCAGAAAAACACATCCAATCAAAACCAATCTTACCTACCAGAAATATTTTTAGTATAGCTTTATGTATATCTACTTCACAATGAGGAATCGTCTATGTGATAAGTCCACATAAACTATGAAGGATATTAAAAGAAAGGATAGGAAAGGAAGGATATAAAAAGAAATCCACATCCATCTATATTATATAAAAGCAAAAAAAACGACAGATTAGACAAAAATCTCCAAAATCACTTGACCGATGAAGCTGATATTTGCTAGAGAGCGGTAGATTTGTGGAAGGAGACTCGCACTAATAATGGTTATTTTTAAATTCACCCCCAACAAAGGGGTGAAAAAGGGTAATAAGTTGTTATGAAACTTCTTCATTTTGAAAGCATATGCCACGAACATTAATGTTTGGTCTTTTTTTAAGCATTTGAAGGATTACCTGGTACAAGGGTTTTAGAAAATTGCTCCTCTAGGTAGAATAGGCAAACGAAGTTTGTATGGGAGATTACTCAATTTAAATATTAAAACGATACAAAGTGTTTTCACCTCTCTTTAAGCCTTGACTTGGCTCTACTAATCAATTTTATATATTTAGCAATGATGAGTGTAGTAATTTTACAGTTAGGTAAGTTACATAGATTTTGGTCAGTATAGAACAGCACAGTCATCACGAATTACAAGAATCCGAGACGAAGTTCGCGTGACACTGCCACCTTTCATTAGCTTAAAAGCTATGATTAGGACAATTAAGTCGTAGTAATTGTGACATCGAGCAACCTTTTTTGCCGAGCGTCATTACTTTCATTATGGTTTTTCGTGATAAATTGATAAGTAAACAGCAGTAATGATTTTGCACGTCTGATAGGGATTAGGAGCCTATAAAAAATAAATAGAAACAAGCTTACTACACAACTATGTAAGTTTATTTATGTCAACGGAAGTTATCGTAAAGTCATCAGTCATCAGTGTTAATCTTGAACACTGATAACTTTACGGTTTCCAAGATTGTTTATAAAATAACAACATCGTTTGAAAAAAACAAAGACACGCTGTTGTCGAATAAAAATCTAGATTTTTTTTTTCAGAGTAATACATTGTCATTGATCCTTGATAAATGTGCAAAGTTTCAAATTAATCCGAAGTTTTGATGTGGGTGTAAATAACGTTCAAATATTCCGTTACATACCGAGCTAAAAAAAGCGTGTTATAATATAGTAATTTACCTACTACATTTTAAATTGTATTATGTGTCTACTTTAATATTCCTTCCATATTTTTCTTCTTATCATTATTATCTCATAAACTTGCTCTCAGGTTACATACTTATTTTACCGTAATCGGTTTTAAAAGTTGAAGTAAGTGAGGTCAAGAGTGGGATTCATTCACTATCTTGCAATATTCAGTTTTAAATTTAAAATTTTCATATAAGACTTTCTAGATTGATCATTAAGATAAACTTAGACATATTTTTTAATAAAGGTCACATTGCGCTGAGTATTTCTTGCATTTTCACTGCACGTACAAATTTGAAATTTGTAAAACGTATGTGACTGCCATACTAAGCAGATTCAAGAATTTCAATTTAGAAACTACCTTACGTTAGTTACGTGAGGTCAGGTTTAGTTAGTCATTTTTGATCGCGCATCTTTAGACGTTCTACAATGAAAGGTGTCAAAAGATATCTGTGTCAGTTGACGGTACGGGAGGTTTAATTAATAACGAGAGTGCAGCAGGCGCGGCCCATTAGCCGAGCAAACACGGCACCCAAGCCCTCCGCCGCGCCACTAGTGCCCCAGCAGTTTGGGCAGCCTCCGACCCACTTACGGGTTTATAGCTTGATAATTTGTAAAATGTCCGACGTTAACTTGATAGAGGACGTTGGCAATTCTGACATTAGGATGATTAATGTTTTATTCTACTAGGAAACCTAAACGACCACACTTGAAAATATATCTAAAGTATCTGATAGTTCAGAATTTTTGGCACTATAAGAGTTGTACTGCACTATAAGACTGCTACGTCTATGACGTCCCACTGCTGGGCAAAGGCCTCCCCCACAGACATGCGGGAGGTCTAGAGCATACTCCACCAGGCTGCTCCAATACGGATTGACTGTGGGGTTAGTTGCTAACCCAGTGTCGAATGTTCTCAAGCCACCCGGAGGCCTTCGACAAGGCTTAACGACTGTTTTCACCAATTAAAATAACCAGGACCGACGGCTTAACATGCCCTCCGAAGTACGGTAGACTTTTAGAGTGTAAGACTAATGAAGGATTATTCGAAATGATTTTCGACGCCGCTACGATCAACTGAGATAAGGTGATCGAATTTACGATAAACTTGTCAATCAAGTCAGAATCTGAAACGTTAACGAAAGGTTGAAAAGTGAAAACTGACCATTCATAATGGATATCCCAAAGTTTTTTCGCCGCCATAAAACTACTTTCCATATCGAGTAAGAACGTGAAACTCGCCGGATAGAGGCTATTCAAGTGATACAAAAAGAGGGTGCGGCAGACAACGGCTTTATGAACCATACGATATATGAATTAGGGTGCAAAGGTGCCCTTTATGTAAACACAAAAGTAATAGGACTTACAGGCATAGAGGAAATAGTTATAAGCAAGAAAGTGTGCAATATAACTTTAAATTCTACTAGCCTTGTAGGAAACCTCATTATGCTTAACGATGAAGAATACGAGGCTAAAATAGTATGATTATAGATATTGTCTGTCTGTATCTCTGTGCACGCATCACGTATTTTGTTTCTATTAATAATAGAAAGCGCTGAAAAATGGAGACTAAACTGTTGACTGGTTTAAAATCACGTTGGAAACCTATTTGAAATAAAAAAAAATGTATACATAGGTACATTCTGGTAATTTAAAGGCCAATAAAATGGGAATCGCATAATATAGAGTATTCGTACTTTGCAAAATTGGTACAACAATTAATTATTATTAATTAATTATTATTATGATATCATCATATCATATCATCATTATGTAATAAGTTAAGTAAATTTTTTTTCATACTGAAAGATAGGTGGATGTTGTTGTCCCTTCAGCTGAATCGCGAACCGTTTTGATTTTGGAAGCTTTCCATTTTGACAGAAATTTCGAAATCTCGGAAATGGTTCGATTAAATTGATTCGATTAATAAAAATATATACAAACAATCATATCATATTAAAATTAAAACTCTTTCTTTCTGTACGTTAACGCTTTCGTTTCGCTTTGTCAAATATAAAGCAACAAAGGTGAAGAAATTAGAAATTACATACTTATTTCTGTGTTCTTCATTTCGTGTGTTGAATAAATATTATAAATGTATTATTCAAATTTATTGTAAATAAATTATTATTAGCCGCCTGTCTGTTTGTACGCACACAACTCAAAAACTACTGAACGGATTTTTCATTAGGATTTCACCAATAAATTTACAAGGAAGGATAAGGTGTATAATTTGTTTAGTTTTTGTGTGATTAGACAAGCGTGTACCTATTGGCAAATTCAGCATGCCATTCATAATTCAATTGAAGAACCCAATTCAATTTCGACCTATCATCTATATTTCAATGTCGTGACGTGACCAAAGGGTCGAATCTGAGGTGGTTTGTTGCGTGTCGAAGGGAGCATGCAAATTCGGGCGGCAATCAGAGGAGCCCAAGGCCACGCGTCATATCGGTCAGCGGGTCGGAACGGGTCGCGAGGACGCGCCCATAACGTGGCCCGCCCATCGGGAGGATACGAGTACACTACTCCTAGCCCGCAATGCGACATTGAACACTCTGATACGCTCATATATCTTAGTACCTATCATATAGTTCTCAATTAATAATATAAAAAATATAATAAAAATAGTAATTTGTACGGCTTGCGTCCATTTAAAAAGGTCCAACACGTAGAGGCCACTTTGAGACATTTTAATGAGTTGCGATATGGCACACGTGGCTGATACCAACCCTCGATCGACTGCACCATCAATTGACTTGGCACCCGAAGGTGGGCCCCGCCCATGTATGGGACGTAGAAATACAGGAACTATTGCAAAGGAATGGAAACTATATTGGGTGTATCTATTGTGGTATATTTAGAAACCTAAAAAGCGACAGGTGCTCGAGGCAGGACTCGCCACTCACTGCATGGGCTACCCAAACATGCCGCGCTGGACGGCAAAGGCGGAAACATGTTTGCAAGTGGTTCAGGGTGTCGATAGGTGTACCGCGCTTTAAATGAGGTGGTTATACCCGCTCTAGCAACTAGCTGTAAATTATTATCAGCGGTGATCTGTTATTTATGTGCTTAGCACAAACATTTGTTCAGTAACAGTTTTAAAATTGGACCATCTACCTATTACATAAAGCTAAGCTAATTTTAATAAAACTGGTTTGTCGAGCGAGATTAAGCTATGAAATGCAGACAGACCGGCTAGCTGACTTTTCAATTTCATTTTTACGACTGGAGGATGGCTCTTACATTAGCATAACATAACAAAGCATCACGCCTGAATTTCCCAGAAGGGTAGGCAGAGGTGTGTATACCCACACTTATTAGCATATTATTAGCATAAACATAATGCATTTGTTTTATTTTTTTTTCACGTTATTTTCCCATTTAGAGTTGCTTTTTCTAACATTCATTCACATTTTTTGTTACTATAAAATTTATAAAAACAAAAACTTGATATTACTTGTTACTTAGACCCATTAACGACGTCTGCCCGCGTTCGGGTTGCCCACTTGACTTCAAAAACGGCAAAGTTTCATACTAAATTTGCGCCCCCGTTTTCCCCTTAAGGGGTGAATTTTCAAAAATCCTTTCTTAGTGCTCCCCTACGATAAAAAAGGAACCCCTGTGCAAAATTTCAAGTTTCTAACCCTTATAGTTTAGGCCCTGCGTTGATATGTCAGTCAGTCAGTCAGCTTCTCCTTTTATTAACATGCTTTTATTAGGTCCACTTGTATGTAACTCACAATGTAAGGGAATCTAAGATAGTTAATTTAACCATCTTCCAAGGTTCGTAGCGTAATGAAAATTGGCAGC
Organism: Carterocephalus palaemon; assembly: GCA_944567765.1. Lineage (NCBI taxonomy): Eukaryota > Metazoa > Arthropoda > Insecta > Lepidoptera > Hesperiidae > Carterocephalus > Carterocephalus palaemon. The sequence continues at coordinate 4,836,462 of OX155639.1, read as the reverse complement.
TGTATGTACTTCTGAAACACATACAATAGTATGGTACTGTCGAACTGATCTGATGATGGAGCCGGAAGATATTAGCTACTTTAAAGTGGAATCTAAGATAGCTAATTTGACTATTTTCCAAGGATCGTAGCGTAATGAAAATTGGCAGCTGTATGTAGTTCTGATGACAATACAATAATATGGTACTGTCGAACTGATCTGATGATGGAGCCGGAAGATATTAACTGGCACTTCATGATGGAATATCGTATCATAGTCGTGTTTGCACTTGTGGTAAGGTCTTGTAATGAACTTTGACCACGATTAGGTTTCAAGGTCTGATGATGAAGCCGGAAGATAGGCACTGGCATTCCATGATGGAATATCGTATCATAGTCGTGTTTGCACTTGTGGTAAAGTCTTGTAATGAACTTTGACCACGATTAGGTTTCAAGGTCTCATGACTTCTTTTTTAGTTGGATTTTTTATAAAAGCGTGTTTTTTTAGTTTTTTTAAAGTATTAATTATATATAGGTATAGATTTAAATCACGTACCGTGCAACTATAGTTTGATCTGTGTTAAATATGAATTTGTAAACGTTACAAGAAGCGAATTTAGCTTTCGCACCAGGCTCGAAACTCAGATTCATAAGCAACTATTTTATTGATAGTAGTGACGTCAGTTGTATTTTTGGAATATTCCACGTGCAGCGAGAGGAATAAAATACATCTTTAAGGAGCGGCAAAACCGGCATGTTACACATAAGTGATTTTTAGAATAGTCCTGTCCTGATTTATGGGAAAGAAGATAGGTAGTAAAAAGAGTTTTAACAAACAAACTCTGAACTATATCCCCTTTTTTTAAGTAACCTACTAGGTACCTAATTATTGTAAAAATAAACTGAGATAAGGAAAATAAAAAATTTATTATAATACTTTATGACAATTCTTAATCCAACAATGAAAGTAATATGTAACAATAAATTATTATGATTTACTATGCATGATGATATTACACTATGAATGAACCCAAATGCATCATGACATTGGGGTCATGCTTCATCTTAATGGTTGGCTCTTAGGACTAGGTTAGAACTAATAGGATCTAGCTACTATAGATCTTCCTAGGTCGCAGTGGCTTATGGGCCCATTCCTACAAATAATAATAATCTATACGAAATCTACTCAACTCCATTTTTTATTAAGACAACTCCATAACTCTGTGGTGAGTGCCTCTGACACCTGAACCTATCCCAAGTTTGAATTTTATCCAGAGTCCATATTTAATAATAATAAAATAAATATCTTGGACATTCTCACACACGGCCATTTGCCCCAAAGTAGGCGCGAGCCTGTGATATGGGTGTCAGGGACTGATATACATACATAGATATTTTTAAATACATACTTAAATAGATAATATTAACATCCAAACACAGAAGAAATACAAGTGTTTGTCACACAAATATTAGTCCTGAGTGGGATTCGAACCCACAAACCCTGGTGCAACAGACAGGGTCACTTCCAATAGTGCCAACGGGCCTGTCTAATATTTATTTTTCAGATATCTCTGATGATGTCTGATGATTTTTTCTGTGTGTCTGCTACTAGCATCACAGGCCTACCACAGGAGGAGGTAGGAGAGGAGTGTGTAACCATTTATTAATACTTATAATATGTATTGATTTATAAAGGCATTTAAAATGCTTCCATTAAAGGTACTTACTTAGAAGAAGTGCTGCTGGCAGAAGCAGCCTCACCAGCATTACTGATAAGTAGTACTTATGCATGATGCCTGAAAAATTAAAAGAAATAAGCATTGTAAAAAAAAATTTTGAATCAAGTAAACCTTTTCGGACACTTAGGTTATTATTATAATAAACAATCTTTTCTATGTAGTATGGCCAGACATATGATTTCTTTTATAATTAGTGATATTAAGATTTATTGAAGTATGAGTATGAGTACAAAAAGGAATTAGTATGTGTAGGAATGATGTATGTCCAAAGCAGTTTTATACTATTTTTTTCTCTAACATAACCAATTTAGTTAGGTACATAATATTAAAAAAATAATGTTTAATACATATAAAATAATATATTCCAGAATAGTCATTAAATGCTAACTTAATCTAATTTCAGTAAAAAGTACATAGTTAAATTATAATAATAAATCAGCTGATAATAACAATGTTTATATTTCTATTGAGTTTTAGGAAATATTATAGTTTCCTTTCTATAGTATAAAACTTTTAAGTAAAATATAATGTAGGTAGCATTAATTGACACTTTTAATTATGATTAGTAGGTAACCTACCAAATAAAATAAAATATTTTGTACAAACAAACACATACATACCTTTGAAATTTCCTAAACTGCAACACACTTAACTAAATTCACCAAATCAGATAAACGTCCAAGTCTCTATCACAAATATTTCCAATAAGAAACTTATCATGCTTTACGATCATTTTAACGACATAGTTAAATAGAAATTTACAAAAACTTAACACAACATCCTCCTCCGACACTTGACTTGAAATGACACTTCGCTGGCGCTGCTTCGCCGCTGCACAGACAAGATATCATAATTAATTCAGTGTGAATGACACGTCGTTCGTAGATATGAAGATGAAGCCTGATGTCGACAATCACTTGACATTTGGTTTAAACGATTTATTAATATTGCAAAACGCACATGTCGTAAAACCTTAGTTATGAATTTTTATGATAACTACAAATAAAATCTGATTAGCTGATGTAAATACAAATTGTTTCTTTTATTTAAATACTTATATTTTAAAATTATTGTTGTATATACATATATTACTATACATGTACATATACATGTATTAATTGTATATGTACATGAAGTGTTTTATGATAACCTGTATTACATGCATGTAATGAAAGAATAAATAAATAAATGGTCTTCAGACCTGCAAATAGTTATGGCAACTTTGATCAGAATAGGGTTTGCAAGCTAAAACCATGAATATAATATTTTAGGTACAATTTCCGATTTTCGTTTTTATTATAGTTAAACTGCTGCAAAAATTAGTTAGTACATACCTAAAGACCTCTTTCAGGCTCTTTCTCATGCCTATGAAAGAAACGAATGCATTTTTTTAACATAGTAATCTTCCATACATTGGTATAAAATTGTACTAAAGAAATTTTACGATTTTCGGACATCACTATGTAAAATTTATTTTTATTACGAATTAATGGCGTAGCCAGGTGAGTTTTCTTGTTTATTTCTTATTTCTTTCATTGTGTTCCATCGTTTTCAATTGTTTTAACTAGATGTTTTTCATTGAGCAAAGTATTTAGTATCTCTCAACATCAAAATTTTTTCACCGATCTATTTATATTACATGATAAAACTAATATAACGAGTAATGAACACGTATTGGATTTGTTCCGACTTTATTCGCTAGGATCATTGTCATCACTTTCACTTTTTACGCGTTTTGCTCTAGTAGTGGTTTTAGTGTGCAAAAACCGCTTTGAGGCGCAGTCGCCATGGATGAGTGAGTTTCCTATTTTCTGTTTACGTTTCATTGTTTCGTTGTGAATAATAATTATGACAAGGTTATTAGTATCCTCCGAGAATCCAAATATGATTGTCGATCACGTCACTGTACATACACTGCCGAGCAGATTTAACTTTTTGCGCTGATGAATATAGGTATTCTTTAATGCAACTGATTTTTTTTGGGCAGCACCATGTCGACCCTAACGAAAATGACCCGCACGGTTAAGAAACTGGAAGTCCCAAGGCCCCTGAAATCTACCACTAGTTCTGCACATAACCGCAACTCCGTATTGGATGTCAAAATTAATTCTGGTAAGAATCAACACAAATTAACATTACATATTAATTTCTTAATCTGTAACATAGACACATTGAAATCACTAGTGTGATAAGATATGTCAATGATTTATAAGTATGATGTTATCAATAAATATTTACAAACAGTGTTATCATAAGTTGTAAATATTTTGATTCTGCAAAGATTTTAAAATGGATAAGTTAATATTGGATTACATTTTAAGGTTATCAGTTTTACCTACTTTACCTTACTTTCACTTAGGTTTATTATTTAATTGATTATGAATTTAAATGTATTGTGTAATTTTACAGTTGATGACCTAATAGTGCTGACGGAGGCGGTAGCATACCAAATGATGCAGGGGAACTTTGACCGTGTGCTTCAGAGTAATGTCTCCACTATGTATTCAAACCTAAAGCTGTATGGTGCCCAGCTCGAAGCTCTCTATAAAGACTTTCTTGACAGGTAGATAATTTCAGATATCTAGATTTTATTTTTCTATTATTTAATTCACCTTCATTGTTTGCATAACATCTAGTGAAGGAAGAAATTTATGGAATTTTTATACTTGTCAGGTATTTTGTAGTCTTCCGCAATGGATCTCAGGATGAGCGGCTGGATAAAAAGACTAGACTGCACCTTCTTGAGCTCATAGAGTTGCGTGCTAAAAATTGGCAAGGATCTGATTACATGAGTCAATATTATAGGCATCGTGGTACTCACGCAGAGGTAATTATTTGCTTAAGTATTTTTTATCTGTGTTTATTTTTTGGGTTTATTTAGCCCATAATATTTTGCTTTCATTTTACTATCTGTTTTCTCTTATTGACAAAAATTCGGATCGATATGTGTTCACCGTAGGACTATCAGATCAACAAAGATGTTATTATATTGCTTATTTATATAGATTTAACTTTAACATGAGTCTGTTTTCCTCACAGCATCTCATTTTTTATTATTATCTAGGTACTTCTAGTTTTTGTCCACAACTTCAGCTTAATAAATAGCATAAAGCCCTGCAATAATGTGTTAACGAATTTACTGAATCAGACCAGTAGTTCTCTGAATTCCTTGAAAATCTCATTGAAATGCTTAACCCCAATGTATGTGCAGCCACTACTAGTGCCGACTATGGAGGGGCCGGGCGCGGGCGGAGCGGCGTCGCCCCCGCTGGCTGCGCCCGCCGAGCCGCCTGCCATGCTCGCGCCCGGAGAAGTCATCAAGCCCTCGGGCAAATTCCCAAAGCCCACCAAAATACCTGGCAAGAACTACTCCAAAGATGAGGTTGTCATTAGGAATGCAGACTCTGGAAAAGGTGATTACTTCATGATGTCTTTGATATGTGGCAATGAACTAGGACCTTGTGAACTAATGGTAGATAAAAACCATAATGACTTTCATGAAGCATATACAAAAATCATTTAATTAAAAAAATTAAGTAAAAATTTTGGTCTGAAAGTGTACATTGTATTTACTTACTGGCATAAGAAAATATAGCAAAAAATAAAACATGTGCTCTTGGTGTCCTAGTTTGTTAATATCTACTGTTATCTAATCTAATCTCTTTTGGAATCTCGGAATCGGCTCCAACCATTTTCATGAAATTTAGTATACAGGGGGTTTCGGGGGCGATAAATAGATGTAGGTAGGATTCATTTTTAGAATTATTTTTTTCGTGTTTTATCGATAGTCAAAAATTGTAGGCAACGCACCTTATTATAGAAAAATATAAAACTGTATACTTATAAGAAAAAAGAAAAAAACGTCAAGGCGCTGTCGCGCTGAAGTATCAAAACTTTTCGGTGGCTTTTATTTTCCATCGCAAATAATTCTGAATTTCTGTTAAAATATGTTAAACAATCGCAGTACAATTTCATGCGAGCGAAGCCGCAGGTGCCTCTAGTGATTATTTAGTTCTTAAAATTTGTAATTCGATATAGCATGTCTGATTACTTCATGTGACTTGTCAAGTCATTAAGTAGGTTAGTCATTTACAGAAATGCTAAATATTGCATGATACAATGTTATTCTGTTAATCTTATCTTATGTAGCGTCCTTTGGTATCTAATGCATGTTGGTAAATAATGTGCAGATTTTAATACAATATCAAATTATATTTCTGATGATTTAATTATGTATAACAATAAATATTTTCGTCTTAAATCTATATTGATTTAGATTTTGTTGCTGTTACTATTGCAATGAATATGCATTTGAAATATGCAGCGCCGATAGCTCATATCCCTTTTCCCTGGTCTACAGAAGACTGTGGGTGGGATGCTATGTAACTTCAAACTCATCTATTATTTAATAGCATGAATTCTTTGCCTGTAATTATCTTAAGTTTATTATACCAAACTTTCAAGAATGGCCATAGTTAATTTAAATGGTGGAAAGTCTTCTACACTACAACTAACCAAATACTTCTAAAGCAATATTTCTGGTTCATCTTAAACACTGTTTAATTTAAATTAAAACACGGTTCAATTTAAACACGGCTTATATCTCATTTAAAGAGATTTTTAAGCCATTGCAGTGTGTTAACACTATTTCCTGTGCAGGTTGAGGATTCGTCTTATGTTAATGGTCCCTTGCCAACCTTGTTAATGCCAACTTGGTTCTTGAACATGTCAAGTATGTATTTGAGTCAGGTTTTACCCCCACCATTTAAATTATCCTTTAACCATTTTTTGCATTAGTAAATTATTGTGATGAATAATATCGCCCGTCTATCTCTTTAGATACTTGTATGTGTGTTTTTTCTGGTAAGCAGTCGAATGTTTAGATAAAGTAGGCTTGACGTGCGGCGGGATTGCATCGTGACGGTGTATCTGAAGTTGTATTGTGGTGTTACAGTGATGGGTATCAAGGGAAGGCGGGTGCACATGATCGAGGAGCTAAGTGACACGATTATATCGTTTCAGCGAGGTACGAATGCACGGTGCGGGCATGGTGTGCCGGGTCTATCCTGCCTAACTACATCTTCTTATAACTTTGCCATATTTCACCAACCAAACCCTAATTGTATGCCTTACCTTACCAATTACTCCATATTAAGGTTATTCTTAACTTCCTGATAGATTATTTTTCAGTGACTCAGTTATATTCAATATATTTTATAGATTATTTCATTACCAATATTAACTATAAGTAAATATAATAATATAATTAATATGAAAAAGTGACATTTTAATGTTAATTAATATTAAAATGTCACGTAAAAGTAATCCTCCCTAGTCAGGGGAGTTAAGATTCCCTATATGTAGGAGTTGTTGGTTGATTGAGCAATAAAAATTGATGGCTACACAATCATTGACTGTCTTTATAACCCAAGTGGGTATCAAAAATATTTCAGTTTGTGCTACCAAACCTCAATTGTAAAAGTTCATTTACGCGTGACTGGCTCCTGATGCTGATAATATACTGTAGCTATAACTAACGCTTTTATACTCCGTCTAATACTCATTCTAGTGATCATTAGTAAATACTCATTGATTACGAATTCTCTTGTAATCAATTAAACCATGAAAAATCATTCTGGTAAGGGTTTGAAAATAACAAAGATTTCACTAAGAGGATAGTTATTGAACTAATTTCATTTGCCCGTTAATCCCATCCGCTTGTGCTTCGATAACACTATCATACTAGATGTTACGCTTATTTCACTGGATAACATTTGTAATTCCAGTCAGTCCCGGTGCGAAGGAACGTCTCGTTCAGATCACCGGGCCCAATGAGGAAAACGTCAAGTGAGTATTCCTTAATTTTAAATTTGTACTATACTCATATAGGTATACTCTTAAATAGTTCTGCATGATACTTAAATCAAAGTAGGTATGTGTTCATCGCTCGTTCGATTATGTTACGTTAATGAATGTTAATAATGCAGCATGAATAAATATTCTTATGTTAATTTTAATTAAGACAGTTTAATTCAAATATGTACCTCCTATATGTATGTATTAAAATTAATGTCTCATTATTATGATGTTTGTTTGTTAGGGAAACTTGTAACAATAAGTTCTTTTTTGTTAAATTATCTTTGGCACAATACTCAACAGATGTCTAGCGATTATTATTTCTATATGTTCGCACCAAACGTGAGACTTACACATCAAGGGAAAGGTTCTCTGCGTATATTAATAAAACGAGTATTCGAAATTCAACTGTTTCGTGTAATAGTCACTCAAGCATTCATAGATGCGCTTGGTGTACATTTTAAATGTAAATAAATATCTTGGACATTCTCACACACGGCCATCTGACCCCAAAGTAGGCGCGAGCCTGTGTTATGGGTGTCAGAGACTGATATACATACATAGATATTATTAAATACATACTTAAATAGATAATATTAACATCCAGACACAGAACAAATACAAGTGTTCGTCACTCGAATATTTGTCCAGAGTGGGATTCGAACACACGACCCCTGGCGCAACAGGTAAGGTCACTACCGATTGCGCCAACGGGCCCGTCAAATTCATCTGCATAGAAAGTTTAACTAGCCAAATTTCACATTTATTTTATTCTTCCACACATATTTTTTTTTATATGAGGGTTACAAAGTGGCCACAGTAGATGTTGTATTGTTTTGTTACATTCCAGCCACGCAAAGCACTTGATCGGCGACACGATCCGCCGCAACGCGTCGCCGGTGCGGCTGGAGGAGTCGCTGGACGGCGCGCTGGCGGGCTCGCGCGGCTCGCTCGACTCCAACAACTCGGACGACGCGCCGCGCCCCGCTGAGGTACGAAATACTGTAAAATATAGAAAAAATTGCTACTGAATGGCTGTCACAATATACAATAACTAAATGTTGATAACTTAGACTTATCAACATTATCATCAGACAAGTTGTTTAACAAAAAATTGCGTAAATGGCTAATGTAAATGTTTTTATTCCATAAATGAATATTTAAATTTCAAATAACATTCGACATGCCATTATATAATAAATGACATCTTATATTTTGTATTTCTGACATTTCTTTACCAGAACATATTTTTATTAATTATTTATTGACGTCATGTATTAATAATTAGAAACTATAAATGTAATTACTTTAAAAATATTTGCATGCTAATTTTAGCTGAATACCATGTACAGCTCGATATGTTGTTTTGTATATGCGTTTTTTCAAAGCAAATAAATGACTATGACTATGACTATGAAAAATAACAAACTCCTCACTACTTGAAGCCTCGCCCACTATGATGGGTATGGCATAGCAGACCTGCACACCATTTATAGATCTAAATGTTCTCAGAAACTAATTGTACACTGGTATTTGGATTTTCAAATAGTTCACCAGTAGAAAAAGAGAGGCATGGAAAATTGAGCTTTGCAATAATTATTAAAATTATTAATTGTATCAGGCGTTACTTTGCGGAACTCCATTATTACAAACCAAAAATTAATCTATTTTGCAACAATCCGCGAACAATCCTTACCCTGAGGATGCCTTGTTTTAGGGCGAAACACGTGTTGGTGTGTGTGTATGTGTGTGTGTTATGTGTATTCATTGATCGCATGTGCATGTTTTCCTGTGTGGAAGGGAGGGAGGTGCTGCATTCATGAAGGTATACATACATGATGTATGTATCACCATACATTTTTGTTCGCAAATTGTTGCAAAGTAGATTAATTTTTGGTTTGTATTAAAATTATGTATAAGAATTAAAACTATTCACCAGCCAGAAGTATAACCCGTCTACTGCCTCCTATAACATCTGTTAATCGACGAAATGAACTCTTTGCAAATATTTGATTTACACTAATAATATGCAAAATTTTATGTGAATATTTCGTGAATTACAGAAAGCTCCTCACACCAATTCCCGAGCCCTGCTTCATAGTTTCTCAACGAACGATGCCGCGCTTGGCGAATACAAGTACACTGTGACGTTTGGACAACATTCCATCAAGATCACCGGCGCCAATTTGGATCTCGTTAAAGTAAGTATCTTTCAGTAATATGTATATGTACCGAATAGTTACGGCTGGTCCGGTAGTGACTAGCAGACTGACAGACTGACTCTTATTTTATTCATGTATTTTATTATTATATGCCTAATGGCGCGCCCAACGGAGCACTTTTTAGTTGTTTTTATTTAAAAACAACGCCGCCAGTTCGCTGGCACTGGAGAACTACCCGGGTAGAGGAAACATCCCGGAAACCCGTAGACCCTCCGGTCGGATAGCGCCACAGGCCACCCGGGGAAGGAAGCAACCAGTAGTAGTAGTAGTTACGGCGTCACCGAGTACTAGCCAGCATGCTGATTCCGTAACTCGAAATAATATATAATACGAAATTTTCGGAGAACAATGGGAATTCGTTTAGTGATGTTTCCTTTTGTATTGCTGTCAAAATGACAGTTTGTTCAAAAAAAATCACCAAAATCGTTCCAGCCGTATAGGACCACGTTTAGTGCCACATAACATACATAAAAAATATACTATATAAACGCTAACACAGAAACATTGCAAAAGCCATACTTAGCCATACGTTTGTATTTTAGCGTTTATGGTTTTTGGACACACAGAAAATAACACAATTTATATAATATCCATGATGACAAGTACAAATTCTTATCTGCGAAATAAATATCTGCCCTGCTGGGGTTAGAACCTGGGACCCGCAGTTTGGCAGCGTCACTGAATTTCTCTGAATTTTATGCTTATTGTTTATGATCTTACTTACATTTGTTGAGCGTGTGTGAAATTGTGCAGTTATTTTATTTCAATTTGAAAAGAAATTGATTCTGCTTTAACTTAAACATATCACAATAATGCATGCAAATTACTAAAATAGCTAATTACTTGATAAGTAAATAAATCAACATGTTGCAGTTTAGGCGGTAAAACGAAACACTCAGCACGTTCTGCAGCAGTTAAGCTACAGTGCTGGGTTGCTCGTATTGTCGCATAGTTCGGACGATAATAAGAATAAGAATGTTTTATTGGGACCTCTAGAATTTACATATGTACTTAATTAACTTAAATATTAAGTATATATTATAAAGGAAAAGTTACATAAGAGTGAGCCCTGACTTCTAGTGAATGGTGAGCTGAGTACTAGAAGCCAGTCTCTTCCCAACGTAGAAGCTTAATTAATTAGTACTAAAATCTAAGTCTAAATCTAGTTTATATATTATGTAATTATTATTAATAGTTTGGTATTCTATGAAAAGCGGTGACAGCCCAGCAGCTATCGAACTCGCCTCTCACTCGAGCGGTCCGGGTTCAAACCCCAGTGGAACGCACCAATGACTTTTCTAAGTTATGTGCGTTTTAAGAAATTAAATGTCACTTGCTATAACGGTGAAGGACACATCGTGAGGAAACCTGCATGCCTGAGAGTTCATCATAACGTTCTCGAAGGTATGTGAAGTCTGCCAATCCGCACTTGGCCAGCGTGGTGGACTAAGGCCTAATCCCTCCCATTCTGAGAGGAGACCCGTGCCCAACAGTGGGACGTCTATGGGTCGCAGCGAGCGAGCGATTCTATGAAAAGTAATAAGAAAAAGAAAAAGGAAGAATCGATGCGCGATGGTGTATTGATAATTGAATGTTACGCTCCGACCAGACGGCGAAGCTGGTGCTGGACGAGTGGTTCGAGAGCGCCGGCGCGCTGGAGGCGCTCGGCGCCGGCTCTGGGGACTTCTTCACGCTGTCGCAGCGGCCCGGCGCGGCGCTGCTGCTGCGCGACGACCTCGCGCTCAACGGGGACGACGACGTGTTCGCCGCGCACCACGCGCCCGCCGACAACGCCGCCGACGACGCTGGTGAGTGTTAATCATGGTGACTGGTGACCTGTAACACAGGTTCCCCAAGAACCTATTTCAGGCACCAGGCTCTCGCAAATCAGGCTTTTTAATGTAACTGCTGTATCCTAAAGAAATTGTAACACATTGCGAGAGCAAATAAAGATTTTATTATTATTATTATTATTAATCATTCGGCCACCCTTCTGGTGCTGGTCATGTTCTTATAGAGTGCGAAACGCTTCCTTCAAGACAGCCAACGCACCATACTACGGTGACGGTGACCACTTACCATCAGGTGGCCCGTATGTCTGTTTCTGTCTATATTAGGTGGTAGAGCCTATAGGGAACCAAATAGGTTTATATGAAAGCTAATTGGTTCCATATAGAGTTCGCCCGGGGCAGTACCACCGCCCGCCACGGTACCTAGTACCATTTCTGCCGTGTAATAATTGTTTTTAAAGCAATTGTGGTCCGGCTGGAAAGGTGTGGATTCCGGTTACACTTCTTTAGAGGCGACCATCTTAGTCCTCACGGGTAGCAACACATCTGTGACTGACTTAGAACGAGACTCCTACTAACAAGTACTAACTGGACTATTACTAACACCAACTAACAGGACTAACTATCACTAACAGTCCCTAGTCCTCATACCTACTAACGAACTGACCAACTAATGTTCTAATTAACTTTCTCAACTAATTGGACTAACCATCCCAGTCCCTAATTGAGTCTTGTTCAAAGTCAGTCACAGTTGTCATGGGTGGCAGCGGATGGGTGGTGCTGCAAGCTCGTTTGCTATCCTGTATCCATAAAATAAAAATAAAAATAGAGTGCGAAACGCTTCCTTCAAGACAGGCAACGCACCATACTACGGTGACGGTGACCACTTACCATCAGGTGGCCCGTATGTCTGTTTGTCCGTCTATATTATAAAAAAAAAAATTTCATTGGCGACGGTGACAACTTACCATCAGGAGGCCCGTCTGCTTATTCGTTAGGCTATCTATAAGAATTATCTGACCGTGATAGGCTTGTTTAGCTTGTGACCCAATGTTATATTATATTTAGCCGAGCTATGTAAATATTATATCAACATCACTAGCCATTGATGATGGTAATGTTGGTACCTACATATTTGGTTAAAAATATTTTGTTCACAAGATTGCAAAATTTTATTGAATGAGACTTTAAAATGTATTGAAATCGGCTGAATGATAATTAATAAAGTGAAGTTACATCTACGCATAATTCTTTGCTATCTTCCATGTTGGATCAGGGAAGTGTTAATGTGTAAAAGCGTATATTTTACTCGCGTTCTATTGAAAAGTACATTTAGCATAACCTTATTGAATAATAGTTTATGAATGGTCTGATGCCGTAGTATATTATTTGAACGAGATGAATGGAAGAATACAAGTTTATAGAAGCCATGAAGTGGTAAAACCGACTCAGTAACATTTCTAGCGTAGAAATTCTCTTAATCAATAATAACAGAATCTATTAAAATGTAGGAGATATCACGCCTCTTGTGTTACCGGCGTCCGTCGGTGGCGGGGTCTATGGTATGTCATGACGTCAATTCTCCTGTCATAGATATTTATTGCAAGGTAACCGCCATTTTCATCACGATTATTCCCCGTCTATAATGCTGGCGATGTAGTTATACTTGAAGGCAAGCTACCACACCGAATTCAGACCACCAAGTGACACCATTCCTCAGTAAAATATCATTCACTGTTTCTGAACGAACTTTCATCTCATCCCTTCTGTGAGGTAGCAGTTAAACAATTCTGTTAATTCCAAAGCTAGTGGATATCCGACTTCCTTTAGTGCCAATCACCCCCCTAGTCTACATGACATTTCTATGATCAGTATAATGAATAGCATCACCAGTCAGTATAATGAATACCTATAACACTATAACTATTTTCGTGATAATCTACTTACTGAAGGAGCCACTCCCATCACCCCATTCCAAAACGATACTTTGAATCGTTATACTTAAATTTTATTTTATTATTAAGCTATCCTAGCTACCGCATGTAGGTTGGCATTTAAGGTAATATTTATTTGAAAATAAAAGATAAAGAGCCAGAATAACATTGCATACTAGAGAATTTATACCATACGATACTAACTGTAGTCAAAGATATAACAGCTTTTGGAAATGCATGGATTTGTGGATTTTCCTACTAAAGAGAAAAGGTATGCAATAAACGAGATTATTATGATTTTCCAATGTTTTAAAATAAGGCGACTGACTGAAGCATGAACGATTAGAGAAAAACTAAGGTAATGTCATGACACCTGTATACCCATATTGAATTTATCAGCCCTAGTCTACCCTTTTTCATTTTGGTCCATTTTTATTTATTTTAATCATGTTGAGTATTATATATTATTTATGTATTTATTTACATGCCATTTATTAACAAGTTGACCATTTATCCCACGGCTGCGGCAGTGTTTTCCAAATTTTTGTTGCAACCATTTTGTTAATATCGGCCATTTCATGAATCCAAAATATCTGCCCGGGACTTACTTATTCAGAAGATGCTATCAATTAGATTTTTGTGTGGTGTTTTTTTCTCAAATCTCGTTTTGCACTCTTGCAAATAGTGTCTTCTGACTAAGTTTCAGTGAGCCATGGCGCATTCACCGTTGTCGCTTTTTCGAACCAAAAAGCCACTAGAGTGGAGTTTTCTATCCATTGTGAGTTGTGGTTTACGCTAAATTTATGTTAAATGCAATAATTCCACTTTTAATTTCTGTACTAATATGACGTCTTAAAATTTACCAAAGACATTTCGAGTCATTCAGTACCTTACCTTTTACATTCTGATGCATTGACAGCACGATTCCTACAAGAAGGATGAAAAGCGACACTATAGTTTGAGCTTAGTAAAATCTCATATAAATAAATTAATGGTATTGAGTAGTGTAAAAGTAGTATTCGATACGTGAATGCGCCACGGCGATGGCGACCGTGTGTGGTGTGGTCGGCGGTCGTGCGGAGAGTGGTGTATCGTGCGTTGTGTGCAGCGGGCGACGCCGGCGCCACCATGCGGCGGCCGCGCTTCTCTCGCGCCACCTCCACTGACAAGAACCAAGGTAAGTGTCGGGGACTCGCCCCGCCCCTAGCACCCCTAGCGCTCCATGGCGCCCCCTAGCGCCCCCTCGCGCCCCCTAGCGCCCGGCACGATGCGATCGCCAAAACACCTATTGATTGCATAGTAAAGTTGGGGAGGTCACATTGATAGGTTTAAACTTTTTCGATGTACTTACGATTACTATGACCTAATGAGAGAAGTACTTCTTTAATCATAATAATTGTTGTCTTGATTGAGACTGGTTATAACGTCCATAGTCTTTAGTTGTCAGGGTCTAACACAAATTAATTTAATGAAGTTTGCCCTGAAGACTGCAGTTTTTTGTGCAGGAAGGTATGTAATAAGTGCACAAAAACAGCGGTACAGGAAACGGTGCCGTGGTTCCGGCCGCGCAATATATTTACCCGTGTATCCAATGCAAGTGACCGAGGTGAGCTCGTGCCGGGGCTATGAGTTTCGGTAGTAAATGTGAAATTGTTCCATGGTCGAGGTCTGCTCCAAGTATGTATGGCTCCGTGAATGTTTCGGTACACATATTTTGTTAATTGAACATGGACGCATCGCAATTTCAGTAATCCTTAACACCATTTAGCATATAAACTTGGAGCTGTACTCATATTAATTTTTTTAAATTATATTTTTTACCAAAATCACAAATGCAACATACAATTTTAAACTATAATATCAACGTAATATTTTATACTTTGTTAATAGATACTTTACCACCCATTTAAATGTTTCATGAACTGGTACTTATCACTGTACGTATTATATCAGTAAATAGCCCACTAATTTCATTTCGCGTTCGGTAAGGTTAGCTCTCCATATTCCCTCTTATTTAGAATTTGTTTTCAGAACCGTTTAAAGATATCAAACAACTCTTTAAACGCTTATGTTGCTATCATATACCGAGTTATATATGAAGAGTTACCCTGAATAGTGTTCATGTCATGCCATTCATATGCAGATGTCAGTCAATAATCGAACTGTTTTAATTACCTAATCCAGCTCGTTTACTTACCTGTGGATGTCTTTACATTAACATGCTATGTGTATGAGTGAATGTAGCCTAAAAGCATCCGCTTCAATTATGAATTTATTATACCTTGTGATGGATCTTCTAATATTTTCACTTTATTTTTTTATAGCTTGCTTTACCAATTGCAACAATAAACATGGTAGACGCTTATGTTTTTTCTACACTAACATGAATGTCTATTTTATGTAAGATGAGTGTAGCAGAAGTGTGATATGATAACTCAGTCATAAGCCTAAGTTGACGTACAATGCCAAAATGTCAGTTGTCTGTAAATACACTTTTCTAAACTATGAATTAGATTTGTGACTTGAGTTTCAGATATTTCTTGCGATACTCCGCGATCGCCTACTATTGAGTAGTCGTTCGTTAAAGGATTATGCGGTGGCCCAGCGTGGCCATTTGAGCCTATTTATATGATGCTGCCTATGAAGGTTCCAAATAAAATAGCGCATTTTCTCAATCCACACCATAGTCATGACTAGTTACGTCTACGACTGCTGATAATAAAATTGTTGTATGTATTACACGCAAAACTTATAACGCGAACAAAATCACCTTTGACTGCAAACATCAGGCATGCGGTCAAAATTAGACCCATCAAAGATGCCGACGAAACCGGTCTCGTGAGTACCTTCTGCATAAGTTACAAAGCCCTGTAACCTTGACCTAGCCGATATGATGTAGGCTAAGAAGCTGAAAATAAACATTAACGTTGTCTAGGTTAGATGTGATTTTTTTTTCTAGGGGATCAGGTCAAAACTACTTTTGCCTCATTTTTGCAGTCAAAGTTGTATTTCCCGTTATAAGTGTTAGTGCAATATTTAGTATGCGGCATGATATAAAACGCTCGGTGACTGCGAGCGCTCGAGCGGTAGCGGCGCTATAGCGGAGCATGTGCGGTGTGCAGGAGCGGGCGGCGCGCGGCAGGTGTACACGTACGAGACGCTGGTGCAGTACGCCGACTCGCCGCTCAGCAAGCTGCCGCCCGCCGGCCTGGCCGCCTTCCCGCCCGACCTGGCGCGCAAGGTAACGCTGCTGGCGCCGCGCAAGCGCCCCGCGCCGCCGCCGCACCCCCTCCCGCCCCACCACCCGCACCCGCACCCGCACCCGCCCCTCCCGCACCACGCGCACCCCTACGCGCACGCCGCGCCGCACTCGTACGCGCGCGCCTGGCCGCCGATGCACCACCCCAACTATCTCGCAGCGTTGCTCTGCAGAAACTTCTATTAATTCCTCATTGCGCTACGTATTGACGCGGATGGGGTGGCCTTCCCGGGCCTTTGAATGGCGATGAAGTAAACGCGCGTTACAATAATGTATCGGATCTGATTTGTTCTTTGATTCTTAAGCTGATGCCCGGCTATTCGATTCTTAAGCAGGTGCATAGTTTAGGTTAGTGAGACGTGTGCGGCGGTGGCGGCGGGCGGTCCCTTATCCAACGAGTGGCCTTTCCTTTCGCAGCCGCTTGCAGCCGCCGCGGACTGCGCCGCATAGACCCGCCGCGACCTCTCTCCCGCCCGGCCACCTCCCTCCCCTCCGACGCCGGATAGTGAAAATCCAACGCAAAATGTAACATTTTGCTTTGGATTCTTCGATTCTGTCCAGCGTCATCCTAATGTATTGTCATCAGAAAAATGAAGTCGCAGAAGTTGTCGCTATCTCGACCCATTTTAACGATCCAGTACTGAGCACGTTTCACGCCATTTTTGTATCTTAACTGCACGCACCTGCTTCACAAACGTAAAATTAATCGAGTCACGCTTGTGTGGGACGCTTATTAACGAGGCTTCGGTAGCAATATTCGAATTCAGTGAGAGCAACTGTTAAAATTCACAAAAATTCTAGTCACGTTTGTAATTGAACACTAAGCTTCTATAACGTAAGACTAATTAATTAATTAAAATAGGCAAATATCTAGTATTAATAGTAAGCGCTACATGATTTCCATAGAGTAAGTTGCACATTACAAATAAGACTGATACCTGGTAACTTGCGCTTTAATGTTAGGTGTGCAAATGTCATTTGCGAAGTCCAATATGATTGTGATTTTGTGACAAATTAATGATCTCAAGATTCACTTTGTTTCAAAGATATTGCATTTAAATTGATTTTTTTCTAACGAAGTATCTTATATAAAGGGTTCCTGAAATGTTTTACAATTGTAGTAGATGTTGTAATTGTATGTTATATTCTCTATTAATTATTGGAAAATTTATATGGATAATGTTTTTAATGTATTTATGACTTGTTTACTGAAATGCAAATTATAATATAATATCTAACCATAAGTTAAATTATTGATGTTGTTGATGCTGCTCGGACAGAACGGATATTCGAGAGAGGTTCGCTACAGGTAGACAGTGACTATAATTTATAACTACATAATTGCTTTGTTCCCATATTCCGAATTGAAAATTTATTTTCATTTGTCTGCTTAGCTTTATATTTTATATATTGCCTACATCTACATCCAAATGCGTGTTAACAAATTGCCTGTGCTACTTTCTGTTGTTATGTGATTTTATTAAATACTATTAAAAAGTATTCATGCGTCTTTCCTTACTCTTTCTACTAACTGCGAACCCACCTGTGTTAACTTACCAGCTTCGGTGATTATCAGCCGCTTGTGCCATTTAGCACTGATTAATTAATTTTCTCTCTACTTACTCTGATTTCGCACGTTAAATTGCATAAAATACATCTAAGAAACTAAACTAAACTAAAGTCATATAAGATGACATTTCAAATGTTAATATGCTTAACATCAATATTACAGGAATTCTTTGAACCACCATATGTACCTTACATCACACATACATAATCCAATGCTTTAAGTTTTTTTTTTTTATTAGGTAGTGTTTTTGCCACTTGCATGATAGATATAATAAATCGTGAAATAGAATAAAGTACTAGCGCAAGAGCATGAAAAGGAGTAAGTTAGCGTATAGACCGTGCGAAATCAGGTTAGCGCAAAACAAGTGCCCGCTGCATGCTCTCAGATGGATAAGTGTTAAGTACGAAGTGGCTCTTATTTATGTTTGTGTAAATATTTCACTATCATAAGTAGCTAGGCCGCGATAGGAGCGTGCAACCATTTATATAATTGACAGTTTAAAAAAGGTAGATATGTTAAATGCGTTACATACTTAATATAACGTTATATTTGGGGTTAGTGGTAAATCATTTGACATACTCGAATTAACTACTGAAAAAACCATAATCAAATTTATCTAGAAATAGTGTGGACACCGCGCGGACTCACGCACTAGAATTCTGAAGCGGCAGTTACCTGTTCCGAGCGAACAAGGTTTAGATTCATACTTTTCCTTCAGGCTTAGGACAGGCGAAAATACCATGGCAAAGAAGTAAGACAAGAGTTTGATTTTGAGTGTTTGAACATTTCATTATTATGTAAGTATACCAATAGCTACCAAAAATTCGTTCTCGTCCCCGCGGCGTGCGGCTTCTTTGTACAAAGGCGTTTTCGATTGATCGGTTGCAAACCGAGTGTACTGCAAGTGTCCATTCATACTTATTATTTTTGGTGGATAATTAAGTCAAATTTTAAGCACCTATTTTTTTGGCTTAACGAGAATCGTGTAGGTACTTACTGAGTGCACTCTATCAGTATGTCAAGTGATTTACCATTCACGCTGTACACTAAATCTGATCAAATGTGTGCCTTTTTTTTACCTTTTGCTTAGTTTTGCATCAGTTCATATCAATATCATTTTTTACTTGATAAATAAGTGCGTGTAACAAACGACGATCTGGTTGGTGTTGAACAGAGCTGCCTGGAGTTCGACAGCGCCAGTTACCTGAAGAGGGCGCGCGCGGCGGCCGGCACCACCGTGGCCGCGGTAGACGCTCCTGACTCGCCCGAGCCGGAGTAACGGCTTCGCCCCCGCCCTCCGCCCTCCGCCCTCCAGCGCCCGTACACAGCATACCCCGCCACGTGCACCCACACGCGCACAACACTTCTTCATACATATTTTATAAAGGGACCTCCACCTGGTCGATTAGCCTCGATATACCTAAGTACATGTCTTATCGATTCAATATAACATGTCGACTCAACTCGACTGTCTCACAGTCGGACACTAATATTTTGCTTTTTATAGCTTCCGATATCGATCGGTTCACAATTCGTTTCGATCGATTGCGCATTGGTAATCTAATGGTAGAAATATACAACTGATCTATCGATAGATTTGACTTGCAGACAGACAGGTGATTGGCATAAAATCTAGTCCTCCTTAATTTTCCTAGTATCTTATACTCATCGATAGATGTTATTAATTTCGGCCATAACGATCGAGGCTGACCGAGCTGATGGAGGAACCAGCTTTACGGGAAAACACTTTATATGCCGACCAAGGCATCTCCCGCCTATCGCTGTGTTAAGTGCCCAGTTTCTCTTTATATGGTAAAAGATATGAGAGGGAGAGATACGTGAGCCCCATTTGTACAGACGTACAGCTCGAGATTACACTTTATGTAAAACTTGGTCTCAATCAGTAGGCATTGGCAAAAAAAGTACAAAATGTACTTTTTTTCTGTCTTGTGGATTTCTTGTCTTTGTTCAAGTGTAATGAATCTGCAGTTCAAATAACAATACAAGAAGTTATTTTCATCTTTACTTCAACAATGTTTGATTAAAATATCTTTCTATGCACTTTGCACAAAGTATATCCACATTCCGCACATAGCAGGCGAGAGGTATGTAAACAAGTGGGGCAAAATTGGTGGATGTGTCTTAGTCGATTGATGGCAGCATACTTGTCCTGTATAGCTTAATCTAATTAAATTCTAACAATTCTAGACATGGTTGCAGGACAACACTTTAGAGACGTAGATAATTATGATGATGAACGTCTTTCGCTTGATACTAATTTAGCGGACTTACTTCACTTAAGTATTAGCTCACCCAAATATTTTTCTAATGTTGATTAAACATATCTCATTTATATTCTTTAATTTAATTATTTTAAATTTGTATTGATATTATATTTTGAAAATAAATTATGGTAAATACTGATCACGAAAAGTAGCTTTCTATCGAATATTATTATATGGTCAGCTGTATATCACCGTCGGTGTATATGCAATACTTACAATGTTTCTTTTGGCTGACGCAGTTTAAAGTACCTAATTCATATCTTATGAACAGTAGGATAGTGACACATGACTTTTTTTTAAACAAAAGCGCAGGTTAAATGTCGATAACACACTTGCTACTGGAGAAAACTATACTAAAATCCGTCCAGTAGTTTCTGAAATTATCCCAGATTAGCCAAATTAGAAAGGTAATATTGTGGAATACTCCTCTGACCACAAAAAATTATTCCTTGTTTTCATTAAAAAATCACAAGGTCCAATTTTGTTTTAATTTACCAATACAAGTAGGTATCTAATCAAATAGGAACACTGTCTGCATCTAAGTCAATATGTAATTGATCTTTCACTACTCATCTGGAGTATTTCTCTTTGCCTTGTGATTATATTTCTGATTAATCTGTGTGTGTAATTATAAAAAACAATTTCAGCAGCTAAAACTTAACTAATTCAGCTCCCAAAAAGCCTGTTTTAAATGTGTAGTCTTACAAAGTCTTCCACGATTCCTCGGATCTCTAAACACCGCGAGGTTTCATCTCAAACTACCACTACGCAATTTAATTAACATTAGTTTTTTTTACTATATTGACTCTCAATGAAGCATTAGTTTCGAGCGTCAGAGTGATTCCATTTATTTTAAGAAAGAATGCATGCATTTTGTGTGTTTGTATACTCATTTTCAGAAATGTATCTAGTGTCTAGTCCCGACTAGTAGGTATCGATTCTCACTATGTCGTAAGCTTTTATATTTCAGAGAAAGCCTGTCAATACAAAATACTTTATACATATAATTAAGATTATATTTTATTCAATTGTTATTTAATTAGAGCTTTATAGAATCGCTGTGCACTAAACCAAATAATATTAAAAGTTAAATAAGTACGAAGAGTTTAGAGATACGAGTAATATAGGCTCGAATCTTTTTGGTTTGCTACGGCTCGCGCTCTTACAAAAAATATTAACATTAATCATAATGTAACCACGCCGTGATACCATATAAGGCTCGGGCCTATTACGTTGACAGGCTTTTTCCTATATTCTTATATATACTTAGTAGGCAATCGTGAACGTCTGCCTACACCAGATTTATTATCATTATGAGACTGCGTTGACGCACCTATTTTATTTACCTACGTTAATTTTTTCTATGATTGTAGTCTAATCGGTTGCACCTTTCATATTTTTATTTAAGGTTTTTAATCTTTGTGGCATGGATAATTTGATAATTTTGTTAAAAATATTCGTGACGTATGTATTCGAGAGTTAGTGCATAAGAGGGATTGCACCGATGCGTATGAAAAGGCATCGGTATACATGATGTTAACATATTCTAGCATTTGTGGATCTTCATGCTCGTCAGAACTTACAAAACTCCGTCACTAAAATATTTTATAATCCATGTTTGTATAATGTGCCGTCCGCCTGAAGTTC
Organism: Carterocephalus palaemon; assembly: GCA_944567765.1. Taxonomy (NCBI): domain Eukaryota; kingdom Metazoa; phylum Arthropoda; class Insecta; order Lepidoptera; family Hesperiidae; genus Carterocephalus; species Carterocephalus palaemon. The sequence goes on along the minus strand of OX155639.1, from coordinate 4,814,182 downwards.
AAATTCAAGTTTGTCGGGTACCTATTGCTTCACTCGACTAGAGGCGACGACCCAAGGAACTCTTGCTAATATAAATTACGAGAACCCCGCACTAGAATACAATGTGTCGTTGTTGGCGGATGCACATAAAAATGAACACAAAAAAAGCAAAGCAATCATGGTGCTCCTCGGAAATGGTATTATCGTTAAATTTGTAATATTTTTGTTTACGCCTTTTGTTTTTTTTTTATTCACAGGCAAGGCTATATAAATGTGAAAATTTATTATTATTATGTACTAAAGTTTTTAATAATATTATTTGTTTTATTTGACCTACCTTTTCGTCATCCTTTCTAACATAATTTAGCGAATCAGGTATTATGGGTGTGTGTTAAATAATAAGTACTCATAGGTAAACAAAGTTTATTTACAACTTTTACTATACAATATTTAACTAAGTAAATTATTTCCAAGTAGCTATGCAGTGATGAAGCATTCCATTTTGTTACCTAGATACATTATTAATACTTTGCACTATACAATAAAAATGTTGATTCTGCTACTAACAAATTCTATCTACAATATTAACTTGCATTTTTTGTTCTTAGTAAAATTATAACAGAATACTTAAAATCTATTTTGAAGGTTACATGCATCGACTTATTATTACTTTCTACGTAGGGTCCGCGCTAAAAAATGTCCGAGCCAAATTAGCAGCAAAACGCAAAAAGACCTACAATTTCGCGTCATATTTCGTAGTCACTATACCCATCGCAAGATAGAAAAAACATTTCAGTGTCGTTGTTTTTTTTAAATAAATATATTAAGTTTGAATTTGATTTTTAGTATAATAAAATTTATTTATCTAGATTTCCTTGAGATCCAATAAAAACAATTAGATAAAAAAAAACAAAACGTCAACTATATAAAAAATTAAATTTATATCAAGGAAATAAATATTTTAATGTATATAAAGTTCCTACAGTTTCATATAGTAATATGAAGCGAGTGATTCCTCTCTTAAAGTTCTCTTTTTCGTTTTATAAAATCCAATTCATAACGTTCCGAAAAAAGGTTTCACTTTAAAAATATACAATTTATGTGTAATAGAAATATATATAAATAATATACTATTTTAAATAAAGATTATGACCCTACGTCCATAGTAATAATAAGTCAATGGTTACATGGCTAAAATATCAGCAATAGCAAGTTTCAATTCATAACGTTCCGAAAAAAGGTTTCACTTTAAAAATATACAATTTATGTGTAATAGAAATATATATAAATAATATACTATTTTAAATAAAGATTATGACCCTACGTAATAATAAGTCAATGGTTACATGGCTAAAATATCAGCAATAGCAAGTTTAAGCTAATAATTTAACATACCTAAACTCATAAACTAGTATCGTTTTCCTGCAGGGAATCTTATTTCTGAAAGAGCTGATATCACCAATGAATTAAAAAAATAACTGCCTAATTGTTTCTATGCAATATTGTATTCTGGTAGGAAAGGTGGTGGTTTTTGAAGACTTCGAAATTAAGTTAGGTCATTTGTTCAGATGAGATGGGTAGGTGGACAACACTTATACAACATCTATATCTATGCACTATCTCCATAACTAAAAACTTTAGGATATTCAAATCATAGAAAAATACTTTTAACAGATAAAGTACAATATTTATATATTATATTACAATATTTAAAACTTAATAAACTACCTAATAAAACTCAAATAAATAATACATAATTATTACATAGCTCTCAATGTATTGAAATTATATCCTTTGTATTTAATTTATTTACTGAGGGCAATTATGCATTAAGTAGGTTTATATATTAATTAGCTACTCAATTTGTCTAATTCACACAGCTGATTTTGCAGCATTAAACATTTGGGCTTAAAACATTGTGACACATCGATGTATTTGGGCTACATTATTGGAATTTATGGGATACATTATAATCTTTATTAGATTGTCATAAAATATATATGGGATTCAATCTTGCTAGTTGAGATATGCAAATTCCAGAAATCAATGTAATTAGGAATGTCCTGCAGTAAAATAAATACAAACTTACAGGGTGAATTTTAGAATAGGCTTGGAAGGCTAAATTCGAAACGTTACGAAATTGCGAAAATGTATGAAAGGTGTCCGGGGTCAAAAAAAATCCAATGTAAAAAAATCGTACTGTAAACCACATTGACATCTTATGCAGCTCACCACTGGAGGCTTGCTGTAGCAAATTACTATTACAGCAAAAATAGTAACTAAAAATGACCTTGACTGGAATGTAAAGCTTTGTCAAGTTAAATGTATATTTATGCATAACTTTAGTAAGTTGGTGTCAAGTATTCTAGGAGTAAATTGAGAGTAGGTACGGTTTTTAAAGGCAGTATAAATATGTTGATAGATATATACTGAATGATTCAAGTTCATAAAAGCTACAGATAAATGCAGAAGGACAATAGCACGAAATATACTTTTTAATACAGTTGCTCAAAAAGTGGCGTATTACAGGGACGTTTAGCGTTCGGGAAGTGAGCTATTACACACTCGTGCTTTTTCTTTACCTTTTCCGAACTCGTGCGTTCTCTTTCCCAACTGTCAAAATAATGTCTATTAAAAAGAAAAAACCAACCACGAAGGTTTTACTAAAAAAAAATTCATAGAAGTTTTTATGATTCATGCAAATATTTCTAAAAAGAAGCTACTAATTTGTTTCAATATCAGATTTAATGATTTGATTCAATGAGTTAGGTTAGGTTTCACTTCATTTCATCGCATTAAATTTCATGTCAATAATAAAATTCTACTGAAGACTTGGCTGTGTGGGCATAGTTCCCTTTGCCTACCCAGAATGGGTGAAGAAAACAAAAAAAAAACTCTGCAATACTCTGTATTCTTTTAAGGTTGGCGCCATTTTCCAAAAATGTTCTTTGCGAGTTTAGTTTGTGTTTTTATTATTTTATTAAATTGCTTCATTTTTTCGCAACTGTATTAAAAATAGTTGTTCAGTACACGTGCGGAACCGTCATTGCAACTTGTTCCGACTGTCAACCCTCGCCTTCGGCTCGGGTAGACATTTGTCGGAACTCTTTGCAATGACAGGCTTTCCGCACTTGTAGCGAAATATACTATTTTAATACAGTTGCTCAAAAAGTGGCGTATTACAGGGACGTTTAGCGTTCGGGAAGTGAGCTATTACACACTCGTGCTTTTTCTTTACCTTTTCCGAACTCGTGCGTTCTCTTTCCCAACTGTCAAAATAATGTCTATTAAAAAGAAAAAACCAACCACGAAGTTTTTACTAAAAAAAAATTCATAGAAGTTTTTATGATTCATGCAAATATTTCTAAAAAGAAGCTACTAATTTGTTTCAATATCAGATTTAATGATTTGATTCAATGAGTTAGGTTAGGTTTCACTTCATTTCATCGCATTAAATTTCATGTCAATAATAAAATTCTACTGAAGACTTGGCTGTGTGGGCATAGTTCCCTTTGCCTACCCAGAATGGGTGAAGAAAACAAAAAAAAATCTCTGCAATACTCTGTATTCTTTTAAGGTTGGCGCCATTTTCTAAAAATGTTCTTTGCGAGTTTAGTTTGTGTTTTTATTATTTTATTAAATTGCTTCATTTTTTCGCAACTGTATTAAAAATAGTTGTTCAGTACACGTGCGGAACCGTCATTGCAACTTGTTCCGACTGTCAACCCTCGCCTTCGGCTCGGGTAGACATTTGTCGGAACTCTTTGCAATGACAGGCTTTCCGCACTTGTAGCGAAATATACTATTTTAATACAGTTGCTCAAAAAGTGGCATATTACAGGGACGTATAGCGTTCGGGAAGTGAGCTATTACACACTCGTGCTTTTTCTTTACCTTTTCCGAACTCGTGCGTTCTCTTTCCCAACTGTCAAAATAATGTCTATTAAAAAGAAAAAACCAACCACGAAGTTTTTACAAAAAAAAATTCATAGAAGTTTTTATGATTCATGCAAATATTTCTAAAAAGAAGCTACTAATTTGTTTCAATATCAGATTTAATGATTTTATTCAATGAGTTAGGTTAAGTTTAATTTCATTTCATCTCATTAAATTTCATGTCAATAAAAAAATTCTACTGAAGACTTGGCTGTATGGGCATAGTTCCCTTTGCCTACCCAAAATGGGTGAAGAAAACAAAAAATAATCTCTGCAATACTCTGTATTCTTTTACGGTTGGCGCCATTTTCCAAAAATGTTCTTTGCGAGTTTAGTTTGTGTTTTTATTATTTTACTAAATTGCTTGATTTTTTCGCAACTGTATTAAAAATAGTTGTTCAGTACACGTGCGGAACCGTCATTGCAACTTGTTCCGACTGTCAACCCTCGCCTTCGGCTCGGGTAGACATTTGTCGGAACTCTTTGCAATGACAGGCTTTCCGCACTTGTAGCGAAATATACTATTTAAGGGTTACTTCAGAGAAGGGACAGCGCGGCTGTCTATCACGTGCATTTTTATATTAACCTGATAATGTTTTACCACTAATTAACCTCAACATGATATATGTATATCATTATCATCAAAATCATTCGTATTTTAAGTATGTAATTACGATTAGGTATTCAATATAGGAGAGGTTAATGTCCAGCATTGGGTCTCAAAAAGGTTGATCGAAATTATAAGATAACCTTTCCTGATTCCATGTCAGGGAAGGTTATCTAATAATTGAATTTACAAACTCCCTTCTATTAGATATTTACACACACCTGTACCTACTAGTTAATAAGCCACGGTAACTGGGCCGGTGGCCTCGATACTGCGTGCTCACGAAATCGCAGCAACATTTGCATCGCTCGCTGCGACCCATAGACGTCCCACTGCTGGGCACGGGTCTCCCCCACAGACGCAGCTGCAGGAGGTCTAGAGCATACTCCACCACGCTGCTCCAATGCGGATTGGTGGAGGGGTTAGTGGCCAACCCAGTGTCGAATGTTCTCAAGCCACCCGAAGGTCTTCGACAAGGCTTAACGACTGTTTCCAACATTGAAAACAACCGGGACCGACGGCTTTACGTGCCCTCCGAAGCACGGTAGCGTCCATGAAATTTTGCCACTAGCGGGCACCCATCCACAAACCGACCGCGCCCGTCGTTGCTTAACTGTTTGGATCACATTGAATCGACCCTAGCCATTGGGCTATGGACGCTACATTTGCATACTACATTCTAAATACATTGTGTGACACCGTTCATTCCACGACTCTGAACGCCCGCAATTCATTGCATCAACAATGCCAGCCAACATCAGCGCTATACACCGTTAGTCCATTGAAATGTTACATTTTTTAGGCCTAACCTTGCGTTTTTTAGAGGACGCAATTTTATTTTTTTGATGTGTAGCGCTTATAACTTTTTTATTTATAGTTCTACGACAAAAAGTTACTGAACCAAAGTTGTAGAGAATTTAATTTGCAACAAAAATGTTGACAATATTTTTTTTTCTGTATATCGTAAAAACCATTTCAACCCCTAATTTCAAGATGGCGGCCGTGGCACAAGGGTGGCGACCCCACAAACTTGGTTTTAGCTTTACACTGACCCCCCCTACACATTAAAAAAAATATTGGTTGCCTGTAAAGTCGGTATACGGGCGAAAGTTTTACGTGACAACGACTGAGTGGTAAAATAATTTTAATGTGAATATTCATTCGTATAGTAGTATCGTCTCGTATCGTATCGTCTCTCTCGCTCTTAGGCGGGCTAACCATGCCCGAGTGGAAGGGACGCGTGCCTCTCACTCGCTCTCATTGTGAGCGCATAACGTGAGCGGAGCGTAACGCAGTTTCTTGAAGTGTCACCCGGCAAACCAATTTATAAGACGTTGTCACGTCAAAAATAAAATTGCGTCCTCTAAAAAACGCAGCCCCAAATGTAACTTTTCAATAGACTACGTTTAATTCCGATCGGACAGCGTATCTGTAATGTTGGCGCACCTGAGCCGCGCGTGCGTCATGATGTCCTCCGCCAGTTCCTCGACAACGGTGTACCTGCACTTGTTGAAGCTGAACAGGTCCGCGATGAAGCCGACGACCTCCGCCTTGAACGTGTCGCAGACGTGGCGCAGCCGCTCGCCGGGCCCGAGGAAGCCCCACACGAGCACCGGCAGCAGGTGCTCCGAGATGGAGTAGAAGTGCGCCATGAACCCGTCCGGGTGCTGCAGGTACCGCCGCTTCGCCTTTATCACCGACCACACCGCTGTCGTTAGTGCCTGAAATTGATCAAAGATCATTGAAATATCTAGACAGGCCCGTTGGCGCAATCGGTAGTGACCCTGTCTGTTGCGCCAAAGGTCGTGGGTTCGAATCCCACTCAGGACAAATATTCGTGTGACGAACACTTGTATTTGTTCTGTGTCTGGATGTCAATATTATCTATTTAAGTATGTATTTAAAAATATCTATGTATGTATATCAGTCTCTGACACCCATAACACAGGCTCGCGCCTACTTTGGGGTCAGATGGCCGTGTGTGAGAATGTCCAAGATATTTATTTATTATTTTAAGAATGGTTAAAGCAGAGAAGCGTGTCAGTGACTTTCCCGTGACACTTTGTTAGCATAGAGGTTTCGGCTCGCGCCGACACCTCGATACAAGATCGACCGAGTTAAGTAACGTTTGGAGCGGTCAGTCGTTGTGACTATCGAACTTCCCTCTCACTCGAGCGGTCCAGATTAAATTCCAAGCGACACACTCCAATGTTTTTTGTAAATTATGTGCGACTAGAGAACTTTGCTGTAACGGTTTATTAAGGTAAACAAGGAGCTGTCATCGGTAGCCTAGCAACTACTAAAAAAATAGGTGCATAGAACCTTTTGTAGTAATATCAGAAAGATATTAATTTTGTATTGACGTTCTCCAAGGCACGTGAAGTTTACCAATCCGACTTGACCAGCGTGGTGGATTAAGGCCTAACCCCTCCAATTCCGAGAGGAAACCTAACAGTGGGAGATCTGGTTTTAGCTGGCTCTATACAACGAGGTGGACTGACGACCTGAAGAAGACAGCGGGACCGTTGGATTCAGAGGGCGCAGGATCGGGAGGAGTGGCGACGATTGAGGGAGGCCTTAGTCCAGCAGTGGACCCAAAAAGGCTGATGGATGGATGATACAACCAAGTGAAAGATGTGACTCACGGTCTCCTTGAAGCCGTCGGAGAGCCAGCGGTTGCGAACGACGGCCAGCACGGAGGCGGGCGGCGCGGCCAGGTCCTCGAACGCGTCCAGCAGGATGTAGTCCAGCACCACGTCGTAGAACGTCAGCACCTGGAGAGCAGGGGCGACGGGGAACGATCAATTACTGTGTTAAAAAAGTGCGTGAGTACAAAGTACACATGTCAGAAGTGAAACTACTTTGGCGAAATATTCAGATATACCTACTCAAAAAAAAGAATAAATATAAATATTCATTTGAAAGTCTTGTTGTTTTATTACAAAACTTAAGTTATGTTAGTCTTTATAAGTTTTAATTTCAATTTAATTTTCATTTATTGCCATATACACTTACAATATCCAGTCACATTAAAAATAGCAAACCAGGACCAGATGTCACCTGTTATTTGACTCATACGGTTTTGTGTTGCTTGACAGCGACGCAGGGCAGAGATACTGTACTTCGTGGATAGAGAGAGTATTCGGAGTCAGAATAGTGGGTTGTTTTATGTTCGCACCGCACGGTATCTCTAAATGACGATTCCGTTTAGCGATCTTTTACCTGTATTTTGTCTTATTTAGTTTGTCGTATATCGTATATCACGAACGTTGCATGCATTTCTGTTTCATCGAACGTTGCATGCTGCGTGACGCATTTGCGTTTCATCCGTAAAAAATTTACCATCATGCGCCTAAAGAAGTTTTACTTCAAAAAATCGCTACGCACTCATAGAAGTAAATATAATAGCGTACTAGAACCGACATTAAGACTCGACTAAGCTTTGTGGAACATTAGAGAGTCTACTCGTAATATCCTTAGTCTGTGCCAAATGGCCTTAAAATTTGTGTTTTCAAGTGTTTAATTAGACGAAATTAGTGTTGCAGGTTGGTAAGCTAGAGTTCCTGCTAAAATGTTTTTATCATAATCAGTTACACACCTTAACACCTTTACTGGAGAGTTCACTTTCAATGACGGGCCAGTTGGCGCCGTCCGTCGCCCACGACACCATCTCCTCGTAGGCCACTAAAAACTCCTTCGGTTCCTAAAATGATAAAACATTCTTCTCTAATATAGTTAAAAATAAAATAACACTAGTAAAACAAAATTTATATTTAAAGGGGAGCATAATTCTTTCTATATGGAAGGTCAGGGGGCCTAGACAAGTGGCAAAAACGCTAGTAGAATAGATTAGCAAATGTATGGGATTGACATTCGCTTACGACTAATTAGTCGCTATCGACTAAAATAACGCTAATCTATTCTATTTCTATTCTACTAGCGTTTTGCCACTTATCTAGCCCCCCAGGCAAGGCCACTAAAAACTCCTTCGGTTCCTAAAAAGATAAAACATTCTTCTCTAATATAGTTAAAAATAAAATAACACGAGTAAAACAAAATTTATATTTAAAAGGGAGCATAATTCTTTCTATATGGAAGGTCAGGCAAGAATTAGACAGGCATTCCAAGTACATATGTACTTCCAAATCAATTATATCGCAGATACTTATAACAAATTGGTTAAGTTGGTTTCAAAATTCTATGGCTAATCTTGGGAGCTTTATGCTCGGAATTTTATAGAGCCAGGGCTCCAGAAGGTCTCTTTTCAATGCCTTTAACGACGGGCACTAATATCGAAGCGCAATTATAAATTCAAATCTCTGTTTTCGTTTTTTATACCTTGACAGCATATAGCAGCTGGTCCGTACATAAGCACGTGACATCCAACTACAAGGGGCCCCATATACGGTACGATTGATCTGTACGATCGATCTGACGGAAATCGTAAACGATCGATCGCCACAAAAATGCCACGCAAAAAATCAAATCGTTAACGATCTTGACATACACTATCAATTCGTCTTTCCGATCGGTTTGAAACGACGGATCGTACAGATCAATTGTACCGTGTATGGGACCCTTAAGGGGGATGGTGGCGTCGCGGAAAGCCGTCGCAAAGAACGTTTTAAGTACGAGAGAATGTCCATCCAATAATCCACATTTATTCCGCACTAGCTTTTACCCGCGGCTCCGCTCGCGTGGTTAAAGGGAATTAACAATGCCATCTATTAACAACATCCGGAACTACATATCTAGCAAATAACAAAACATTGATATCTTCTCATGGCGATGTTTTACCGCGGTAAAAAGTAGCCTACGTCACTCTCCACCCTCCTCACTATCTCCACACACAACAACCATACCATATAATAGATTCGTTGCGACGTGAAAGCCGGACAAACAAACAAACAAACACACTTTCACATTTATAATATTAGTATGGATACCTTGTCGGCGTAGAGCAGCAGGTCGGTGAGCACCTGCCGGCCGGCGTCCACGAACCAGGCGGCGACGGCGGCGTCGCGGAAGGCCTCGCGGAAGGCCAGCCGCAGGCACTGCAGCTTGCACAGGAACTCCGCGTCCGACGCGCACTGCACCACCTCCGTCCGCAGCGTTCTGGTTACAGGACCGTGGGAAGAACTACATCACGTATGGCCTTTGTTGCATTACAGTGTGAGTAAGGATGATTTGACCCATACAAAAATACCGTAACTTTGACATAGTACATTAAAAGATTTTTAAAGAACTCCAAGCAAGCTTGAAGGAAGGTCAATCTCAGGCACTGCAGACCACCTCCGGCCGCCTCTCTGCTTATAAGGCCGACTAGTTTTCAATGGATTTTTACTGCTGGCCCTTGTGGCCTTTATTGCATTACCGAACAGAAAAAGACAGGCAGATGATGCGAGCGAGCGACATTTGTCAACAGAAATGTTAACAGAAATACCTATGTAGGTGGGTAGGTACTATCAATACGTAGGTGCGATAAATTGAGTCCATTTGATTAAATATGCAATCCGTGATGAAGCTTACCTATAAGGAATTCCATTTTCTAATTGCTTCACCGCTGCTTGATACAGGTCCAAGTTTTCAATCTCTGGTATAATCTCCGCCAGATCGTCGAATTCCCTTAGATCTGCGACCTGCAATATTTTAAACGAAATGACTTAATTGATTGCTTTAATATTGGCAATCAAACCTCAAAATGTTTACTCTTCAGACGAAAATCGGACAGATAAAAGTCTCAGGTGGCCAATACCAGAGAAAAAGGTGCGCAGAGTTGGGGCAATTTCCAACCGTTACCCGCGCCGAGCTCGCTGGTCAAGGAACAGCAGCTCGGAGAGCCCTAGTGTCCAAGGCTACGAGCGAGGAGCTCCTAGGTGTGTTCTGACGAACACCCTCAGTACCTGGTCCTCGGCGGAGGCGAAGGACTCGGCGCTGGAGTGGTGGTGCGGGCGGTGCGACGAGGGCGAGCGCGGGGGCGAGCGCGCCAGCCGCGCCGCGCCGCCGCCGCTCTCCGACCGGAACAGCACCGACCGCTGGTCCAGGAACAGCAGCTCGGAGAGGCCTAGTGTCCAAGGCTACGAGCGAGGAGCTCCTAGGTGTGTTCTGACGAACACCCTCAGTACCTGGTCCTCGGCGGAGGCGAAGGACTCGGCGCTGGAGTGGTGGTGCGGGCGGTGCGACGAGGGCGAGCGCGGGGGCGAGCGCGCCAGCCGCGCCGCGCCGCCGCCGCTCTCCGACCGGAACAGCACCGACCGCTGGTCCAGGAACAGCAGCTCGCAGCGCTCCTGGATACAGAACATACATTTTCTGTTTCATAGCAAATCCATATCCATACTAATATTATAAATGTGAAAGTGTGTTTGTTTGTTTGTCCGGCTTTCACGTCGCAACGAAGCTATTATATGGTATGGTTTTTGTGTGTGGAGGTAGTGAGGGTAGGGGTAGTGGGGTAGTGAGGGTGGAGAGTGACGTAGGCTACTTTTTACCGCGGTAAAACATCCCCATGGGAAGATATCGATGTATTGTTATTTGCTAGCTATTTAGTTCCGGTTGTTGTTAATAGATGGCATTGTTAATTCCCTTTTCCCACGCGGGCGGAGCCGCGGGTAAAAGCTAGTTCTACAATATGTATGTAGGTTTTAATAGGAAACCAGTGACGGAATGGCATCGTAATTCATCGGGCGGTTTGTATAGAACGGATTTTAAAATTATGTGTAAATACACACAACAATACAAACAACCATTGATCGACCCAAGCAAGAGGAATGGTAATGGATAAGCATCGCACCGTCGGTAAATAATGCCAACGCAGAATCTCGAAAGGACAACATAGGGTACCGTATGATCACGATCACGCGCATTGCAGATCCGGCGTAGTTTTACATCACTTTCCATTTTGGTACACACAAGATTTGTCCGCCTATACTATGAAAATCCAAATGTTAATATTGAAACTATGATTCCATACGGCCGCCGCGTTTGCCCTGCTAGTGTAGATACTCGTACCTGCAGCAGGTAGGCATTCTGCAGCAGGTCCTGGATCTCGCGGCAGAACTCGGCCTCGTCGGGCGAGGTGAGCGCCAGCGTGCCCGCGCCGCCGCCGCGCGCGCCCAGCGAGAACGCCGCGAGCGCGTCCTCCCAGTAGTTGATGCTCGTCTCCAGCGCCTCCATGCCTGCAAGCACAACAAACAATCTTTGTGGTACTACAATACGAGTAAATGTGTACGTGTTACGTTCAGTTCAGTGGACCAAATAAAAAAACTTAGGTTGAGATGAAAATCGGTATCGGCCGCCCCCCGACGAGGTGGACTGACGACCTGAAGAAGACAGCAGGAAACCGTTGGATTCAGAGGGCGCAGGATCGGGAGGAGTGGCGACGATTGAGGGAGGCCTATGTCCAGCAGTGGACCCAAAAAGGCTGATGGATGGATGGATGGATGAGATGAAAATGGCACGTTGTAACTTCGATAAATCGACCAAGTGGATAATAATGAGAATGGCGATAGGTAAAGCATATTGAATCTCCAGATTATTCTAACCGAAATTTAAAACGATGGGTATAGGTATATTCTACGAACCTGGTGTTTAACAAAAAAGAAAAAAAAAACTTACTGGACCCGACCACGGAAACTCGGCCATTAAACGCAACATAAAATTAAACGTGCGACATGATTTGCACGTAAGACACCTCCCATGGACAAGCTCAAAAGAACGTACCAACATAAAAAACTGGCAAGATTCTCATGATAGGCGTTATAGATTCCAAAATCGACAAGGCTAAACCGAATACGTGCCAATTGGTACGTTTTTTGTTTATTCCGCATAGCGCAGGGCAACGAGCAAAACGCCATGTTAATTTGTTTATAAGCACATTTTTAGCACTGAATTCTATGGAGGAGAATTCAATAGGACTGAATTCTAAAGCATAAAATAATCATTGCAAGTAGATATGAATTTACATTACTGATTTCTTCCGTACTTCATCATATAATTTAATATGTAACCTTTGATTATATGTATCCTAATATTTATTAGGTCACGTCAAATTGGTCAGTACATTTAAATAATGACGATAAATAATACCACAGTAAAATGTGTAAATAAAAATATAATTGCTGAAATGTATGATAGATTTTACAATAAAATTATTTTAGTATTATTATTAGTATTAGTTCATTCTTCGTTATTATGGGTAATGATTTATATCTATTTATAAGTATGTATTGATATTTTATAGTCCTTTAACATCATGACAACTAATAAGCCCCAGTTTATATTCAGCCAGTACCTATTGCTTAGTCTACTTATTAGTCTTAGTTATAGGTAAGATAAAACACATACCTACTTGCATCTGCTAACTTTAAAAACATTTTTAATCAAAATTTTTGCGAAGCATGATGATTCTATGCCAGCCACATTGAAATGTAAAAAATTTTTCAGGATTCTACAAATGCTGTAATCTCAGATCTCATTATGGTACTTTTTTCACACAACCTAAATTTCATCTGTAAATTTGTCTGTGGATCATAAAATGTACAATTATGCAGGTACATAGTAGATCAGCAATAATCATTAGAAATAAACAGAACATCATGCTACAAGTCCGCTCTTAATTTTTTTTTAATTAAAAATATTAATTTATTTACCTAATTTTAATTGCAATACTTCTGCAATTAGACTTAAATTTAGGTAATGTTATTCTACAAATTTAATAGAATGACTATGAAAATATGTCATGCTTAATATCTGGTCCGTTTGACTGAAAAGATTGTAACTGTTGCAAGTGTTGTAAGGTATCTTGTATGCCACTGTTGAGGTCCTGTATGGTTCCTGCAATGGCAGTTACCGCATCAGCCACTCTGTCGTCTATAGCACTTCGCCTCTCTTCCTGGGCCCTCATGATAGCTGCCATTGATTGCAATGCTTCTGCCATTCTCTCCTCTGCCGCTATTCGTCTTTCTTCCAAATCCAGTGCCCATTTCGGTGGTGGTGTCATGGCATGAGAGTTTTCTTCTGTAATATAAATTTATAATATATTTAGTAATACTCATAAACTGGAACCTAGGAAATTCATTGATTCTACTTGTATCTTATATTTTGGTATAATATGCTGTAAAAAACTTTTCTTTATAATTAATGATTATTACCTGTAACTATCTTAGTACTGATCAAAGAATGATTTTTTTTCACATCAACAGATGCTAGGCTTTCATGAGTATCTTCATAGTTTTGTTCTGAATCAGAGTCATTTGCTGTTAACATCTCCAGCTTACTCGAAGATGTAACTGCAGAGGTCTCAGAGCTGACTCCACTGAGCTCCAGAACCCGAACTTCTAGATCATCGAGGGGCACAAGTCGATTGGATTTGCCATCAGCCACAGAATGAAATCTTCTAGCATCCCTTGCTTTTTTCTTAATCTTGTGACGCCATTCAAACCAATACTATAAAGTAGATATTTATACTTTGATTTTAGTATAATTTCTAATAAATATTGGTTTTATATAGATAAGCACCAAACATACCTACCCTTTTCCACTCATCTGGTGACTTATGTCTCCCACTGGGGACAGTATTCAGCCGTTTGGCTACGGCAACCCACCTCTGCCTCATCTCCTGGTGGGTCACGGGGGCGTCGCGAGGCAAGCCATTTGACATGTCCTTGTTTCTCTCCAGAAAATCTATTAGGATTTCTAGTTGTTGCCTTAATACTCGTCTAGGAGGAGCCATGACTGAAAACGTATACGTTAATTTAATACTAATATTACCTAAATAAATCAAATCATATTCAAATACTCAAAATCTCAAAATCTCTCGTAAGAGAATTCTGATTCAATATGAGTCCTAGGCTCACCAACTAGCGCTGCAAAACACGAGTGAATTTATATTTTAAAATAAAATGCAGTTTACCTTAAAATAATGTACATACTTACATAGTTTTCAGTCAGAAAATTACAACATTCTTGATAGTTTCAAGTTTGTTTTGTTTATTATTATTTATTTACCTATCACCTAGCTAGATATGTCTCGCGCTAATTTTAAGTTTTGAACTCGACACAAGTAATTTCTTTTCTTTCACTGATGATGATGATGATAGTTGTGTAAAAATAATGGAAAATGATACATAACTTAATTACAATTTATCGACACTAGTCACTAGTCCGAGGTCGGCGAGGTTTTTTTATTTTTGTTTGGTCTGTGGTTTGGTCCGATCAATCTTTCAGATAAATAAAATGTACTCTGTCTGTGGATCAATCAAGGAACTTAAAATTAATAAATTATAATCTGTGAGCTGTGGTGACGATTGGCGACTAGTATGACCAATAGAAAAATCTATTTAGACATCACTACATACATAATATATGTACTAAAATTAAATATTATAATAAAGTTCTACTCATGTAGTTAATGTATGTATTCAAGGAAAACAATCAATTTATTCCCCATTCACAATTTTCACAAACAACAGGTAACACTGACAGTACTTTCATCACAACAAAGATGGCGCCAGCTTTTTATATTTCTATAGTCCTAAAAATTTACGAGGAAGTGAGTGACTCGAAAAATAAAGTTTGTGGAACTAAAACCATGGGTCTCACCCTAGTCTCACCACCTAGCAAACATTAAGCCCAATTTAGTATTGGATACGAATTATGATACCATCTCTCGTCGAGTTCATTGAGTAGTACATGTAAAGCTAGTGGTACTACGCACCATGCACAAGCTTACCTTTTCGATCACCGTCATTACATATTGTTTTACTGCATGGTATTTACTTATTGAGAAGGCAACACCATAGAGAGAGAGTCCAGACCAGATTACCAGTAATGAAAATGTAAGAAATACAATAGCGTACAATGAAAGCTGTAGTTTGAGTCAAACGGCAGGTCATCTGAACTTTTAAAAAGGTCAAGAAATTACTTCGTATTTTTCAAAGATGTTCAATGTAAATCAAATATTTTTTGAGTCATAATCATAACCATTATGACCCAGAAAAATTTTATTTAGCTAAAAAATATATTTTAGGTATAAAAATATAATAATTGTAACTGGATCGCGCCACATGGCAGGTAGGTACCTAGCTAATTGCGAGCGGAAGGCGGGGTTGGCCGTGTCGGATTACTGCCATCGTAATTAATTTACTTACCCTGAATTTATTATTATCTAACCTCCGCGAGCAAACTCACTTGTTACAGTTGTCACCCCCAAGTCCTATCACGTTACGAAGAATTATTTATTCATTAAGTTTTGCTTTTGACCCATTTGTTAAATTATCACGCAATGAATATGAACTAAATTCCTCCCTATCCAACTCAATAATGTTTTTCGAAAATAATGTCTGTCTGTCATCACGTAAAAGCCCCGACGGATTGAGATGTAACTTGGTGAAATTGTTACATAAACTCCTGGTTATATTTTAGGCTACCTACTTTAATTCTCGGAAAATATTGAGGTTCCCTAGGGATACGCTATGAAGGGTTTGTATGGGCTTTTTGTTAAATCGCTACAGATTCATATCAAATTTGCAACAAACGTTCCATAAATGATATAATGAAATATGTGTAAACCAGATTTTCTATAAAATATAACTATAGGAAAAAAAAATGTAGATACATAATATAATTATAATCTTTTCAAAACGCGCTATCTCACGGCGACCCATTTATGATTTTGTGCTATATTTGGGAAATAGTCTTTATTTTTTAATATGTGATCTGAAATAAAAAATCAGGGCTTTTTGTATTTTAATCTATGAAGGGTTGAAAATGGGGTGGAAAGTTGTGACTGAAGAGAAGTACCTACCTAAGTTTGTCCAGAGTCCTTGAACGTCAAAACCTATTGACACAACGATTAACGTTTAAGCCACTTTATTTGGGTGATCTTGAATGGACTGGTTAGTTAGGTTGACGAGTAGATTATAGCAACTAGCAATAAAATTAAAAACCAAACCAAACTGCCGCAATGTCTAATTCCACGCGAGCGAAGCTGCAGGCGTCGTCCTCTAGTTTTTAATAAAATGTGATCTTTAATTCTGGTACATATAATCTATATTCTTTACCAACCTATCTGAGATAGAAATGTGTGTGTACCTACAGCATGTACGCAGACTACTCTGCGGGCTAAATTCTGATAATACATAATTATTAATTAATTTTACCCTCGATTTTATGGACTTATTTTAAATATCAAGGGCTTAGCTTAGCATGATGATATAATTATATACGGGTAATTAAAGACGGATCGGTCAAGTTAAATGATCTTAAATCTATTATTACTTACTTTTAATAAAACTCTAACGGCGTTCAATAAAACTTTCAAAAAACTTTTTAATAGGTAGGTACTACCGGAAGTAACTATGTACTTAGTAATCTGTGGATGACCTACCGGTAAATTGTTAATTGCGTATGACTTCCAAATTACGAATGAAAAGCCAAAGAGACAACAAGCCATATTGTTTTAGGCGATTAAATAAGTAACCGCACTAAACTTGCAAAATGCGAAAACGTGCCGGCTCGTTCGCGATAAGAGGAAAATGGTGGTTTTAAAATATTTGGACGGGTTGAAATTCGTTTTAAATTAACGGCAGCGAATGGCTCCTTGGAGAATTCCGCGCGAGCGTGGCGGATAAACGACAGCGCGCCCCGCGCGGAGCGCCAGCCACCGCCACTCCACTCGCTCGCCAAGTCCGCCAAGTCGCCACGCCAGTCCACCGGAACCTCTGCACTGCGACGGTGCGTTCTACGCTCCCCTTTCTAAACACTACCAACAATAAATACCACTCACGTCCATGGAAGTACGTCACGTTCGCTAGTGCTCTGTTATCAACGTTCTCACCTGTGTATGCACCCTGGAAAAGCCTAGTTCTGGGAATTTTCTCAGAAGCTCCATTGCCCGCGCTTACTGACGCAGATCTCGAATCTTTTTGATTCGACAAAAGGTAAGAGTTATTCCATTGTCAGTGATAAATAAACACTGATTGCAACGAACATTTTAAAATTTGAGCTCTTTGAGGATTTTATAAACAGTTCTGTGCTTTTTTAAGAACTTCAGACATGTTGGTAAAATTCCTTTGAAGGATTGTAATTTTGTACACATTTTTTTTTTCTTGTAATATTTAAATATTAAATTGAACAGACAATAAACCGCATAAACTGATAAGGGATCCTACGAACACATTAAATAAAATGCCAGAACCGCTAATTCTGTCCGAAAAATTTGGGATCTTTATCGAATTTATCTCGGATTCCTATTCGCTTCAGAAGTAGTGCCAAAATATTTTTATTTATAAACATCCATGCACGGTTTATACTTATTTAGAAAAGGACCTCCTAACACGTTTCTTGGAAACCGGTTCGGTCGATACACGTTGTTCCACCGCCAAGACTTATGCAATGGACAAATGAATCTTCAATACCGGCTCGCTTTGAGCCGTCTGACCCGAAGAGTTATCGGTCGAGACGTTATTTGAGCATGACAAGCAAAAGGTGTACAAATGTGTCTCGTTTAGTAAAAATATACATAAAATAACATCTGTATTACCCCGAAGGGACAGGTAGACGTAGTTGTTGTAGTTGATATACTCACTTTTCACCAGTTTTGATTAGATCCCATGAAATAGGTGGTGAGCCGATTGCCATATAACAGAGACGTATCCAAACTCTGAGCAAGGTAAGTACTACTGGGAATTTCAAGATAGAAAAATTCAATAATACTTTGTCTGACCCCCCTGATCGAACCCAGAACCAGCTTAGCAATCATGCTTGCGACCAGTAGACCAAGGAGATATGTAGTTATAGTTATAGATACATAAAGAATATTTAGAATTATTTTAATAAGCGCAAACTGGCAATATTTATCATCTACATTACGATATAGACGTAATACTAGAACCATAAGAATACCGCCTTCGTTGTTTTATTCTGCCCAAAGGTTGACAGGTTGACTGGCACAGAATGCTTTAACATTAAGTCCGCCTTTTGTCGCCGAATATTTTATAGGTACAATAAAGATTTAATAAATAAATGAATAAATAAAACATCAAAAGAAATATCATATTACAGTTTTTTTAATAATCTAAAGCGACTTTAGCGGTCTTATATAGAAAAAAAAAACCAAATACGCCAAAGCAAGAATTCAATAAATTCTTTAGACTATGACTCAACATGGAGTATTTGGGTATATTGAACAATTTACTTTGCGAAGAGACGATGCATAGAAGCATAGAACATCTGTCATCGAAAAAAATGGTCTGGATCGAGCTTTGTCAGCGGCAGCTGCGCCGGAGATCCACGTGCCCGACCCAAAAATAATAATGATTTCGCATTTTATATCCGAACATTAGTCAATATCTCCGCAGTGCAGCTGTGACCGTCCGATAAACGTTCACATTTTCAAAAACGCATTTAGCAAAATATTTGCAGGCTTTCTGTTAATGCACTTAGATGTATTTTTAAAAATAATCAGGTAGTTAAATAATTTATGAGCAATGTTTTTCTGGTTGCTATGTACCTTGGTAATGTTTTGAGATGTTAAATTTAAAGCATCCAATAAAAATTTGAGCAAATTCATGAAGAATATCAAATGAAAGATAATAAAATAAGTAATTTACTAAGATTTCACGATTTTTAATGACCTATATAAATAAAGTTATTCCGTTGCATTAATACCACACGAAGCGCTGAAGACATATTGGCAGGCTGGTTCAATTACATATCCACATTATCCACCAATAGAATTCATTATATCACTTAATAATCTATAATTAAATGGAGATGGTAACTGTCATTGAAGATTACCTTTACTATTAGTAACAGACACCTTCAATTATTATAGCTCCAAGGTTTTGAGAAGCGTAATGTCGTGTCGTGCCGTACGTATATGCACAGGATAACTAACTGTCACTTGCCAAAGCCAATCGAAGGATTTAGCTGTCAAACTTGAACAGGTAACTTCTCAATCAAGCTAACATCTAATTTACCATCAGATCGGTCAAGTCGTAGGTATATTCTAAATATAATTAGCCCTGGTAATAGCCCTGTGTTTTAAGTAAGTGACTTGGTGGAATAGCTTTTACAGTCTGTTAAAATGAAGGATTCTTCTTTTAGATAAAACTAAAAGGTCATCTCAGTTAATTAAGAATGCTAAGGGGCGAAAACCTGATTGTTACGCTCACGTCAGCGGACAACCAACGTACCGCCCGCGGCCGGCCACTTGGCGTCAGCATATCGATCTGCAAGTTTATACGGCTCACGTCATTCGTATTTAGGAAGTTACTCCATTCATAAAACACAAAACAAACAACTTAAGTTCCGTGCCCGGGTTCAATTACGTGCGTGTTTTGTTAGCAATTTAACTACCTACTCCACGTTACCTACCACGTTACGAATGCAAACGCGAAGTTTATTTTTACATAGGCTAAGTAGTTTCAATTAACGAAAGCAACAAGTTGCTACATCTCGTTTGTGTCGCGGAAGGGCATGATTCAAAGTAGGTACGCAATTCATCTAAGTAGTCAATACACCGGCACTTGTGATATCAGTTACTTAAAAGGTTAATCAGATGGCACTACCCCACGTTCGTTCGCTGCCAGTTGCTTATTTCCGCCGCTACGATACGGTAGTACTTGTGATTAATTACCTCTGTATCTATCTATGCTAATAATATGCCACGAGAGTTCGTTCACCTAACGATTTTTTACTTTGCATCTGACATAGATGTTGTATATAAAAATGGGATACGATTTACATCGAATCACTGAAAGAAAACATGCCAATTTTATTCAATTTTCTGCGAAAATATGCACCCTATATAAGTTTGACACAAATACAAATTCCATTCAGCTCGTGTCGCTGAGATAGCCTACTAAAGGGGGCGAAGACTGTTCGGAGACATTTCATGACAAAATAAGGCCGCACGTTGTCGTCTGGAAAATTACGGCAATTTTTGGGGAGCCAAGAGCCAACCCTGAAACGTAATTAAGCGTGCCAAGCTAGCAGGAAGATTCACGTTGATTAAATGTGCCTGATGTTTTAAATTTTTTAATAAAATCTGAAATCAATACCAAGTAAGGCTACGCTTCGAATAGTAACAACACAATACAGGATGTTTGTAATTCTAATGTATCTAGATAGATGCTAATTTGTCCTAGAGCAATAATAAATTAAGTGTTGAAGGGAGACCCAATAATTTTCATGTTAAACACGTATTTACTTACGCTTACTACCAAAAATAATGTACATACCTACTGGATTTTCGGCAGCACGGAGTCACTCGCGTCCCTCGGGCTTGCGAATTGGGGAAAGTTTCAAGAAACTTACCAACTGTCATATTCACCTGGGTGCAATAACATTGAGGTTTATGTTGAATCCTTATAAAGAGAGGGTTATAATTGGGGTTCATTAATTTTTGCGCGAAGGTACTTTCATACACTCATCAACGTCATCATCATGACCATAATCCATGAACCCATCTTAAAGGAGAATTTACCTAGGCTTGCTCATCATAAAACATTCTGTTCGCTTGATTAAAGCAAGTGACTCGGTGAAGAGAATCTGAATTCTGAAAAACGATTGAACGAGTAGACAAAAACTTTTTACATAGCAAACAGTCGATTTTCTTAACATACTTGAATGTCAAAACATGATCGAGGTCACGACACTAACGAAGGGCTGAGGGTCCACTTTGGAGGAAGTGGTTTGATGAGTGAGGGGCTAAACAGAGGGCGGTTCGTATTCGTATGCAGGCCGCGCGAGCGATCGATACGCGCCCGCGCGACGGCGACTCAACGCTACAAGTAACAACAGTGGTTCAGCAAATACACTCGCGAAAATTCACTTCGCTAATATACCACGGGAAATTCACTTGCCGATAGAGCTCGGGAAATTGATTTACCTAATACTTTACTACAGGTTTGAAGCGCTGTTTATGACGGCTGAGCGAGCACACAAGCTCAATGTTTAGCGCGGTTGACCACGGTTGGTCTTTTGGCGGCAACCGGTTTCAATTTATTATGTGAGTTGTGTTTTAATGTGGCCAATTTACTCATGTAATCTGTAAAGTTAAATTTCGTAAGAATAATCTACATCCCTTCTACTACATATTCTTTTCAAACGAAATGGAAGCTCAATGCTAAATACATCCAAATTCCACAATATCAAACACTACTCACCACCATTGTACCTACGACGAAAGCTACATGTGCGTTTTAATGTTCAAAATTGGTCTAACTATTGTCTTCATTACATACTTGCTTACGTATCTTCATTAATAGTAAGACCAATATAGAATTCAGCGATAAAATTAAGTAATATTTCCGGAGAATACACGTAAGTAATTCTGACCCATTACAATTTTTATTTATTCAACAAAACGAATGGTTAAACATAAACAACAATAAATTACAATAGTTACGGCAGTAAATCAGAATGATTAGATACGATTCGATAAGACTTATAACGGATTTCTTTCATTCCGTGGGGCGACGAAAACAACACGCTTGAGCATTTAAGTAACACAACCAAACCAGTATGTGCATGTAATGAAATAAATAAATTTAAGTAAGCATATAAAACACTCGTAAAATACTTTAAATGAATTCAACTCACATGAGTTAGCCAATATTGACATCATAATACTACGTCTGTTACAACATCCTGTTTTTTAAACCGGTAATAATGATGAAACAAACAGTACTGTAGAATGTCACAAAGTTACTCTGCAAATAGGAGCTATAAATCGTGAGATGATATCATTCTTGGCGACAACACCGAGGGCAAGAAACGGAAAAAAACATTCGTTGACGGCAAGCGGAGTAACCATGAACGAGTAACCGGCCGCTGACCGCGTGGCCCTGATCTTGGCGAAAAGAGCGCCCGCCAAAGATAGTAAGCTCAGTTATCGCAAATAATATGCCCACGTACTGGCTGCTATGATAACGTGCCAATCAGACGAGACAGAGCATGATGTATGTAGGTAAGTTTGCTGTTGTTTGTTGCAAAGCTTTATAAATGGGTTTTACACACTAACACTAACACTTATTCGTATGAAGACCTTTCAATATTTTTAATAGAAAAAGAAAACTAGATAGAGATTTAAGATATATATTGAATCCCGAGTGTGTTATTATTTAGAGGAATATGTAATATGTAATATTGTAAACAGAAAATATCACAACATAATTTATGTGTATCTTTAAGGTTTCACCGAAGAGTTTGTTTAGTCTAGGCTTTTGAGACGACGAAAACGATTCACATGTTTACATATTTCTAATTTCACATATTGATATATCAAAAGCTTGTCTTATTGCATCCAGAAATATTGTCCAATAAGTAATAGGTAGGTTTGGGGTGAAAGAAAACCTTCAGATCCACATAAAATTACTGCCTCGGAAAAAAGATTGATTTCTTCAATTAAGGTGTATGATTGATTATGGCCTAAACGTTTGACATAACCATTTAATCCGTAACCTATTCACTTGTATAGTTCCTCTTCTTTAATTGATTTTAAACGCAGTAACCATGATGCGCTTCCGCATACTCCAGACGTGGTCATTAGCTTTCATAAACGCCGTTTAAGACGTCTCAATTAGCAAATGAGTCTATTTATGACTACGGATATGCAGTATCCGTTGTGTTGACATCGAGCTAGTCAAAGGCTGATGCGGATTCCCTGAATCTTCTGCCTTATACATTTATCTTATTGTATGTTTTGCCAAACTACTTCACTTCAACCATCTTCAAATTAATATGTATTCCATAGTAACTTTAGTTCAGCGGTGTACTGCTCAGTTCAGTAAGGTGAATTATGAACTTGTACTCATAAAATATTGCTAATATCTAATGTACTTCTATTCTGGACGTCTGCTCTAGGTACAATCGGTAACTTGCACCCTATTAGGAACAGAATGAAAGTGCTTTGAAGAGATGTGTCAGGATCTGGATGGTAAGAGTACGAAATACAAAATAATAGTAAATAATAATACCCAGCGACTCTTACGGCACATAAGCGTGTTTAGCACAAACATACATAATCTGACTGATGAATTAGTAAACAGACAAGCTATTACGGTCATGTCTTAAATGTAGTTTATCATGCGGTTACCTCAGTTGATAGATACTGTTTCCATGCGGGGAGCGCAAACTGTTTGCTAATAGCTTAATGCACTTCCAACTCTCCGGACAATCGGGGGGGACTTGGGCGCCGCAAGTAAGCATAGACATACATACATATGATGTGACTGGACGGCTTTATTTATGTACATCGTCTACTACTTAATACTGATATGGAAGGATAATTTTAAGAAGGAAGGGGAAATACTAGTCCTATGAGATTTGTACTTAAGAACTATGATGAATTGATTATGCTTGCATATTAAAAGTTAGATACCTATTGAAGAAAGTTCGTGATATAAAAAAGGTTAATTAAGTACTTACTTACTCGACCAACTATAAAACAGATTACTTATTAAAGAAAGAATTTACAGTTTTATTCAAAGTTGTCTACATTATTGAAGTTTCTTAACACTAACAAAATATTGAACCTAGACCTTTCGGCTACCTATATTATGAGTTTTCAGATAGCTGAGCTTAGATAGGGCTATATTTTATCGGGGAAGCTAACTGTTTGCTAATAGCTTAATGCACTTCCTATTACTGTCCTGTAATAGGAAGTGCTGTGTGTACACTAAGGGACGCTTCGGAAAATGATAGGAAGTTCATTAACTTCATAAATAATTAGTAAATTAATAAGTATACAAAATTAAAAAACAAATGAAAGAAGCAAAAAAAGTAGGAGAGGAGAGTCGCACAAAACAAAATAATGAATAGTTGAATGCAAATGAGGTGGAATTAAAAGAAAACAATAAATTTAAAACTGAAAGTTAAATATTGAATATAGGAAATGACGAAGCCTCCACCATTTCTTTTTTGTCCTTGAACAGAATGCAATCTAACCTCGGAACATTGACAATCTAACAAATATAGGATAGAAGATGTTCATAATGACAACCACAGACAAGGTGACAACCAATCCGATGTGAGTCAATAATTTCAATTAAAGAAGACTTGAGTCTCGCACAATTTAAGAAAAGCTCATTGTGCTTATTGCATATTATGGAGTGAGCATTGTCTTAGATATTCAATGTGACACATATTTAATGGATGCGAAGCACTTGCTTATCTTTGCGGTGTGAATAAGTCATAAGTCATTTTATTTATTACTTTGTCCTTTATATATATATAGACTTACATAATCAGCCTTATTTTCTGCAGAAAACATTTAAATACGCCACATCAATTTTTTTGTACTATACTACCAATGTAATGATTAGTCTACAGACCAAATGTTTGTCGAAGATAATGGTGTTACCGTCATTCTCTGACAAAAGTCTCAAATGGGGGTACCTGGATGCGGTCCTTTATTATATTGTCTTTTTTTCGTTTGAGGCTCGGCCATTGCTCCCTATATTGGACGACCCTTGGCCGTATAATGATTAGAGCGAGGGGAACAAGATGCAGCTGCTCTTTTACTTTCGAGACGTACCAATCTTGTTATTGTTAAAGTTCTCGAATTTGCGAAATGTTGCTGATGTAATATACTGTACACAACTTTCTCTATTTCGTTTTATGATCTATGTCTACTTTGCTGCCGGCAGTTACGTACTGTATTGTTGGTAAGGGTAGTTACATGTTTCTTTTTTAATTTGGTTTTAGAACAACGTTTTATAAACTTGTATTAACATCGCTAATTTATTTCACAGAAGCATTCACTGCCAGTCGACCCAGGGTGCATAATGTATAATATTAACGTGCATAACTGAGAAAAGTCATAGGTTCCACCCTGAGATTTTAACATCCTAGGTACACCTCAGTAGTACTGACTACTACTGAGTCAGTAGTAATAGACGCCATAGCTAGCTAGCTATACGTATTATACATTTGCCATCAAGCGCTCGTAAATTTACATTTACAACCGCGCCGCTTATTAATATGAATTTATGAGCTATACTCTATACTGAGCTATTTTAGAAGACCTTAAAAGATACAATTATGAAGTTTCACGTAGCCCCAGAGAAAACATTTACAGATGTGGTGCAAAAGAGAAATTCTGCCATTCTAGGCATGTTAGAAAACCTAGCGATGTAGCCTATAGCTCATCTTGTAACCAAAGCTCACCTCCGAGAAGCGTTTAAACTAGTGAGTTAGTGACGCAACGTGAAACGCGATGTTCTCGGTGGAAGCAACTTTTTCCACCGCCGCCCGAGCGCCAGCCTCAGCGTCACCGGACGTAAGAAACAACGCTAGCACGACCGCAGCGATGATTTTCTATCAAATGAATAGCGGTAATTTCCTCGCCTTTGGTGATCGGCCATACACTTAATCAAACCGAGCAATTAGACTAGAGCGATCGCGGCTTCAGATCGTAAGTAAAAACGGAGTTACAGTTACGTTCCCGGCTTTAAGTGCCAAAGAAAAGGAAACGTGATGTTATTATACTTTTGTGGATTGATTTCCGTGAAACACGCTCCGTGTGAGAGCCACCTCTCACTGCGGGAGGTGGTCCGGGTTCATGGCCACCGGAACAATCGATTGCAGGAGTTCGCAAGCGACTGACTTATATAATATATGTATGTATGTTTCGGGATGGCGCTGCCCAGATATTCTTGATATTGATTTGGTTTGCGCGATTGGTTTTGCTTGAACATTGACAAGCCCTTTATTATAATCCGTAATTATATTAGGCACTATTATAAATCTATATAATAAAAATGAATCGCAAAATGTGTTGGTAAGCGCATAACTCAACAACGCCTGGACCGATTTGGCCGATTCTTTTTTTTAAATGTTCGTTGAAGTTCAAGGATGGTTTTTACGGCGAGAAAAATTTTCATCACCTAAGGGGGTAAAACGGGGGTGCAAAGTTAGTATGAAGCTTTGAAGTTAGTGAATGTGTAACGCGAGCGAAGCTGCGGGCGTCCACTAGTTAGAATAATAAAACTAACTTAGATTGTAACATCTCAATTTAATTAACTAAAGTGTGTTCAACTAAAGAAATAATATAGCGATGAGTAGGCCGCGATTGTAGCACGTTTGTGCGAGTGATTGCCAATTAGGACACCGTCTAGGCATAGGTCAAAATAGGCATAAACGACTGATAGGTTATTGTCTTTGATGTCTTTTCATTTTCAAGTACAGCGAAGAGAAAGAGTTAAAATACAAGGCATTAATCTCTTAATTTTTAATTAAGGATCTCGCTCCCGATCTGACTAACTAATGTGATCATAGTGAGGTGTTATTAAGCTGTCCGGTCTGCATCGTAACGAAGCTAGGTAAAATTAACTAGCTAGATTGAGCCAACCAGTGGTAACAGCGGTCTCGGCGATGAAATGAAATATAACCAATTTAGCGCGGACGCATGCCAGGCTAGGTATTGAAGGATAAGTACCTAGTAAATCAAAATTCACCTATAAGAAAAACTAGAGAGAATTATGACCAACTCCATTAGATTTTCATTAAAATTTGTATGGACTTCTATGATGATTGTTGTCAACAATGATATAGAAACATAAAAATGTGAATGATCAGTTAAATAAAAATTATTAATAATTAATTATTTAACAAGACAAAATTCAACTCAATCGCAAGCAAGATTGAGATTCTAACAATAGTGTTTTGTTGATAGTCAAACATTATCGATTTTTCATTTGCGAGTGTAATCATGTTTCATGATCGTTATCGATTCACCGATCTCCGGATCATGGGCTCGTTTTGTGCGCAACTCGTGTAATTGAGTACGACAGATCTAGCGAGCATTGACTGACTCATTAATGAATAAAAAAATCAATACATAGTTTCGTGTGATATGATAGCTAATTTAATGTAGGCAGTAACATTACAACAATGTAACAAATTGCAGGTACCTGAGTCGAAAGTAATCAGTCATGGGATCTAGTACAACCCGGTACCTAATCGGTAATCCACTACATTATGCATGCGTCGCATGAATTGTACGCACAATAGCACGTGTTTACACCGCGGACGCTACGCGATGCTGATTACTATCATTATAATGCTATTACATACAAAAGCTAGTCTCATAACCACAATAAGTAAGTAAGACTGTCATAGTCTTCTGATACACGGCAAGCATTCTGCAGAGGACCAATTTCACCCGGCATGCGGCAGGCGATATCAGAAGAAATATTGCTTAATCACGGCTAACTAACGGTATATTCACGACAATAAAAGAAAAACCATAACGATAAATTGGTACGTCCGAGTGTGAACAACGTGACATTTTATAGCGATTAGAATGGCTATTAAAATGGTCGTAATCTCCTGCCACAAAAGAACCCGCACCGGACCGCGTCGGTACCGACCGGCTATAATTTAATATCCGCTTCTAAAATAGTCCAATTTCCTGAGCTTAGCTGTACCCAGGTTCTATGTTATTTACGTTCTAATTATGTATGTGAGACCCATAACACAACCTGGATTTTTTTAAAGATATTTGGTTGAGTGTGCCGCGAATGTGAAAGAAGATTGCTCCCATCCATATACGTGCATGAGTGGCCGGGTGTCTGGTGCTAGGTATTCAGTGCACCTAGGTCTGTAGCTTTCCGCGAGGTCCCTTAAAATGGTATTGACGAAGACAGCTAGATTCCGAGAGTGATCTACATCGTGACAAGTATAGTAACAGTAGTTTGTTTATGTTTTTGAATCATAACATAAATCTTGCGTGTGGGTTATTATTTATATCTCTATAAATTTCACGGGTCCAGATGTGGACCCGGTAATAGAAGGCTTGCGTGGGGACACAAATTGCAAAGGAATGAAAACTATATCGGTTCTATTGCGGTGGATTTAGAGGGAGTGATACATGGGCTATGGAGAACTATTGCACCAGCTACTCAGATCGTTACAAATCTAATTTATATTACATATTATTATGTTATTACATAATTATAAAATAATAATGAAATAGATAACAGTCCGTTATATGCTTATATCAAGGTGCTTAACCTACATCTCGTTTATACGCGTCTCAAAATATTCACTAATAGAAAAGTCTTGCACAACGCAATATGTAAGTCAGGCGATAACAGCAATAAAATACTTTATAGTCGGCAGCTCTCTCTACTTCAGTCGAATACTGTGTGTAGTAGTTGTATGTAGACTCAAAGGTCGGATTTCCTTGCAAGGTAGCCCCCAAGGACTCGCCTGGCGTCAGCAAATTGTCCTTCGCCTCTCCTATCCTTCCATCCCGTTCCCTCTCAGCTATCTAAGCCCCTGTATTTATCTCAGGCTACGTTTGAACGTCTACGCCGACCATTTCATTTTCCGCAAGGTCGATTCTGCGATTCCCGCCTAATTCAGGTTTATTTTGTCAACTACGTTAAGCGGAATTATATTGATTGTAACAAATTCGAATCAAACGTAAACAAAAAGTACGGAAGCCGTTGCAATTCATGGTGTTACACATCCGGCGTTGAAGCGACCCTTTTCGAGGTCGCACCGTTCGTTAACGGTTGCGCGTTGTACTGATTCCTATCTATTATCACGGTTATTGAATGAACCCCTAATGACAAATTGATGGCATGATGCCGTAGAATGAGTTTGGCATTTAATCTAGTCTAGACTAACTAGGCTCTATAAAGCTAGACGCGGACATACTGACCAGAGATAGCTAATAGATTATCAAGCCAATCAAGGTAAAGATAAATTACAACTCTATGTATTTATAGAT
Source organism: Carterocephalus palaemon (assembly GCA_944567765.1). NCBI lineage: Eukaryota > Metazoa > Arthropoda > Insecta > Lepidoptera > Hesperiidae > Carterocephalus > Carterocephalus palaemon. The sequence continues at coordinate 4,784,918 of OX155639.1, read as the reverse complement.
TAATGAAATCATCTGCAGTGCCAAATTTATTATATTAAATACATACATCTGGTACGGACTGCCCCGGCGAACCGTATACAGGTTCTATCATCTTCCGAGAGTTCTAAAACAAAACAGTTGGGAACCATTTTCTATTTCATTATTTTGTTTGATAGCCATTGACGAGATTTACTTTTTAGTCTTCACTGTTTTGTATTTGATGGTTTTCATGGAGAAACAAAGAAACAATTAACAACACAGAATATGTCGATTTTCGACTACTGTTCCACTGGCTTTTATAAAATCACTAGCTTTTACCCGCGGCTCCGCCCGCGTGGGAAAATGGAATTAACAATGCCATCTGTTAACAACATCCGGAACTAAATATCTAGCAAATAACAAAACATCGATATCTTCCCATGGGGATGTTTTACCGCGGTAAAAAGTAGCCTACGTCACTCTCCACCCTCCTCACTATCTCCATACACAAAAACCATACCATATAATAGCTTCGTTGCGACGTGAAAGCCGGACAAACAAACAAACACACTTTCACATTTATAATATTAGTATGGATTCCTACTGGCATTAAATGTTTGTAATCGGATAAAACCTGTCTACCACATTACCGCTAAAATAAAGAAAATCTTTAATTTAATCTATATTGGTGCTATATTTACAGAGAAATTAATAATAATAAGCATATGCGCGGTATCAATCACAATATTACTAGGTGTAGCAGCCAATGTAAAATTGTAGTCCGTTAAAACACGATGGGAATACGTCAAGAAACCGGACAAGCCTTGCGTGTGATGATTGACAGAAAAACATGCATACAAGAAAGTGGCATCCTTGCTTCGTATGCTTCACAAAAACAAGACTGTAGAAGGAATACTGATTACATAATTAAACTGATTACATTCCGATACTCTTTTTATTTTGCAGCAAGATACAATGGATGAATTCCGTAATGTTAATTCGATAACCGGCAACTATTGGCCGCACAATAGTGCGAAGCAAAACAAACAACCTGAGAACAGACCATTGGGAGAGCACAAAGGAGCATAACTAGCGGAGTATTGAAGCGGACAATGCGCCGGTAACGGGACAAGGCACTAATTGTGAACCGAGCACTAAGCTCTTCCGTTACCCGCTGCGCCGCTGAGCACAACACTCCCGGGACCCGTCTGCCGTCTCCCCGACACGCCGACACAGAGTCAACACTAAACGGAACTAGGAAAAAACGACAAGCAATACAGCGCCGCTTTACAAATGCAGCATACAAAGTGGTTTTTGTAACCACTCCCTTCTCGTCAAATTGACAAAGTGCCCCGATTATGACTAAAAGCTCCGTTCTTCATTCATCTCCGAATTGAGCACTAAACGATAACGGTGCATAGAGTTCTGTAACACCGCCGCCGAGCTTGAAAATTGACTGAAGTATTTGACCTGTTCGGTGTATCAACGTTCCAATACTTTTAATATAGATGAAAACATTCTGTTGATCTTTCTGTAATAAGTTCTACTAAGCTGCTTGGTCTGTATACATAAAATAATATATAACATCCCATTTGGGATTCTCAGGACACTCGAATCATATACTTATACAACAACAAACAAATAAGCATAATTATGTCCAAAGCAGATTAATACCGCGAGACGTGTGTAGTTTGCGGTGATCGTGCTTTGACTGTATAATGCACAAGTTGCCTTAGTTGTTTCTAGTCACGAATTTAGGAACATCAAGCACACGTATTGTTTCGAAACAATTGTTGATGGATAATATCTATTATCAATCGATTAAAGAGGTCAATCCGGTCGCCGAAAATCTTTCCGATATAAACGGTTCCAATTAGAAAAAAAAATTTAAGCGACTTATACAATCTATTTAGGTAACCAGTTTTCTTACAAACATGAGCAAGTAAATTCGCTATATCTTTACTAAGATAATCTAAGTAGATCTCTTCGGTTGTTATAGTAATTACAAGAGATGACTTGAACATCGCCAGTAATAGCTTGACGTTTCCAATTCGTTCTTGCAATTCAGTACTTACCTATCATTATTTTATTTTTATTTGGAGTATCGTTCGATTTACAGAAATATAATTAAAGATCTTATTGTTCAAATATAATGACGCTTCTTATTGCTTTTTATGTTAAAGTCAAAATATAATTGAGAACAAGCTTGAATGTTAATAGCAAGTTAAAAATTAACAATAACCAAATATGTCAATTGACTACACACGTGAACACTGAACTAAGCGAAACACTTGAATATTTAAAATGAAAGTTAACATTTTTATAGGACTGCTTTTAAGAGGTCCAATTTGTATGTTACTTACACATTATATCATTATGAGATTCTGCTGAGAGTAAGGTACACGTTATTTATTGGACAGGTGTTCATTCCGAACGCGATTGCAGTCCTTTGATGTTGGATTGAGTGATGAATGATAGTAGGTATTCCGTCCACACACGCTTAAATAGAGAGCGTGCAGTGAATCACAAGTTCTCTTTGGTACAATAATTAAAATTGACGTACCAACTTCGTGAACGTAACTGGAGCCGTCAGGAGTGCAATTCTTAAAATCCCATAATGGTGTCTTAAGGTTTAGTCAATTCTTCTAGAAATAAAGATATAGTTAGTATATATTCTGCTAGAAACATTGGTGCTAGCGGTGCCACTAGAAACTATAAAAAACGGTGAAGAAATTATAGTAACCTAACAAAAGTTAATAAAAGGGATGCACACGTGATGCACACATTTAGAAATTTTGCTATCAAGCTATACTTGTGTTTGATAAGATTGATCTAAAAACAATAAACGAAAGTCCGCGGGCCTATAAACAAAATTCCAATATCAAATCCTCATCAATGTTTAAGAAGTCAGGATTCCTTGAGGATAAACGCGTCCCTTGGGTGGGCGTATCTGGCAAGTACAAATAGTTGAGTACGTAGAACGCTTGCCACCGGAGCGACGTCTTCAGTGAAGACATGTTGAATGAGCTCTCGAGCTGTGGCGAACAGCGCGGTACACCACACCGCGACTTGAGCGGAGTGTTCTCCAGTCTCTCCACTTCGCCCGGGGACAAGCAAAACATTTCGCACGTGAGGTACTCCGTCTTAAAGGATTCAACGTCGTCTTGGAGGAAAATAGTATATCTAGTCTTAGATATTTTTAAAGGTTTGTGTTGTGTGCAAGGAGATACGGCGCCACGCTACTCACCTGTACTTAATCTAAAAATGAATTATTTCTGTATGCCATTTCTCAGTTGTTTCCCAATAATTCAGGAATATTATAAACACCAACGGCGTTAGGTAATTAGGTACGTTAGTACTACTTTAAAATTCAATGTGTATAGGTAGGTATGTACTCGTCGTCGTTCAATTTGCAAATAAATAATAATTTATTTCAAAATAGATCGTAAAAAACTTCAAGTACGCATAGGTCTGCGGCGATGATCGTCTTCCGCAGTCGTCATTATTGCTACATTTTTATGGCTCGCAATAATATCTGGAGTTTGTTGCTCGTCTGTTGTCTATTAAATACCTACTGTATTTTTTTAAAATACCGTCATACTAAATGTGTTGTCACAGTCAGGCAGAGCAATTGTTTTATGTATGTACTAGTGGACGCCCGCAGCTTCGACTAACGACTTAAAAAACGGCCAAGTTTCATACTAACTTTGCACCCCCGTTTTACCCCCTTAGGGGTTGAATTTTCAAAAATCCTTTCTTAGTGCTCCCCTACGTTATAAAAGGAACCCCTGTGCAAAATTTTAAGTTTCTAGCCCTTATAGTTTAGGCCCTGCGTTGATATGTCAGTCAGTCAGTCAGTCAGTCAGTCAGTCAGTCAGTCAGTCACCTTCTCCTTTTATATATACAGATTTGCAAACATTTGTTTCAGTTAGGTGATATGTTTGCGAAGTGGAGGTAGCGAAGCGAGTAATGTCTAGAGTCAGAACAAACACAATATGTCATTTAAGTTAAGTTAACAAGTAGCAACAGAGCAAAATGTTAGTTGGTAATTACATAGATGATAATAATGTTTATTTCTATTAAAATTGAATAAGGTTGGTATGCGATTGCCTTTTGTGTATAAGCTGCTTTTATGGCAGGTAGAATGATAATGCATGTCAACATTGGCTTAGCCTTAAACAAACAGAAAGCGCTGAAATAATATCGATACAAGCTGTAAGGAGAACCGCGATATTTAATTACTTACGTTACGAAATATCGTATTACCAATGCAATGGTCCCGGAGTATGACTCCCGTTAGTGCATGCTCCACCAATCAGCCTTCTCTTGTTACGCGAATACAGAAGTAATGTCAAGAGGTACCTGAGTAAGTAAGTGGCACGCGTAGCATGACCTCTCACTGTTACTTAACATTGACCTCAGGAAAGGGCTAATAAATACCACAATTTACAATGCAAGCATAGTACCCCAAACATTGTCATTGTACCTATGTGAAAACAATATTTTTATTTAAAAATTTCCCGTCACGGCCTGAAGCCTTTAGACAAATATCAAATTTTTATTCCATTGGGCAATGTTTAAGATGGCAGGTAGGAGGATACGTTGCTGCTAATAAGCTTAGCATGTTCCTGACGCTAATTGTAGCTGAGTACAGATTTTTTATACTTTTTAAATGTTTGCGTGCCCACATATCACAAACTATATGTATAAAATCCAATCCTACCTTGAGTTTAAGACTTGTATAAGAATATCAAAGATCTTATAACCGATAAGATATCCGATAAGTGTACTAAATAATATTTATAAAAAAATGAATACCTACCTTTTACCTATCCACTGAATAACACCACCAAACTATAACATACTACGAATGAAATAAGCTGACATTATTTGTATAAACTTGGTTCTAGATTGGATTATAAATAGATAACTACAAATTTTACAATTGGAATGTAGCAGAAGGCATAGATATCTGAATCGTATCAGTATCCAATCCACTAATGGAATTGCGTAAAAAACAAATTGCTTATAGCTTGTAGTAGTAGGTAGCCCACGCTCCTCGTATGCCGCGATAATTACGGACCCGCCTAGTGTACAAATGCTTGCCACGACTGGTGTTACGCCGGCTACTAAGTGACCATGGATGCTTATTAATCGCCATACCTGCCTCTGTAATAGTATTTTGCTCTTAATAATCTGTAGGATTTTCCCGCTCCTTTCCGTTCGGTTTCGTACTTATACCTATCATAAAAAAGTTGCGCAAAAAATTGTACATAATCAACTTATAGGAGTTTATATGCAGGTACGTATCTACGTGATTACTTTTTTGACTAATGGCATTATCCTTGGAGACATTCAATCTTCCATAGTTTTATCTCGTATATAAATATAGAAACATAGTTTTTGTCGCTCGCTGTGACGGTGATTGAGTTAAGCTCTTTATATACCAACTAGTGGACGCCCGCAGCTTTGCTCGCGTAGAATTAGACCCATTAACGACGTCTGCCCGCGTTCGGGTTTGCCTACTTCACTTCAAAAACGGCAAAGTTTCATACTAACTTTGCACCCCCGTTTTACCCCCTTAGGGGGTGAATTTTCAAAAATCCTTTCTTAGTGCTCCCCTACGTTATAAAAGGAACCCCTGTGCAAAATTTCAAGTTTCTAGCCCTTATGGTTTAGGCCCTGCGTTGATATGTCAGTCAGTCAGTCAGTCAGTCAGTCAGTCAGTCAGTCAGTCACCTTCTCCTTTTATATATATAGATAGACCAATAGATTACTAGCTGATACACAGACAAAATAAAAATTAATTGAACACGCCATTGCAAATGAAGAACTCCAGATCATTATTATAAATAAATACAACAGTGTTTTACATTCATATTACACATTAAAATAAAATAACGATAGGAAATCCTACCGCGCATAAAAATGTCGTAGCCTTGTCCGAGCAATTATCATTAATTAAAAGCTTATAATCAGTAAGATTTGTTATTTGTTGACGAATAATATATACATTATAATATTACAATTATAATTTCATACCTACTTTGATCCCACGTAAGTTTTACTACTGACGTGGCTTAGGCTTAGGAAAATCCTGTGCATTTCTAACAGGGAGAATGCTCTAGTTTGTTAGTAAGAATAATAATGTTATTTTTGTGGTTAAAATTAAAAAAGAATTGTCTAGCCGTGACTGAAATGTATTGCCAGTATGCTGAACGGGAATGCGTTCAAGAATATTGAGAGCGCCCATAAAAACCATTGTCCCCGTTTCTTAGGAACCTTATTGTAAAACTTCGGAGGAGCTGTTGGCACAACACGAAAAACCAGACTAAATGGCTGTTATTTAAACCAGCATGTTTGAGCGTGAAAATATTAATTGCGAAGGACGCATACGATTTCATATCATAGCCGAACAAAATTAATTTGTCACGACCTCTGACCCGCGCAGTCCTCGGCGCTTTTAATAGCTCTCACCGTACGGAATGCACTCTCGATTCGTTCCGTCCATTATTGTAGCGTCCATAAATAAATATTCTATACCGTACGCATTGTTCCACTAAGTTCAAGCACTTTTATTAAAACGTCTTCAGACGTCAACTGGACGTGTGCTAAGCTGTTTAATGGACAAAAAAGTTTGTAATGCGGTGTTCGCGTGTGTCTTGACGGCGATAATCACAAAATTTATCATCTGTACGTGTCTAAGACTGTTAAGCTGTTCATTTACGTTTCATCCATGTACGCGTACGAGTATTTGCGCTCCGTGCGAATGTGCGGCCCGGGAACTGAAGACGTCGCGGTGACCGGTGACTCATCACAATGAGCGTTCATCGACCTGCCTCCACGGCAGGCGCCGTTATCGCTCAAATTATACCCATAGCCTGCATTTTTTGCAAATGAGGAAGCAGATCTATACGAGTCACTTCGGATTATTACCAACCAATTAATTAATAATACCCAATAAAAGCAAGGGTATGGTGCTCTTCTACAAATGATTCAATTTTATCGTTTTAGGATTGAAGGAATTTTTCATTGATTCATTCATCTGAACTGAACCGAGGTCGGGTTGAGTCACCGAAAGATAGCAAGTTGGTGACGTCATTGAATCTGCGAGCAGCTCGTAGTACTCCCGTGCGCCAGGATCGGATCCGAGGAAACTGCGTTTAATAATGATAATGACTCATCGTTTATAAAATATGAGTTTAATTCAACTACCGTAACACGTCATAATCATAACATTAAATAAACGAATGTAGGATGGAGTATGGGAGTTAATTCAAGGGCGAAATTGTTTGTACCGTACCATACATTTACTTAGTCAACTACAGTATTTTATTTGTAAGTAAACAATGTTGCCATGCCAGTTATGCAGTGCTTGTATAACTTGAATAAATACCATACCACTCGTATAAATAAAAAAAACCTTTGCAGAGTTCTTACTTAGATAAATGGTTATATTGTTACTAGAACTAGTAATTAACAGAACAATAATAACGACAGTCTTGGATGTGCTCATGCCTATGATTGTTATTCATTTAAAGTAATATTCAATGGTGTACTAACTAAATAATAATTTACCTAAAATTCTTACGGACATAATAAATTTGACACCCATTATGTGCTCACAGAAGTTTATTCAGCGGGCAAAGTTGGTGGACGAAGGCGGCAGTAGTAGTTTAATTACGGTAGAGTTCGGAAGCGGATTACGAATGCCTCGGCGGGAGTCCCACCAAATTCATATGTTTAATTATAAGTAGTTAAATTCAACTCAACTTTCTGGATGTAAGTATTCAATACGTTGTCTCAGTTTATTTGAGTAGTTTTAGTTTCCATACTGACATGACTGACGCCGAGAACTATATAGTCAATTAGACTCTTAACATTTAGTAGTGCATTGTTGCATTGTTACATTTCCATTTTCTGTAAACTGAGCCGGCAGTATGTAATGTACCTACTTATATCGGCAGTTCCGGTTCGATCGGATGGGAATGCCGCTAGCTTTGAGACTACTGAGTCAGTGGTGAGTCTAGTGAAAAACAGATTTTCGATAGAAATCAAAACAATCATTCTTGATCATGTAACTCTTTTAAGTAACAGGGCTTTTCGCTGATTCAATCCACATATCAATTGCAGTTGTAAGGCTCATGGGAGAACCCCCTTCCTTGAGCTTTGGCTCATGAAAAATAAATGCGTAATGTGTGCAGACGCTGATATCGATTTGCCTTGGCCCGAGGGGTGTTTTTATTGCCAGCAGGTATGACATCAGCGGAAAGCAAGTGCCTACTTACTCCCTCGGTGATGTAAGTCAAAGATGGGTCAAAATGTTAATTTTATGCGATACTTTATCAGAAAATCTTACTTTAGGGATCGCCCCGTATTTTATTCCCTATAATGCTCAACTTACGGAGCGAGGGTTTGATGGTTATGTCTGGTTATGTTGTTGGAAAGAATCTACTCAAGAAACATTTGTAAATTTGGATACAGCATAAAATTGCCTCCTGTATATTATGTGTGAGTCATGAAACAAAATGAAAATACCCTAAATTGATCACTATATAACCAAAGAATGGTTACATTATCCACGCCTACGCCCATCATCAATCAGTTCAATTACAACATAATGTAATTTATGATGTCCAAGTATGTAGTGATAGGCCAAGAGGTTAGGAGTTCCCCATAAAGGAAATATAGAATACGGGTCTCTTTGATTTTAATAGCAACTTATTTGTCTTTGTTTACTTCAACGGATGAAGATTTGGTGAGTTTTATTATTTCTTAAACAATTAAATATTCAAGAAACAAGAATCCCGATACACCATTGAATCGATTCTAGGTAAGTATATATCAAGTAGCTTTATGACGATCGATATCTACACATGACCAGTTTGTTATTTTGGAGGGACGGAGACTCCATAGTCAATTAACAGTGTTCTGCGATGTTAGTTATACCTCTATATGTATTTCAATGGTATATCAAAAAGGCTGATATCATTAACCAGAATATATTATTCAGTTATAACATCCATCCATGTACCTCTGCGAAAGTTAGCTTGCAAATAAGTGCGAATATGTTTGTAGGGTGTGAAAGGGTGCTGGCGGGGCGCGGGGGTGAGGGAAAACGACGTAGTTTCCTCCGTTGCTATGACTACGCCCCGCACGTGTGCAGACGGCGTCCGAAATCGAAAAATCCGACGAAAATTACGCAGCTTGCGAATAACAGCAAATTCAACCACTTATGCGACGATGTTCCACTGGTTAATCGTTTGTGTAAGAGACTGCATAAGGAGGCGAGCTCCAGCAATAGAATACAATAATTGTATCATTGAAACAATTACAAGCAGACGGAAGATTTTAATTGATAATCACGCGTCCCCTAATTTTTAGGAGAGATTCCGTCATTATTTTATAGAATACGTCTGGTCACGAGAGGGTGTGATTGTGTGGCTGCCCCTACTCTTAATTGCATTTTATTTATTCAGTGCCTCGATAACCCTCCCGACTGCCGACCGCTTGGTGGCATGCGGCAGCCCGTGAACACGTTTCTCTAGTCGCTCATTATTTAATTCGCAACTCCCATGCTTTAAAATACTTGACATAATTGGTACATTTTTGTAACCCTCTTTATGCTGTATATGTAAAGGTAGGTGGTACAGCCTATAGGGAACCAAATAGGTTTTATATGAAACCTAATTGGTTCCATATAGAGTTCGCCAAGGGGCAGTACCACCGCCCGCCACGGTACCTACTACCATTTCTGTAATCATTGTTTTAAAGCAATTATGGTCCGGTTGGAAAGGTGTGGTTTCCGGTTACACTTTTTTAGAGGCGACCATCTTATTCCTCAAGGGTAGTAGCAACACAATTGTGACTGACTTAGAACGAGACTCCTATTAACAAGTAGGCTAACTGGACTATTACTAACACCAACTAACAGGACTAACTATCACTAACAGTCCCCAGTCCTCATACCTACTAACGACCTGACCAACGAATGTTCTAATTAACTCTCTCAACTAATTGGACTAACCATCCCAATCCCTAATTGAGTCTTGTTCAAAGTCAGTCACAGTTGTCATGGGCGGCAGCGGATGGGTGGTGCTGCAAGCTCGTTTGCTATCTTGTATCCATAAAAAAAAGAATAAATCTTGGATATACATGTATATGTATGTGCCCGGAGCTGAATAAGCTCGAGCCTACATCTCCAAATAATAATAATACATGTATAAATCGGTCCAACATTTTTTATCTTCCTCGTCGAGTTCTAGTTAATAGGTTTGACCCGGTATCGAGAGTACAGGTCAAACTTATTAGGCTGAACTCAATGCGAGCTATGCTAGTAATGATTTTATATAATCGATATAAAGACATTTTAGTAGTAGGCATCATCATATATTATTACGTAGGCATTATCCATTAAATTCCCATGAACGTGAGAATTCATTCTTAAAATGAAAATTGTAAAAAGTGACACGTGAATACGTCTTTAGGAACATTATGTATCTAAGATTCGGAGCAGTAAGTTATTATTCAATTCAAATATATTTGTAATATATACATAGTATTCGAAAATAACTATGTATCTTCTTAAATATGATATAGAAGCTCGAATATTTCACAATGGAGTATAGATAGCCCATGATAGGTTTTTTATCAAGACTCATGCTTTGAGATAACTAACTCTATGAAGTTCCCTGAGGTGTTCAAAACTGGTTTAGGCTATATTTTATTACAAATACAGGAAATTTAGGAAAAAAAAACACAACAACAAGAAATACAAAAGGGATCCTTTTCAAATCAGTGGCCCGTAATAATAACTCTATTGGACAAAGGGCTGTGAAATTTTGCCGGACAATTTGGGATTTGGATCGCGAGGGCGGTTTATGCGGCCTTATCGCGTGCCAAATGACGTACAATATATGCCGGGAGGTCCACAATCCAAAATTATTACGCAAAGCAACCATAAATTGTAGAGATAACAAGAATTTTCCTTCAGTGCAGTTAGAGTATATAAATACGAGACGATAGAGACTAGATACTTAACTAACAAAAATAACTAAATAATGTTTGAATATCGAAATGCCATATATCATTTAGTATACCTAGAATGTATCCTTATCATTGGGTTTTTCTAACTTTAATGCCTGCTAACATTTCTGGCATTATTCGCAACACTTCGCCTAGAGCAGCTCGGAGAGATTTGCGCCCGTTGCGTGGCAATAGGCTCACCACCTATAACATGGGACCTAAACATAACTGGCGATAAGTGGGTGTACTGCACTACTCTGCCTACCCATTCAAGGAAACATTGGCGTGATGTTACGTTATAAGTAATTGTAAATATTGCCAGATAGGAATGTGAAGTAGAGTCCCCGCCACATACGATCTTTTTGACGTCATGTAGGCCACACGCAAGCAATGCAATAATGGCCGTTATTAATAGGTCTTGTAATATTTATAGGTTCGTCTACAGAATCTATCTATTGACGAGAGGTAACGAGACAGCTTAGGTACGCGTGTGCGCTCTAAACATTCCTCGGTTGTTCAGACCCCTGCACAGTGATGCCTGTTGGATTCCCCTATGTTATTGGAAATCCCGGTTACTATGTACTCTTTTGTGGTTAGCTGAGCAATTTCGGGCAGGGGGTTAAACAAAAATCGTTTTAGCAAAGCAGCTGATTATATAGCAAAATTTAGTGTCTTAAATTAACCCCCTTATTCATAACAAATAAATAAACCTATTTTAGCTTTAAAATGTAACAAATTAATTTAAGAATGTAAGTACTCTGATTTGTTTGACTAGGTACTTACAAATTTAAACAGCAATCTTTACGTTTAAAAACATATGCAGATTGAACGCAAGGATAATTGTCACGTCGAGGAAACTGGAAAGCGTTAAAATTAGCAAACCAATTATGTACTTTTGGCGTGTTGATATTATTACCTCGAAACGTATACAAAAGACGTTGATATCCAGTTTCTAAGTGTTCATTGTGAACAAGGCACAATGGAACCGTTGCCGTGGCGAAGGCCGGCCCAGCGCAGCATAACGATGCATTATCGCGCGACTTGCAACGCGACCGCACTTGCTAAAGTGTGTGACATAATCTGATATCACTGAGAACATTAATGCTTCTAGAACACAGGACAATCGAGCAAGCAGCTATGGATATTAGGTACATGAGCACTGTGAAAGATGGCATTAATAAGACAATTAGTAAGAAAATGACAACGAACTGGGTAAAGCAGGAAGAAAAACGATTAGGATTGAGAAAGCAAAAACTTAACACATTTAGTTTCCTTATCCTTGAATCCTCACCAAAATTCAAATCTATACACAATATGAACAATTTTTGTTGGACTTCACTTCAACTAAACAATAAAACAGTTGACCCATGTTTATTTGTTATGAAGTTGTGCGGTAGCCTTTTTACAACAGCAAAATATGATTCGAGTCGATTTTAAAAGTTTTGCTACTAAAAAATCTGCACCGTATATTTTGTAATGTTCTTTAAAATCTACGATTTCTGCATGCTCACAGTTTATGAATAACTCTCCTATCTTTTAGCAGCTTAATAATAATAATAATAAGCCCGCAGGGCAGCTTGTGGCGAGCTGTTGGGGAGTAGCGACCCCACGGACCCGAGTTCCCCGGAGACTCGATCAGGCTCCCCATCTCCGGCTTGCCTTTACTGGCTGGTTGGAGTGGACCCCAGGAGGGGCCGCAGGAGTCTCGCCTCTGGCTTGCCTTGACCGGCCGTCCAGAGTGGGGCGTTAGAGCTATATGCTCGCAGGGTGGAAGTGAAAATTGCGTAAGTCGCGAGTTGGTAGAGTGGTAACCACCTCATTTAAAGCGCAGTACACCTCTCGGCACCCTGAGCCACTCGCGAACATGTTGCCGCCTTTGCCGTCCAGCGCGTCGGCATGTTTGGGTAGCCCATACAGTGAGTGGCGAGTCACCACCTGCCGCTTTTTAGATTTATCTGACGATCTGAATGGCAGGTGTCATAGTTCTCCATAGCCCATGTATCAGTCCCTCTAAATCCACCAAAATAGACCCAATATAGTTTCCATTCCTTTGCAATAGTTCCTGTACATCTGGCGGGGCCCACCTTCGGGTGTACCAATTGATGGTGCAGTCGATCGAGGGTGGTATCCGCCACGTGTGCCACATCACAACTCATTAAAATGTCTCGAAGGGGCCTCTACGTGTTGGACCTGTGTCCCCACGCAAGCCTTCCAAATTACCGGGTCCACATCTGGACCCGTGAAATTTAAAGAGATACATAATAATAATAATAAAACTACAACTACGAAAATATCTCTTTACAGAGCTTCAAAAATCCACCATATTGGACACATCTTCAATAGTCAGACGATTCCTAAACTTATCTCCGTTAGTATCAAATTCTTAATATTCTCCAATTGAGAAACAAGTTACTTTGGCTTAGGCCCGTACTTGAACTCACTAAATTCACCGGTGTAAAAACCGAGTTAAAGAAAACCCTTTCTAAAATAATAATAATAATAAGCCCGCAGGGCAGCTTGTGGCGAGCTGTTGGGGAGTAGCGACCCCACGGACCCGAGTTCCCCGGAGACTCCCGCTGGAGTCTCGCCTCTGGCTTGCCTTAACCGGCCGTCCAGAGTGGGGCGTTAGAGCTATATGCTCGCAGGGTGGAAGTGAAATTTGCGTAAGTCGCGAGTTGGTAGAGTGGGTAAAACCACCTCATTTAAAGCGCGGTACACCTCTCTACACCCTGAGCCACTCGCGAACATGTTGCCGCCTTTGCCGTCCAGCGCGTCGGCATGTTTGGGTAGCCCATACAGTGAGTGGCGAGTCATCACCTGCCGCTTTTTAGGTTTGTAACGATCTGAATGGCAGGTGTCATAGTTCTCCATAGCCCATGTATCAGTCCCTCTAAATCCACCACAATAGACCCAATATAGTTTCCATTCCTTTGCAATAGTTCCTGTACATCTAGCGGGGCCCACCTTCGGGTGTACCAATTGATGGTGCAGTCGATCGAGGGTGGTATCCGCCACGTGTGCCACATCACAACTCATTAAAATGTCTCGAAGGGGCCTCTACGTGTTGGACCTGTGTCCCCACGCAAGCCTTCCAAATTACCGGGTCCACATCTGGACCCGTGAAATTTAAAGAGATACATAATAATAACCTAATAAAAGTTAATAGATACTGAAATTGATTGATATTACCCGTGCTAAGACCTTAAGACAAAGTTATTATCATATGCGTAATTTCCGGCTTATATGGTAAAAAATAAAAACACAAAGTCTAAGTTACTCATCTAATCTAAGTTACTCATATTGTGCTTCGCATTAACATTTGACCGCGAGGAATTAAGCACAATTAAGTATAGCCCTGTCTCATGGACCGCAAACCACAAAGCACGACAGACAATTACACGTAAAGCTTCTTACAGTATTAACCTCTTTGCCACTCTAGACTAGACTCTCTAGACGACGCAAATAGGAAGCAGCTGATGATGCAGCAAAAGGACTCTGGAGAAAAAAAACACGCTAGACAGCAGCTGCTTCGTATAGTGTTCTTACAGTTTTATTGCATAAGGCAGCTGGGGCGGTCTCATCGCAAAATCTTAAAAGCATTAGATACGCCCTTCGAAGCGCTCGACTGAAAGTAAATTACTTGGAAAATAACCAATAGTACTTAAAAGTAAATATGCTTAGAGAGCAAGAGTCTCTTTTACGAAGGTGCTTATGGCTGACTATGTTTGCGCTGGTAACATTCTCTTGTAAGTTTTGCAAGGTAAGAAAAATATCTTATTGATGTTGATGCGACATGGAACAGCAATTTTAGATGCAAATTTAATTTTTTTAATATTATGTGGCCAGTTATAATAATATTGCATCTTTACATGTTTCCGTAAATAAAACATTTAAGTATGAAGTCATCGTGTAATAATGCAGTAAAACAAAAAAGTATCATTGCACATGTTATGCGAGATATTAATGTCAAGGTCTAATAAAAAATGCTCATCCGGGATTAGACAATCAGATATTTTCCTGCCATCGCTGAACTTACGTGTGCACGGGAAACGGTGACGGGATGCGGCGAATCTTGCAGCCACAGATGACATCAAACTTCTATTCAAAACTATTCTTTCCATTCTAATGACATTCTCTGTTTACCAGGTTGATTTGGCTCCGTTTCGATTAAATGAAATCGTGCATTTAATGTATTGTGGAATTTATGTGAAACGATAAAATAAATTAGCTGTATAATCGTACACGCAGAGTGCATAAATCCAAAAATTATTGTTAGAAAACTGATAACGATGCGAGAAAAATAAGGGTGAAGGCAAGCGTTATCGTCTTGACGCATGCTAACCAGAAATTTAATCCAGATTTTCAAATTTCACTGTGTCATTCATGGAGGACACCAGAAAATTTTATTCAATGAAATTCTTGTATGATGTCGTAACAAGTGTAATGGGCTAAAAATAGCCGCGTTTCGTAACCCAATCCGACAGCGTGTGCCCACGGGCGTCCTGTCAGGAGTCGCGACAAAAGGCATACATTATGTCAACAACAACCTTCTTTCGGACGTGTGAATTCCACAATACGAAAACACTAAACATACGTCTCACATTAACATGTATATTTATATAATAACTGTGAAATCTAAGGTTACATGTTCAAACAGTTAAGACACGGTTTACACTGTTATTTATACAGTCAGTGACAATGAATCTATTTACTCTCAACAAGAAAATGTTAATGTGTGAATCAAGTATATTGAAGATGGAATATTCTGATGTAATATAAAAATATTAAAATATTTGGTATGATGGAATGCAATGTGTTTCTTGTGTATCTTTGAGTAGCATCCAAATTCTGAATACATCTTTGGATATTATGCAGTTATGAAACGTTAATCAAACAATACAAACGAAAACGGCAAATCCAGGCGATATAGGTTTATTCTTTATCGATACCATTTGATACACAATAATATGCCTGTGATGTCGGATAGTTATGAAAAAAAAGCTAGGCAATGTATAGCACACATAAGTGGGCCAGTGTGTCGTGTGCCGTGTGTTGAGTCGTCGTCAGTAGTCGTCACATCACATTAAGTGGCACTATTATCGGCAATCAGACGCCGTCGACCTTGCTGCTCGTTGGCGCATATATCGTGGGGAGCCACAGATTGTCATCCTCCATTCCGGCATCCGCCTTACGTGCATTTCCATTATGTAATAATACCTGTTGTGTAACTTGTTTGCTTCTAAATTCTAGAAGGGGACCAGCAATATCCACTTCCAAAATACATGAGATAGTGCATTTTTATCAGAAAATAAATATATATGGGTCCGAAGTAAGCAACACTCTGGACTACATTATTACTTCTGCAAAGTTTGCAAGCTTGTCTTGTAGCATTCAGTTTAATAATTTCTGTATCAACAATGGATATGGTTACTAAGACGTGTCCTAAATCAAACTAGGTTGTAGTACTCTATTCCATTGCCTAGTACCACTATCGTATCCCCATCGTCATGGTAGACAAATGTAATTTTGGAAGCGATATTTGTCCATGACCGGTATTCAGGTAATCCGGATCGAGTAATGCAAACCCCATATTATTATGTCAACAACTCGGACACATAATATATTAACTTAATTAGTTTAAAGACCTGTTCTACAACGCCCAAGTAACTCTTATGATAATGCTATAATTAGAAATACTAGTGTTTTTTCAGATAAAAAAAACGTGTAAAAGGTATCTTTAAATTATTATAGTTTTAAAAATATTTTTGTAACCATAACAATATAAATTCAATTTAATACCAACAAGTATTGCTGTTTATATATATATTTTTTTGTGGATACAAGATAGCAAACGAGCTTGCAGCACCACCCATCCGCTGCCGCCCATGACAATTGTGACTGACTTTGAACAAGACTCAATTAGGGACTGGGATGTTTTACAATTATGTATTAACAATTATTACACGGCAGAAATGGTACTAGGTACCGTGGCAGGCGGTGGTACTGCCCTGGGCGAACTCTACATGGAACCAAAAAGTTTTCATATAAAACCTATTTGGTTCCCTATAGGTTCTACCACCTACCAATAACCATCATATTTATTTTATTAATAAAGGCCCTTATGCGACACGCGTTTTTGCAAGGGCATTGTACCAATTTATATTTTTATTTATTTATTTATTTTATTTAATAACTTTATTGTCACCTTACACAAGTTAATACTTTTAATACCTAATGCTTAAAGCTTATATTATTTTTATTATTTAATAAAATCATCTGCATGTGTTTTCATAGCTGTTAAGAATAAATCTTGTCGTCTCGTTATCTACAACTGTATTGAAGCGTGACTATAACGCTGGTGACTACTGCAACCGTTTGCAATCTGATCTGTTCAACAGTTCCGTGATTTACATCCTTTGTCTTCTCATTAACGGTGCCTTTGCATGCCCATCGAATCACGGTCGCTGCCATTCTGTTTCTGTGGTTCAGGTGAATTATACCGACAAAATTGTTGCCAAAGCCATTGAATGCAAGCGCGTACAACGGAAGAGCTCTTTTATCCTGAAAATCTCCAACACCGTCACGCTCTGCCAATTTTGATATGCATTGTTGATGGCGCAACATACCGCTATTATATCTAACATCGTTCATGTTTGCCATTCAAACGAAAGTAGAATGCCCGATATATGTCATTATGTTTGACGATGCAATTTTATAAGTACACTGGCGCTACAATTAAGTTAATGGATTGGTTAGTTCGGTATCTGGGGCACGTGCAAGCGTTGCGTGATGGTCTCTCAAGTCTCAATACTACGAGTACTATTACAGTCTGTCATTAGCGTCACTCGCATCAATGAAATGCCTGTTTTCTCCGTTACTTGTCTTGTAAGTTCCCATTTCTCTTATTGCTTTTGTCTATTATGTATTTAATAGAAAACATTATAGAAATCTATACATCTATACATGAACACTACAATACATTTACACTCTACTGCAGGCAGATCCATGGTTTAAGATAAAAGTTCATTAAGAAGGTCATTTAGAACGATGGAATGAGCAGTTCTTACTCGTACTAGAATAAGCACTGACGGTCACCAGTTACTTTAATGTTGTCGAAAGGTCTGCATCAAATTATCTTGCTTTTCAATTTAGCAACCGAATAAGTAATTAAATTTGTTGTTAGCACAAGGTCGTCCTACCTTAACAATGACTTAGCCAATTTGACACGGAAGTAGAATAAGGTTGAAAATGGAAGGTGTGTGCGATGACTAAGAGGAAAACAAAAAAGTTTAACTCATCGTAAATTGTTTGCAATATACGGGTATCTTTATCAGGTGTACAGCAGCGACGCATGATGTAAGTAATATAATGTTTAGGCAAAGTAGGAATGGTAGATTAATATTTATTTATTTATTTTATTTATTCAACTTTATTGACACTTCTAAAGAGATATACAATGGGCGGACTTAATGCCTTATGGCATTTTCTACCAGTCAAACCAATATTAATTATAATTTTTTGTTTTATTTCACTGATATATCTCAATAATTTAAAAATATTATCCAAGAGTATCCATTCGAACTCTAGGTCATAATTACAAGTTACCTTAACCTTACATTGGTTACTAACAACAACCCCCAGACCATAGACGTCCCAATCTGCCAATTTCATTTCAATGTCACAATGTAAAACAGTTACTTATTGCTTTCAAAGCAACTTCTTTGGTTCTAAAGTTGAGCATTTAGGCGGGTGATTTGTGGGTTGAACACAACAGTCACGAAAATGCGACGTTATTTTCATGAAGGTACAAGTATTATCATGAAGTGGGAACGTGCACTTGAGATAGAATTTCCTACTTTAAAATAATGTTGTTTGGTTTGTCGTTAAGTTAAGAGATATGTTTGTTTTTTATTTATAAACATTCACACATATTATTATTTAGATATGGGGTGTGGATTAAGCCCATAAGCCACTGCGACCTAAAAGATCTATTGTATCTATTCACCCATAATATACATTAATTTAATTTAATTTAATTTGCGCGACATTCAGTCTCATGATACCGGAAACAGACACTACTCAAATCGTCTGAATTGGTATTTATTGAGCCATCGTGCACAAAAACTTGTATTGTAAAACTAGTCTACGAGCGCGAGCCAGCTCGGGATAAGGCCCGCATCCTCTTGTTTTAAAAGCTTTTTATTTTGCGCGGTGAATGTTACCTCATTAAACACATCATACATATGACTCATACTATGGTACTTAAACATCGAACCTGCATAATTTTAGCTTGTTCATCTTCTTGTCTAACGCGCCGATACGTCCTTAATTTGTGTTATAAGTCACTTTTCCTAGAAATTCCATCGTCATAATCTTGGTTTAGTAATGAAGTCCGTGGTACAAATAAGCTTATTGAAGGGAATAGTAAATTTACTACTTATAAACTTATATTATGCATGTACAGTTTCATTGCACAGGTAGATTATAATATGTAATATGTATATTAAATATTAACACAACAATATTTCAATATTAACACTGCTGTTTTCATTAATTTTGTAGGTAACTTGTCTAACGAAGTTTATTCGACGTATTAAATTATCAATAAGCATGTGGTTGGTCAAACTTAACATTTCAGTACCTAATATTTTTTGATACACAATATCTTTTTTTAAAGAAGGTTTTCCAGTGGTTAAATAATTATCGTTTCTGTATGTCTGACATAATTGTAGTGTCATATAGCACAGATTCTATTCTATTCAGTCGGTATGTCGGGTTCATCCGTCACGTGTTGTTCCCACGCTATCAGCTGGTTCACGCGGCGGCGCGCGCGCATCGGCCCGCGAACGATAGTTGCCGCGCCGCATCGCTACGTCACTAGCGCCAGACTGATATCAGGGCACTGTCAGCCTGGCTCGGCGGCGACCTGAATGTGTATTCGTATCCTTAAATAGTTCTTTGTCCATGAAACATTGTAGTGTAAAAGATGCGTTTCCTTAAATACCCTCCTTATCCGCACAGCATTGCGATACGTAGCTACGACACAAAATTAACAGATTAATATAATTCATCCCATTGCTATTTTAAGCAATAATGTGCACTTTACTGAATTATGTAGTTAACAGTTAGGTAATTAATCTTCAGGAATTTGTCACAATTAAACCTTTGAGAACAAAAGCCCTACTAGACAACAATAGGAAACTTATTGCTCAGTCTTAGTGGCGGTTTCACATAGGTATTAGCAATATAACATGATACATAATAGTTTGTACGAGAATTGTTTAATTTAGTTTTATAACTACTCAAAATTACTATGATATAGAAAATAATTTAAAAAAATACAATTGTATCAAATTGGAATGCACTGTTGCTTCTTAAATTTTAATTCAGCATTCTTGGCGCCAACCTCTTCGCCCACGTGCGTTTTTAACCATTCCCCTTCGTATATTATTGTTACGAAGGCACAGGGAAGCTAGCGCCATCTAGCGCCGCTGGTGGAACCACTCAGTGAACGCATAGACAACGTGATATCCCGACTCGATACTAGATGGCGTTAGTGGGCCTGTATTCTCGCGTGTTCGGGAACACGCGGTATCTTTCCAGAATCGTCTAGTACTCGCGACGGCACGTATAAATAGTCGCGGGGAGCGCCGCGAGTTCAGTTCAGTTCGAGCTACTTTCGAGGCGACTTCGAAGTGAAAACTAGTGATACCGGAGTGAAACAAGTGAAACCTACGACTTGGCTTACGACCTAGGACATCGTTAGTGCTTTGTGTTTGGACCTAGTGCATTGTGTTGGACCTAGTGTTTAGTGTTTGACCTAGTGCTTTGTGTTAGTGCTAGTGAATAAAGTCTTCATTGAGTCAGCAGGTCTTTCTCTCCAAATCCTTCGAACCCTAACACGTAACAACTGGTGTCGGAAGTGAGATTTGGAGATGCCATTGACTCCGAGAGAGGACTTACAGGAGGGCGTCAGGACAAGGGCACAACGAGCTGCGGAGGCCACAACTGGGGACCAAGCCCCGCCCACTGTGGGCCAAGCCCCGCCCACTGGCCCCGCCTACCAGGCTCCGCCCACTGACCACGCCCCTCAGGCCACGCCCACTGGCCCCGCCCACCAGGCCACGCCCACCTTGCCACGCCTACCAGTCAGGCCACGCCCACCAGTGGCATCGAAGCTTCCACAGTGGCTCTTCAATTAGGAAGTTTGTTTGTATTGATTCGGGAAATGAAGGAATCACACGAACACAAGCTCAGCGCCTTGCAAGAGTCACAAGAACGCAAGCTCGAGTCACAAGAAAACAAGCTGACTACGATTCAAGATCAACAAAAAGACCTCCAAGAAAAAGTGCTTGGGGCTATAAATGATGTTAGTGAGACGGTGGTTAAGCTTCGAAAAGATGTCGACATGGTGGAAGAACGAGTTACCGGGTTGGGATTGGATGTGGAAAACATGAAAACCGGCCTCACTGAATTACAGAAGAAAGTAGTGCGCCTTGAAACCACGGGAGTTGCGATGTCTAGTGGAACTACCGTAGTGGCGCAAGGACCAAGAGTGAAAGTGCCACCATACGACGGCACTACTTCTTGGAACGCCTATCGTCAACAATTCCAGACTGTTGCTGCTGCCAACGGATGGACGGAAGAACAATGCCTGACCGCTCTCACTGTTGCGCTCAGAGGGCAAGCTTTGTCGGTCCTGGAAGCACATACAGGAAATGGGTTCCAAGACCTGATGGAGGCTCTTGAATCCAGATACGGGGAGCGACACCTGGAGCACGTGTTCCGTGCCCAACTGCGTGACAGAGTCCAACGCTCAGGAGAAGGACTACAACAATGGGCGTTGGAAATTGAAAAACTAGTCAGGAAGGCACATCCAGGAGCCGATACCAAGATGGTGGACACGAATATTGTTCAAGCATTTGTCGACGGTATAAAAGACCTGGAGGTCAGAGCTGCAGTGAGGCTTCGTCACCATACCTCGCTAAAGGAAGCATTAGCGCATGCCTTGGAGGTCGAGGCGGTTCGCCATGATATACGGCAGACCCATAAGATCCGCGAGGTCTCTGAGGAAGTCAAGGAGGTTAAGGCTCCTACGAAGAAAGCTTTTGGAGCCATGTGCTACAGGTGCGGCGAGAGGGGCCATCTTCAACTCAACTGCCCGCAGAAGGAGACCCAGATGGCATGGAAGAAAAGGATGGAGGAACAAATAGAGGAGCTGAAGAAGCAAGGGGCTTCGTCCCCTGCCCGGGATCAGGGAAACGAATAAAAGCCAGGACTAAGGGGCGAGTGCTGGCTGACGCGGAGGAAGCCCCGATAACTGTTATCTCCCAGGCATGCAGCGGGAATAGTCTTGTGATTCAGGGGACTATTAACGGGACGGATTGCAAAATGACTCTAGACACAGGAGCCTCTAGAACAATAGTGAACCCAAATCTGGTAAAAGCCGCAAGGGGACACAAGAGGAGAATTAACTGTCGGCTTCTTACTGCCTCCGGTCAGCCAATACCCGTCCTGGGAGAAATGTCAGTTACGATGTATGTAGGGGGGTCCTCGTACTCTCATAACGTTATCGTGGCTGAGATTATGGATGATTGCATCTTGGGTTTGGATTTCATGAAGAAACACAACTGCAGAATTAATGTCGCTGACGGAGTTTTCAAGTGTGGTGAAGAAGAAATCTTCATTCTTGGAGGCGCCTGCGGGAAAGTCACATGTGTAAAGAAGATCATCATACCTGGACGAGCGGAAACTCGGGTGCTGGTGAAACTGCCGCCAGCTGGAAAGAAAAAGTCAAACAGATGCGTGTTGATCGAAGACACACCTACCAAGACATCGGCGCAAAAACTGATGACGGCGAGAACCCTTGTTAGTGGAAGCAGTAACGCTGTGGTCAAGGTTTTGAATCTTAGTGATCGCGAGATCTGCGTGAACAAAGGTGACGTCATTGGAAAGTGCGAGGAAGTTGTCTGGATGAAAAGGTGTAGTTCGATGACAGGCATGGACTCAGCAAACAGCAACAACTACGGAATAGTGACTGAGCTACTCGATGACTGCAAGAGTAATCTGACTTATTCGCAGAAAATGAAAGCTAAGAAGTTTTTACAGCGCTACGCGAATATCTTCTCCAGTCAAGAAGGGGACCTTGGAAGAACGTCGATGGTTCAGCACAGGATAGATACCGGAAGCGAGAGACCAATTCGTCAACGAGCAAGACGGATACCAATTGCAAAGGAAAAAGAAGTTGAAGGCCTTTTGGAGGACATGAGAAAGAATAAGATTATTGAACCGTCTGCAAGTCCGTGGTGCTCACCTGTTGTATTAGTGAAGAAGAAAGATGGTAGCACGAGATTCTGTGTGGACTATAGGCGTCTCAATGATGTCACTAAGAAGGACAGTTACCCGTTACCTCGAATCGACGACACTTTGGATACCCTGAGTGGCATGAAATGGTTCTCGACCCTAGACCTGAAATCTGGATACTGGCAGGTGGAAATTCATCCAAAGGACAAGGAGAAGACAGCTTTCTCGACCGGAAAAGGTTTATGGCAATTTAACGTCATGCCCTTCGGATTGTGCAACGCACCTGCCACGTTTGAGCGACTCATGGAGTGTGTACTGGCAGGCTTAGTTGGAGAGGCTTGCTTAGTCTACTTAGATGACGTCATCATTGTCGGCCGTGACTTCGAGGACCATTTGCGAAACTTGGAGCGAGTTTTCACCAAAATAGAGGGAGTCAAATTAAAGTTGAACCCGAAAAAGTGTCGTTTATTCAGGAGTAAGGTCAATTATCTCGGCCATGTTATCTCCAGTGATGGAATCCAGACAGACCCGGAGAAACTGGAAGCAGTTCAAAAATGGCCTACCCCTAAGGACAAAACCGAAGTGCGGGCATTCCTCGGCCTATGCTCATACTACAGGCGTTTTGTTCAGGGATTTTCAGAGATAGCCAAGCCATTACATCGGCTGACAGAAGATAAACGACAATTTAGTTGGGATGAGACTTGTGAAGATTCTTTTCAGAGACTGAAGAAACATCTATGTGAAACACCAATCCTGGGGTATCCACAAACTGAAGGTCGGTTTATAGTCGACACGGATGCAAGCAACACGGCCATTGGAGGGGTGTTATCTCAAAAACAGGGTGAAAGAGAAGTTGTTATTGCATATTTCAGCAAATCTTTATCCAGGCCAGAGAGAAACTACTGCGTGACAAGAAGAGAACTCTTGGCGGTTGTAAAGACGCTACAACATTTCAACAAATATCTCATCGGCAGACCGTTTCTACTGCGAACTGATCATGCAGCCTTGAAGTGGCTACTGCAATTCAAGAACCCAGAAGGTCAAGTAGCTCGATGGATTGAACAGCTCCAGGAGTATGACTTCGAGACGGAACACCGCAGCGGAAAGACGCATGGGAATGCTGACGCACTCTCACGAAGGCCGTGTTCGGAAGACTGCAAACATTGTGTTAAGCAGGAATCTCATGAAGTAACATTAAAATTAACGAGAACAGGTCCTTTGGGTCTCTGGGAGAACGATGCTATGAGGGAGGCTCAAGAAAGAGATGAAGACCTTCGGCACATC
The DNA here is from genome assembly GCA_944567765.1 of Carterocephalus palaemon. Classification (NCBI taxonomy): domain Eukaryota; kingdom Metazoa; phylum Arthropoda; class Insecta; order Lepidoptera; family Hesperiidae; genus Carterocephalus; species Carterocephalus palaemon. Next base: position 4,760,348 of record OX155639.1, on the reverse strand, counting down.
ATCACATGGAAGAAACGGGGTGACGTAAAACCAATCTGGAGCGAGGTTGCACCCACTGGCGCTGTCACTAAGGCGTACTGGGCGCAATGGGACAGTCTGATACTTCAAAACGGAATACTCTACCGGAAATGGGAGAAGACTAACGGCAGGGAGTTCCATCTTCAGATAATTGTCCCAAGAACGAGAGTACCAGATGTTCTCCATGAAATACATGATGGCGTATCAGGAGGTCATCTAGGTGTCAAGAGGACGTTAACAAAAGTGCGAGAACGATTCTACTGGTTGCATTGTCGAGATGATGTACAGGATTGGTGCCGCAAATGTACTACCTGCGCTGCTGTAAAAGGACCACAGACCAGGAGCCGTGGGAACCTGCGGTTGTATAACGTCGGTGCACCGTGGGAACGAATAGCAGTTGACGTAGCTGGGCCATTTCCTGTAACGGAATCGGGAAACAAGTATTTTATGGTCGTCATGGACTACTTCACCAAATGGCCCGAAGTGTTCGCCATACCAAACCAAGAAGCTACAACAGTCGCTTCTAAGTTAGTCGAAGAAGTGATATGTCGCTTTGGTGTGCCTCTAGAAATCCATTCTGATCAGGGCAGGAACTTCGAATCGCAAGTATTCCAGGAAGTGTGCAAAATTTTGGGCATGCATAAGACGAGGACCACCGCGTACCATCCACAGTCTGATGGAATGGTTGAGAGGTTTAACCAGACTCTGGAGAGGCATTTGGCAAAAGTGGTAGACGACAAACAAAAGGATTGGGACAAGTATATACCACTCTTCCTTCTGTCGTACCGAACCGCCGAGCATGAGAGCATTAAAGCTACCCCGGCGTATGTCAATTACGGTAGAGAACTACGAATACCAGTAGATCTATTGACAGGAGGGTCACCGGAGGGACCAGAGACCGTACAAGACTATGTTTGCAATTTAAGGGAAAAAATGCGCTATATACACGCCTTGGTACGGGAAAATGGGTTACAGTCAAGTGAGGGCATGAAAACCAGATACGACCGGAAATCGAACACGAGCGGCTTCGAGGAAGGGTCACTGGTGTGGCTGCATAACCCAACTCGCCGGAAAGGAAAATCTCCAAAGTTGCAGACCAAGTGGGACGGTCCATACAAAGTGGTTACCCGACTGAATGATGTGACTTATAGGATTCAAAAGCAACCAAGAGGAGCATTCAAAGTGGTACACATAGACCGTCTGGCGCGTTACCATGGCAGTAACAACGATGCTCGGGACGAGCATCGCTAAGAGGGGAGTGGTGTTACGAAGGCACAGGGAAGCTAGCGCCATCTAGCGCCGCTGGTGGAACCACTCAGTGAACGCATAGACAACGTGATATCCCGACTCGATACTAGATGGCGTTAGTGGGCCTGTATTCTCGCGTGTTCGGGAACACGCGGTATCTTTCCAGAATCGTCTAGTACTCGCGACGGCACGTATAAATAGTCGCGGGGAGCGCCGCGAGTTCAGTTCAGTTCGAGCTACTTTCGAGGCGACTTCGAAGTGAAAACTAGTGATACCGGAGTGAAACAAGTGAAACCTACGACTTGGCTTACGACCTAGGACATCGTTAGTGCTTTGTGTTTGGACCTAGTGCATTGTGTTGGACCTAGTGTTTAGTGTTTGACCTAGTGCTTTGTGTTAGTGCTAGTGAATAAAGTCTTCATTGAGTCAGCAGGTCTTTCTCTCCAAATCCTTCGAACCCTAACACGTAACATTATTATAAGCCCTGCACTAGATGAGCCGAGGCGGAAAAAATCATAAATCAACATAATTCTCTTGGCCTTAAACTTGTTCATTAAAAGCCAGTAGGCAGGTAACAAAATTCCAGCAAAGCTAACAATCGTTACGGTACTCAATTGATATACGTAAGTACAGATAAGTATATAATAGTACAGAAAAGTGAATATTTTCTTATGATTCAAAATAAATCGAAGTTACTTCACAAATTACAATGGAAATACGAATAATAAAGGAAAGTGTATCAGAAGAGAAAGGAGCTTGTTTCATTATAGAGATGATGTGGCATCTGATAACGAAGCTATTAACGGCGTAATTGCCACTCAATGCGTACCGCCCATTTAATGCCCGGGATGCTGCAGCAACTAAATTATGCTGAAGTCGAGTTAGCACTGAATATACATGTTAACGAGAGCACAAGGCACGGCTGTCGTCATAAAATGGCTAAATAAACTGCGGTTCTACACAGGCCGCCCTAAATATTTCATTTAGTTCATTGAGTCAGTTTAAGTGGAGGTCAAAATAAACAGAGGTCCCTTACAAGATGGATCCAAGAGCCAAGGAAGGGAGTGAACATCAACTATATATCACTCAGAATCTCTCGAAAATCATCGACTTAAAATAAAATAAATAAAATTTAATTAAGTTTAAGTCACAAGTCCTTTTTACGCAAGTAATTGAAAACAGTCGATATGGTCTACGTTGGTAGTGAGAAACCGAAATTATTTATTTTAGTTATGACTACGGCACTACTAATTAATTGTGATTGGACCCGCCAAATTAAGCTATCAAGTCATACGATAGAAAATATCATCTTCATCTCATATTGAATTGATGGAAGCATCTTATAATTGGAAATTTATTTGAATTATTTTGAATTGCGAACGTGATCCAACGAGCCTTCTCGACTGTCAACTGTCAAAGTAAGCTTAGAAAATTGCACGCGCCGTTGATGTCATCGCGCCTATTACGTTAGCAGACTTAGCAGCCGATGGCTGATAGCATACGTGAGGTTAACCAGAATCATTTGTAATTGTGTTACATACTGAAACGCTTATCAGATCTCAGATATAAATAGGTACTATTCCTTTAACAAACACGTACTAAGTGTCAGTTGGCTAATCAGATCGAAGTACGAATATTATAACAACTGCTACGAACTACTAGTAAGTAATTGGACCGAACGAAGAACATATTGACCTATAAAGTCAGTTTAATTGATGCTGTGTGTGCACGAGTTGCTGAAGCCTCTAAATGACGATACTAATGGAATACGGAATATAGACAACGTAGGCGCCAAGAACACAACTGGGTTAAAAGCTTAGCGCTGTATTTCTTAGTCAGCTAAGGAACAATGACATATAAAGTCCTTGTAGGGTATAAATATGCAATGGCTTCAATGGAATGTCTTTTCAGGAAGATTAATAGACCTTGTAAAATATGAAGAATTATATAGCAAAATTGCTTTGGACCAACTTATCGTAAAGCATTAGTGAAATACTATTTACTATCTATCGTTTAAATTTTTGTGTTCGAATATCAAAACTGTATTTTACAGTTGGCCTAAGCAACTTTGATAAAATTAATTCAATCAATATCGCTTGAAGCTTGATATTTAAATTAAATTCAAGTTATAAACAATTAATCGCCATGGCGTTTCGACTAAACGTGTTTCGTAATATATTGGACATTAATATCGTATATTATTGATTGCTTTTACACACGTAATGCGATTACAGCACTTGCCGCCGAGCCAGGAACGACTCGGTCGGTCGGGACCGGGGGGCGCTCTAAGCCTGGATAAGTAAATAAGCTCAATTGAACAATTTTAATGCTTTGTATGCAAAATATGTAGCGTCCATAGCCCAATGGCTTGCCTCGATTCAATGTGATCGAAAGTGTTAAGCAACGACGGGCGCGGTCGGTTTGTGGATGGGTGACCGCTAGTGGCAAAAATTTCATGGGCGCTACCGTGCTTCGGAGGGCACGTAAAACCGTCGGTCCCGGTTGTTTTCAATGCTGGAAACAGTCGTTAAGCCTTGTCGAAGACCTTCGGGTGGCTTGAGAACATTCGACACTGGGTTGGCCACTAACCCCTCCACCAATCCGCATTGGAGCAGCGTGGTGGAGTATGCTCTAGACCTCCCGCAGAAGTGTCTGTGTGGGAGACCCGTGCCCAGCAGTGGGACGTCTATGGGTCGCAGCGATGCTAAATATGTAGTGTAACATAAACTCAGGGTTAAAGGAAGTTTTAAATGTCGTTATTAAAAATGCATAAATACTGTAAATATAGATTAAAGATTGTGATTAAATTCATTCCAATGTCAAATAATCCATACAAATTATGGTGGAACACAAAGAACCTACAAAAATAACTGATTGGGAAAATACCCACGTACGGTAACCAATTTTTCGCACAATATAACTTAGAAAAAATTGTTTAGAAGTACAGTTAAGTACTTTCTAATAATGAGGAAGCCTATTTATTTACTTAGCGCATGATTTGTCAATTAATTATAATGTAGCGTTTATTTAAGCCATTGTCTTATTAGCGAGGTCTTGATGGATGATCAGCTGGAACAATGCCGAACATTCAAATAATAGAAGTGAAAATCTTGTTAGATCGAGTACTTACATTATTATCTTCACTTTGTATTGCTCTATGTCTACAGGAACTCCAGTAGATATAGTTTGTTACATAATGTAGGTATAGATAATTTTCTATGAACTGCTAAGTACCTAATGCCTAACTAATTTATAAAAAATCAGTATATAAAAATAAATATTGTTCTAGTACAGTAAGTTTTGTTTAAAATAGGTCAATATTATAAAAATAGCTGGCCATTTTCATGATTAATAAAAATGTTCGCTCTATAAAAATGAAAGGGACATTCTTTTCTTTATCTACGCGAGGCTACGTGATTGCAAAGATGGTTAAATGAAACGAAGTACAAGCGACTGCTGACAGAATCTAATCTATTGTGTATTAAAACCGTTAATGATGTCTGTTGTGCTGAATGAGGCCGAGCAAAGCAAAGCTTGCTGTAGCGCATCGTAAATAGCCTTGACATTGACACCAGAGCATATGTTACCAATTTTAAATACATACATACTCGTAAATGAAACAAACTAACGCATGAATTATTCTATTTCTCACATAGGTAAAACAGTAAGTATAACAAAAAACAAAGTTCACACGAAAATAATTCTAAGTCTAAATAAATTTTGGACTATAAGTACATGATAAATTTACTGATATTACGAGAAGGTACACAAGCACACGAAATAAGAAAACTGTTTTCCTGCGTGATTTGAATCACTGAAAAAAATATTAGAATGGTATTCAATGCAGTTTATCAGACTAGGGGAGCAATGTAACGCGTTTTATCCAAAGATAAAGTGCTCGGATTTAAGCATTTACAGTTATTTATTACAGCCCGGATTTACATATAAAAATCCCAAAGCTTTTAGGAAAACTGATATGTAATTATTTTCGCATAGCGCTCTACTCTACCTCTCTCTGACGATACACTTGTACTTTAATTTTTTTATGTCTGCCCAACGGCTTTGTTATAGGTACACTGTTATCTCCACCTTGAGGTTCAACAAAAGTGTTGTAAAATATGCAAATGTACACATTTTACACGCGGTCGGTTCTTACCCTCCACACGTGTCTACACACATGAGCGAGTTCATCTTTTACGAATTACGACGCGCTTGATGAAAATAGTACTTTTTAATTTTGAAAAATATTTTTCAGATAAAAATATTCGTACAATTAGTCTCGTGAAAGGGTTCGCTCGGTTGTAAGAATAGCATAAGTGAGGCGGTGTCGGCAGGAATTTCCCTTTTCATATTGAAAGCGGCGTTTCCCCTCGACGAATCGAGTGGCGCGCGACGCGAGTGCCGCGCCGGCGGCAGTCAGGCATTGTGTTGCGTCCGACTAGAGATGTCTAGAATTTTCATCCAGGTTATCGAAAAGCATTGAATTTAAATTTTGCTGCGTGTGATTCATGTAGTTTTCTTAAAAAAAATTACAGGACCTATTATATATTTGACAGATCCTCAGGGTATTTTACATGAAGTCACATTGTTGTTTGGTTCTGTACCCCATCCATTACCCAACGCAATCTGTCAATGTTTCTTGAGACGCATTCGGTGACATCCTTGAAAAAGTCGCTCAAAAACATTATGTGCCGTGCTATGCGAGAATGCTATCAACAGAGGGGCAGACGTTGAATTATAATTAATTGACTTCCTTCTACTGAGTCTTTGATTTGGACGTATGAAACTGTTAAAGTCAACGAACGAAAAAAACAACCCTAACCTACATTGACTCCTGTGGTCCTTTTGGAACCTATACTAGTTCTACGTATGTGTTGATGGAAGAGAGAACTTGTGAGTCGGTTTACTGACAAATGAATTGATTTCGTCTCATCATTTACAGATGTATCACCGACAAGTATGTATCTAATAATGCCGGGCCTAAAGATAGCAATTATTCTTCTCGAAACTACTAAGCACTCGTCACTACACTATATTTTTAAGTAAGTCGACCGAAGCACACTCGTAGATCGGAATCGACTTGTCGGCGTCGATGCTGCTACTAAGCCATTGTCTTCTCGCATTTTTTGCAAAACTACGTGATTATTTTTTAAATTATGAACTATTTATAATAAACGAACTAAAAAGTATATTTATCTAACATTGTGAAATTCCATTTTTCTATAGTTACTTGCTTGTATAGCTACATTCTAAATTTAGATAGTAATTATATTTTTCTTTTCCAATTTTTACGCAGACTGAGTCACGGGCACAGCTAGTTCAAATAACAATAGACCACAAATAGATGTAACGTTAACAGACAACTTGCCTATAGGTTGTATGGAAAGCTTACGGGAGATAGTCTCGACACAGTAGGATTTAAATCAGTTTTAGTCGCAATACTCACAACACAACGGAAACAGGGTGTTTCACGTTTGTGGGGAATTTGGGGGATCAATTTCAATTGAATGATTTATTTGTAGGCGAGTCTCACGATATATCCGTTACCTCGTATCAATCTCTATGGTGATAATTTTTTCGTAAGAAGTAGCAACAAGAGTAAGTAAGAGAAACAGTTCAGTATCTATCATGCTATAAATTGTAAAATAATTAACTTTTATCATTTTGGACATCATTTTACTAAGTACTGCAGTCGACACTATCGAGAACAAAACGAGACAACTAAATAAATCCTGTGCGCAGTGCCTGTTCGTTTTAGTTTTATGTAAAATCAATTATTTAATTAATTTTTACCTAAATATTATTCTGTGCCTAAATATTCGATAAAACTATAATATTGTTATTATTATTACCCACGAGTTTATGATTGAATATTTATTTTTAATTAATGAAACTAACAACAATTAACAAAATGCAATTATTATTTAACAATATGTTTGATTTTTTGACTATCTAGCAAGATGTTTAGGAATCACAAAAATGTAAGCAATCCATCAGGAATAAGAAACTGAATATAATATAGTGTTAGAAACTTTCGTACTATTTATCGTGGTGCAGATACCCACATAACGAATGATTTATTTGTATCCGTAAATCTGAATGAAGTATCTGTAAATCTGTAAAGTAATATATCACTACTAAATCTTATAACGAATGAACAGGGCGTTCGGATTTGTGTCAGGCCCAATGGCCCATGTCAAATCAACTCAATTGAATGAGATTAATTTAAACATACTCAATTTGTTGCACTCCATGTACGATTATTCATACATACTTGCTGTAATCATAATTCTATAAGATGTTCTTTGAAGACATTTATTAGGTAGGTATTTTTTTTTTAAGCGTTTGTCTTATTTATCGGAACTACAGGCTAAGTAAGCCTGAATAAGAAAATATACATAGTTTAGAATGTTATTATTCCTATTTTTGAATAGAGGCTCTTGCTGCACATGGAATGTATTAATGAATAAAATATAGACTTAATATATCTCCTTCCATAAATTAAACGAGTCAAAGGATTAGGTATGTACTAAGAAAATACGTCAAGTGCGTTCTAGTAATGTCACTTACGATTATTTTTAAGCCGCGCGCGGCCCGTCCCGTGACATTGAGCCACTCCTGAAAGCTTAGGCACATAAGCAATGACGCGATGAAACCTTGACCCGTGGAAACACTAGAATAAATTAAACAACAACAGGACCTGTTAGAGGTCTTTCTGGTATAATCTGCATATTGCAGCTTTATGAACGTTTAGAATATTAAGGTCAACTTTTCATAATTTATACCAATGTATACCTATACTATAGGAAGTATACTTACACTTTACCAATCTAATATTTGATTTATATATTTATATCATCAAATAGTTAAAGTAGAATTTTGGCAATTTAAATACAGTAGGTACTTATATTATTTTAAATATTCTGTGAACCAATTATTACAACTTTATCATTTGTTTTTTAGTTTGATTAGTACCTTACATTTATAGGTTTTTTTAAGGTTCGGTCCATTTTCTTTGTCTTCCAATGGCATTCAAACGAAATAAACTTTGATTTCGTAACTAATAAAAATGTGTTTATTGCTAACTTAGGATAATCTGATTTGACAGGGTCCGAAAGGTTTAAATTCCTTAAATATTTTAGAATTTTCTCAAGATTCCTGCTAACAATGAAATTTTCTTTGTTACAGATTGAAATCATGAAGAAAACAAGAAGTTTTACGAGCGGCTGGTGGGTTGTACTGCTCACAGTCACGCTCGCAGGTCCAGTCCTTAGCCAGGCAGGCGTCGGGCTCTTTAATGCCAGATTAAAACAAATCGTCACCTCAAGCACTCTACGGTGGACTAACTTGAAAAAGGAAGCTATGGATAATTACGTAGTTGGGGCACACTCTGAACAAGGTAATAAATAGTTTGCTTACATTCTCCATTAATCATATTGGATAAGGAATTGTGGCAACATTTCATGGTCGCTTCCATGCTTCAGATCGCACGTAAAGTCGTCGGTCTCGGTTGTTTTCAAATGTAAAGCAATCGTTGAGCCTTGTCGAAGACCTTCGGGTGCGTGTCCCGTGCCCAACACACGTGTATATACTTTTCAGCTCAGTCGTAGGAATGATATTTATAAAATAAATTTTAAAATTCCACGTATGATAAAAAATAGTGATTTTGATTAAGGAACACAAAGCACCTAAAAAGTAGCTAATTTTATTATTGAATGGAGTAATTGATTGGATCATTTTATTTTTCATAGGACCCATTTATCTATGCCGGAGTCGTCACGAAGGAGACATGCTTCTTGGCCAACTGCGTCCAGACTACACTTCCTGTGCTGTATCTGGAAGCAAAAGCTACAACAGTTTTGAAGTACTAGAAAATATTGAAAACGCTTCACTGATCATTTGGAAAACGTGGTACAAATTTAATTCGAAGCCCTCAGGCGCAGTAGCTGTAGATTCTTCAACTGATTATGTTTTTATTGGTCGAATCCAAGCTGGAGGTGGATTTTCACATAATATTGGAAGAATAATTTATGAAAGCACTCTTGGACAATTAATTACATTTGACGCCCAAAATGTTGAGTTAGTTGAAAACAGCGGAGAGATTTTAGTGGAAGTAGAACCAATTAGTTACAAACTTGAAAATGTAGATTTGGATCTAGACACACAGCACGTACGTCAAGGTGATCCTCAAATATTTGAAGAACGCATTTTGAGAAATGATGATGAGGTTGCTGCTACGGTCACAACGGAAATAGAATATAAATTTAACTACAGCTTGTCTTGGGGACATGGACATGGTGTTGCTATTGGTTTAAACACTAGTATAGAGATGAGCGATGGAACGATGATACCGCAAATTGAGTGGGCGAATCCGTTCACTGAAGAAAGAAAGGAGCTATACAAATTAGAAAGATATCTGGAGCCCGGCACCGCGTGTAATGTTACATTTAGAGGAAACTATACAGATCGTGATGTTCAATACACCGCAAAATTGATTACTTTTTATAAGGATAACGATTCCCGGTCAAGGCAAATGAGAGGTGAACGCATTGAAAATACTGTTGAAGTAGAAGCTATCTATGGGGAAATATACTATTTGGCTAACAATACTCTTGTACCGACTACAACAACGACAACAACAACTACAACCACCACAACCACGACCACGACGCGTGCACCTGAACCGCAACAAGTTGCGCCGGAGAAGAATGATATTGGGATGATTATGGATAGCAATGACGTTTTGGGGGACAGTGGTGAAGATATGGTTAAAGCGCCCTCAGCAAAGGAAGACAATATAAACCGTGCAGTTGTCGGTGGGCTGGGCAGCAATCCCAGCAGTGGAGTTACTTTGAGAGCGTTATTGTTAACTTTAATCATTCCAATTTTTTCGCTTCTACTGTGAAATGTGAATTTTGAAATCTTGTAGCTTTCCTTGTAAATATTGAATTGGAAGATATAATTAATATAACGATTGCTTGACGTTTATCGGTACATGTATTGGCAAAGTTTAATCCTGTTATTTATTGATCGTTAAATTAATCGTGGTCAAATCAACATTTCTCGGTATTATGTAAATAGGAAAATTTGGACTTTGAAAACATTCCTTATATTTAATTTCATTCCAGTATGTATGTAAATTCAGGCGCAAAAGAAGACATAAATAAGCACTCGAGTGTAAATAAAATTGTAAATAGTTAACAATTATAGAAGTCGCTGAGCGACAACAAAGATGTTACGTTGTTGATGTTGGGTCACAACGCTGCTTGAGATGATAAAGAGCATAGCATGCAACTGTTACCAGTATCAATGCAGACCTTATTTAATAGAAAAATAGATATATACACAATTCATCATAAAAAGACTACCATTTGAAAACAAATAATTCACTGTGCTATTGTTAGGTTACCTGCAACCAACGCTTACAATGTACAATTGCAGTAGGGTTATTATAATATATCATCGTTTAATTCCATTGAAAGAGAATATTATGGATGAATTAATTAACTTGTACGTAGGTACGATACTTCGGTATTCTTGGAAGATAAAATATACCTACTGACTTTATTTGGATTGGAAGGAAACACGTTTGTGTTATTTCTAAAATAAACTATATTGCCGTGTCATAAATAAACCAGGAAGTTTTGTATACTTTGCTATATCCGACTAGACGGAGTTAAATTCGCAGCTTAAGTGGAAAGAAAGCTGGGCGAAAGGAAAAACTCTAGTGGTGTGCAAATGTTTGGTAGCTTAATTAAGTTAAACGCGAAAAAGACTTAGGTACCTGTAGATATATCTGGTGCGAAATACTACTCTGCAATATTTAAGTAGGTACTCAAAAACGTGCTTTCCTACAGGTATCCTATGATGGTTTGAACTCTTACGATATTTTGTTCAAAATGTTTCAAAGTTAAATCAAAAATATTTATTCACATGAGTCAGATAATTAAATGAAATGTTTTTAATGAATAATTTCTCCTTATATCCAAATAATGTTAGAATAGATACTTACATTAAATTAGATGAGTTAAATAAAACATTGGATACTCTTTTTTCTAATTCACCAACACGTGCAGCACACAAGCATATCTTTACAATACCTCCTTTTTATAGTGTTTTATCATTACCTTTTAATTTGTTATTATTAGTTGGTAAGTTAAAAGAGTTTAAATCCAGAATTTAAAGATATTATTATTTTATAAGTTTTTAGAGTTATGTCAAGATATTTAATTTATTTGTTTAGAATTATTCTTTTGTATGAATGCAAATCAATTTGAAATTGAATAAGAATATCAAGTACCTAATATGTATTACTTATGACTTTGTTGTATGTTGTTGTATTATCATGACTGCCAAAGTTATTTTTTATTTTAAAGCCATGCATTTTAATTTAAACTCAACAATCAATCATTTCTAAGAGGATACAAAAGTAACTTATACTGCCTACACATTATTATAGGCGGTGCGCTTGACCTACCTAACATACCTACTTACTACAGTAAAAAATATGTTATTCTTCGGATTAACTGATAAATTTTAATGTAAGTCGTCTGTGTTGTGCAGTTACAAATACGATTGGAACAGTATCTCCTGTTAAAATTGCGTAGGTAGTAGTGGTTTGTGTCAATGTGTAAAGAAAGTGAATGATATTTTTGTATGCGAATACAGATAATAATATGTAGTTTCAAGGTAAGTTTTTGCCTATAAGTGAAATAATTGAATATAGTATCTAAATATTATTGTAACTATTCTTAATGTAATCGATTAAAATCATGATCTGATTACCTGTGTAGGTACTTGTATGGTAGATATTTTCAGTATTTTGCCGCAGAATTTATATTATATCAGTTTTATAGTAGGTATAAATAAAAAGAATCTCAATATTGATGTAATTAATAAAAACCCATATCCCACCTAGAGTATTGTTATTAAATAAGACTAAGAATTATTGAAAGTCCATCTGCTATTTTTATTTAAGTACCTATTATTAAAAGCATCTCAAATAAAAAACAACTCGACTAACTCTCCAAGGTGTAAAATTTATGAAATTCATACCTATACTCTTAAAATATATGGGATGCGTAATCTGCACGCGGTGTATTAAAATATTGCTTGAATCTTGTCTTGATAAGTTATTTCTTATTATAGGTAAGAAGAGTCTAAAATCAAATTCTGTTGTTGTTTATGTAATGACTAATGAGATGAGACGCTCTGAAGATGAAGTAGAATGCAAATTCATTCATTCATCACTTTGACATCGGTACTGTTTTGCGAAGCATAATTGTGATGTTCCATGTAAGTTTTGTTTTAAATCATTAAATTGTAATAAACATGGTTTTGCTTTTCACTAACCCTACATCCCCACTTCACACTACTTAACCTACTATTATTATTTTAAAGTAAAGGAGTTCAATACAGTTCAGTTCGAGTAAAAGGAGGACAAATTTTAAGCCATAATTCATAGGTAAGTTATACGTTGTCTACGTACCTACTCGTAGTTACAAGTAACGTAAATAAGCTTCGTATCATAACGTGGCTAACAGGCTAGACGTCTGTGGTATTCCACACTTGTACAAAATAAATTCGTTAAAAAATTATATTTAACAATAATCACAAAAATCACCTCATCACTAGAAAACTTGTAAGCAAATAGCAACTTCATCTCAGATAGGTTTTATATGTTACACAAAGCTGCACTGGACCATTGGTACTAAGTACCTTCTAGATAGTAGGTGATGCTATATTTTTACAATATCGATGAATTCAGATTCCAAATTTGAAATTGCTCAGAGCATCAGATGATGAGGTAGACGAGAAAAATAATCATACCCAGCACTGTCTACGTATAGGGGTCGAGTTACAGCTGGACATTAGTAAAACCTGTACCTATGATTAATAAATTTTCCAGGTAGGCTCAGCAATGAAATATAAATAGACATCGTCTGAAGGCCACTGATTTCATACCTGGCACAATGTTAAGCTTAATACAAGGTAATGGTATTAAGCTTAACCGGGCGGAAGGCAGCGATGGGAAAAATAAGTTTAAGCTTTCATCAGTTATTTATAAATAGCAAGAACTCAAGATAAAATTAAACAAGGACGTTATTGATAGGCTGTTTGCTTTAATGGTATTCAAATTCCTCTATCTAATGTGGTTAAGAATCTCGGGCTACATATCGACAGCATTTTAATCAGGCCATTTAAAACCTCTAAAATGTTTTGTATTAAATTTTGTGTTTTTGTAATAAAAAATACAATGAGGAACTTTCCTCTCACACGTCGATACGAAATATTCCCGGTATAACTAGCAGTGGCTACAAAACATTTTACCTACCTGCTCACTTCCAATTTTGAAAAGGAACAATGAAAACCTGGCAGTTTCTGTACCTGTAGCTTCGATCTGTGATGTGATCGAAGATCTGTACACTTAAATAATTTAAGTATCTCTACCAACGTACCCTACTTACAACAGATAAAGAATATTCTTAGAAAGCAGAAAGTGGGACAAACTCTTATTGATTTATTATAGCGGCCTAGAAAAAGAAGGTGCATATGCAAGTATTGTACCAATGTAGCTAGGTACGTAGGTACCTAGTTTGAATTCTTTCGTGCCATTTTTTTTATTTGAAAGTATTTCCAGTAGGTACTATTATGTATTCTGTGGTATTACCAAAGTGTTATGCCCTTTCCAGTTACGGGGATTTAATTTTTATGGCTGACACTGACATTTTCTGCAAATGGCATACCTACTACCTGCTGGTACTACGATCTTACACAGTTAGGTACACACTGGATAGCCCACAGCCCAGAACTTAAACATCGTTATATAACCAATCTACCGGGTCTTAAGTTACGAAGAGTAATTTACCAAATATGTAGGTACTCTACTTAATAGAAGTATCAGTGTATTGATAATATCCTTAATAGTAAGGTTTAGGTAGAATAATTTGGTACCTATTCATTTATTATCATCAATAATTAGATAATAAATAAATAGCTCTATCTACCTACTAGTTTTTATGACTTCAGTCTAAGGCCCGGTAAGTAGCCAAGTCTTGCAAATTAGGGTCATATTTTTTTTTTGCAAAATTATATTCTTCATCATATTTGTGAGAATGTGATTATTTCAAACATGTACACGTTTGTATTATTTTTACTCACTATTTCAAATTCGTATTGTGTAAGATTGTCACTTCAATAAAGACATTAATGACCCTAAAAGTAACCGGCGAACTAACTACATAGGTATTCCAAATAACGTCGAAACAACTCCATTGAACAAAACACAAAAAAATTATTAGTTGAATTTTTGATAGCGATCTTGTAAATCCCAAACTAAAATAATAAAATATCACTCAATCGTTGAAAATAACGATTCAATTGTTAAAGGTCATATAAATGTGCAGACTTCACATGCCTTCGAGAACATTATGAAGAACACTCATGGCATGCAGGTTTCCTCATGATGTGTCCTTTACCGTTGCAGCAAGTGATAGTTAATTTCTTAAATCGCACCTAACTTAGAAAAGTCATTGGTGCGTGCCGCTACGGTTTGAACCCGGACCGCTCGAGTGAGAGGCGAGTTCGACAGCCACTGGGCTGATATACGAGTACATATGAATCACATACCTACCTTCTAGAATGAAATAACATGAAAACTTCTACGCCATTCAGTACGCTGACACGTAATAACCAGTTGAAATATACTGCCCTACTTAGTATACTGACAGACTAGACAAGTAATAGTTGCAATAAATGAAAATTTATAAAAAGAATAGAAAACATTACATTTGGTATGCCAAGCGCTGTGCCGCCGCATAGCTATGCTGCCGCATGGGCCTGCCTGTACGGCGCGCCAGCCGAGCCGACGAACCCGGATGGCTAAATCTGCTGTGTGTGTATTTTATCACCAAATTCTATCTATCTGCCTTGGACAATGACGGCGCTTGATATAGAAATACATACAGACCTACTTACAAATAAAAAAAACGATCCACAAATACGCCTCAGAGCGGAGGCACTTCTAAAGTCAGCTACTCGTAACTATGTTTTTCACAAAACTATGCTCCAAGGATAGATTTTTTTACAAGCGCAAAAATAAAATAATTAAAAACGGGCTAGATAAAAAAAAATAAACACTCAAATGCATAGTGTAAAATAAAAAAGTATAAAAACGATTGGGCTCGTCCGGGATTTGAACCCGGGACCTCTCGCACCCTAAGCGAAAATCATACCCCTAGACCAACGAGCCGATGTGAGTATATTTGAAAATGCGAGTTAAAAGGGAAAGCTAGAATGTTTCTATTTATAGTAAAATCAAATTAAATTTAACCTCAATTTAAGTTTTCCTAAACAAACAATCTCAAGCCTTGTTTAACAAACTTAATTTTCTTAAATTCTGCACATAAATGAAAGATTTTTTCTACGATTGGAGCTCAGTTGTCTAAAATACAAAAATACACAAGGTAATGTTATGGCTTCAATTTAATTCTAAGATAAGATGGCAGGAAACCTGGCAAGAGCTTTAAAATCCTGGACAAGTCCAGGGTAAATCCTGACATATAGAAATTCTATTTTAAAATTATTTTTTAATTTAAGATTAAAAAGAAACCAATTGTTTTTTTAGATTTAAAGTGGTCATCCAGCAACCGTACCAACGGGCGATTTAATTACGTAGTTCCTTTTTTGATTTTATTGGGCTATTGGCTGTCACTGGCTCTTCCATTGCTTTTACTTGGACTACTTAAAACGTCGTTCATTCGAATTGCTTGTATGCACCTTGTATGTAGTTATTTAATTAAGTTTTATGGGATTTTTCTATGCAAAAGTACATCGTTGTGAAATCATCCATAATCACTCAGTCATACCGCGCCCGTTGCATTGCAGTGTCACTAGGTCAGGCTTAGCGTGCCGCGAATACTGACATGGCCCCCCAGGGACTTTAAATATCATATTGTAATGCTAAGCGTGGACGTAAGTAGTCAGAGAATGTATCTAGTGTACCTACGGTAAAAATAAGATTGATAAGTATACCTATCGTTTTGTACCCACTTACATAAAATTAGGATAAATAATTAATTAACTTATTTATTAATGGGAAAAATATGTAATGATATTTCATATTTAATTCTAGTGTCTCTATAATAATAAAAAATATATGTCGGGCTCGTCCGGGATTTGAACCCGGGACCTCTCGCACCCAAAGCGAGAATCATACCCCTAGACCAACGAGCCACACAAGTCTTCTTCGAATATAAGCATATGAAATTCAATTCAACGCTGCTAATTATTAGTCAAAACCACTGTGAGCAAATAATGTAAAGTAAAAGTGAAGCGATCTTAATTGTTCGATTTTAATAAAGATATGAAATAGTCAGATATATTATGTGGTTTGACCCCTGTTCTAAGATAAAGTTATTTAAAATCAAAGCATAAATACAAACAAGCAATAGATGTGAAAACTTTGTAAGAGGCTTTCTGATTTATAATTACATTTACTCAATCTGTATTTGTTTAGCTGTAAGTTTTCCAAATAAATAAAAATAAAATAAAATATGATGTAAGTAAATGACAGAGACTTACCCAGTGGCATCCAAAAATAGGTATTTTCCAAAGCATTTTCCATGCACAGAGAAAATATCTATATACCAAAGTATGTAAATATAATATGTTCCTAAGTTATGTTCTTGGACCCGGAGAACGCCGGAAGTGTACAAGTAATTTAAAGAAGCGAAACCCAGATCTATTGAAACAATGTCTTGTGTCTTGCATGTCTTCAATTGCAAAATTATCCATTTTAACAGACTCACTGTTTATTGCAAGGGTATTTGCATAAAGATTGTAAGCATTCAATATATAGATAAGTATTATGTCCAAGTACTAAGGATATGTTATGTCCCGTTTGTTGGAACGGGTTTCTAATAATTCTTTAAAAACTTCGCTTCTGATGATGTCAAATGATTTTTAATTTATTTATTCCTAACGTACATGAGAAATATACATTTTAGCGACATCCATTACAATAGTTGGAAACTATTATACCAACTAACATATCAATCAGTACCGCTATTCGATAAAAGATGGCGCTTCAAAAAATTAAACGCAACCACCTATATCTTAATATTTTTAGGAGTTGTACAACCTAATCCTCGTGTATATATTGTAAGATAATTGTAACAAATGCAAATTTAATTACTATTCTACCGGTGACAGTTATTTCATGGACGCTACGGTGCTTCGGAGGACACGTTAAGCCGTCGTTCCCGGTTGTTTTAATTGCTAAAAACAATCGCTTAGCCATGTCGAAGACCTTCAGGTGGCTTGAGAACATTCGAACCTGGGTTGGCCACTAGCCGCTCCACCAATCCGCATTGGAGCAGCGTGGTAGAGTATGCTTTAGTCCTCCAGCAGGTTTTTCTGTGGAGGAGATCCGTGCCCAACTGATAAACAAAAATAGACGTCCCGCTGGACATTTTAGCTAAGACCACCTAGGACTAAATTGACACCACGTAATTTTAAGACAGCCTAAAAGTTTAGCTACTAAACAACAGATGGCGCTAATTACTCACCCATAACACCAAGTTGTTGTGGTGAAAGTGGTGCAGCGTCTCCGCCACCGGAACCGATCGACCCTGACGCCAGCGATAGGCGTTCGCTGAAGCCTAGTGGACTGCTTCTACCACCGCTGCTCGCTACTGATCCCATGCCTGCAAATATACATGGTCAAAATAATCTCACAAATCATGAATAATATATATATAATATATATAAATTTGTTTTTAATTCAATTTAGTTATAACATAAGATTGCGATTTTATTTCTCCGAAGGGGCAGGCAGAAGTGTGTTGTAGTATACCCACTTTTCATCAGTTATGTTTAGCTTCCATGTAATAGTCGATGAGCCTATTGCCACCAAACACAAATCAACATTTCGAGCTGCTACCGGGAATTCAATTTAGTAGAAATAGTTGTTGCCCGACCCGGGGATCGAACCGAGCACCTTTAGCTTTCCAATCGTCCTTGCGACCACTAGATCACTAAATCAACGAGGCAGAATTTATTTTTTTCATCATCATTGTTTTTCTATTAAAGGTTTCCAAAATAGGTTTAGGGTAGGTAGGTTTATTTTTATAGGATGTAGATGTGTGTATACTAAGGTTGGATTAGATGAATGGATGGATGGACTTTTAACCCATTAATACCTCTTCAATTTGAACTTCAGTGGGTAGTTTTTCCAGTATTTCCTTGAGGAGGACAGGAACTATAAACGAAACATTTCTTATACTTATATCGAACACACGCAAGCGAAGCTGCGGGCGTCTAGACTAGTTTAGTATAAAAATATCTTAATATTTTCTTAAAGTTACCTCCATTAGGACTTCTCATTCTTGATATCCTTTTGTTGATAGCTCTTTGAATCCGAGGATTTAAGACAGGCTTGGCTCGCCGTCTCGCCAGGTACCTCGACAAAACTCCGACGACCACTGCGCTGGTTCCGACTACCCCTATGCTCCACAACACAACCTGAAAAGGCAAATAAAAAGACATTTGTTCATTTTGTATTTAATAATGCACGTACACACTTATGATAGGTCATATATTATGTAGGTACATAATACAAGACAGGAAGAAAATGGTACAAGATAACTACTTATTTCTTCTGGAAATAGTCAATATCTATAGTTATAATATAATGTATTGGAAAATATATCAGGAGTAAGAATCCAGTACAATGATCTCTTTAAAAAAACACATATTTTTTATATTACATACTTGTTGTTGTATCTTTATCCTTTTGGTGTACATTAAAGGAACTTGTCTTGTCTTGTCTATTTCAGTTTTAATTTATACAGTCTTAAACAGGTAGGTAATGGTGCAGTTTAAATCATGCAATCAAAATTAAATGGAAATACAAAATGTGTCTATGCATTTTAATTTGAGTTCCTTTGTCTGGTGTCAAACCTGGGTATAGAATCAGATCCTGCATTATAAAAAATTAACATACACAGAAAAGTCATTGAAGCCCAACCAACATGTCAAATTTCAACTTTGAAAGAAATTTCAGCTAGCAAGATTTGCCTAAGGCTTACTTATATTGCATGTTAATAATTTGTAGTATAGTAGAAGTAGTAGTATAAAAACATGCTTCATCACCAAATGTAATGAATTGGAGTCATTAAAAGAAACCAAAAGAGCCTTAATTCGGGGTCTTTTCGAGTAACTATTAAAGAGTACATGTTCCACAGGATCCATTATCATTTCGGGTTGATAGAGCCACATTATTGCATTGTCATTGGTACTACAAATATATTTGAAAATTTTCAATTCAATAAAACAAAAGTAGGTAGCTTAACTTTGACTTGTTGTATGCTTTTATATGCTTCGCTGCGACCCATAGATGTCCCACTGCTGGGCACGGGTCTCCCCCACAGACACTTCTGCGGGAGGTCTAGACTTCTAGAGCATACTCCTTTATATGCTTAAAAATAGTTAATTTACTAATAAGCTAATAAACAAACGCAATAAAAAAGTTAAAAAATATATATCAAAATTCAGTTTATCTAAAAATTTATATTTTGTTGGTACAAAATATAAATTTTTATAATATACCTATAATATTATAATTTGCTGGTGCAAATATTTGTAATAATTCATCCAACACTTAATTTTTTTTGTCCCAATCACAGCAATAAGATAAGTACTTAAAAAAACTGTAATAAAAATTCTGATAATTAATAATATAAACCAATATGTTACTGAATTATAGTTACAAAATATGATATTTCAAACTCAGTTCATGCAAATATATAATACGGATGGTATTATTGGTAAATTGCTTACACATTACAAATTACTTTGTTTTAAATAAAAACTGACAAAGCAAAACAATTCAAAATCTTAACATAGAAAGTGAGTAGAAATTTAACTGATATTTTACGATCAATCTACTTCAATAATTATAATAATTCGTATACTATTAATGAAAATAATACTGTCCGATTAATTTATTTATACTGAGAAACATACAATGAATGCATTGTAATACCTTTTGCGAAGTTGTAAGATTGAGTTTGTATGATAATGTGTGCTGCAAATGTTTCACTTTGTCCAGGATAGGGGATATTTGTATAAAGTACTGCATTATGAACTGCTCCTCTCGTAATCAAGCACTCCTTAATTCTCACTGTAGTTTCAAATTTTCACACATTTTATTACATGAAACTAAGGTTATCTGTCAAAAATGACGCAACTATGTAGGCTTTATTAATAAGATATTATTAAACATTTCATTGTATGCTTGGAGGAAACACCGTCTTATGAAACAGGGTTTCAGAAAAGACCTGCATTATTTTAATACTTAGTAACGCAAAAAAAATTTCAAAATTCCCGGGCATGAAAGATTCACAGAACATATGATATTGACATAAATATTAACGTTCAAAAATGCACGGTATTTGTGTAAAAGTTTATATAGACACTTTATTGCGATGAAGTTCCGATCGATGTCACATTTGTATTTTGTAAAACTGTCAAGCTTTAATATAGAAATACCGTGAAGAAATACCTTCGTCAAAGATATATTTTGGTTGAAATACCTTTAAAACCCACTCAGTTATTAACAGTCTATGTCAATTTTAGCAACAACTTATTTTTTACTTTTTAGTGAATTTTTATTAGTTTAACTAGCTGACCCGGCAAACGTTGTTTTGCCATATAAATAATTTTTACTGAATATTTTGGGAGAACTTCATGTAAGTGTGTGGACTACAACTACCACTACTACTACCACTACCCCTACTCCTACCACTACCCCTACCCTTACCACTACCCCTACCTATCACGCACCGGCGCCATCTACTTAAAATATTGGTTTGTAGTACATGCTATGTATCAGAGATGGCGCTGTATGTGAAAAAAGATTTTCCCGCTTTTCTGTTGAAATTTTTCCTGAATTTTCTTTGCTATAAACCTCACGGAGCCCGAGACCTTTCCAACGAATGCAAAACCGTGGAAATCGGTTCGTGCGTTCTGGAGTTATAGCGTCAGGAAGGAAAACCCGACTTATTTTTATATAGTAGCTTTTTAATAAAATATTTTTTACCGTATAATTTCATTACAGCATACTGACTAACATTTGAAATAGTGTTGTATTGTATGTCACAGTCACGGATTTTGCAGTGAACAATGGTTCACTGCTAAAAAAAGAGGAAACAAAAAAAAGGCACGTTTTTGTTATCAATGGTATATTCACAGACAGCAACCAACGATCTTTATCTATGACAGCAACTGACAGAAAGAAATTAGACGAAGTGACAGATATATATAGTGATACATTGACAAATGACAACCAGATGGAAAATGAAATGAGCGACCAGCGAAAGAAAGGCTTTCTTTCTTTGGATGTAATAAATTAACCATCAGTTTTTCCAATACAAAATATTTCAATCAAAATATAGTGATGCTATTCTTCATTAACCGTCCCATAATTAAAAAAATATCTGCAGATTATTTTATGGCCGAGTAAAATACTTAATTTGGTCTAGTAAACATTGCCTAGGTTTGGTACTACTACTAGTTTATTTCTAATCTCAGATTCTGAGTTCATAGTCGGAATGGAAAATCTGCCACAGACATTACGGATCAGTGTCGAAGATCTTCCCGACGAAGTGCTTGAGTTTATTTTAGGATTTTTACCACCATATGAAGATTTACAAAATTGTATGGCTGTCTGCAGGCGATGGAATAATTGTGCCCAAAGTAAGTGAATATAATATATGGTGAATATATATATATGGACTTCTAAGCCTCTGAAAAGGAAGCATAATCAATATTACTGTACTGTTTCAGATGTCCTGCGCAAAACTTCAATAAAACTCATAAAAGCTGTAGCTGAATTCAATATACTTTGGAAGAATATAGCATCTACTGATATTGTACCAACTATAACCAAAAGATTTTCACATGCTGCATGTATTTTTGAGAACAACATGTATATATTTGGGGGTTGTACTACCAATGCAACTTCATTTAATGACCTCTGGCGATTTGATTTGTCTAAAAGGCAATGGATTCGTCCGCTGGCTACTGGAACTTACCCTGTGCCTAAAGCTTACACCACAATGGTTCAGTATAAAAACTGTCTCATAGTATTTGGTGGATGGACTTATCCCTCACTTTCACAATATTATCAAACTGTAACAATGTTCAATGATATACACCTATATTGTGTAAATACCCACAAATGGATTTTGGTGAATGCAACTAATCCTCCACCTCCTATGGCAGGGCATTCAGCCTGTATAAAAGGTGATGAAATGATTGTGTTTGGAGGCTTGGTGATGTCAGCAGCCCAGAATTATCAAATTCAATGTTCTAATGATGTATGGGTGCTCAATGTCTCTGCATTCAGTTGGAGAAAACAAAGTACAACCAAGCCAAGACCTTCTCCCCGCTATGCACAGTCACTAATACACCTCGATGATGACAGATTAATGCTTCTTGGCGGAGTGCAGACTCTCCATAATCGCTTTGTTTATAGTGATTGTTGGATACTAACTATGAAAGGACCTACTTGGACATGGAAAGAGATAGCTGTTAAAAATAAAGAATGGGCTTCTGCTAATATATGGTGTAACCCAGCTTGCAAAGTGGGAGACAAAGTAGTCAGCCTAAGTAGAAGCAGACTTGCTTGGAATAGTGCTAAGCCTTTAGTGACTTCTGCTGTTCGTTTGTCAAATCTAAACAGACCAGAAGGTGCACCAGTTGCTGTGAGAGTGGAACAGAGCTTGCAGAGGCCACTAGATAGAGACCAGAACATAAATGGGAGGAGAGGTGTATTGCCGAGACAACCTGTGCAAAGAAATATACATAATAATCCAGTAGCAGGACCCAGCAATGAGCTTAACAGAGACCAGGCAAGAGTATCCGTTCAAGAGAATGTTGCTTTGGAGACAAACACATCAGGTACAGATGCAGAGGCAAGGCATGCCCATGGATTGGATTTAAACAAAAAAGAATCAGCTTTAAGGAGGAATAAAAACAAGGTGAATTGGGCAAATCATTTTTTTTTATTTAAGCTAAATAGGTGTGTGGATGGTTGAAACATGATCTTGGTAGCCCAGCTGTTTGAATTCTAGCTGGGGTAGGTGTATTCTATGTACCTGTATATATGTTTCTCAGTTCATTATACAGTTCTCTTTAAAGCTACTGGAGGTTCATAAAGACCTTCATAAACAGGTTACTCATATCATTAATATCATTACGTTTGTTACAGAATAAGGGCATGAAAATAGTGAGGCAGTTACAAGAAGCTAATAAGTTTAGAATGGCTGCATTTGCATGTGACTCATCATTGAGTAATGCACCTCCTGAAAATGATCTCATAAATCAAAGACATATAGCTCATTTAGAAAATGGTTTAGAAGCTCCTCCAGCTGTTCCTAACGAACCACCAAGACAACCAGTCACAAAAAAAATGAAGAGAAACACACTAGCTATGCATGTCCTGGATATTTCAACTGTAGTTAATGGGAATTCACTAAACTATGTATCCTGGCTCTGTCCACGTTTAGGAGAGATGGATGGTGCACCAGAAGAATTGGTCATGTACTCTCTAGTAAAGGGTAATGGGGAATTAATAATGTTTGGGGGTGTCCACAATGATATTTGTGTTTTTAATTATTCTGAACAACAAAATTTGTATTCCAATGCTTTGCATTTTATAACTCCTCCAAGAGATATAATTTGAAGAACACATTTTATTGTTTGAGTTGATTGTTTTGATTGTGTAATTTGTTGCACTTTTCTGGCCTCACCACATCCAAATGTAAATAATACCTGCATCTATTATGGTTTTTCTTTAATTGATGATTGGTGATAAATAGATGGAATTTAAAAAATTTGACTACATAAGAGCTTTAATCTATACACATTGGGACTTGCTTCCATATCGATTGATGGGGATGAAAAAATGAGATCCATGGTGGGAAAATACATGGGTCTAGCATCAGAATGCAGTATTCTTATTCATAGCAATGGAAACTGGACACCTATGTTATCGAATTGTATATTAATGTTTTAATCACTACAGTAATTATTTCCAATAACATAACAATAAGTACTTGTTTTGTTAAAAAATAATAATAGCTTAAACCGTATTCCCTTTTATTGGAATTTGAGGAGTAAGTACTTTTCGACATCATCTCTTAATTATCCATCGTATATAGATCTTAAACCAAAACAATAATAATTATACTACCTATCAATCAAGTCTCATGTAAAAGATTTGCACACTAAATAATTGTAGGTATAACTGCCTAGCTACCTCAAATTATAATTGTTGGCATCATTTGGACCACCCCTTTAATAGGAACCACCAAATCGTAATGTTAAATTAGAAATTTCTTCTCTGGACTTGAGACTGAAGATATGTTTGCGTATTTTTCCATGAAACATGTATTTTAAATAAGTGGAGCATTCATGAGTTTTTCCAAAAAAGATCAAGTACTTTTTGAGTCTTCTAAATAAATAAATGAAGGTCCAAATTTTCTTCAAATGGTATGTAGGAGTAAAATCTTGCTTTTTCCTATGAATATAACATAGATAGATTCTAATAGCTCATTACATCCTCATCTAATTGGATCTTAAAATGTTCCTCATCTACAATGAATCAATAACAGAATGTTTTTTTTATTAAAAATAGTTTTAAGATATTTATTTTTATGTACTACGTAATGTCAAAGTAAATATGAATTGCTTTCTATTGTTTTGATAAAGACTATTTGCACTTATACCTTAAACCATTCTCTGTGATTTATGTGTACATAGTAAAACTAACTGGGTGTATAAATAAATATAATTACTAAGCTTATAAAATTACTTCTATTTATTATTATTCATAATGTTGTTATATAATTACATGGCTTCCTCATCTTTTTGTGGTAAAAGACCACCAAAGACTGCAGCTGGGATGTTTTTCTTTTGAACAGGAGCAACTTCTTCATCATCTCCACTGTTCTCAGACTCTTCCTCATCAATATCGATTTCATCAGGGTTAACCACTTTGTCTGAACTTTCTTTAAGTCCTTGAGTTTCTCCCCTCACAAATAGTATGTTGCCCTTGTTTACGACTGCCATTTCTGCTGCTTTGGCTTCTAACATTCGCATACCATCCTTCATTCCTGGGGCTAGATCAGATACAGTGCCGGCTGCCTGTGCTGCAGAACTTAACATCTGAGCAGACATCATATTTACTTGAGTATTGTAAGTCGCTTGCACACTTCTCTTAATCCTAAGCATCTCGCGCATTGTGTCTTCATTACCATGTCGAACTTCAAATTCCTTCCAAGTATTCCAAAACTCAGCTGTAATTCTTGGGTCACACATCTGACTGCAATGCGCATATATAGCACGTGCTCTATCGATTTCGCCCAGACGTGTCTCCATTTCTGCAAATCTTACACACATTTCCCTTGCTTTTCCTTCAGATAAAGTTTCAATTGCTTTTTCATATATTTGTCGAGTTTTAGGTACGCCATAGATATCGGCAGCTTTTTTGATATATATATTGAACATTTCAAACATTTCTTCTGGGAGAACAGCAGATGTAGCACGTTCATAAACAGACATAGCATGTCTTGCTAACCCATGTTCTTCCTCCAGCTTAGCATAAAGTAAAAAAATTGATTTTGCAAACTCAGGAGGACAGTGTTCCAAGCATTGTTCAAATAAATCTCTAGCGCGCTCAAGTTTTGATCCACCATATCGTTTTAAAAACTTTGTTAGATAAGTATTCCAAATATCGTAAACATTAGGCCATTTAAATAGTGCAATACCTTTTTCATATGCTCTAAAGGCTTCTTCAAAATAATTGTGCTCTTCAAGAAAGAGCCCATAGTTAATTATTATTTGTGGAGTTGCTATTTTCAAATCAATTATATGATCATAAACTGCCTTGCAAGATTTGAATGTTCCAAAACTTTCTTCCAAATCAGCATACATAGACCAAACTTTCAAAGATTTATATAAACGCATTTGTACTGTTTCATTTTCATCATGGTATGCTACTTTTCTACTAGGAAGAACTGTTGCTTTTTGCATAAGCTTTAAAGCTTCTTCATAATTTTCGTGTTTAATTTCCATTTCTGCCCATTCACACCATACAGAGGCCAAATCATCAACTTTCACAAAACTTACTTGGGTTGCCTTCTCAAAAATTAATCTAGCATCTTCTATTTGATCATTGCTTTCATAAAATTTTGCAAAGCCTACCCATAGTGAATGTAATTTTCCCACTGCTAACTTAGGATCTACTGTTTGGACAGCTTCTGTGTATGTGTCTATAATTTCATGAGGTTTCCCTTCATACAGTTTAACTCTCTTATGCCACTCTGCAACATTATGTGGATTTTGTCTCAAGAGAACAGAATTGAGTAGTAATAATCTTCTCTCCATTAGATATTCAAATCTTGCTAATCTCAATTCTAAATCAACATCATCATCTTCAGATGGATTTGGCTTTTTTGCCACTTCTTCCATTTTCTTACTCAGACTAAGTTCTTCAAATTGTGCATATGCATCAAACACTTGTGTGAAGTCTCGCACTGTTGTAACTGTTTGAATAGCTTCTTCATAAATATCTCTAGCTCTCTCAAACAGACCACTTCTTACATAATAGTCTGCAAGAGAGTTCCATAAGTGACCTAGTTGGTCAGTATACCTTCTTAGGCCTCCTCTAATAATAGCATCAACATTCAGAGAGTGAATTTTATCAGGATTTTTGGAAATTAGCTCACATAATTCATTCCATAACTGGTGGTTAGATTTGCCATGCTTAGATTGAAAGTGTTCATTGTTCACAATCTGGGCTAGTTTAAGAGCAGCTTCATCTAACTTTTCAATGGTAATAAGGTAGTCTATATATTCTTCTGTGTCTTCTGGACAAAGTTTCAGATATCTTCGAAAAACTCTTACAGCAGTTTCTGGTACATTGTGTTTTTTTAAGAATTTAAGGTAAAGTGGCCAGATTCTATGGTGCTGTGTAATAGGCAATGCCCTTAATGCACTATCAAATGCTTTTCTTGTGGTTGTAATTTTGTACTGGTCAGTCAAAAATGAGCAATAGTCCATCCAAATTCTTGGCATCTTGTGCATGAATACCAAAGACCGTTCAAAACAATTATTGACATCCTCATAACCAGGATCTGTTATGCAGCGCCCCCTTATTTGACTCCTCCTTAATTTCAGATAGTTGTACCACAATTTAAAGGACCCTGGGAGTTCTTTTAAAGCTCTCTCATATATCATGTTAATTTCATTTCTGGGTGCTGCTTTCTTATGTTCTATGTACCTTAACCAATGCTTAACAGAAAATGGATTTCGCAATATTTCCTCTTCATATGGTAAATCTTCTTCACTCTGCAAAGGAATGTAAATTTCTGTAGCCTATACAAAGTTTGCCTAAGGCATTAAAACACCCTTTCCTGCCATAATATGTGTTCTGTTACACTTTTCTAGAAGCATTCTCAAGGGTAGCAAAACATATTATGACAGGAATACTACTAACACTAAATATCAGAACTGTTGTAACTAACAAACAGACTTACCAACTAATGTTCCTATTATCATCATACTAACTGGACAAACTTCCCAGTCCCATCCACTGTGGGACGAGGGTTTGACCCCACATACAAAAACAAATTATTTGTTGTAAGTTGGCTGCATTAGAAATACAGCCAACTGCAAAAACTCTGCTAGAATTTGAGGGTTATCACCCCACATAATGATAGTAATAATAATAAACGCTACACACTCACAATCTCATGGTTAGCCTAAGCCTATGTTGCATATAGGGCACTTAAGCCGAGTTCAAATATTTATCTGCAAAATAAATATCTGCCCCGGCCGAGACTCGAACACGGTTCCTGCGATTTAGCAGTCAGGATCAATACCAACACGCCACAGAGTGTTTATGATTGGTGGGTGACTCCTCAGGCGGCCAGATGTAATGTATCATAGGAAGTTCAATGCTCATGAACAAAACAAGTTGGTTTTTGGGGTTAGGATTATATGTTTTGGTATATGGAATCGAAAGTTTGTACTAGACTGCATCATCTGAGGATCCTGGAGTCATGGAATTCCTTTGAATTAAATTCTAAGCTTCAATAAAATACTTAGTTTCTTAATCATAGGATTCACTCAAGGAAACTTTCAATAGAACAGTAAGTTCAGTGGCTACATATAATAGTATGTACTTACGAAGAAAATTTCAATTTCTTTGCCGTCAAGTAGAGGCATGTTGCCAAATTTAAATTCTAAATTAATAATTATCTAATATCGCTCGGAGATACAAGACGATTTGTAATAAAAAGCACTAATTAAATGAATTAAGTACACTGAAAATCTTGTATTTTTTGGCTTGGCAGTTACAAACTTGCAGTTGTTTTGGGCACTGACATTGACTGACTCACTGACTGTGACAAAACTGACAAACAGAGTGCAACGAACGGTCTTTGAGACGATCAATTTTGGGCCAAACGATGTACCGAGGTACAAAGTATTGGTAAAAATTCCTTACAATATACTAAAACAAATGGTCGATCAATTATTTTTAGAATCTTTATAGTTAGCTTGTAATAAAATAATAAAAAATACAACATTTGGTACCACAAAACTTCACATAGTAGTAACCACAAACTAATAAGGGATACTACGTGGTAACTACTCTGCCCTGTTTATGTCATTTGCCAACTTCAGTTTTAGTGACAGACGTCAGTCACACATTATAGATCTATTCAATTTACAAATTATTACTAGTTTAAAAACGATTTCAAGAAAAAATTAGCCTTTAATGGTAATTAATAGAATATTTAAATCAATATAGGATACTATGATTCTGTTTCTTAAGGTAGTTTATTAATACAATGCGCTTATTGGTATTTATAAATGGGTATAGAGTAATTACAGATTTAGTAACAACCGAAACGCAATGTTATGATAGATTGAATTAGATTGCCATAACTTGCAGTGTTGCAATACATAAATTATCTTTTAAAGTTAATTTTAGGTGGTACAAATGCAGTAAAAAATCTAATTAATTTTTTAATAAAATAACGCATTTATTTCTCCAAGAATCAATTTTTTTTCCCGAGGTACATCTCATGGCCCAAGTTGTATGGAAAGATAAACTTGTCCTTTGCCCTAGCGTGTAGGTAGAATCGCCAGTGGAACCATAAAATATCCGCTTCTAGTCTTCTACTAGTGTTGTACATACTATGCGTAGGTGGTATCGATATTTAGTAAAACTAATGATAGAAAGAAAACGATACCTATTTGTTTGCCGTTACCGTTTTCAGACATAAAAATCTTCTTAGAAACTTAACATCATTCTTTTAAATATAAAATACGAGTTATCTTTACCCGAGTTATATCGTAATCCATGCAGAAATTAATAACCACCACCTCTGCCATTATGGTATGGTTTAAAATATAAAATACAGGCTTTTGGATGGCAAGCTACACCAAAGAATACCAGGATAAAGATTTAAATTCTATCGATCAATCGTTAAATCTTGCATGCGTTTCGTCTATTTTTCATGTACTTGATAGCAACAATGTTGGAGGGTTCTTTTTGATGTGTGTGTACTTTGGAGGATAGGGGCTATACAATAAACACTCACTTCATAATAATATTTATTGGAAACACTTCACAATTACACTTAAAGATTACATTTACAATATTTATGTTTACAATGACATTTAGGTCTACCACAGTTTGTGTCCAAGATAGAAGTACGTCACAACCTAAGACATTCTGTTATGACGTTATGTAAATATTTCATTATTTTAACCAACTCAGTGCATGTGTGCATGTGTGCATATTATGTTGCCTGCCAATATTACTAATACCTTACACAATTATAACTCCTAAAAACAAAATTAAAACCATTCCAGCCACGGCCAAAGTATTAACCAAAATATGATGGATCCTAATCACATAATAGATCATACGCAGCTGTAACTATGTGAAAAAGGAGCAACATGTATTTTACTTATTGTGCTTTGAAAAAAAAACATAAGTTTTAATAAAGCCCACTAGTTATTATTCCTATAATATTGTAGGGATGCTTTAATTTTTGTTGTTTATATAATAAAATATTTTATTTTAACTTATCGATGTTGGGTACAAATCTACCGATTTATGTGGTCTCTCCCTTATGTATGCATTTTGACAGCGGAAACAATTCTAACGTAAAATGTACTCTGACTGAAGTCTGAACTACTCTGTGGAGGCAGTAACAAAATTTATTTTTTATTATTACAAATGGCGACATGTTCTATTTCGTACGTTGTCAAAAATGTATTTTATTAAACATGGATGTAGCTTTATTTATAAAAATATAAACTTTTTATTTAAGGCTTTAGTCGCTCTATCGATAGTTTCCTAAAAATCCTTTGTGCGGTAACAGTTCGTTTAATAAATATGTGTTTTACGCTATTGACTAGAGGTTTTTGCTGAGACCAATGTTTTATTTTTATAATGTCAAAACAAGGAAAAAGGAAAATTACTGTCGAATTGCCGAAAACAAAAGACCTAGCTAATAGACCTAGTGTGTTTGAGCGCCTCGGCACTAAAAAGACTTCTAGTACCAGTGCAAAAAAATTGACTGAATATTGTAGGCAGTGGGCCCAGCACGGCACGTGTGCTTATGGTAAAAGCTGCAAATTTGCTGCTACTCACACTTTGATTAGCCCTTCGAAGCAGCGAGCGGCTAATAAAGACACTGAAAATAAGAGAGTACCAAAGGATGATGCTAAGAGTCGCCTTCATTCTACAGTAGTAGTGAGGTCAGGACGAAGTCCAGACGGTGAGATTGACAACTGGGATCAAAATGACCTTGAATATGCGGACACAGATGTTCTTGAAAAACGGAGACAGCAACTCCAACGTGAATTAGAATTACAAATGAAAATGGACTCAAACAAAGACATGCGGAAAGATAAAAAGAAAGTAGTGTCAAGTTCTTCTTCATCTAGGAGCTCAAGCTCCTCAAGTGTATCTTCTTCTTCATCTGATGGTAGCACTTCATCTTCTTCTTCTGGTCGGTAAGTAAAGCTTGTAGATATGCCAGTCATTTATATTTAATACAATTTATTACTATTTCAGTTTCCTCAATAAGTTATTAGTTTTCCAAACATTCCTGTTTGAAATTATATTCTCATATAAAATTGGACATTGCTGAGAGTAGAGAATGGTAGCGTTGTACTTAGCTATGAAAACTTTAATAATTCTTACATGCGAACACCTGCTTCTAGATTCAAGAACCAACTCAACAATATAATATTGACATAGTAGTTACTCACTATTTTACCTCTTCTCTGCTTCTCTGTTCAATGCACTTGCATTGCTTGGCTTAGCTTAGCTGGCAAGTACAGCAAGTGTTACGGATGCCAATCAATTTATATCCGGGGGCCTAGACAAATGGCAAAAACGCTAGTAGAATAGATTAACAAATGTATGGGATTGACATTCGCTAACAACTAATTAGTCGTGAGCTAATGTCAATCCCATACATTTGTTAATCTATTCTATTTCTATTCTACTAGCGTTTTGCCACTTGTCTAGGCCCCCTGATGAATACATTGAAAATAGTTGACAATTTTAACAGTCATTTTAAAAGTAGCCAAATATATTCAATGTCAAATATTTAAAAAAAATATTTTTCTCCATAATCTAATTTACATAGTTTACCTATGTAGACTTTTTAAGTTAGGTTGTGTTGTGTTTTGCTATGGCATACCTATTTATTATTATTTATTTATTTTATTATTTATATAATCCACTTGTATTCAATTTCACAGTTTTTATGCTTATATAATGTTTTTAAAATGTTCATCATGTTTGTTTTTAAAAATGTAAACACACACATGTGTTAGACACACATAATGTGATAGAGTAGTTGTACTTTTTTTTATGGATATATGATAGCAAATGAGATTGCAGCATCACCCATCCGCTGCCGCCCATGAGAACTGTGACTGACTTTGAACAAAACTCAAACGGGGACAGGAATGGTTAGTCCAGTTAGCTGAGAGTTAATTAGAACATTAGTTGTTCAGTTCATTAGTGGGTATGAGGACTAGGGACTGTTAGTGATAGTTAGTCCTGTTAGTTGGTGTTAGTAATAGCCCAGTTAGTAATTGTTAGTAAGTCTTGTTCCAAGTCAGTCACAGATGTGTTCACTGTTTATTTGTACTTGAGTCACAGATGTTAAATTGTGTAATTTTTAATGAGTCTGACAATCACAACACAGAGAATTTTAGTGTGCTTAGTGCGATATAGTGTCCCTTATATGGGTGAAAAAATATTTTTTGATGTGAAACATCTTTAGGCGGAGTGCAAACCAAATTTTTAAAGCGCATAACCCTCCAATTTTGTTTCAAAAATAAATAAAAAACACTATTGTACTAAATGATGTTTACTAATATTGTTTAGAGCCAACTAGTAAGCATATTATTATTATGCCTGTGGTAAGTGACCCTACTATTCCATATCTCATAAAATTTGTTATATACAACAAAGTAGATTTAGTATTATTGAAACATTTTAGTATTTAGTACTGTATATATTTATTTATCTTTTTAGTATTTAGTATATAAGTATTGTTTTCCACATTAGTATTATTTAATAATTTGTAGTATATAATCTTGTCTATCCCTTTTAAGTGAGTGCTTATTGTACTAAGTTCTACTTAAATATAAAATTATTCACACATTTATTCTAACCCACCCCGACAGGGTCCCTAGGTTTACATGAGATGCTGTCTTGGAGCACTTCATAGTCATAGTGTATACCTAGATTGTCACAAATATGAATATCTTACATAAATATTGATGTAATGTAAGTAACACAATTATTTATTAGAAAAGAAATGTAACATACAGGAATGTATACATACAGGATACATTTTTTCCTACAAGTTAGAAAGAGTTTTGGTTGGTGGTTACTCGCAACTTTTCCCAGAATATAATACTCTCCCAAGTAAAAAATAAAGTAAAAAAGAAATATTCGCGCTTTCGTTAATACTTATGACTATGACCATTGACTTATTATTACTATGGATGTAGGGTCTCATACTAAAATCGCGAATAAAATGTTCCAGTTTCACAAACACCTTATGAAGCTTCGATTATACTACACAACATAATTCACCATATGAAGCTCATAGTGGAATAAAACGCGACAGTAAAAGTAATACTTTATTTAAATTATAATGTAATAATTTATTATTTTCATATTTATTTTTACTACACATAAATTGTACATTTTACATTTTTGAAGCGGGTCCTTTTTTCGGAACGTTATAAATTGGATTTTATGAAACGAAAAAGAGTAATGAAAAAGAGACAACTAACTATAAGAGATGGTCCAGACATTGATTTAGTGACATTATATACATTATAATGTTTCAATTTTCTTGATATAAATTTAATTTATTATATATATGTATAGTTAACGTTTTGTTTTTTTTTATCTATGTAATTGTTTTTAATTGGTCTCGAGGAAATCTAGAATAAATATACTTTATAACACTAAAAATCAAATCAATGCTAATGCACCCTTAATCCATACTATTACTATATATACTATATATACTATAATATTATAAATGTGAAAGTGTGTTTGTTTATTTATTTGTTTGTTTGTCCGGCTTTCACGTCGCAACGAAGCTATTATATGGTATAGTTTTTGTGTGTGGAGATAGTGAGGAGGGTGGAGAGTGACATTCCCATGGGAAGATATCGATGTTTTGTTATTTGCTAGATATTTAGTTCCGGATGTTGTTTGACCACGCGGGCGGAGCCGCGGGTACAAGCTAGTATTTGATAATTTGATTTGCCACCTACATAGTAACTAAGGCTATATTTAGTAAGTAATATATCTATCTATATAATTTTCTATAATTACTTAGGGATACCAAAAGAAAAGTAAAAAAAGGAAAGCTGAAGAGAAATTCCAGCTCATCATCGGATGGAGATATACCGAAAAAGAAGTTAGTAAAAAGCGATTCTCTGAAAAGAGATAAGAGTGAAACTAAAAAAGGCGGTATAAAAAAGGATGACAGAATATTAAAGAAAAATGAGTTGAATAAAAAGAAGACACTTGCAAAAGCAACTTCTCTAGGCAAAAAGTCTTTGTCACCAGGTAAAAAGTCTGGTGGTACTCCTCCTATAACATCAAAAAGCATCGCAACAAAGACTTCTACTAAACATGGAAAATCCCCACAAAGAAGAAATAGGAGCATTTCACCACATTCTACGCGAGATCGCGATAAAGACAAAGATCGGGGTAAGGAAAAGGAAAGGGAAAAAGAGAGAGAGAAAGAACGCGACAAAGAAAGAGATCGCACCAGAGGACGAAGTAGGTCGCCGAAGAAGGCCAGGTCTAGGTCACCTCGACGGCATGGTTCGAAAGATGCAAGGAGAAAGGATAGCGCTGACAGAAGTAGGCCTGTATCACCTAAAAAACAATTAAGACGAGATGGAAGTAATGAAAGGCATAGGAAAAGATCAGCTAGTAGAGATCGTGACAGAGGGCGAGATCATAAAGACAGATCATTGGAGAGGAGAAAGGATAAGCATGATGAAAAAGACAGGCACGATAGAAAGGATAGGGGGCGGGACAGGAATAAAGACGGAAAGAGAGAGGACGTAAAACGACGAGGTCGAGAACGCGGCTTAGGAGGCCGAGGTGGGGCCGATAAAGGTTTAGAGAAACCAAATAAGCCCATGGAAAGACTATTGCCTCGTCCCGAAGAGCGACTTGCTGCCCTCGCAGCTATTTCGAATCGAGCTTTGGAAACTGATAAAAATTCAAATAACTCCAAAGACAGACAAGACACTCACTCAGAAAGAGGAGGTCGCAAATTAGATCGGCTTGAAAGAGATAGATCTACTAAGAGGGAACGAATGGATAGTTTGGACAGAGACCAGGGAGATTATGATATGAACATAGATCGTCAATATGATCATGGACATAATATGGAGCATTATGATAGAATAGATGATCGATATGATGGTGTCTCTAGAGATGGTGAAAGGTCTCCCGGTTACATGCAGGGAAGGGAAAGACACTATGATTCAGGTTATGACCCCAGGGGGGGATACCCTGAAGATGATGATAGAATGTACGGAGAAGGTATGGCAGACCATCGAGGAGTAGAATTGGGTAAAGTATATTTCATGATTTGGCAATTTTTTTTCAATAGTGCAAACTTTTTAATTTCTAACGTGTGTATCGTTTTAGGTTATGACGACCGTCGACCTCATCGTGATCGTTCATGGGAAGGTCGTTGTAGTTCTTTGGATCGTGAGCGGGGCTACATGCATCCACATAAGGAATGGGACACTGAAGATTACCGTGGTTCTGGCGATTGGGGTAGAGAACGACATTGGCCAATGCATGATCCTCAGGTACTGCTTATTTATTAAGCGGCATTGTTTTTAGATTATGTAAAAAGAGTATTTATTGCGTATTGTGATGGTGTGTGTTGTTATACAAATGGTACATACAATTATTTTTGTTTTATAATTATAAAACTGGCATATTCTTGCTTATTTAATTTTACTCTTTGCTTTAGGTGAGTTTATATTTTCAAAAATTGTACCAGAATGAACCAATTGATTACCGAAAAAGAAACCATCAGAAACCTTGTTTTATCTTATCCCATATTTTCCTTGGCTGTCCTTATCCTCACATCGGTATGCAATGCTTTAGTCTTTAAGTAGTTTCCAATAATTTTGCACGTTGTTACATATAAAACCAGCCAGGTCAGGGCATGAATTTAACTGTAATTTTTAGATGAACGAGTGGGGTGATAAGGATCCAGATATGGAGGGCTGGCATCACCGCGGGCATCAACCTCGCGGTCGAATGCATGGTAGTATGTTTACAAGTGCTTATATGTTAAATATAGTACCTATTATAATCCAAGAGACCTAATCCTTTTTCTAAATTGTAGCGAGTTGTTACTAACAAAATATTTGCAATATTTTGAAATGTTATAAGAAGGACTTACTAGTACAGAACTTTTAACTAGAAGAGTAATAGCACTTTAGAAAATGTTATTATTCAGGTTTTCCTTGTTTTCTTTAGGAAATACAATCATATTTTGTTTCAGATGATTATGCTCGCGGCGCAAGGATAGATCATTCTAGAAATGAGAATAAACGTCGCGGTCCAAGAAACGAGCCAGAATCAAGTGCCAAGGAACCAGCTGTTGCTCCACCACCAACAAATACACAACCTGATGATGCAGATGCAGATGACAAGCCGATACCTGATGATCTGAGTGAGATCAGTGATGACCCTGATGATATCCTCGAAAGAGAAGATGTAAATATCGTCAATATTTGAAATATGTCTTTTGACAGTATTCTTGACTTCCTTGTTTAGCTAGTGACCCTAGCTGATTGTTGTTTTGGTCTTATACACAATATAATACACGCTACACTCTCACACTCACTCGCGGTACGCCTAAGTCTATGCGGGTTACACACAGTTTATCATCCATGACCCAAGTACAAATATTTATCTAGAAAATAAATATCTGCCCGACTAGCTTTGAACCCGGGACCCGCAGTCAGGATCACTCGCCACCGCCCCACGGAGTCGTTTAATATTCGAAACACGCCTTGGACAATCATTAGCTTATTACACTTAGTAATCTTAGTATTTGTCATGATATGTGACTTGTTCCCTCTATCACATTTCATGCAAGTGCAAGGGTAGGCAGAGTTGTGTAGTACTCAGTACCTAGGGTTGTCAACATTTTTTCGACTAAATATAGTATTTTTCAAAACAAACAATTAAAATATATAGTACACTCTAAAAATATATAGTATTTTAAGGAATAAGCAAATAAGTCAAATTTAATCTTAATAATAATATATTAATTTTTGGCTCTTTTCTTCACACTTTCTTAATAATTATTATATATACATATTATAAATGTGTAATATTCATGATTCCTCCTGATCAACTTTAAAATTAATGTATATATACATTAATATATATAGTACTATTATATATAGTACACATACAGTATAGTACTATACTATATATAGTACACAGACCCGAAATATAGTATAATACTACATAATTATAGTTCGGTTGGCAACCCTAGTACCACCAATTATGTTAAACGTCCCACAATAATCATAATAATTCATAAAAATATTTGCTCATTTATAGATGATAGAACAAAATGCAGATGAAGATAGCCAACTTGCTCAGCCAACTGAAGAAACTAGCAAATCAGAGGTCACAGAAAAGGAGTCTACACAGGTATACAATTTATTAGATATGTTAGTTATCGATAAAAGTAGTTTTTTTGGTAAAAATTACCTTGATAAAGTTGTTGTTAGTTACGTAAAACAAATTAAATATAAATTTAAGAATCATGTGAAATAGTAGAAAAGTGAAGTATAAATCGTTCTACAGTTACCATCGCCCTATTTGGACTCGTTTTTAGACGTTTTGGCTTAGCTCTACTCTAGCCATGTTTTTACACGACTAGTGTAGAATAGGAACTATCTAAACTTACTTGTTTTTTGTTGGACAAGGCGGTGTGGCCGAATACCATAAAATTGTAAGTTGTAAAGGAGAATAAAAAAAAACCGGCGCTGTGCTTATCACAATTTTAATTTATTCCAGGATACAAGTGGCGCCGGCGACGAAAAAGAGTCGCAGGAAGGAAAAGATGATGAAGATACTAATTTAGACTTTGAGGAAATATCGGACGGGGAATTAGAAGAGGAACGGACCAGAGGTGCAAATTAACATATTTTAATGCTTTATCTACGAGTGTAGTATATTAGATATACTGAATCGGATTTAAACATGCCTTTCTCTGGAATTACCAGATGGATTTGATTATTTTTGCGTTTTATAGCCCAACTTACACACTATTTTCATAAAACCTAAAATCACGCTTAGTCATGGGCTTCAACTTCATTGATAATTATTTCAATTAATGTGATATGTTTCAGCGGGTCTTGGTGATGCTTTAGGGGTGGACTGGGCAAGCTTGGTCGCGGATGTGCGACGTCGAGAACAAAGCGCTTCCACCGGTGATGCCCGGGATCGCTGGCGTCCACAAAGGGTACTCGCTCGTCTAGGCCTGTCGGTAGACATGGCTGGCAAAGATATAGTTCAAAACATACTGTGTAAAAATATTTCCATATTGAATGAAATGAAAGTTGACAAGAAACAAGAAGCTTTTGGAAATAAATCTGTAATGACCAATGGAAAATGTGACGGAGATAAACAGGAAGTTCTGGAACCACCACCTCTATCAGATGTCAAGGATATTCACCCAGTAGCGGCCATTCAGGTATTAGCTCTCTATTCCCTGCTTAAGCTACAATTCGGCAAGTCTCCCACAGCCACAGCTAAGCCACGCTGCTCTAATGCGGATTACTTGAGGGGTTAGTGGCAAACCCAGTATCGAATGTTCTCAAGTCTTCAATAAGGCTTAATGATTGCTTTATATTTGAATACAACTGGGACCGACTAACGGATACATGTCCCTACAGAGTCTCACGTTGCCTAACTTAATTGATCAGTTTTAGGCGATTTTATATCAAATGAAGTAGAATCTTTAATGACGCTTGGTGATTGTATTCTTATCATCTTCACCACATGGCAGTAATGGTTAGAATCAGTGGCAATTATTATGATTATGACTTTTTCTGAGATTGGTTGTGCTTTCAATTCCAAACACCTATTTTATTTTTTGATTACTTAATAATAACTGTTATTAATGGTCGTAAGTTGTTGCAGGTTGCAATCGAGAAGAGAAAACGCCAGCGAGCTGTTTTATTTGGTTCAGGTTGTGAAATTACCCGAGGGTTAAGTGCAAGGAGGGATTTGGCTCTGCGGCGGTACTTGTGTAATCTGCCTCCAACTGAAAGGAGTGGTCAGTCTCGGGTGGCACCACAATCTTCACTTTTCCAGGCTGCTCGAGCTTTGCTAATGCCAGCGTCAGGCTGACGAAGGTCAACACGTTTTGACTGCTCATTTTAGATGTGCCAGCTCAAGAAACGAATTCAGCACGAGATCGTAAGATGAACATTTATTGTGATTATGAATATAATATTTTTCTCTCGAGTGGTTATTAATACAATTTTATGTTTATAGTGTCAGTGATGATAAAAATTATCTAATAAATATAAGAGATAAGTGAATTACTTATATTTATAGGAGTTGAGTGTCTGTGAAATATAAAATATTTAGTATTTTATAAAAGAAACAATTTTATTTAACTTTAAAATAGAAACTCTATAATAATAAACTCTACATAATAAATTTAATGTTTATATCAATCCATCATATTAAACTTCTCAAGTGAAATATAAATGAGACTTTTTATTTAAACTATTTTTAAATTGCATTCAAAAAAGAGATGTCTGCGCCAACAGGATATTCAACTTTGTTCTTGCCTCTGAAATTGAAAAGAAAAATGTATTAATACAATGAAAAGTAATTGAGAGTGACATTGTTGGTATAACATAAATACATGTGTATGTGAGGTTCATACACACTAGTGGTTCAGCGGTGCTTCATTTTGGATATAGGTAGGCTTATAGGTCTGAGGTTTATAGTATACAAATACAACTTGTTTGATAGATAGATTTGCTTTACAGCAGTACAGTGAACTCAAATACATAATTTTTTTGTTGAAAATTACAGAAACATTGAAATTTTTTTAACATTAACCAAGTAACAAAACTATAAATATGATGCAATATTTATCCTCTGTTTAGCCATCTATAATGTATGTAAATGCTGAAATTTTTTTTGCAGTGCCCTACTAACTAATATTACTTAATAATCGTGCTCTACTTTAAGTAATTGTATGAACAGATACAATAGAGGTGTCAATGAAATTCTGTATTTAAGGCAGCCATGCCATCCTCTAACAGGGTTATTTGTTCTGAATACTTCATTGTAGCAACTAAACATATCAGTAGTAATCAATCCCTGAATGCTGAATATTCTTCAGAATCATTCACTGATTCTTCAATTGCTAAGATACCTTCAGGGTTCAATATTGGCAGTGTCAATGCCTATTGGATAATTGACTTTACGATTTATGTGAATCTGTCTTACAGAGAATCTGCTAAGGGACAAATACTTACTTTTGAAATAAAACTGCTCCAGCGACTCCTTTTAATGTTAAAGTATCCCCATCAACATGTAAAATGCAGCCTTCTCTCAAGCCTAAAACATTACTTGCATGAGGCATTTCCAGATATTCACAAATTCTTTGATCCCTGGTTTCCCCTTTATGTGTTTCACTTTCAACTTTATCAATGTAATGGGGATTAATATTAAATGGCACTAAGCCAATTGCATCAAAGGACGGTGGTAAGATTATGGGCATATCATTTGTGGTATGAATACTTTTTGTAGCCACATTTGTTCCTGCACTACTTCCAATGTATAGTAAGTTTCCAGAATAAACTCTTTCTCGAATAAGTTTAACTAAATTGTTACTATACAGTCTGCTGAGGAGAACAAAAGTATTTCCACCCCCTATAAATATTGCCTTTGCAGAACTCACTGCAGAGGCAGGGTCGGGGAAAGTATGCAGGCCTGTTGCAGAAATTCCCCACTGAGAGATTACATCGTTTATTCTAGCTGTGTAACCATCAAAATCATTTTGAGCATAGGGCACAAATATTAGTTCTGTGATACCATTTCTGTAAAAACAAATTTAAATAAATAGTTTATGCCATTGAAACATGCAAGTACCTTATGTAATGTACTTACTTAAGTAAAAAATTCGAGAATTCCTCTTTTGCAAATTCCAGAGTAGAATAACCATAACAATTTGATGATGATAGTAATAAGGCTTGGCGACGTGGTTGCATGGCTGTGTACTTTATACAATGAATATTTTTATTGATAACGAAGAAATTTCTTATGGAAGCACGCAATGATAGATGTGACCATAAATTAAATAAATACCGCATTTATCACGATATGATAAAAATGTAGGCTATTTTTACATTTTTATCTTCCAGCCCATTTGATTTCAATTTATATGAACGTACTTACTATCATATCGATAAAAAAGATAGCAAGGTACCAACGCGAAATTTGAATTCCCTTTAATAAAGCTATATTTACTTATTTACACAGGTATGCAACGCAATTTAAGCAAAACAATGGGCAATAATGGGCATTTCATAAAAATGTCAAGCAAGCATGAAACAAGCGAATGACCATTGAAATTATGATAGACAAGTGACATTGACGTCCCATGAGATAACATCATCGATAACAAAACTAAGAACTAAAGAGGATGGGAAATAAGGTCACGTGATTTGAAGCCGATTGTCTCTACAATATGGCGTCAACTCCACCCATCAATCGCCACTGTTGAGATCGGGTATCCTCCCAGAATGAGAGGGGCTAGGCCATTGTCTAGCACGCTGGCCAAGTGCGTGTTGGCAGACTTCACATGCCTTATCTAATAAACACTACATGTAACAGGAAGGTGCACTGTCACTTAATAACGTGAGCCGAAAGAGAGGCTTTGAAGCTTCGCGCGTACCTATCGAAGGTGACAATGTGGCGAAATAGCGTGTAGCTCTAGTCTTTTTACAAGGTCACACGAATTTTTGTCATGAGTGGCAGTGAATGGGTGGTGTCAGCTACCTCCATAGCAAATTTTATCAAAATTGATTCAGCCGTTTGAGGGTGAATGAGTAACAAACATACAAATACACACTCACAAACTTTCACCTTAATATTATTATTGTGATTTACTTGGTACTACCGACCGGTTAAATAAAAAAAAATATCATTGTTATTAATGCTTATTTATAAGATACAAGAAAAATATAGGATTATCTAGGCTTTTATACAATATCACAATACACATTAGGTTGAAACACACGTATCCGAAGCATCAAGGATAAAGAACCTTTCTTCGTGAGGTTTGTCACAGCCTGGTCCGAGGTATTTACGTCTTAATTCTAGGTCCGGTGGGGATGAAATGTCGCCTTGTAGGATGTTATATGCTTGTTCTATAGTACTCTCGATCTCCGATTTCAATTCCTGAAAA
The DNA here is from genome assembly GCA_944567765.1 of Carterocephalus palaemon. NCBI lineage: Eukaryota > Metazoa > Arthropoda > Insecta > Lepidoptera > Hesperiidae > Carterocephalus > Carterocephalus palaemon. The sequence goes on along the minus strand of OX155639.1, from coordinate 4,717,950 downwards.
TAACAATCCATTTTGAGTGCAAGCTCATTTGAATCATTCAACTATCGCACTACACGCCGAGGTCTGAAGTTTCATCCACACCGAATCGACTCATGGCCTAGTTCCACCGTACGTTTCTCGCGGTCTTATTTACGGCGAACTGGTCTCCTGTGAAATGAGCTTCCGACTGAGGTTTTCCCTTCAAGGCAGGCAACGCACCTGTAATACCCCTGGTGTCGCACGTGTCCATAGACGACGGTGACCACTTACCATCAGGTGGCCCGTATGTCTGTTTGTCTGTCTATACTATAAAAAAAAATATAGTTCGATCTTTGAGTACAGTTAGGCGAAAAATAAATTCCATTCGTTTTATAAATAAATAAATAAAATGATATTTTATCGATAGTGATAAGGTGCCTTGATCTCGGCCAGTACTGAAATGGGTGCCCGCTAGTGGCGCAATTCTTTTCTATTTAAAATTATACTGTTAATAAAATATTTTTTTAAAAAGCTTTTTAAAACTTTTATTTTTATTTTCGTGCAGTCATCAGAACCAAATATGTGTGCCGAATTTCAGCTCGATAGCTTCAGTGGAAGCGGGTGAAATATTGATTTGCAAGATTCCAGGACATACCTACATACCATACATAACATAAGTTAAATAAAGTAAAAAAGTTATGTAGTGAACCTACTTATACCCTAGACTTAACTCTAGTTTGTTTCATGTATACAAACCTGTGTGGTTTACTGATCTAGCTATTAATATATGTTTGTAAACATCTGTGTACCAATAAAGAAAGAAAGAAATAAAAGCTTTTAAAAATCACATTAAGTAAGAAAGTGTCAGTAGGTGACCTCATATAGATCTGGCGAGCGCCTGGCGCGCTCTGCCAGCGCGGCGTGCAGGTGATAGAGCAGCAGGCCGCGCAGGTGCGCGTCGCCCGCGCCCAGCGCCGCCAGCGTGCGCAGCGCGCCGCGGCACAGGCTCTCCTTCAGCGCCAGCCGCGCCTCCGACAGCTCTGGAACACCACCACCATAAACATCTTGAAGCCATTCATTCATTACAACTGGCTTTAAAACAATTGGCTTAAAAACACTAGTTGAGGACGTTCAGGTCCCATGCAATACGCAGAAGGTATCCATATTTTTTCTTCCACTATCCAAGTCTGTTTACCGACTTGGAACGAGACTTACCTACTAACAATAATTACTATTAGTTTAATCTAAGTATTAACTGTACTATTTGGTAACAACTGTTAGTAACTTGTAAGTTGACTGTTGAGTGACTGTTAGTTATTCGTGACACCAGACACGAATAACTAACAGTACCAGTTTCTGGTTCCACCTTAATTATGGGTCGCCGAGTGGTATTTTTTTAACGTATGTGTTTTTAATGCATATTATTATTAAACTATTAGCATTCTGCACTTTTTCTCCATATACATTTTAGGCTATTTTAGGTACCTCTGGCAAATTTTGTAGCGTCCATAGACCAATGGCTCGCGTCGATTCACTGTGATCGAAAGAGTTAAGCAACGATGGGCGCGGTCGGTTTGTGGATGGGTGAACGCTAGTGCCAAATTTTAATGGAAGCTACCGTACTTCGGAGGGCACGTAAAGCCGTCCCGGTTGTTTTCAATGGTGGAAACAGTCGTTTAGCCTCATCGAAGACCTTCGGGGTTTTAAGAACATTCTACACTGGGTAGGCCACTAACCCCATTACCAATCCGATTGGAGCAGCTTGGTGGAGTATGCTCTGGAGTTGTTAGAGGCGTTAGAAAAACCCAATGGTTGCTGACCGAACTGACACCTGCCATTCAGATCGTAATAGTTCTCCATAGCCGACTAGCTATCAGACCCTCTAAATCCACCACAATATTATTATTATTAAAATCGGTTTGGTAGTCCATCCATTTGTTCCATCGCGCATATAGCGACAGACAGAGACATTACATTTGAAAAAAAGATTTTCGGAATCTGCATCGATTAGTTTTCATCGCCTGATAGTCTTTTCTAGATTTATTCAATGTACAGACGCAGACTCGTTAATTTTTTATTATAATACGAATCGATGTTATCTAGATGCACCAATTGCTTTGCCTTTTAGTTTCGGATTCATCAATTCTTGGCGGTTAAATAGAAATAGTTGGCAGTATCAATAGTAAGACGTTCAATGACGAACTAGGGCAAAGAAAGAGGCAACACGCCAAACGTAGTAAACACTAAATTATAAAATTCAATATAGATCGATTATGTTTATGAGAACTCACATCCGACAACAGTGTTTTATTTATTTATAACATTGTAACATTGCTCACGCCGACACGTCGACACTACGTTTGACGCCAAATTTTGATGGCATCTCGTCACATTTACAACCAGTGCGATTATTTATGACAAATATCACTACACTCAATGAATATCAAAGTACTAACGGCACAGGGAGGCAGATCCACCTGGTGACTACGTGTGGTCGCGCGTTTTTCGCGGCGGCGCCCATGTCAACGGCGATGAATCGAACAACTGCTCCACGCAAATTAGTCGTACACGATTTTATGCACTTGTTGCGCAGTACCTACGCGTTCATTGCATGCACGGGCACACTTACGAACTCGAATGTTAACTCCTCAAAATTTACGCGACGACTTAGGTGTCAACTTTATGCATTTCATCGTGTCAACGATCGCACGAATTCGTCGAAATTGCGCAGTTTAGCCGTTTAGCGTCGGAGCGGAAACGTATTTGCTGGACTATATTTGAGTATAACTACCCACTTCACTAATAAATTTGTTTGTGACGTGTTTCTACTGTTCATAATGCTCGAAATGTTTCCGTTATTACCATTGATCTCTTCTTTACGTCTAAATAATATCATTATAGGTATACATATAATAGACGCTACAAAATTGTATGGACCGTTCCTTTTTTAATCGATTATAAGAATTATCAATTTTCAATCGATCAATCGATAGAATCAGAAACTTGATATCGGATTTTGATTGGTAGAACTGTGGCTATCTATATCCCAAAACATCGAAACATCCAAGTCCACGGGTTTTTACGTGATGCCCGGACAGACAGACAGACAGACAATGTTTTCAAAAAACACATTTTTGAGTTGAGTCAGAACTCAAAAATGTGTTTTTTATTTATATTACATTACATTATAGTCTAAGATCCCGCTATACAACGACCTTCACCGAGATGTTTATTTAATAAAACGTATTTTATATTCAATTTAATATGTCAATAAATATAGTACATATGGGTTGGCTAACTAATTTCAGTCCAGGATATGATTAATTAATAATTTAAAAAAAAAATGTTTTTAAACATTTCACCGGTTTGATTATTAGACAAATTCTATACCAATCGAAAGTATGAAGCCCACAGATTATGCAAACGTTAGGTTGGCTATTCTTTTCCGGTCACAACTCTCGAGTAGCCAGGTATAAACAGGTAAATCGATCGATATCGCATTTTGCACCGGTCTGATTATTGAATTAAAATTAAATGAAATTGAAGATTATTCCATTATGAACACGGTGGTATAGGGTTGACTGCGAAAAATCAGTCCCGAATTCCAGTTGTCGAATTTTTCGAAAAGAGCTGAAAAGGTTTTACTTTTCCTTTATTATGGGCGGACTTTAAACAGCTGCTATGCTGTGTCCTCTTCTATCGCATGGGATGGTTGGTTGGGACCTCTCAGTCGCACACATTCACTCGCAGCAATATCTCACTTTTGAAAATTCGACAACTGGAATTCGGGACTGATTTTTCGCAGTCAACCCTATACCACCGTGTTCATAATGGAGTAATCTTCAATTTCATTTAATTTTAATTCAATAATCAGACCGGTGCAAAATGCGATATCGATCGATTTACCTGTTTATACCTGGCTACTCGAGAGTTGTGACCGGAAAAGAATAGCCAACCTAACGTTTGCATAATCTGTGGGCTTCATACTTTCGATTGGTATAGAATTTGTCTAATAATCAAACCGGTGAAATGTTTAAAAAAAATTTTTTTTTAAATTATTAATTAATCATATCCTGGACTGAAATTAGTTAGCCAACCCGTATGTACTATATTTATTGACATATTAAATTGAATATAAAATACGTTTTATTAAATAAACATCTCGGTGAAGGTCGTTGTATAGCGGGATCCTCTACTATTAGGTATTTTTTTCAAAATGCCACTGATTGGAAATTTTGAAAAAAATTCCTAATGTACTGAAAATGTACTGAAAAAGTTTTATTATAGTATTATATTAAAGGTAGGTACCTTAATTGCAGAGTTATTAGTAAACTTCTGTTACGATACGATTTAACGCGGGCGGAACCGCGGGTAAAGCTAGGACTATAGACTAGAAATTATATTGCTTAGAACACCTTGAACTAACGATTGAATTTGATTGAGTGGTATCGGAATATAACCTACCTAGGTATTGTTCGCGAAGATACAAAAATTAAGTTTCTAGGTGTAGCTAATTTCAACCTTGACATGGTAAAACCGCACTATGCCCTAGAAACCTTATCCAGAGCGGGCGCCCGACACCTACCTACATTAGATAGAGATGATATTATTAATAGACAAAGAACGTACAAATTAATGTCCTAACTCGTAATTTGTAGGTGACACGGCGATTAAACAAACTTAATTTATTCAGAATTGTTATAAAAACAGAACTTGTAGAGAAAAACCTAATTTAGTAATATTATGATGCTGCTTTTACGGTTCAGTAGAAAAAAAGGAACTTATAGTTTCGCCGACTCCTTTTTTCTGTCTATCCGCAGTTAAAGCTCATAATCTTAGTTCTGGAAAGCTAGAATTTAGGATGGATTGAATGGTAACAAATTGATAGCTTAAAATTATGAATAGGAATTAAAATGATAACCATCAGGTATAGGTATTGTCCAGTTTTAGGCTTACAAATTCAATTTCAAATTTGATTCGTGCGAAGATTACTTTTATTGAAATACAATAATTGTTACGGTTGTATTCCTAAATATTCTAAGAATCAGTATAAACTGGGCGGAGCTAGAGATAGAAAGAAGAAGAAGAAGCTAATCCATACTAATATTATAAATGCGAAAGTAACTCTGTCTGTCTGTCTGTGTCGTTTTCACGCCAAAACTACTGAACCGATTTAAATGAAATTTGGTACACAGATATTCTAGAGCCTGACTCAAGTGAAATAATGTTCACTATTCCATACTTTTCTATATACCTATGTTCCGACGTAATTTTTAAATTCTCTCCAATTCCAATTCCACTGTATGTTCTTTTTTAGTAATAACAAGAAGTCATAAAATATGAATAAGAATCTCCTCATGAATGAATGTCCAGGATGTTCTAAAATAAGAATAAACTAAACAAAAAAACACTGAACACATTGTAAATTATTTAAAAACAAAATAACCTATGTGGCACGAGTAAATGAGTTTAGAACTTGTTGATAGATGTTTAACCTAAAACGACACGAACGACGCGGTGACGTAACTCGTAGTTTAAGCTGTTCGTTAACATACATATTTGGAGATATCTCTGCTTGTGAAAGTTAAAGTGTTACATAATAATATGTCAATGCATCTAATAATTTGTTAACGTAAGCAAACATGCGTTAGGGCCTGAAGTCCTCAAAACTTTAAGATATACTATATAATGTTAGTTTTATTTAAAAGCGTGATTGACATACGCTTCATGTAGGTAATAAAAATACCATTAAGACATTTTCCTTCACTATTTCCAAGCTTTAGAGCAAGTCTCAGCCGAATATCGATGATAATGTGGTTACAGTAAGGCACAAAACTTGCTAATCTGTCAAGTATCGCGTTTTCCAAGTTGAATTTGTCATCCAGCTGGAGAGCCCCTACCAGACTTCCGAGTACGCTCTGTATTATATTCACACGTTCTGGGGAGATCGTATTACAACACATATCACAGCTCCATTGCGTCCTCAAATCCAAAGGATCGACTGGCAAAATAACACCAATACAATTTTTATTTAGGCACTTAAGCGCTGACAACTTTGTACCGCGCTCTGAAGGATCGCTGCACCTCTTGCAATTGCACCAAAAACTTTTCGTTTTAAAGAGTTGGCATCGTCTAGCAGGAGTACACCACAGTAGGCCCGTGTAACAATTTAATATTTCCTGTCCAACACTGATATCCTGGGTGGCGTAAACGGCCATCGTGTGATCTTCCCTGAACACGTTTCTAGTATTTGGTAAGCAACTATGATTTAGAAATGCCGATAATGGATATAGTCCGCGGATAGGTATTTTTGAGTTCGACGCACCATTTGCTACTCTAAATGAATTCACTCTCAGAATCAATGCAAATGCTTTGATTTTCCGAATAATTTCATCGGGGACATGGTAACTCGAACATAGGGTTTCTAATTCTTGGAACGTGAACTGAGAACAAGACGCTTGTAGCAAGTTTAACAACGCTTTTTGTGTGTCTGTCAGCAATAAAAATCGAAAATAGATTAGGACTTGAGCAAGGATGGTGGAGTTATGATCACTTTTGTTCTTTGCTTCCAAGTGCATGGAGATGAAATTGCATTCCTTCGAATGTTCTTGTGATTGCTGACATTTGTTCGAACATATTAATAACTGGCACTTTGTACACGGTACGCAGGACCCACTTTTTCGGTAACAAGATGAACAATGCACGCCTGCTGCACTATCCGCTCTCGCTCCTATCACTAGAGGTTTGTTGGTGAAAATAAGGGAGCCACTCTTTATAGGCTTTGACGCGAAAAGCCCTCTTCCTCCTAAAGAAGACTTCTGAATGGTCCAGGACGCATCATCAGTACTTCCCGAGAATTCACGTAACTTTTTCGTAATATCGATATAAGACTGCCCCGCCATTACAATTTTCAGGAACCTTCAGTGTGGTGCGCGATATGGTCAGGTCAGCAGTGCCAGTGTCTGAAGTTGACTGACGGCGATCGTACGAGATCCGTTATGAAAATAGCGCTTGTATTACATACTTAAATTTAAACTGATTCATGGAGCAAGCTCACGACTCGAAACTGACGCAATGTGTGCTTGGCCGTTTATGTTTAGTTTTACTGTGCTACTTTTAGGGTTGCAAGCTTTAATTGCATCCATCATGCGTGTGACGATGTATTGCTCATAGCGTGTGACGATGTACCTATTGGTCACCATAATAAATTATAGAGAAGAGTCATTAGGTATTCTCATGACGGAATGTTAAAATTAATTGTAAACCTTGTATTAAATCGCAGTAAATCTCTATAAACATCACAATAATATGTTATTAGGTTATATTTTTCAACCTATTATTGGCTTCAATTATTCATCGCTTGGGTCATGGATGGATTCTACCAAGCAGCTGCAGCGCAGGTTGGTAGAAAATGTTATTAGTACTAACTTAATATTGCAATGAACACTATTCAAGAATGTCTCAAATTGTGATCTATTTATACTTTGCAGCAAACCACATTGCAACTAGAATATTTTGGTGACTTGCATTCTGTTTGTGCTTAGTACCAACCTAATTTTAACATTATCTACGTTTAAATATTGTTACTATAATGATAGTTTGTTATTGGAATAACATATTTTATAATTGTGTTTCCATTTGTTCCATTGCTGAATTCCATTTTGAGGTAAAAAATAAATATCTACGGAGAAACTGGAAAATTAAAGTTAAATTTAATTAGCAACTCCTTTCATTTGGCAACCGTAAGAAACAATAATTGAAGCCTATTTATAAAAGTTATTAGCTGCAAAATTGCAATGGAACCCATCAGCGTCCAACTGCATGGCACTGGTTTCTTTTCTTCTTACAACTGAGGCCTGGAGCGTGTTCTTCCACGCTGCTCCAGTTTGTATTGGCGCAGATGTTATTTCTGACAATCTCTTTTATTGGTTGATTTTAGGCCTCCCAAAGGTCGTAGGTATAGGCCATGGTTTCAAGACTGTCTTGTGTAGCGGTGACAGCTCAGTGGCTATCAAACTCGCCTCTCACTCGAGCGGTCCTGGTCAAATCCAAATGGCACGCACCAATATGATAATCTAAGAGCGTGACGGAAACTTGCATGTCTGAGAATTCTTCATAGGTAATGTTCTCGAATGCATGACAAGTCTGCCAATGCGTGGCCAGCGTGGTGGACTAGTGCCCAACAGTGAGAAAAGAGAGGGTTATGTTGGTGGTGGTGATCTTGAGATCATAACCAAAACCGACCGCTTAAAGTGCCATCCGAAGCACGGAAGTGTTTAAACCATAAAATAACCCATCCAACTGCCGCCACTGTGGATGATGCTGGCTACGTTGGTTGAGCCGCGTGGTTACGATCCTTGCGTTTTTTTTCTATACATATTTCAGTATATTTCTCAACTTTGTGTTATACCTACACACTACTATGTTAACTAGTCACATAAATCTAGATTAACCTGTCCAAAAATATCTATATATACATAAAATGAATGAAAATGATTTCGTAGCGTGTGCCAATTTCTTAGACAGATTCGGTCTAGTTTAATTAATTAACGCACCTACCCCAGGACTAATAAATACACCTGTATTAATTAGTTAAAACATTTTACGTCAAAATCTACTTATTAGATGGGTATGTAAAGCTAATGTAGGATAGAAAAGGAGAAAGTAGATACATTTTTGGCGACTTGGTTGTTTAGCCTGTCTTTTATGAATATAAGAACGTAAACCAATCCGCATTGGAGCAGCGTGGTGGAGTATGCTCTAGACCTCCTGCATCTGCGTCTGTGGGGGAGACCCGTGTCCAGCAGTGGGACGTCTATAGGTCGCAGCGAAGAGCGTAAGCTCCACCAATCCGCATTGGTGCAGCTTGCCTATGCTCTTGACATCCTTCAGATTTTGTCTGTGAAGGAGATCCGTGCCCAGTAGTGGGCCATCTAAGCGTGTCAGTTTAGCAGCTGCAGCGTGCAGCTGACCATTCGAAATGTCAGCGATATATTATCTTATACGACCTATTATCGTAGTTTCTATTTATAGTTTCGTAAGACAAAGTTGAGATCTATTTTTATCGGTCCATTGTCTAACATGTTACGGGAGTGAAAAAAATTGCTAATTTACTCACTTGAGTGACACCTGGCAAGAAGCCAGACGGCCCATCGCGTGTAGGGAACTAGTCTGGGACACACGAGACGTGTATGATCATGTTATTAAATAAATACTGCCAAGGCCAAGTTAGACTAATATGAAGACGGAACAATTTATTATTTTATATTTTATTTTCACAACCGCTACACATTCACACACCCCCGTGGTAGGCCTAGAGTGGCCTACGGTCTGTGTTGCACGTGGCGGATACATACAGAGCATATCACGATAACATCCATGTCATGACCCGAGTACAAATATTTATCTGCGAAATGAATAAACCTTTACAATTGATATCAATCTTGCTGGCTCCACCAATCCATATTGGAGCAATGTGGTGGATTATGCTCTAGAACTCTCACACAAATGTGAACCATTTTCGAGTTATCAAGTTTTTCAGCTTTTTTTCAGCAAATATGGTTTACTTTTGCATAATGCATATGGGGGTTAAAATTATCACAAATAGTCACCCCTATAACCTCCTAACGGGAATACGTCGAATTACCAATAACCCTGTAGTCTTTAAATCCGTGAAATGCTTATGAATTAAAAATTGTGGTTCAAGCATAGGGTTAGAAAGTCACTAGCCTTAATAAAATTGCAAGCAATTGGTATATCACTTACTTAAGAGTAGGTACAAAAACTGCATGTAAAAATTAGCTGGAAGCAAAGGAACACGAATACTTCAATAAAAGCTGTTATTGTTTCGAAATTTCAAATACCGGAATTACTTACCACCTTCATCATTTCAACCCATTCTCCTCTCAGATCTACAATACCTACGTTACGTAGGTATTCATACATCTATAAACATAAGCTTTTTAGGGCAGATAACAAAGACCGCCTAAGGCTACGTTCCTATATTTTCTCTAATTCAACTATTATAAATAATTTCATGTTAAAGTCAAGCTCAAATAATTTATTTCGCTATGAGGTGATGGGTCTGTAACTAGACAGACTACTTGAAGAAAAGAGATATTTAATGATATTCTAAATTGATTGCCTAATAAAGCAACAAAATATTTATTTACTTAAAATATATATACGATTAGCTATTGATGCTCGTCTCCCTTCAGAATCGTCTACATATTTAGGATTCATCTCGGACCAAGTGTTATCTTGACAATGTCTTCTATTTCTATCTTATCGTTTTTCGGAATATCGAATTGTGGTGATTGTTTACATACCTTGTGAATTAAAAATGTAGGTACGAGTAAAATAAAATAGTATATTTGAAAAAATAATATGTCGATAGGGCGCGGAGATGTTTTAGCTGCACAATGAACTATGTTCGCCTTAATACATTTATATTCTAAGAGAGTAATAAAAAAGAAATTATGTAAATAAAACATCGTAGGTCCGAATATAACATGAGTTGCATCTAACAAACGGACCTTTAAAGTGTCATGTCAAATAGTAGGAAATCCTTATTAAGTTCATTTAGAGCTACATAAAATTTACGTGTTACCAACTTTATGGCAATTGGAACAATCTGTTACAGTAAATACTACCCAGTTTTTATTTTAATCTTTTTTATATGAAACACAGTGAAAAAGTAAATTTTATTCGTATAAAAAATCTTACCATGCCAGCGAAGTCCGTCAATTTCACCAAACTCCCATATAAGACGACATTGCAAATCTAAAACAATTTGGTTTGTTTTTGGAATATATTTAGTAATTCGGCTCAATAAGAACTTTTCTAGTTCATCAACATTTTCAAAATCTAGTGATCCGATCAGACTACCCAATGCACCTTGGATCGCGCAGATGTTATTGTACGGAACCCTGAGGCCGCAGTCTAAACACCGCCAGGAGGTTGATATTTTCAATGGCTCTATGGGAAGAAGGGAGCCAGGACAGTTCGTGTGGAAACATTTGAGAGCTGCCAACATAGTGCCGCGCTCTGTGGGGTCAGCGCATCGGTCACACATGCACCAGAAGTGTTTAGTCTTATGCAGGTGGAGTCGGCGAGCAGGCGTGCCCCACAACAGTCCCGAATAACACGTAAATATCTCTTTTCCCGCTCGTATAGGCTTTACCGCTCTCACTGTCATTTGGTTATCACTATTAAAGCTGTACCTGGTATTGGGTACACAGTTATGGTTCATAAGTGCTGATACAGGGTATAGACCGCGCATACTCATTTCCTTGTATCCATATGGTGTGGCTATTTAAAATGCGTTTGCGTCAAGGACACAGCAGGTCTGAATCATCAATTCTTCATCTTCTTTTGAATACTCAAAATATTCATTTAACTCTTTTATTTCTGTACCATGTTGAGGTAACACGTGTGCTTGTAGGAATTTCATAAACAATTGCTGATCTTTGTTCAATAATAGAGCTCTGATTGGTACTAGACTTCGGGAAAGAAGAACATCATCAACGTCTTCAATAGGTATTTTATTCTTCCAACCACAAATAATGCCGCAATCGTCGTAATGCACCGTATCGTTTTCACAAGTTTCTGAACAGAGTAATAATGCGCACTTGTTGCATTTATACAACGTGTTTGAATCAATTTTGCCGCAAACAGTACATCCCCGCTTTAGGTCAGTTCCGGAACGCGGTCCTTGAATGAGCGGACGATCTACGAAGAGCACTTCACCGGACTTGATTTCCTCCGTCGCAACAAGGCCGCGCCCCCCCAGAGGGGACTCTGTGATGACCCACTTATTAGTATGTTGAATATCCCCGGTGTCGTCGCAGAGTCCAAGGTGTTGGTTTACAATTTGTGACAATTGCTCCATCGACAACATCCTGCCACAAGTCGACCGCCGCCGGCACTGCACTGCGCACTCACTGTGAATATACACATCAGCGAGTTTGATAACACGATCTAGGCAGTGATCAAACTATAAATCGCCAAAACATGCGCGGTCTTCTCCGACATTCGCTGAACCCGATTGACGTGCGCCGGCTGTGTGAGGTGAGCGTGGAGATTCCATACGTGTTCCACATGAGCGTTGCCAAGCCGGTGTTGTATAGATTATCAGAAAATTTACGTACATAACTCTTTAATCAGCGTTTTTAGGTACCGCATCGCGCCGGTTCAGCGGTTACCTGAGCCTGATGTGCGAGTACTAAAAGTGTGAAAGACGAAGCGGTGACATCTGGGAAAATTCGACTGTATATTACATAAGTTGGTTGATAGTTATTTTTAAATAGAGGTGAGATACGTAAAACTAATGTAGATATTACTAGCTGCCCAAGTCTTGATCAGTTGATAAAAATATCTTCGTGCAGTGGAATCTAACGGAAGAAACGTTAATCGTAAACACGCATCTTTATTGACACTTGATGGTTTAATAACATGAGACCGAATTTATAAATTGACACGTCATTGATTTAAAATTCTTGCCATCATATCTTAAGGCGACTGGGAGTAAAATTACTGCTGCAGCATTTAAAAATACTGAAAAATTTGTCAGACATTAATTTTTAATGCATGCCATAGTTTTGCACAGTGATCAAATTCTAATTCAAAAAGTAATTTAGGTCAATTAAGTACTTGAGAACCATACGAATACGAAGTAAGACTGAAATAATTTGAATGCAATTAATGCTAATAATCTAGGCAAGTATAACAAATAAAGAAGGACTAATTCTGTACCTACTTTGTCTTTGTTTTATTCAAGTATACTTAGGAACAAAATATTTAAAATGTACGTGTTGCACGAGTCGACCAGCTACTTCGTTAAATCCTTTGTCCATTCTTGGCATCACAATTTCAAATGTGATAGTGCCACATCCATTTTGCGTAATCTCACTGGATACGATTGTGACAAGATTGCGTGACGAGTAATTTCCTTTAAATACGCAATAAATAAATAGTTTGAGAAAGGTTTAATAAATAACCTAAGCACTGTTACATTGCATTTTTGTCAATTAATAACTATGTCATTCACGCAGAGACAAATATTACTAATTACCTACTATGTATTAGCTACTTTCAAATTAAAAACAAAAATATATAAAGGCGAATCAGCCCCGTGACTTCCCCGTAGAAGAGCTCAGCCAAAATATTTAAAAATGTACTTATAATTAATATCCCACATATTAATTTTATCAAATGAACTCAATCACGTCACCGTCGCTGTCACATTCTATGCAAAATAAAATAAAAACATTATTGCAAATAAATGCTGCCCAGCCAAAATTTAAACCCTAGACCACAGCCCATTTACGAATACATGCTACAGAATAATAATAAAAAATCCATAGTACAAGTTAACTTGGTGCTCGTACCATTTGTTGTAACAACAACTAGTGCAACATTTAGAATAATCCGAAAAATATTTGGCGATAATATTAATCCAGGTGCCTTGTTAACCAGTTTACCTGTCCTTGCTTCGTCCATATTCATAGCACCGAAACACACAAACCTACAAGAGTGACTTGATAATTTATAACTCTTACTAGGAAAATGGCGCGCCTCGAAGTTTTCTTCCACAGAGGTTATTTGCTCAGCGTAGCACGACGCAGCATGCGTTCACGCTATGGAGGCGCGTACAAAGTGGCGTCAGGGTATGTAACAAGATCTACGTCCTTTGTCAGGCAAGTGTTGGTTCGACAACCTGAATAGTCTCTGTGACCACTTGTCCTACGTGGACGTTCTGTGTGACGTGAAAAAAATAATCTGCAAAAAATCTGAAGTGTCCGGTCACCGTTTTGTTTGGTGCCCGCCGTGGTATTGTTGCCACGAGGAAGGAAGTGCGCGAATAATGCAAGCACTGTTCGATTACAACGAAGATGAGTGTCCATGGTATTACTTCGACAGTTCCTACAAAACCTTACTGGGCGCCTGTCTCATTGTATTCGGTAAGTTGAACAAAAGGTATGTTTATCATAAAGCTCTTTTGATAGTGATTTTTATTGAACAAGAATTTTTCTGATCCAGTTTTAGTTTATTTTGCCAGATTATAAACAATTGCTAGTTTTAACCGTTCTCTGCGCATAAAAATGTCACCAATTAGCGTTTGGATCGTGTTGTGTCGCAGGTATATTCGGGGTGCTGCTCAACGGTTGGCTGTTCGCTACGTTCATTCACAGCCACCTTCTGTTTTTCAAGAGTCACGTACTGGTACTTAATCTATGTTCAGCTTCACTTGGTCGAAATATACTTGGATTTCCCTTCTCTGGACCGTCGGCAATAGCGAAAAGGTATTTTTTTTTCTACATATTTTTGTATACTTTCAATTACACCAGTTTACGAATTCCACCAATTTCCAAGTATTAACCAAATATGTAGGTAGGTACTAAAATTAAAATAATTATGTAATTTATGAAATTCTTTTTTTTCTAAATGTTAGCCTAACGAACAAGCAGACGGTAAAGGTTTAATAAGTAGTAGCCTGATGGTAAGTGGCCACCGTTGCCTAAGCATCTCCTATACATCGCCGGCCCCAAAAGCAAAGTTCTTTTGCAACTTTTAGCCCATATTCAAGGCTCATTAAACTAAATAATTTTCAATTTAATAAAATTCAATATTTTAATATTCAATATTTCTGTTGTATTGCAGATGGCTCTTTGGAGGCGCCTCTTGTCAACTTTATGCATTTTTGAATCAATTTTTTGGTGTCTTTCAAATGTCGGCACTGTTTACGATGGTTCTGGAGAGATATTTAGTAGCAAAATATTATAGGCGAGGTGAGTAAGAATAAATCAAAAAAAATTGAAAAAGATTCTGCATTTTTTAATGAGGAAAGTTTAACTTTGTGATGTTTTTAACAGTTTTTCTGTTTTGTATTAACTATGTTAGCAGGATCTGGGATCAATATTTAGATTTCTTTCTATAATATTTATGGTATTTTTTTAATATAACATAAGATCACGCCTTATATTTCCCAGAAGTATGCAGAGGTGTGTGTTTACACCAACTTTTCACCAGTGATGTATATGTAATAGGTAGTACACCGTACAACCTATTGTCATACACCGTGTACAAATCTAGAGTTCGAGCTATTACCGAGCATACCCAGTTTGAAAAACCTAATAGTTCTTCACGACCCGGGGATTGAACCTAGGACCTCTGACTTAATAGTCGTCCTAACGACCACTAGACCAACTTGTCATTTTTTATTTTAAATTTTAGCATAACGAACAAGCGGACCAAATTTTTTACGTAATATACCTACGAGTACTTCGGAAAAATGAAATGTATGGACATTAGTAATATAACTCATAGCGTCATAAAAGTTCTATAAAAGTGCCCATTGTATTTCAGAAAGAACTCTTTACTTTAGATACTACTGGACCCTGATCGCCGTATGTTGGACGTCCGCGGTCATCTTCGCGATCCCGCCCCTCTTCGGCTACGGTGTCTACTCCTGCGACTCCTCCGGGACCACCTGCACCTTGCTCTGGCCTTCCCTGCACTCGGGAGCAAAGCAGCTTGGCTTCAGTGTGCCTTACGTCATAATTTGTGGAATGCTCCCCATCATTGGCATGTAAGCGTACATTATAATTACAAATTTAAAATATACAAATAAGCACATCAATACTTATTCTTTTCATAATTTTTTTCACACCATACACAATGTGTGTGTATACATACTCACACACACACCTCTCGGTAGATCGAGTAAGCCTAGGCCTAATATTACTAATCGGGCGCATAATAATTTTTTTTTAAAAGTTTTAGGTTAAAAAAAAGTTTATCCCTAGGTTACCTATATGTTGGTGAAACGTAAAATGGGCTGACTCGCGAGTAATTAACAACTTATTCCGAGATTAAGATTTATACGACGTTGGTGAAATCAGACCTTAGTAGGTACCTATATTGTATGAATAAGAATTATTATACGTTTTGAATAGCTGGTTATTCAAATTTGTATTTTCAAATCCCCTTTTTTAATATTTGTAGTTGGCCACAGACTGACGCCCTTAGTAGTATTTATTCGGTGTTTTGGATGACTTTAATTTGACCTTGATTCGCCTGTTTAAATATTAATATTAATCGTTTATATGCAAGTTACTTACTAGCTGAAATTATTGGTTCATAAATTACAGATTCTACTTCATGGGAAAAGCGGTTCGGTTGGAGAAGATTTATTATAGAAGTGAAGAGCAAAAAGATGAGAAGCGGCTAACAAAGGTATCCTCGAATAATATAGAATTGTCTACAATATAGTTTACTTCGCTGCGACCCATAGACGTCTCACTGCTGGGCACGGGTCTCCCCCACAGACACAGCTGCTTCTAGGTCTAGAGCATACTCCACCACGCTGCTCCAATGCGGATTGGTGGAGGGGTTAGTGGCCAACCCAGTGTTGAATGTTCTCAAGCCTCCTGAAGGTCTTCGACAAGGCTTAACGATTGTTTCAACCGTAGAAAAAAACCGGGTCCGACGGCTTTTCGTGCCCTCCGAAGCATGGTAGCGTCCATTAAATTTTGCCACTAGCGGTCACCCATCCACAAACCGACCGTGCCGGTCGTTGCTTAACTCTTTCGATCACATTGAATCGACGCGAGCCATTGGGCTGTGGACGCTAGTTTACTTATAGAAATTAAATTAAGTATTCGCTATTATTTATTTGTTTCAAAATTTCAAAAATAGTAACATATTTGAACTTTTAAACGTAAAATTAAAAACTATTTAGATAAATAATTTCTCTTATTCTTATTTACCTAATATATCTTCTTCTTCCTATATCTACTCATCATAGGGTCCTAATATCCGAATCTAATTGTAAATATGTACCTATATAATATCTAAATTTGGTATTTTTACATTAAGTGTATTTAAACTAATATCTTATTTTTATCGGCATTTAAATTCCAATATCAAGTTAGTTGAATACGGCATCAGTAACCACAATAATTACTACAAAGCCTTTTAAAATAGAAAATTTTCTTTGTTTTACCACAGAATAATAGTACAAGTTTTACATTAGCTTCAAATATTTCTATTTCCTTTTTTTAATGCCTGCCTCAATTTAAATCTTCACCAAAGATGGACGGGATAACGCTTTTGTAGAAATGTTTTTTTTTAATTATCGCATTGTCATCGATCCTTAAATGTGCAAAGGTACAAATTAATCTGACGCATTGTAGTAGGCGAAAATCACGTTCAAGAATTCCGTTACATACACACATACCAAACTAATAAAAGTGCGTTGAAAATGGCCATGGGCATTAAGTCCGCCTATTGTTATTCTTTTTAGAATTGGCAATAAAGGTTTAATTAAATGAATCAATGAATGAATGAATGAGCCTTAAAATGTTTGACTTCAATGTAACACTGTACATCAGAGTGTGCACGCGCTGTGCGTGACGACGCTGGCGCTGTGGATCCCGTCGGCCGTGGTGGCGGGCTGGCAGTGGCTGCCGCTGCTGCTGTACGGCTACCGGCCGCACGTGCCGCCCGCACTCACCTTGCTCGCGCCCATCGCTGCTGAGGTACACACGACAAACATTTTGCCTTCGCTAATCATCATATGCGGGACCTAGACCGCTGGATTCAGAGGGCACTATCAGGAGGAGTGGCGTCGATCGATCAGCAGTGTACCCTAAAAGACCGATGGACGGTTGAGGAAATTGCGGTGATAGTCCTTGGTTGTAATTAGGCCTCTCACTCGAGACCGGGTGGAAATTTCTTCGGCACGCAGCAATGCGTTTGAATTAAAGAAACATCTTTGTTTCTTTGTTTCTGACCTAGTCAGGAAACATTCTTGTCAGAGAGTTCCATAATATTCCTGATGACAAATTTCTGTTAATCTGCACTAGCATGTGAGATCTGACCATTCTACGTTCATTCTGAAAGCCGATCCGTGCTCTACAGTGAGCTAATGAAAGGGGTGAAATTGTGATGTGATAAAAATCGGCACGCGACGAATTAGGATTCCTTGCTTAGACACAGAACAAAGATGATGAACAAGAAAGTAATTTATAAGTTTTTGTACTGGAGATTTGGCATTACGTTTGAGTTTTGCTCTGAATTACCAATAGATAGTAGTACCAGGATGTGGTACTTATACTTATGTGGTATTAATTATTAATACTTATAGTACGTTGATAGAACGTTTGCTCTATTCGTTTTCAGGCAGCCACCTGCGTACCAGTACTTTGTTACCTGGCGGGCGACGACCGCCTCCGTGCTGCGCTTATTGGGCGCATGCGGAAACATTACGCTCTACTCCACCCTGAGAGAGCCAAGCGGTTCACCAGCTCCTCGGAATAAACTCACAAAAAAGACTGAATTACGATGAATCGTTCCAATTTTAAGAAGTGTAGAATGCGTCAAACGCTCGACAAAAGACTATTTTGTTAAGTAGGTAAAGTTGTTTGTGATGAATCGTGTGAAATCTTGTGAACTTACGCTTATGTTACATTAAACTTTCTACTTTATTTAAATTACTTGATTGTTTTATTATCTTGTCGAGGGTATCAAAAAATGGTGTTTGGAAAGCGAAATTGGCAAATTTAAACACCCAAGTACATAAAAAAGTCATTCATAGAGGTGATTAGAAGAGAGGAATTAGTATTCAAATACTCACAGCACGGTAAAATTAGGTCGCATATCGAATACGGATCAGTTTACGGCTAGTAAATTAGCTTAGTGACGTTGTTGCTGTTGTTGCACGTTTCCTGGGGTGCCGGCCGCGCAATCATACGTCACGCTGCCGGTGTATCACTCACATGTGCTGCTCAATCGTAAGTTATTGCCTAAACTATGCCATTATTTAAGAGATATTTTCTTTTAAAAAATCTTATCTCTTGTAGCATCGAAATTGCTCACACTATTGAGAATTCTTTGTTCGTCGTAATAATCCTATATTATTATGTCATTAAAAGCGATGACATGATTCTTAGTCGATGTTAATATAATTGTTAGCGAATAACATATCCTTTTAATTACCGTAGTCAATATCCGTAATTAATGCATCTTATTAATAAACATGCTTGTTTTCAGGCAACTGGTACTTAACTATCTTGTTTTGTGGTGTATCTAGTTTCAATAAGATCTTTTGTGTGGTGGATGCTGTTTTCAATTTAGAGACAATGTATGAGAAGCAGAGCGTGATATAACCGGTGTGACCGTGATGGGTCTATGGTCAGAACAATAGCGCATGCGTCCTGTAACCCGAGCTCGGCTGCTAGCAAGGATTAAGACAAACAGGTCGGGACAATATTCCTCATATGCCTGTGGGCGCGCTAGGCGACCACTTATTTTTATAAACATCTTTCTTCTAATATTTCCTTGGAAAGTGCAAAGGTGGATCGACATGGCCGTCCAAGACTGTGTCTGGAGCGACTTGTTTGACGACCAAGCCAGAAACACGTTGCAAAGGGGATTCGTGATTACCGGTACGTCTGATTTAACTGGATCTATTTCGGTTGTTCTATAAATATTTACTTAGATTTTGTCTGTGCTAATAATAAAATAGCTACCAGTTTTGTGGCGATTCTGTAAAATTAATTGGTACCAATTTACAACTACATGTTGTGTGCTTGTTGGTTCAAGATCCCAGTGCCGCCAGACGTTACTTATTTTCTCACAAACAATTTATATGCGATAAGCTAGTGTTAGTACATACTTTGAGCGTGTGCATACTCGCTAGCTTGGGTAGACGGCCAATTCATTGGTATCAGATGCTGAAAATCGAAAATTTCAGTACCAACTTTTCTTATTTTCTCATGGCTGATTTTCACATATTTTTAAGTTAGTTATGTTACAAATTAATAATAACCATTGCCAGACACCTTCCGTCGGCCCTTACCCTTGCCAGACGCCTTAAAGATCCAGAAAAAATGATGTAAGTTTACTTATTTTCTCAAGCTTGATTTTTATGCACGACACTTGGGGAACTATTTCAACACTGTTAGTCAGCAGCCAGACCAATCGGATGGGCCAAACGTCCAGCCAGACACATATAAAGTGCCGCTAGGTATAGAGCGTGAGGTCATTATTTGTACGATTGAGAGTGACCAATTAAAGTCTCAGTACTGATTTTAACATATGTTTAAGTTAGTTATGTTACAAATTAATAATAACCATTGCCAGACACCTTCCGTCGGCCCTTACCCTTGCCAGACGCCTTAAAGATCCAGAAAAAATGATGTAAGTTTACTTATTTTCTCAAGCTTGATTTTTATGCACGACACTTGGGGAACTATTTCAACACTGTTAGTCAGTAGCCAGACCAATCGGATGGGCCAAACGTCCAGCCAGACACATATAAAGTGCCGCTATGTATAGAGCGTGAGGTCATTATTTGTACGATTGAGAGTGACAAATTAAAGTCTCAGTACTGATTTTAACATATGTTTTAGTTAGTTATGTTACAAATTAATAATAACTATTGCCAGACACCTTCCGTCGGCCCTTACCCTTGCCAGACGCCTTAAAGATCCAGAAAAAATGATGTAAGTTTACTTATTTTCTCAAGCTTGATTTTTATGCACGACACTTGGGGAACTATTTCAACACTGTTAGTCAGCAGCCAGACCTATTGGATGGGCCAAACATCCAGCCAGACACACATAAAGTGTCGCTAGTAGTCCGGTCAATTTAGAAAATTGAAATAAAGAAAATTCCGACATAGCCAAATCTTCGTAGAGACCTTAGGTTTACCACAAGGAATAAAGTGTCAAAAGTCCCAATCAGTCCCGTGCGCTTAGGGACTTATTCGGGGCCCAAGGTCAAAATTTTAGGTATTTTGGATTTTTCTCGAAAACGGTAAGTTTTATCGAAACAGTACCTTAGAGCAAAGTTGTAGATCTTAAAATTTTCTATAAAAATGGTCTCTATGATTTTTTCTCTAAGACCCACTATTTTCCAGATATTGCGCTTGTAAGAATCATGTTCTACATAGTATGCACACATATGCCACGTATACAAGAGAGGAGAGCAGGGGGCAGTAAAGTTCGAATCGGTTCCAAAGTATTATTTATCAATTTCCAACCCCAGTCTTCAGGGTTCAGTTCATTGCCTTGCCATGTCTGAACTTGATAGTATACTCGAAACAAATGTTGAGTAGCAGATGCCGATGTTGGAGGAAGACAAGATAGCTGTACTTGCTTTTTGTTTCGTGTATTTTTTACAAATGTTAAATATCTGTTATTCAAGTAGAGGGGATTCGGTAAGAGACCGGCGGTCATTTTAGAGTAAATTTTCTTAGAATAGTATAATGTATACATAAAAGAGACACGAGTAGGCATTTTTGCTTGCTTGAGTACCTAAATATGTATATACGTAGCATATGTGTGCATACTATGTAGAACATGATTCTTACAAGCGCAATATCTGGAAAATAGTGGGTCTTAGAGAAAAAATCATAGAGACCATTTTTATAGAGAATTTTAAGATCTACAACTTTGCTCAAAGGTACTTTTTCGATAAAACTTACCGTTTTCGAGAAAAATCCAAAATACCTAAAATTTTGACCTTGGGCCCCGAATAAGTCCCTAAGCGCACGGGACTGATTGGGACTTTTGACACTTTATTCCTTGTGGTAAACCTAAGGTCTCTACGAAGATTTGGCTCTGTCGGAATTTTCTTTATTTCAATTTTCTAAATTGACCGGACTACTAGCGACACTTTATGTGTGTCTGGCTGGATGTTTGGCCCATACAATTGGTCTGGCTGCTGACTAACAGTGTTGAAATAGTTCCCCAAGTGTCGTGCATAAAAATCAAGCTTGAGAAAATAAGTAAACTTACATCATTTTTTCTGGATCTTTAAGGCGTCTGGCAAGGGTAAGGGCCGACGGAAGGTGTCTGGCAATAGTTATTATTAATTTGTAACATAACTAACTAAAACATATGTGAAAATCAGCCATGAGAAAATAAGAAAAGTTGGTACTGAAATTTTCGATTTTCAGCATCTGATACCAATGAATTGGCCGTCTACCCAAGCTAGCGAGTATGCACACGCTCAAAGTATGTACTAACACTAGCTTATCGCATATAAATTGTTTGTGAGAAAATAAGTAACGTCTGGCGGCACTGGGATCTTGCTCTATGTGTATTGGTTTCCATTTCCATGTAATTTGCTTTTTTTAACAAATGAAGTCGACATTACAATTAGACTAACTTGTTACTTGTTGTTTCAACATTTTATGCTGGGCATACACAGACGGACCTAGTATTCGAACAATATGGTTTCAGTATTAAGTTTTTTTAACTATCTAATGCTCTCTAGGTACTTTTCTACATTTAACCAAACACCCGTATATTTTCAGGAACCATTTCGGTGATATTGAGCGGATGGCTGACTCTCACTATATTTCTAACAAATTTGAGATTTAACCTTAGCTATCGGAATCTGGCTTGCTTCACAGCTGTTGCTTGCATTCGAAGATTGATGCCCATGTTTTCCTATATTTTATTCTCTGACTACAATGTAAGGTAAATTGTAGAGTATTTATTGTGATCATAACACATATACATAAGAACAAAAATTCTTATCAACCAATACATTCATCCATCCATCTATCCATTGGCCTTGAAAGGTGAACAGCTTGTCGCGGCCACTTGCGAACGATCCTGTGTCCTCTGAATTATTCGGCAATTCGAAGGGCAACCTATTCTATATCTACCAGTCTATAAGTCTCAGACTAACGAGACTATGAACAGTCTTAAAATGATTACCGTGGCCAATGTTTTCCCGGAAAGTGACGTCATGTGTATTTGCCAGTGTCAAATTTGTCTTCCTTCATTCGACTTTTCTATCAGGGTTTCCAGAATATAATGTTGGGTACGTCCTATGTATTGTACAATTGCGGGTATCCAGATAACCTAGTTAATTTTAGAAGCAGCAATTGACATTTTGCAGGCGTAAGAAGTGCATGGTTGAATCTGCGTCTTTAATGATGCTTGTAACATTTTAGTTGGCGTGATGTGCAGACCTTCTCATGTGATTTTTTTGCATTCTGGGAAACATTTCTGGCAGTATACGAGGTCGAGGCGCTCACACATGTGTGCATCGAGAGATACGTTGTTGCCAAATATATCACTAACGGTAAGTTCTCTTAACGTTGCCAAGTGGATGATTGCCTTCATCATTTTACTTATCTTCTACCTAATGATGGATTTTAATAAATTAGGTTGTGTTCTGATGCTAGTATGAGAAGTGATTGACTCCATTTTTTTTCTTCTACTCAACAGGACATCTATTCTGCAGAATTCAATGTTTTAAAGGCAACATTTTAGCGCGCGTTAAATGAGACACACTAGAACTTATAATGTAACATCTGTAGAGTATAGACGTTCACTACGCGCGAAAGTATTAATATTATAGTACAATTAGCCATGTTTATGATGTGTTCAATTAAATTAGATTTGAATCCGGGCCTTTCAGTTAAGTCTTCGACTTTAATCACTATTCATACTAACTTTGTTATCAATTTCAGGCAGAATTCTGCAGAATTCAATGTTTTAAAGGCAACATTTTAGCGCGCGTTAAATGAGACACACTATAACTTATGTAACATCTATGTAGTATAGACGTTCACTACGCGCGAAAGTATTAATATTATAGTACAATTAGCCATGTTTATGGTGTGTTCAATTAAATTAGATTTGAATCAGGGCCTTTCAGTTAAGAGGTCGACTTTAATCACTATTCATACTAACTTTATTATCAATTTCAGGCTGGCAAATGCCGAACCGCCATTACGTGATGTTCCAATGTCTGAGTATACTCCTGGCTGCGCTCTACTCTCTCCCGCCGATATTTGGGCTGGGCAGATACGGGCCGGACTTCTCGTGCACATCCTGCACCTTCGACATGGTGTTGCCGGATACCTGGCAGAGATACTTTATTATGGCCGTATTTCTGCTGCGAAGTGTTAAGCCTACGTTGGTTATGTACGTATCATTAAATGATGGATAGGCCAGTCAATGACCCCAAAGTTATCATCACATTGTTCATCTTAATAGTTGACCGTTGGTGGTCCCAAGGTCAAGGTTAGCTACAACAGATCTTCTAAGAAGACTTAGGTAGCAGTGACATGGCTAGAAACCCACATACCTGTCAAAACATAATGACGATCATGTTAGAGCGACAAAGCCCTTCTTTTGATCTAAACTTATTTGTTATCTAAAAGCCGTGTCTACGTTTTATATCAAGTTTTCAATAAATTTGAAGTGTTCGAGGGCATTATGAGCACCTTAAGTAAAGGAACGCAATTTTATTGAAAAACAAATAACACACGCGGTACCTCCGGAAATATAACTTTACCTATCAATTTACATCTGCTTTTTCTCAGGGTTATGATGCTGGTGTGGTCCAGAAACCTGGAGGATAATTTCACTAGTTCGGTGAAGACCATTAGGCATTTACGATTTACCCAGGTGAGTACAGAGTAGTACTATGTTGGTTATATCTGCTTTAATTGCATGGAAAATATTGTAATTAACAATTGGATTTGTTTATGCCTATTGAATTTAAGATAATTGCACAAGAAACAAGTTGACCACCCCCTTTTTAAAGGGCTGGCTGACGACTCCGTGACATGATAATTAACCATATCGGGTTGGAATAGGGCTGGGCAGATATTATAATAACATTCGAAGATAAATTTCTGTTAATACATTCTTTATACATACACGTATAGCCCAAAGAATAATATTAGTGTTAAGTTAAAGGTTTTTGCGTTTGTTGCTAGATTATAATTTACTATCAAGAATCTTCATTGCTTGATTACAGAGCGTAATCGCAGTTACCTTCATGAATCTGGCGAGCTGGAGTCCCATAGCGGTGTTGCGAGGCTGGGTAGTTCTTCTATTCGCGCTCTATCACGACGTGCAGGTGGAGTCCCCTTCGTACGTTCAGTGGGCCATGTGGCTCCATTGGGTAAGTTTCTTTTACTTCGTCTTCGGATTTTGATGAATGTAAGGCTCGTCATTCTCAAAATTTGCACTCTCAGAGTGGAAAAGGTAAGACAATAGTCCACCACGCTGAGTAAGCGCATATTATTGGCAAATTGTAGGTACAAGTAATCGAGAACATTAAAGAGGAGGTGCGCAGGAGGAGGTACGCAGGTTTTCTCACAATGTTTTAGGCATTTAATTTAGGAGCATCACTTTAACATCTGAATAGGAAATGCTGAATTACATTTTATTTGAAAAATTGTTTTTTGTTTTTATATGACAAGTAGAGTTTTTAATTTTTCTATGTATTCAACAATTTTTGTTTGGTTGTACGCAGATATCGCCGGCTGTCACAGCATTTTCAGTGTTTCTGATAGACGACACAGTTCGTCACAAAATGATGCACATGAACTCAGATATTGAAGTCGAAGAGGAAACCAAGAAAAATGAGTAGTTATCCGATAAATCTGATCAGTGTTATGGTTATTATTAAAACAATTAAATACAGTATAACTTTTGTTTTTTCTTTTTATTTTTTATTTTGTGATTTAGTATTTACCTACATTGATAAATTTATAATGTTAAATTTTGAATAATCGTGATGTTTGTAAAAATGCTTTGTAATGCTGTTGGTACTCTAGTAGGTTCTCATCAAAAACTCAACGGTTCGTCGCTAAATGAAATGAATTCCTATTATTAATTGTATTTTTGGATTTTTGATAACAAATTCAAACATTCAAGTACGGTACAGTACCAATAGGACAATTACGGTAGATGTATAAGTTCGCTCCTACCTACAAGTCTATAAAATGAGAAAACAGAATATTTGATTGCAATCGTTATTTTATTAAGACAGTCATTGCACTTTTTTTTTTTAATTGCAGTAGATAATAGAAGTTACAAACAACATTAGAACAAAGGGATGAAAAATTTGTACGAAGAATATCAGCGTTGCTTTGGTGTATAAAACTAGAAGGTTATTTTAGTTCCCACGTCTACTCAGTCTAATATTATCATTTACTTATTTTACTTTATATAACTTACTGGCAATAATAATACACAAATGTTACAAGATTTGTGTATAAATTGGAAGAACAAGCATCATAAAATAAAAGATAGTAAGTATACCTAAGAATATAAATACGAAAGTACCTATATTAATCTGAAATAAAGTAATTTTAACTGACTGTTTCTCGAGTAACAGGAATTTCAGAATGGCATGTCTAGTGCCACATTTGTTTTCAGAATTACATTTTTCTAGTGATCTATTTTCAATTGGTCCACTGTAAGGCCATTTTATAAAAAACATAAACCATTTCACCTTTCTTCCTATGACCCTTCAGTCAATTAATTAATTTACCCATTAATTTTATTGAAAGTCAGTTTAACTACGAGTCCAGTCATTAATACATTGAAATTTATTTACAAATAGTACATTTTTGAAGTTATACTTCTTTTGGCGCGTTAGGGAAAAAAAATGATGAGAGTAAATTTTTACGATGCGCGCGCACACCGAAACTAAATCCAACAGGATGAAGTTAGCTATAGTCAACATTGCCAAAAAATAGTTTGACAGTATACACTTTCAATTGTCAAAGTCTGCGGTCTCATTCCGGTGTTTTTTTGTGATATTTAAATATACTTTATTTAACTAGATAATGCGTTATAATGTAACTTTCAATGTATTAAATACCTTTTAGGTATCGCCTAGTTTCCACCTCGAAAATTATTTATTTTCAGTTGTTCTTCTTGTGACAACGTTAATGTCATGGTGATTGAATATAAACATCGACAGTGCAGGTTTGTTCTTGCAAAGAACATATACAAAGAAGTATAGGTAACTTCTAACGCGTGTACATAAGTACACACAATTTTTTTTAATACGTGAAAGAAGAATGTAATAAACTATTTGCTTATTAAAAACTTGAATATGCCCCGAAATATTACGTATAAAATTAATCTTCTTAAATTAATTTTGAACGTTTGATTTGAGGGATGCATTTATAGTGAAAAATATTTATGACAAGGAGAAACAAGATTCATTCACTATTTGATATGTACTCGTATATGTATTAAGAAGTGTATCTCTCTTGAGCTCAAACGAACTCGTAAATAAATTGGCATTGGTAACACTCAGATTACAGAATTAAAGGTAACAAGTAAAGCTGATTGAATAATAACTCTTTGTCTTAAACCTTAATCTTATGACCATTTCAACTTATATTACATTATTATATATGTATATTATAACATTATATTTGTAATTATTTTATTGGTGCTTTAATTTACATAACAAATCTTACATAAGGTTGCACCTAAATTATTATTTACATGTCGTGCCTTCCACTACCTATGAATTAATAATATACATTATTCAAACTGTCTTTGGAATGAGCTTGACCGTTGCTATCAAAAAGTTTATCGTATAGGTCTATGCTATCATCATTATTTACATATTCGTAGATATCTGCATCATTATAATTATTTTCTAGTATCGTATTAGTATATACCCTGTTGCTGTACGAGCTGTGAACCGAGCCCGAGGCTGAAGGAGTCGAGGGACTGTTCAGCACGATGATCGGACACTCGAAGCTGGTCCCCCGAGACGCGTCCTGCTAAATCTGCTCTAAAGCCGTCTCCTGCTCCCATCCCCGCCGGCTGTTCCTCCTCTCAATCACCGGTATTAGGAACAGAATTAACCCGCTGAGCGCTATCGTTCCTCCTGCTACGTAAAAACCAGGCGCGTACGAGTGAAGTCTGTCGTAGAGCAACCCTGGAAATGGACCCAGGTGAAAGGGATATTAATAAGAAGTAAAATAGGTATTCTTGTACATTAGACAGCTAAGATTATACGAGTATATAAATTATGAATGTCTAGTTCTTAAACACATTTTTTTTTTTACTAATACAATATGAAAAGTTCCAAAACCATTCAGTAACGTAAGCCATTCAGTCAAATGTGGAAATGTTGTCATTAAAAAATTACCGGATTATACTGTTAAATATACTTATTTATGGCCGGTTTCTGAAGTCTTCAGTTATATTATCAACAGCTATTGAATCAATAAAGTTAAACGTAAGTTATATGTCGGATAACTGTCACTGGGTTTCTGAACACGCGAAGAGCCTTCCATTAACTATGAATCCGATAACGAGTACCTTAAACTGCCACTAGATGGGTCTCTTCAAAAGATCAAGTTTAATATAGATATTCATTGTAGTTTGTACCCTAGGAATAGTCTTATTTGTAAGAAATATTTTTTCCATAGTCAATAAGTAGTAACACCTTGTTTTATTTACCAAATATTGTAATTTGGTATTTATTAGCATCTGTGCATCATAGTCAAATGTGAACAATATCTACAATTCTAATGTTTATAACCAAAATTGTCAGTCACTTTTGACAAAGTCAAAAGTCAAAGTAAAATAATTTATTTCGATATTTCGATGTCCATAATAGAACTCGTATTGATCTATTGTTATGTCCTACGAATAACTGTAAAATGTTTCACCGGGATTTCTAGACTAAAATTCAATACTATTTAACACGTACTTAGGCAATAATACCTTAAAAGTTTTTGTAATTTGTCATAAAAACGTCAAATAAAGTTAACGAACCGGTAAACGGCCATATTTCGTCAGTTAAGTTAATCTAACAATAAACGGAGTTTATCTTACATTGGGTTGTTCAGAAACACAATTTGAAAAGTTATCGAACCGATAGCGCTAATGAATAGATAAACTGCCGTCAAATGGACCTCAGAAACCGGGCATTAGTCCGGTTAAAGCTTTGAAATAATTAATAACCTGCTAAATAGATTAAAATTACCTGCTAAAGGAGGACCAAGAAGGGACGCGATGCCTTGGAAAAGCAATAGAAGACCAAATGCATTGGTAAGTTTCTCTATTCCAAGCAGGTCCACGAGCACCACTGAAGTCAGGCCAACGTATGCTCCAATGGTAAACCCGAACACCGTCGCATACACCGCCATGCCCCAAAACTCCCAGCAGAGGTTGGCAAGCAATGTGCCTGGAATAATTAAAAGTGTCCTATAAGACGTGACGCGTAAATGTACGAGTATCTTCAATTACCAACAATTTTATTATAAGACACAACAATTTTTTTTACACATTATTACACATAAAACTTTATCGTAACACAATGTTAAATGTTGCAATCTAAGATAATAAAGTCTATCTATTATGACTTACAACATTACTGAGCATTACAAGATTATTTACTGATTTTATAATCAGTTATTTGTTCAGTGATTTTTTTAGTTATCATGTGATTACATGATTCTTTACTCATACAATTTTATTATACGTTCAATTAGACTTTCCACTAAATTAGTCAACAATTTAGGTAGGTATTTAAACTATTTATTACTAAATGTTACCAATGAGTAAGTTAAGATGGTGGTAATCAGAGCGTGTATTATGATGTGGCTTAAACAATAATTTTCTTATAGTTGGGATTTATGCAATGCATGTTATGTAGGTACTCACTTATTCCGGCAATGGTGAGGCAGACGTTGTATGCCAACAATCGGTTGACCCACGGCTTGTCGCTTATATAGCCAAGGATTATTCTTCCAATTAAGTTCGCAGCGCCAATTATTGATATTAAATAAGGTGGATTTTCTATGCCCAAACGTTCGCATAAAGGCACCGTGTAAACATATGGAATATAAAATCCTATGCTAGTTAGAAAATTGGATACTGAAAATAGAATAAAAATAGGATCAACTAGAAGTGAAAGGTCAAGCATTTCTGATAAAGCGGCTTTCGATTCCTCTGAGCACGGCAGCCATCCACATTTTTCAACTCGTTCTTCTTTCTCTGGTATGTTCGTGGTTCTTTCGGGCGACGATGCTCGTAGCCTCGCTAGGCTAGTCATGCTTCCTTGGTACAGCACATCCGGTCGCTGCATTATTCCACTGCCATGGCGTGAGTTTGGGTGTAGCTTTTGATCATGAGGTTTGTTTAGAGCAGGCTGGGAGAGCGTTAACCTCGCTACATCAGAGCTATCGTCAATTTTGCCATTAGCCCTAGCTAAAAGCTCAGTGCTTTGAGATCTTTTTAGTGGAGAGTTCTTTGACTTAGGCAACATTGGTTCTGTTATTGGCGTTCTCGTAGGCTCAGGTACCGGTCGGAACATAAGCCCCAAGGGAATGCAATTAAGAACGATTGCTCCTATTAAAGCCATGGCTCCGCGCCATCCATAAGCGTTTATGAGAGCCGAGGTGATCGGTGCGAATAAGAATGTTCCAAGACCTGATCCGCATACTGCTATACCTGAAAAAAAGCAATGCTATTTTTCAGATATGATCACCTTGTTGATTTTTACACTAAGGTTAATCGAATTGTACATTTT
This sequence comes from Carterocephalus palaemon, assembly GCA_944567765.1. Classification (NCBI taxonomy): domain Eukaryota; kingdom Metazoa; phylum Arthropoda; class Insecta; order Lepidoptera; family Hesperiidae; genus Carterocephalus; species Carterocephalus palaemon. The sequence goes on along the minus strand of OX155639.1, from coordinate 4,687,659 downwards.
ACTCCCTAGGAGTATCCTTAGAGAGTAAAATGTATATTCTATGACTTGTATGATTACGATCAATGTTAATGAGTAGGATTTAACTAGCAGGATCTGTAATCAACTAATTAAACTGAGATGTTTGAATGTATTTTATACGATTCGTATTTTCATGTTCCCGAGTTAGAGAATGTATTTCTGATTCCAACACTTACCGGTGGCAAGACTCCTATAGCGTTCGAACCAAACGGTGACGCTGACAATGGCGGGGAGGTAGATGAGACCGAAGCCGAGGCCGGTGCCCACGCCGATGGTGAAGATGAGTGTGGTCACGTTGCCGGCGAACGATGACAGTACCACGCAGGTCGCCGACAGCAGCGCCCCCGCCACAGTCACTGCTTGGCAACCCCACCGGTTCACGAACGAGCTTGAAATCGGCCCTGGAATCAAATTTGATATGACGTATAACTGGTCTAGAGCTGCCGTTACTGATTTTTTTAAAAGAATCTTCGATGAATACTACAATATTAATAAGATACTAGATACTGTTGATACTATTAGGTATGTGTAATTCTTAAATATAAGCTGAGGAAAGTACAAAATGTTGATTTTGACAAACTAACACGGCCCTAATATTCGTTCTTAATATGCGCGACGGAAAATTTATCTTTGGCATAGTGTAAGCACACATGATAATACCTACTGATTTATACAATGGCACGTGTTATATTAAATTAAGCTGATAATTTGATGTAATAAGATCGTTATGTTTATGTTTATGTTGTTGGCAGAAGTGGAAAGATTGTTGATTGTGTCGCTAAATACAATTTAATACAATCTTAGGTGCTTTATCGCACAGCGAAAATCTCTTAGATTAATTGTTTTTTTATCTTTACGGAAACATTTGTTGCATTTCTAATGTACTGAGTAATGTTCAAAAGCAGAAAGTAACTTAACTCTGTGCTTGTCAGGCAACGCAAACATTTTTAAGTAGGTTAAAGCGAATTTTGTTGCAGATCAAAAATACTGAAGTTATCCAGTAGGATGGTTATCATCATTATTTATTTTTCAATTTTAAGTAGGTACATTAAATCTTTTCTGTACTAAAGTTCTTTTAGGACATAATTAATGCAAACTCTTATGATTTCACAAACAAATTTGTTAATTTAAAAAAATTATTTATGTGGTGTACAAAAAGGAGTATTTGTAGTTTTGTTTGAATTTGTAAATAGCTTCAGATATTTCATTTTAAAAAATAACTTGTACTCCTACCTGAGCTAAGAGTCATTCCCACGAGTATCGAGACAATCCATGCAGTTTTCCCGCTTCCCTCTTCAAAGTAGACGAGGAACTCGGCGTAAAACACGCCAAAGGAATATGTCATGCCATCAGCTGTAACACAAACAATGACTATGCTAAGTAAAATTAGATAAAATGATAGAATATTGGAATGTCACATAGAAACAGATGTAATTTCATACGTTCGATTTAATTTCGTTCGTTCGATTTCATTTCGTACGTACCTAGGTATTATTGCCTTTGAAGTCTCATGAATGCTGCAACTGTCGCAAAAATCGCAAGAATACTTGTTAGGTTGTGTTAGTTATCAAGAAATAAGGATCTCCGAGCTAAGCCAGGGACAGAAAAAAAGGTTTTAAAGTGTATAGAGTTAAGAAAGTGGGTGCCTAGTAACTACCCTACAGTAAGCAATATCGCCTTTCACTGAAAAAATCAATGCTTATAATCACGGTACCAAGTACAGTCCTCTCCACTTTTTGGGAGGCATTTATAAATAGAGAAAGTAGGTTAATGTGAACGGCGGAAATTGGGCTACACTGACAATATGTGAAATGATAACGATAAAATATAGGTATTAAGTAAGTTCTGATTCAAGATGCTGTACCTAAAAAATTATATTGTTATTCAACTAAAGATTTTGTATATCTTTGTATATAATAAAATTCAGAGGAGTCATCGTCTGTACATTGAATAAATCTTGAAACCAAACTATCAAGGAGCATAGATCTCTGAACAATAAATAAATAAATAAGTAAATATGAGTATCCGCTGAGTTCATTGAAATTCAAAATCTACGAGTACGTCAATAAATTTAAATTTAAAATATGACAACCTTTATTTTTATAAATATCATAAATATTCTCACACACGGCCATCTGATCCATGCATAGGCGTGAGCCTTTTATATGGATGTCAGATACTGAAATACCTACATAGCTATTTTTAAATACATACATCCAGAAACAGAACAAACACAAGTGTTCGTCACACGAATGTTAATGTGAATGTCTTCTTTATTGAATTTGCAATTAATTAATACTAACTGACAACTATAAGCTGTCTAACAAAAGGTCAGTCTAGACCACATAACATTAATATTGTTTGCAAAGGATATAGATTCTTACAAAGTATGTTGGTATGATATTATACGCGCTGTGTAGGTTACGTGGTGATATCTACGACATGAATGGCGAGCCATACTACCTAGTAGCATAAACGGATAGAATTGAAACTTGTAAACAATAGACTATACTCGAGGCACTATTATGTTTTCTTTAGAATAGAATACACTTGACAATAAAAGACAATATCACTTGGGCTTGGAAGTCTGAAACAAGAACGATGGATAAACTGAAAGGAAATATTGTCGAAAATTTTATTTACAGCCTCTATAAATTTGTATTCTGATTGTATGTACGATACGTCACTATGTTGTTATTATATTCAATAATCGTATGCGATAACGCCTGGCGAGGGGCTTGGTGATAGGATTAATTTTAGCTTACGATACGAGTGGGTATATTTAGAAAATACTTAGTGGAGAATATTTTTTATTTACTAGTTGACTTGCTACTAATCGTAGTCAATGTTAACATAATTATTAGCAAATAATCATTCCCTATAAAAGCGTTATTCATATTTACACATGGCACTTTTACATCACATTTACAGTTATTTTTAATAACATTGATTTTCAATAAACATCAATTTTTAAAAGATTTTTAGACCCTAACTCCATTGCAAGTCACTTGCGATGACAACTCATTTTATCATTCGCGTCGATTCCGGTTACCGCTTCATCCCTTCAAGAGCTATATTGATGACTTTCTTTTTCTGATCCCTCGTACGAACAAAAAAAGGAAGATGTAGATAAATCGATTTTCTATCACTTTACCGAAAGTAGGTTTCGGACTCAGTCCAGTGGACTTAAGGCTTTCCACACACGTTAGACGTTGCGTGGGTGTGATAATTCGTACGTTATTTCGCTAAATAGATGTTCTATTTATAATCAAGAAGTAATCATGAATTTTATTTTTACTCCTAAACCAATTTGTACGCGGTAAGTATAACAAACGACCACATTGATGCATTGTTTTATTTACTAATATAAAATTAAATTGGATTAAATAACCTAATCATGTTATCTTATTAGTTACTGGTAGACTCCCGCAGCTTCGCTTGCGTGGATTAGATATATGATGAATGTTGCGTTTATAGCTCCTGTTCTTCTCAAGGAAATAACCGGTGAAACTGAACCCATTTTCAAATAGAAGAGGTGTTAACGAGATAAAAGTCCATCCATCCGTCCATCTAATCCAAGCTACTAAGCTTGGTGCATTAATAAAAAAAAAAACATTTTAGTTCAGTTACTTACAAAAGCGTGTTTTTTTAAACGATGTTGTAATTATAAAATAAGTAGTAATTATAATATAAGTAAGTATAAAATACAAGTATGTATAGTATACATCCTTGATAAGTATATAAGTATCCCTGTGTTGTTGTGTCCTTGATAAGTGTGCAAAGTTTCAAATTAATGCGACGTTTTGAAGAGGGCGAAATCACGATCAAAGATTATGTTACATACATACCTACATACCAAGCTACCCTAAACCTGTTTTGTAAACCTTCAAGAAAAAAACAAACTATTAAAATAAATACTGCCTCGCTGGTCTAATGGTCGCAAGGGCGATGAGTAAGCTAGACGTCCTGGGTTCAATCCCCGGGTCGGTTGAAATGCCGGTGGTGATGGTCATGTATGGTGCATGGCAATAATTATAGGCTCACCAACTATTACATGTGAACTAAACATAACGATGAGACGTGTGTTTACTACTGCCCCTTTGGAGAAATACAAACGTGATGTTATGTTAAGATTGTGATCCTAGTTTGTGATGAGACCATTCAAATAATAGAAGAATCATCAAAATTCATCACCGACGCTACAAGTATCAAAATCGGTTAAAAAATCGACAAATTATCGCTGTACATATTATATATTATACGTATACTGTACATATATACCTATATCAAACAGTCGAACATAGAAACGTATAAATAAATAATTCATCGGAAAAAGGTAAAGGTAACTTATATGGTAGTAACATAGCAAAAAAAAAAATGTATTTTTATCAAGGCGTCCCTCCCTATCTTTCTTAATAAACAAATTCACTGAAGGTCATGCTCAGTGGAAAATATTGTTAATTTATCGCATTCAGAGCCGCGTAATTACGGTCAACAATTACAATGTCGGCAATCGAGTGCGAAACGAGCTTAGAGATTACCTAAGTATCGACATTATGCTGATAAATAAATTAATGACTGGGAATACAATGGAGAAAGGTCGCTATTTGCTTTATTTCAGTCGAAATCTCGTCACTATATAAGATATAATTACTAATTGTAATTATTGATTTGAGTTGAGTTGAGATTAACACATAACAGAGCCATGGATTGAGTTGGCAATAGTTATAGGTTATTTTGCTCAAACTAACTGAAACACGTTTATGCACTTCACATAATGACATACGTATGTTAGTAATTTAGATTGTTGCCAAAGACAAACTAACTTTATCGTTAAAATAATTGTAGGTACATGTGGTGCGGTGCCTTTTTACGTCTTCTTTCAATATTTTTATCTTTATAAATTATATAGTAATTTACATAAGTGTTAACTTGTTGAGGAAATAAATATTTCATAATCGATGATGATAATGTGTTAACTACCTAACAATTTATTTTTCAACAAAACATTTAATCTGAATAAAATTGTATGTTCAGCCATGTTAAGTACTCATTTTTTAGTTTCTTATTTAATAGGGGTTGCAAAATTGTGTGTGAACGCCGTAGCAAGTAGGTACCGTAGAACACCGTAACTTCCGCCGGAATTTCCCGGTGTATTAGCAAACGCGGTGGAAATCCCCGGCTTAGTTGCAAAATACGTGTACAAAGGGATGAGAACCAGGGAGATAAGACGTGGAGCGTAGCTGGCGAAATGTTACTTTGGTAATCGTATGGATTACCTCGATTACTTAAAGCAGTTAAGTTAATCTTGGAGCGCGAAAGCAGTGCTCTGTGTTTAGTTGAATTTAAGATTCAGTTGTTTAATTTCCCTGTCGATGATACGGTAAAGAGGGTTGACCGTTATAACATCAGTTTCAACAGAGCTTTGACCAACCACATCCACGATATATTCTATCTATGTATCTGTGTTTTGGTGTAGTACCTACTAAAAGAGTAATAAAACCTTAGTTTTACTTAATTAATTTTAAGACATGACTGCATGTAAGATACGTGGGTACTACCCACAGAACAGATAAAGGAGGTCTCCTCCTTTATCTGTTCTGTGGTACTACCTATACGAAGTATATGAACTATTTTCAGATTTCAGGTTTTGGTTACTTACAATTAATCGTATTATAATAAAACTAAATTTATTATAAAATTGGTAGTAAAGAAAAAGACGCACCTAAGAAGTCTAAAAGGCTGAACTTAAATGTGAGATTACGTAGATACATAGTACAAATAAAAAAGTTTTGGCAAATAGATATGTCTCCTGGGATTGTACAGGATCAGATTAACATTGCCTTTTGCACGCAGAATTCATATTATAGTACATATATCCAATTGTTTATGGACAGAGGATTAAAAGATTATATGTACGGCCAAAAGTTTACGAAACTTCACCTTAGGGAGCAATCTTTTTGATTCCTTTCTAGTTTGTATTCTGTCTATCACGCACTGCGGCGAAAGGTTACGTAACGCGAATTTTATTGATATCTTTTAAACTTCCACTTCCATTTTTTAAAAGCTTTTATTTAACTTCACTCGTATGTACCTATTCATGTAAGTATGTCCTGGAATCTTGCAATCAATATTTCACCCACTTCCACTAAAGCTATCGGGCTGAAATTTGGCACACATTTATTTGGTTCCGATGACAATGCATGAAAATAAAAAAAAAAAGTTTTAAAAAGCTTTTTTAAAAAAAAAATTTTGCTAATCCTATCTAAAAAGGTGTCTAGTTATTATGTTGTTCTAATGTAGTTAAATTCGTTTATTTATCACTTGTATTTTGTTTCTGTTTTTTTTATCCATGGTATAAATTATTCATGCCTCAGGGTCCGCCTAGCGATAATATTCCAGCGTTGAAACAGGTCCGACTATCTGATTTATAAGAACTTACCTTTGATGAGAAGTAAAATTAATATAGGTAATTGGTATTCGAGATGTGTTGCCGAATTGATACCTTACAATTACTACAACAACAGATAGAATAATTATAATAATTTTGTAAATACTGTGGGTGCTTCAAGATGTTATAATACTGAATACAAAGGTCAACGACAGCGCGCAACGTTCATGATTGTGGTACCATTAGGTCACAATGTCAATGTAAAATGCAAGTCCGCACTTGTATCGGCATTGGCTATCGCTATAATGCGTGTATTTATAAACAGACGCCAATGGGCATGGCTGAGATATTAACGTAGAGTACTGTTACAGATTTGCGTCACTTTATATTATGTTATGTTGAACATAATACTACAAAATATTTTTTTAAATACTACACAATATATTTTTTGATATTTGATAGGTAACCATGTTGATAATATGGATTCATTTTAACATTTTATAAAATTTCAAAGAATTTAAGTTGAATTATCCTTTTATTTTTGGAAGTACAAAATTGGACAAGGAAAATTGTACAAGTTCTTCCAACTTCCTCTATAGCCTTTACACGTGATACAAAAACCTTTGAATTATCTTTTAGAGTGGAGAACACAAAACAAAACAAATCTTTTAAAATACGAGTAGCTCCGCCGTCTAAAGGAGACGGCCTGACTAAGTGTGGGGGCGTATTTAGGGCCGTTTTCATTTCAACGAGATATATTTATCTAAAAGGCTTTGTAAAAAATTTCATGTTCAGATTTCCTTTGTTTAAAGTCAGGTCAGATCGGGCTTTACTTTTAACTTTGCCTCGGTATACGGGATGATAAGGCACGTGACTCTTTTAGACCAATGCCCTGCATTGAGCCGCTAATGGGTTGTAGCCATGCAGCCATATTGGATAAGGGTGGAAAAGCCATAGCTTATATTTTGTATGAGAAAACTGTCGCCGTATAACTCGCACCCACATAGGAACAAATAAAATATTTGTAGACACAGGTTCTGTTTCTACAAATATTTTTAATACAAACATCTCACATCCATTAATTCCATTGCTGGTTACCACATGTTGACCCTCTTCGTGAATATTTTCTATGCGTCGCGCGTAGTCCGCAGTACATCGAAGCAGTGCTCTTATCAACATTAATTAGTCTGATGGAATACCATTTCATATACACTTGGATATACATTATATAATCAAAACCCCTAGAATTATTTTAATTGTAGAGCTCCTTTTGAATATTTTTAACCCGCCACGCAAATCCCCCGGTTCTACGTAAATAAAACGTCAAAGTATTTTTTGTGTCGAAGGTTAATGAAAATTATTTTTATTATGAAGTCTATTGATAGACCTTGCTTGTTTTGTTAGTACCCATTTCTTAAGAGCCCGTGTTCTGTACCACCAACCAATCAAATTATCACTATCATAAGTGCACTATCAGTTCATGATAGAAACGTGTTATCAGCGCGTGTTTCGGCTACTCTCAGTTATTTACTCTTAATAATTGACAATGCGCGTGACTCAATTTAAATAACCAGGCCAAACTCATTGGTATTAATTATAGCTTAAGACAATTTAGGATAATGTATTTCGAGATTAAGATTCCTTGCTGAGAGATTTAGTTCCACGTCTACATAAGTAACCATAATGCATCCGTTTTTTTTTTATATATGCAAAGAAAAAATTACGCTGAAGCTGATCTGTTATGAGGATCCTATATTCCGAATAGGAGATCGTGTAATAATTTAGTACCGACCACAGACATTAAATTGTACCAACAGAAATATTACATTCTAGATATTTATCTTCTTAACTTTAATAATCATAATAATATTAAAAATTAACATAACTAATGAAAACTAAACTAAACTAAAAAAAAAACTTAAAAATAAACCTAAAAAAAAAAAAAAAAAATTACTAAAATATATCATTAAAAGGAGTCCCTTTAGGCAAGGTTCCGAAGATACTGGCAGCGTTCCCCCTTTGAATAGCTATACTAATTCTCTGTCCTAGGTAGCTGCCAGCTCTTCGGTCTCCTGTGATGTCGACTAACCTTTTTGCTATTTCCTTATAAAGCCTCATAGCGTTAGGACCCCACGGACCAAGGGTCTCGACACCGAATGGGACAAAATCATATTCGGTGCCTAGACCCCTGTATTTGCACGCTTTAGCTTTTTCAGCCGCTTCACAAGCCGCACCAACTCTGTTGTTGGTTCCATGTAGATGGGAAGGGGCCAGTGTGTCTGAACAGGTTGCATCCCATACCAGCACCCGGCCCATCTTCCATGGAATCAAACTCATACCATCCGGTCTCTTGCCATCGTCTCTTGCAATACCAGTCGGCTCAAGTAGACATGGCACGTTGACGGTGGCAAGGGACCGGCGTATGATATCGTTAAGTGCAGCATGTCTCGAGAAGCGGCCTGCACTTTTTTGGCATGACAGTCCGTGATGTCCTAGCTTGTCGACATCACTGCCACAGGGACATCTATGAGGAGCGCAGACCGGAACCCCAAGCCGTAGACAGGTTGCGATTCGGAGCGTGTCAGGCTCAAGAAATGTGCCTGTATTTGGCGAAGGGTACGCGTGAAGCCAGTAGCCGGACTCATGCGCACCCACGGCCAAAAGCCTAGCACGCGCCGAACCTGTACTACAGCTCAAAAGATTTTCAAAAGTAGACTTACAGATTATGTCATCCCAGCTCCTCTGTGAATTAGTAGAAACTGGAAAATTTTGACCTGGGCATGCAATTAAGAAAGCGTTTCTAGCTTCTTCCAAGCCAGCAATCTCAAAGTTTGAAGGGGATGCCCTTAAAATTTTACTTATGAGATTTGCTGAACTATGGACGGAAGATAGAAATGCTGGTAAAGCGACACTTGAAATTTTGCGAATCCCTAAACCACCATAACGGATGGGTAGGGATGCTTGGGTCCAAGATTGCTCGTTCAGCTGCATATTAAGAATCGATTCTAAGCTAATTTTGATTAAGTCGTCTATTTGTGTCAAAAGATCTGGGCGATTCCAAAAGGAGCAGCAACGGAGCACGTACGTAAATTTTGGGACAAAAAGACAGAATTTTAATATGCAAAGTGCATAATGTGGACTAATTTCAAGGAGACGGTTAGCAGAATTTTGAAATTTTGTAATTGAATTATTTATATATTCAGAAATAGATTCGTCAAAAATTGGAGAACCTAAAAGGTAAAGGGAATTACTGTTAACTATTTTGATATTTGGAGCCAAAATGTTAAATTTTTCTTTTACTTCATTTAAATTTAAGTCGCAGTTATTTATAAAAAGTTCGCATTTGCTAAAATTAAGCTCCAAACCAATTGCATCAAATTTATTTTTGATTAAAAAAAGGTCCGAAAACACAGTATCCACATCACCTCCTAGGGTTCCGTCGTCCAAATACCAAACGTTGAATTTAGAATTTAAATTTTTGATTATCGGATTTATAGCCAAACTAAAAATTGCAGGCCCAAGGGGATCACCCTGCTGACAACCTACTTCCGAGGACAGTTCATTAGAACGATATAACAATTTTGTTGGGTCAGCGTAACTGAGAAGAAGATAATTGTATATTTCCGGTATATGTTGTTTTATTTCCGTCAGCAGAGTATCCCTATTTACCGAATTGAATGCATTTTTGACATCAATTTTGAGCAACACGTCAGGCTGTCCGTAAGATAGGAAAGAGCGTAGGGCATGGACGGCTGCCTCACACCCTCCTTTTACACCGAAGCCTAACTGTACTGGTTCAAATTCTGAATTTAATTTTGGTAAAATATGACGAACTGCAATTTTGGAGGCCAGACGTCGTAGAGTTGATCCAACAGCAATTGGTCTCACCCCTCCGTCCTTTTTGGTTAGGGCAATGAGGTTCGCGCCGAAAAGAATGGGAACAATTTCTGGATTGACATTACCTGAATACATAAAGTTGATTAATTTAGTGATCGAATTTAGAAGTTGCTCGCCTGCATCACCCACAGAATGCGATGTTAAGTCTTTCAAATGTTGGGGTGAGATTCCATCCAAACCTGCAGCCGAACCTGGTTTAAAAGATAAAATGGCATCCGTAACAACTTTGTTTTGAATTTGTAGGCATGCTTGCCCTGCTGTTGGTGGGTCGAGAAAATATGGGTTTACTGGAGCTGGAGGATGTTTTGTCCGTAAGGCCTGAAGGGTGTCAGGGGTATCTGGTGATAGCACGTCGTTGGAGAACAAAAGGCGAGCGGCACCTTTGAGATCTCCGTCACAGATTTTGTTCTCGATGAGTTTGTTGTGATTACGAGGGGCATCATGTTTGATTAGAGGTGCGGGAGAAGGCAAGGAGCTTACAGTACAGTTATTCTTAATCTTTTGTGTTAGTGATAAATTTGGTTCCTCAGTTTTTATTATATGTAGTGTCCTGTATGAAAATAAAAATAGGTTCTGCCAGTCTTGAGTACAATTGTTTATGTAACATTTCTGGATTAATTGTGTCAAATGTGTAGCAACGGTTATTCGAGCTCCTCGAGGGATTCTTTTAACTATAGGTATACTATTTTTCAAATGGCTAAGATATGTATGGAAAGGAGTTGGATCGTTGGCTACATAATTAGGTGCACTCTGAATAATGGGATGGATATCTAAAGGTGAACTGTTTTGACTAATACATTTCCTGTGTGTTTTTGTAATGTGAATGTTGAGGCCTTTCAAAGATTTGAAAGACTTGTTGCACTGTGAACATGTATGGGTCGCGTTCGACGTGCCATCACAAGATTGGGTCACGGTCTGCATTCACAACAGTTAATTAAATTAACAAAAAAGAATAACTTAAAACAAATTTAAAAACACAATAAAGTTACTTAAAATGTACACTAAAAACATGAAAAAATCAAAGTCAAATTATGAATGCTGCTTGTTTTGGTAAGACGCTCCAGTCACAAAGTAGACATGCTGCAGTGGAAAAGACCTAGCGACGCATGTCGTCGCTAGGACAACCGATGGCGGCCTTAGCAACCGCGTAACCTCGTCGTCCTTTTCTTTGGTCACGGGATGGCGCAGTTCGAGCTAGCACTGCTGCCGCCAACAACAACACATTTGCAATAACACCATGCTCCTGCGAGAATCTTGTAGAAGAATGTCTGTTTTCGGTATTCAGTTAATTATATGTATAGGTACACATTTTATCACAAATTAAAACATTGGATGTCAAGTCCAGATATTAAGGCGCATTAAATTTAACCAATTTCAGTCCTAATTTATTCATTTTGGTATTTTTTAACAATAAATTTTAAATTTTTCAATAAAAATCACAAATTTTAGCATGACACTTGATTGACATGACATTTTGAATTATATAATTATATAACAGAAATATATCTAGGAACGTGTCTATGTCTATGAGATAGACTAATAAATAGCTAAGTTCTACCCCGGTCCCGACACTCCCGACCCAGGTTGACCTGTCTAGACGTCGTCTTCCGCGTTCAAATGGGGCTGGGCTTGCACTTGAGGATTAAGCGCAACATTTGTGCCTCGACAAAAATTATTTTTAGTTTACTGTATACAATGGTTGAGATAAATATGAAATGCTTATATGATTTTATAAGCATGTGTGCGACTATATAAAGAGGTATGCAGTGTGTTTAAATCTATGGCTGACCTATGACATGGACTCGACCTTAAAGGGACCTTATGCATTAGATTTGTAAAAGTGTACTCTTGTTTCACTATCCACCCTAATAGACAAGTATGTTAGAATTAGTCACATTATTACACAGGTTAACGCAATAAATATAATAAATTAAAATAGACGGTATCCGTAATATGAGACACATTGTAAAGTGTGCATTAAAATATTTGTAAGAACTTATTACACGTAAGTAGTCACATTCTAAAAAGTATAAGATCACAAAATTACTCATAACATTCGAATAACATTAATTTAAGTTTGCTACTTTAAAAATTGATAGGTATAAGTTAACACGTAGCTGTACTGTAAATTTTACTGTAGACTTAATCTGAGAAAGGGCGCATAATAAAGTACTTACTGACTATGTGAATCATAAAGGAGGCGAAGACGACCATCCATCCCCACCCGCCGTCGGGAGGGGGCGGCGGGCTCTCCGAGCCTTCCCTGGAGGACGGCGGCTGGCTCCCGTGCCCATTCTTAACACTCTTCACTCCGCCGTGCGACATTCTCTATAGAAAACTTTTGGCACTTGAAGGCAGTAATATGATAAGTATCCCACTACTACTCAATATGAGTACATTTCAAATTGGTCTCCAAAATATATTGTTTAACTACTTGGTTATAGTTAAGTATCTGTCACTAGCGAGGCACTTGAATTTCTATACTAAGACTGCCAATGAAAAAGTTGGAAGCACAGCGGTGTTGTTGTGTAGGAACGATTTTGATTTTCAGAACAATATTGCAAGCAGTTGTTGCGTCCGCTCATTATCTCCTTATCTCCGGATTAGTATGGCTTGCCTTTTTTTCGATAAATATTTTCGGTATATGCGAATCATGCTTATTCTTTGCACCAGATTCCCAACTGAAACAAGAGAAGAGAACATTAAAGTAAACGGAATAAATGTTTTTTTTTTTAATTTATCTTAGTATTTATTTGATTTATTTTCAATTCTCCATTGTCACGCAATAACCAAAGCTGGTTCTGGGTTGTATAAAAATAAAATATAAGAGCAAAGTAACAAAGTCCTGTAAGTTCAAGTGTAGACAAAATGATTGAAATGCCACCGTTTCCGGGTGTAAAGTGATATTCTACCAAATACATTGAACACACGTGATATGAGTAGTAATCACGCACCCTCAAACACCCAATCTATCAAAAACTGTTGATATGATCGATCTGTTATTGAAATTGACAACATTGATAAAATGATCAGAAATTATCAAATCCTATCTTTACTGACAAAAGTATATTGTCTTATTTCTTTGGATACGTATCAATCTAAATATTACCTAAATAGAATTGAAGTAGTATGTGTAAAATTGTCTTAGAGGTATTTAGTTATTTTTGAGTATCTTTTATTGTTTGTTTATTTGTTTAGGACTATTAAGCTGAATTAGAACCACTTTCTCTTACACCACGGAGTTTAAGTTTTACGTTAGTTTAATTCCTTACTAAGATAATGCATTTATAATAGTGGGCACGACTTGATAGATAAAGATATGATGAAGACCCGATATTATGATGTGTAATTCGGCATCTGATTTGAATGTGGCCGAATGCAAGAATTAATTTTTAGGGTGTTCAAAGTATTTTCGGTATGGATATGAAAGCAAACATTTTGTTGAACTCGAAGCACGATTGTGAAAAACTGATGATGTCTAAAGATATCTATTAAAAAAAATAACATCACGCCTTTATTTCCCCGAAGGGGTATGCAGAGGTGGGAAGTAGGTACGCCCGCTCTTCACCATGTTTAGGTCCCATGGTTGGTGGTATAGCCTATTGACATACACCGGTCACAAATCCAGACTCCGAGCTGCTAGCGGGCATTTCATTTGGAACAATGAAGGACTAACAGCGCTGGTTTTCAGTACAGCCTTTTTGGAGTTGATAGCTTAGCTAGTTGCTAATGTTCTTAGCAACTATATATACTTACAATCTGATTAAAAAGAAGATTTTTCTAATACATTTGAAATCCCCTGCCTAGTCATATAAGTACTATTATAATTAACACTTTTTTAAGGTACTAGTGGATGCCCGCAGCTTCGCTCGAGTAGAATTAGACCCATTAACGACGTCTGCCCGCGTTCGGGTTGCTCACATTACTTCAAAAACCGCAAAGTTTCATACTAACTTTGCCCCACCGTTTTACCCCCTTAGGGGATGAAGACTGATGCAAAAATTAGATAAAAACAATCCTTGATGCGGATTATATATCATGCTAAAATTTAAGCTCGATCGGTTTTTGAAGCGTACACAAACCAACATAACATTTTTATATATATAGATTTGTGACAATAGTATACGATAATCTAAAACGGTTGCACTAACATACTTACTACGTATGCTAAAGCTAACTTCCATACAAAGTTAAAGGCATGATTAATTTAAAGAAAGTACTACAATTTTTTGGCCGCCCATTCCAATGCGCTTGATGGGTTACCATTGCCAGTACTGAATTCAATTCGATCGGAATGCGCTGCTATGAGAACAACAAATTCACTTCCCGCAACGACTCATCGAGGTCAACTTATTAGGTAATAGCGAGTATTCATTAGTTACTCAATTGACAATGTTTGGAATAAGAATTCAAATAAGAATGATGTAAGGATGTATCTTAACTGTTAGTCTCAGTGTACTCGTATTTTTGTCACTTAAACTATGTGCGTCTTCTATGTCTGCTTTTTTATTAAAATTTGTCCTTTTAAAAACAAACCACGCCCGGTACCAATGCTCACCCTCATGTCTGTTGTCATCACAATGAAATTTTGAAATTTTAATATTAATTATGATGACGTTATTCAGAAAATACGGTGAATCTCGTCCACGAAGGCTTCATCATCGCGTGAACGTACAAGCCATGATGATCCTGAATTACGTGTAACGAGGTAGTGAGTACTCAAAAGGACTAATCCTTTTGAAATCTTTGCTAATGTGTGTGTTTGTTGATTGTCTATCATTCCGTTGAGGAGGAGAAGGACAAATCAACAAACACAATTTCCCATATTAGTAATGATTAGTAAGCATCACATAAAAAAGAATGGTAGACCACTGTTGCGCTAGAACAATAATATAATAATGTAAACAATGTGTATTCGTTATCATCCATTGTTTGATAAGAGGTCAAAAGTTAATGTTCTTTGCTCATGACCGGCACAAAACTTACATCACTTATATCACACTGGCTGTTATGTGTTTACACCAATATCATGTAAAAGTCATTGGATGTAGAGTCATTTTATAATAATGATTATCTATTGTTTTGCAGAAATCTGCATTTTTAATGTTGTTTATCAATTTTTTTTCGCCAATAATGGATGAATTTTCTACAAAAGTACCAAGAATTCACACATTATTATTTGCTTTTGACCTAAAATTTACATTTATCGAACACTGTATTTTTCGACTGCTAAATAAGTATAAAAAGAAGTTGTTTTCTAGGGTATTAATAGTTATGCGGAACGATACGCATTTGACAAGTTTTATTGTTGAAGTGGGACACTTCTTCTAACTAAATTAGCTCTTTACTTAGCGCAGTGACCTCAATGCATCCCCTTTTGCTGCCCTTGCACTGGCCGCGTCCTGATTACTTGACTCGTATCGGCCTCGTTTTTGCCCAACATAAAATTCAGTAGCAGTACATAGTAAATAGTGATTTATTATTATTACATACTACTATGCTCACAATCTGTATTTAATTTTGATTACAGGTGGTGAAAATAGATTACTTAAAATCTTTATTGTTATTATTAAGTGATTCCTAAGTATCACAGAACTACGAGTATCACCTACTGTAATAAAAGTAAAATGTGAGATCAAATTAATGATCTGGTAGATCCTGTGTACGGTTCGTTCGCACCGCACGCGGTCATCTCTGCGAAGTTGAAGTTTCAAGCAGTGGTTTTTGTCTCTGATCAACTATTTTTGTATGATTGGCGGGCCTTGGTACGAGTATCTTGAGTTGTTTATGGGAAACATTGTTTGATATATAAACGGGCATAAGACTTGCATTGTCCTTGCTTCTCTTATTTCACTAAAATATTTTTTAAAGATCTTATTGTCATTTGATATGGGAACGTTTAGGTATATTTTCGGGTCGAGGGTGTGCACGTGAATCGTAAATGATTTCGTCGCGCGATCAACGATGACGCGCAAATAATTCGCGATGTTCGGGGCACTGACTCAGCCGTCAAAAACATGCAGCACGATGTCCCGCCAATTTAACTTTTGTACTAGAATACAATGAATCAAACATTAATCAAATTCTGCTTGTCTGATTTCGGCATTCATTGGTGCATACAATTTACGTCAAATAATATCTACTTGTGACTGACTTATTGTTATTGATTGAGTTATGGCCATAAAATGGATAACGTACATACGTAGGAATTACATGCGATACTACATACTACTGTTTAATTATTTTATATAGTGTGTAATGTTTTTTCGTTTGATCTCCATAAATAAATTGTTTGTGCGTGACTGATAAATCGTAAACAATCATTGTTCATTTATCATATAAACGCAACTCGATATTGAATAAATATATTTTGCCATCGTAAGTAGGAGTAGAATTCTTACATTGGCAATGAACACAAAAATCATTTATGTGTATTGTTCAAATATACGTTAAAAATAATGTATAAGTAATTTTACGTTATTTTTTAAATTTAAAAGCCATGCAAGTTTAAGAACTAATAATAACAGATTGCTTAGGAATGTAGGTAAAATAGTCTTGTAATGTTAGGGAATGACTTAAATACAATACCGATTTAGTTCAGCAGTGTGGAAGTATAATTCACTTGTATTGTACAATAACTATTTACAATAACGACGACACAGTGCAACGATGTTTGCGTAAAACGAAACGAAATAGCGTTCACTCGCGCGCGATGTCGCTCACTCACTGACAACGAAAATAGCGGGAACCGAGGAAACACATGTCGAGATAAAAACATATATTGCAGTCAAACGAATAAAGACCATTGTTCTTCAATATGCATTATCAATTCTTAAGATAAAATAAAAAAGAACTTACTTTAACACAACAACACACCACTATCAGCAATACATGCTATTGCATAATGGATGGTGGCTGAATGAACAGACCTACTGTTATCTAATGTAGTATTATTTATCTAAATACATTCGTCCTAAATAATTATGTATGATTTTTAGATTAACCTAAAGAAAACCGAGTAAATAACGGAATATTAATCAGCTAAAGAATTAAGGCGTAAGATAATAGAAGATATTTTGCAACTCGCATAACTTCTTACAAGTCACAAATAGCATTAATTAATACTGATAAGGGTATACCTCAGTCATTTAAGTAATAATGATAGAAATTTTGGATTACGTATTGATAGACTAGTAACAAAAAACATTTTTTTACTACATTGAGCGAGCTTGCTAGCGGAGAATTGTCCAATGAAAACCGAAAATTTCTTTCTTCCGGGTACCTATGTTTCTCAGCATTCACGGGTAATTTTACATCCCGGAAAAGCGCGCCATAGTCACACAAAGTTTTTACTACAAAATTTTCTTATAAACATATTTATAAGCATGTTGAGATTACTTGCAGTTAGCGACTTCAAATATAAGTTTATGTCTGAATTAAAAAAAAAAAACAAGTATCTGTAAAATTTATTCGATCATACTATAAAATCTATGTTTTCAAAACTTCGCAGTGCATTCAAAATCTTCTTTTTATTAGTTTAGCATTCATATTAGCGGCTAATATCAATTTTTTCTGAGTGTCCGCCACAATCCTAGGGCTTTTTTTATCGCTTGGAAATGTTTATCCGCATCTTGCCCGTTTTGTGGGCCGAAGCAAGTATGAGGGACTCATCGGGTTGCCCGTAATACCCACTAAAACCCAGCAACACCTTCAGCGTCGACATGAGACGCCACCCTGCCCTGGTACAGATTACTAAATAAGTTACCACGTAAACCTTGGGCCTGTTGCAAGTGTGTGTGTGTTAGGTTAGCGTGTATTATATATAACACTAGTGGACGCCCACAGCTTCGCTCGCGTGGAATAAGAGATAATAATAGATTAAAAAGTAGCCTATGTCCTTCCTCGGGCTCTAGACTATCTGTGTACCAAATTTCATTTAAATCGGTTCAGTAGTTTTGGCGTGAAAACGACACAGACAGACAGACAGACAGAGTTACTTTCGCATTTATAATATTAGTATGGATTACAAAGTCTCTTTAAATAAAATATACCTATGTGGGTCACCGTGCCCTTATATTGTAAGACGCATAGCGATTAATAACCATATGGTGATCGAAGGTTAGCCGGTCAGTAAATACCTCGTACTGCACAAGGTTGCAATAGCTGTGTTTACCTGTACGTAATACGTTTAAATAATATGACTTTTTTTACTATGTTTTATTACATTCCACCGCCGACGACGTTTCAAACTATTTAAGTAGGTAGGGGTATTCTATTTTTAAAACCTTTCATGGATTGGATGGATTGGCGACGATAATAATCGCTTGAATGTTATATCTTTTAGAAGATAGATATATCTGCTATACATATGTCATAGTATCACAGTATAATGGTGATACACGAAGTAAGTATAATATTTTTCAACATTTTTACTTATCTTATTTCCGAGTCAAGGATATCACAATGTAGGTCAGTTGTATCTTGGCAACGAAAATGGCGCACCTACTAAGCAATAATTTACGTTAGTACATTGAATTATGCAGACTGTTAAGTCTGAGTTATAAAACAATTACAATAACCTTTTACTATATCCAACATTTATATACGTGAATAACGTTTTCATACCAAGACCTATACAAGGTTTTATCTTTAAGGCACTACAACTACCTACTACTCGCCGATGACATTTTGATAGAGAATATACTCTAAAAAAATTTTTTTTTTTAAAAAGCTTTTATTACTCTTTTTTTTATTTTCATGCATTGTCATCGGAACCTAATATGTGTGCCAAATTTCAGCTCGATAGCTTCAGTGGAAGTGGGTGAAATATTGATTGCAAGATTCCAGGACATACATGAATACATACGAGTGAAGTTAAATAAAAGCTTTTAAAAAAGAAAAAAAAAGACACGAAGTTCGATCACTAACCGTTAAAAATGTTACATCTATATAGAACGTGACTTCTACGAGTAAATCCACGAACCTATTCTTCATGCGCCGCACCCTCTGCGTACTATTGTAGAGTTACGCCGCAAGGTAGAGACAGCTTGTTTATACATACACGTTGAGGCTTTATACGCTGAAGTGATTGTTACGCTCGTCGCTCATACTGAGCTGTGCTTTAAATTCTTCTTTGAAACAAGTCAGTTGAGCACGAGATAAAAATAACGTGTACGTTGTGATTTATTAATTCGTATCGTTTAGTTACTTAGATTTGGTTTCGCTTTTTGTTATCGGTGGACTAATTTTTTGCGCGACCTTGCTGACATTGTCCATTGCTCTAAACATTGTCTGAACTAGATAAACTACGCGAAATGTGAATCTTTAAGTGCAAAATCTCAGGAATTACTTGAATTAAATTTAATACAGCATTAGGTACACTTGTCGTGATTGATTCACAAGGTTCGTAAGCTTTCATTTTTAATCCGGTGGTTGGAACTCTTGCGAGGCCATTGGTGATGAAAACAAACTTACAAACGTGGCTCAAGCCTTTGTGCACCAAAACTCTGATACTTCCACACTGACCGAGTTATCTTTGATTGTAAGACTTATTTGTATATTCTGGCCAGGCATTCCGCCTTTCACCAATTCGGTTGTAAAGCATTTTAACCAGGGGATTTTCAATTTTTAAGCTGCCTGAGAGCCAACATGAACTCAACGCAACTCTTTGAAGCTCGTCTTGGTAGTGGTGTACCTACTAACGTGGTCCTGCATTCTTCGTGGGGTTGACGTGAGGCACGTAATCTGCATCACAAACCCTCCGCTCCTGCGAGTATCTCCGGCGTATTTCAAGTCTATGTAATATGCAAAGCTAACCTAACACGCTAGTGTAATTAACCTATTTTGCAAATACTACTGCATTGATAATGAAGCGACCTTCTCTGAAAATCTAAATCGATTCCATTACTCGTCACTATAAGCACTTTTATCGTGTGCCTAATTTGTTGGATATTTCATCGATGTGAAAAAGACTTTTTGTTTAATAATTTACAAAAGAATGATAATTCACACAACTAGGTAGCTTGATACGCATACGAGAGGTATGTTAAAAATTTTAGAGAAACACTTCCAGGTTATCATGGATATATACTTTTTAAATAGTTTTCATAACATAATTTGGTTACGCAAAATTCTATACTTAACTTAAATTAAATGAATTAATTTATAAGGACAGGCTTAATGCCTAGTGGTATTTACGACCAGCCTGCCCTGGTTGATAAACATAATTATTAATATATATAATTATAATAATATATATTATTATTATAAATAACCGTACACACAAAGCAAATCAATAAAATATATGCAATTACATACTCTATAAAAAATAAAACAAATACACAAACATGTAAAATATATATACAATAATATACAACAAGTTCATACATAAAAAAAACACAATTGCATTTAAAAATATCTTAAGACTCTCGTGCCTGACGACATATCGAGCAATAAATGGTTATATTATAGTGAAAATATTTCTGACTGGAATATGAGGATTTTTATATACATGTAACATACCTACATGAATAAACATGATTTTGCTGAATAAATATCATAAATAAAGTTTATATTTTATCGTACCAAATAAGGAAAAATAAAAATGATCGCTGTTAGGTATTCGAACAATTTGGCTGCGCGTGCCTCAATTTTGTGCGAACGTTAAATTCTTCAACCATGTAATATCGTAAGCGATAACCAATATCTGTTTACGTAAGGATGTCGATCGAGTTGCGTTTAACAGTCAAAGAATCGCTTACCTGTGGGTTATTACAATATTGCGTGCAAAAAAAAGTAACGTGTGCGTGTGCATGGTGTACTTTTAGTTGTTGAAGTAGTTTTTAAGCACTGACCATAGTCGTCGTCGTCAATAGTTTTGTTCGTCACAATTTCAATTGTGATATGAGCGGTCGTAGCTAAATTTTTTATATTTTTATGGTTACAGCATAGCAAACGAGCTTGCAGCACCACCCATCCGCTGCCGCCCATGACAACTGTGACTGACTTTGAACAAGACTTAATTAGGGACTGGGATGGTTAGTCCAATTAGTTGAGAAAGTTAATTAGAACATTAGTTGGTTAGTTCGTTTGTAAGTATGACGACTGGGGACTGTTAGTGATAGTTAGTGCTGTTAGTTGGTGTTAGTAATAGTCCAGTTAGTACTTGTTAGTAGGAGTCTCGTTCTAAGTTAGTCCCAGATGTGTTGCTACCCTTGAGGACTAAGATAAGACTAAGATCTAAAGAAGTGTAGATAGGACTAAGATCTAAAGAAGTGTAACCGGAAACCACACCTTTCCAACCGGACCATAATTGCTTTAAAAACAATTATTACACGGCAGAAATGGTACTAGGTACCGTGGCGGGCGGTGGTACTGCCCCGGGCGAACTCTATATGGAACCAATTAGCTTTCATATAAAACCTATTTGGTTCCCTATAGGCTCTACCACCTACATAGGCTCCTTGTAAATCGTAATTTACTCTTTTTAATTTAACATCCACAAATTATGCAGGTATTAACTGTTACTGAGAACCAAAAAGTGTTTTTAACCAAATTTATATTGTATTATATGATAAAATTTACATGCACGACACACATACGATCTTTCTCATATTTTCGGACAAAGCCCTCGTATAATTATGATAGAACTTCACGTACAGGTAATTTCGTTTAATCATTAATTATTGATTCCATACTAGTAAATAATAAGAATGAATAAGATATGAATAATATAATGAGACTTGAAGCTTGCCATACAAAGGTAAAAGTGTCTAAACAGTTTCGTTTGTTTGTTTCATTAAACACAGCGAGTAAGGCTAGCCAACTATTCTCACGGAAGAGTAAAAGGCAGGCATTGTTGGAGAGGAGCGCCAGCCGTATCGGCAATCGAGGTTCGCGCCCACACGGTCGGTATTTTAGTATCATGAATAAAAACAAGACTGCATTGGATGACTTTGAATCTTTTATCGTTGGATTACTCGACAAGTTTTTCTTTGTGGTGAATGATGTATTAGTACCAAAGAAATTGGAGCTTGAGAAGTTTCAACCACTTTCTCACTTTTATGAAAAGTGAATTGTACATGCCACGATTGTCCATCCATCAATCGATCCTACGATATAGGCCTCCCTTAATCGACACCACTCCACCCGATCCTGTGTCCTCTGAATCCAGCGGTTTCCCGTTGTCCGACTGTCCATAAACAACCTATATTTCGTGAAACAAGATAAATATGATTATTTCGCTTGTCAGATATTCCTAAAGATCATGTAATAAAACAGTGTCATAAAGAAGGACATATACGCAATTTAGCGAGCTTAACATGTTATGCCTCAATCTTGTAGGGTTGGCATTGTTCCGCTTGTGCCGTGCCAACCCTATATTGTGACCCTACTCGTACCAATTATGGAAAACGATTATGGACATTAAGATCGAGTATATATACCTACCTATATATATATATGTATATATACTTACTAGCTGACCCCGCAAACGTTGTTCTGCCATATGAAATGTCAAAGTGGACACTTCATGTAAATGACTTCACGTCAATGAACGACGGTTAAAAATATAAAAAACTAAAGTGTTTAAAAAACATTTTCCAGTGGATCAAATTGTGAATCTTAACCATTCTCGAATCCCCTTGAACACACAAAAAATTTCATCAACATCTATCCAGCCGTTGAGGAGGAGTTCAGTGACATTGGTGGTTATGCTATTAAATTGTAGCATAAATGACACATTTGTAGGTTTAGCATAGCAGCGCTATCTATTGATTACTTACTCATTCCAGTCAACAGATATCGCCATCTGTTAAAATCGTTTGGAGTTAACGGATAATTGTGAATGTCAAATAATAAATAAATAATTTGCAATAAAATAATATTGCGGCTATAAATTAAGGATGTAAGCTATCCTATCTTTCAAGTTGGATCAAACGGCACACGGTGTGCAAATTTAATTTAAAATCGGTTAAGTAGTTTAGGAGTCCATCGCGGACAAACAACGTGACACGTGATTTATATATAATAAGAAGATATATTATGTATATCAATTTTTTCAGCTCATCAAACATCATTGATGGCCTAGCAACAGTGGGATAAGATTATCTCAGAATACAGAACCAACAAGACGATAATTATATCTAACCAAATAAGATACATTTACTCGTAATGTCTGAAGAAACAATTGCAGAATGTTTTATTGAAGGTATGTATGTATGTATGTGAGATGTCATTGAAAGTATCTTATTACAGATTTGTCTGATAGTTTAAAGAAAATATCGTGCCCCTTATTCATTCATTGATTTATAAAGGCATGTAAGTACCTATGTTTAGCACCAATCCATGTCTCTCTGTAAGAATGTATCCTTTTTAAGCAATGCTACGTAAACAATATTATTAGGATAATATCGTTTAAAATGAGTTGCTCGCCGAAATAATTTGGTGCGCGCAATACCAAGCAAAACTCGTTTCTCTGTTTCCTACGAACTACGAATGCCTTGAGGTTATACCTACCTGATTCGAGAGGAGTGGCGCCATTTGAGGGAGGCCTATGTCCAGCAGTTGACTTTGAAAGGCTGATGGATGGATGGATAAGAAAAATTGCAGCGATGCTAGTAGTTATTTATGATTCAGTATGCAAGTTTATGATAACAATTATATTCTTATGCAACAGACATATATCGTCCGTCTACAGGAAAACATCTTGAAAAAATTGCCGTTCGTTCATTTTGTAAGAGTAATGGGATCCATTACTTCAATCCAATAAAAAATATATATTTAGTAAGATGGGGTAAGATAACCATACTTTTCAGTCAAACAGCATAAATCGGTTAATCTTTGACATTACACATATATTAAAGCGGAACTTACAAATATATGCTATAAAGAATACCTAACCAATTGTTTATAAGTTTTTGGCTACATCGAATAGCCGAATCTTTATTCCTTGAATAATGAAACAAAATTACTGTAATGTGTAACCGACACTGTAAATAAGAATAGAAATGTATACCACTTCTATGTGTCTGTGTATTTTGTAATTTTTGAAGTCATTTAAAAGTGTTTGTCTTGCCCCGGTGTTAGTCTTACCCCACCTTACTATGTATATCTATTAATCGAAACTAAAGGTGCAATTAGTCTATCTAGATGAAAATAGTATCTACCTGATAATAAAGTATTGCACAATCAAGTGGGTGTCAAAAGAGCAATTTAAGAGATATCGCGATATTTAACGTTGTTTTGATCCCAAGCAAACACTTTCCGAGGCTGTTCAAACATCACTGATAAGATAGATAATAAAGGCGTTAGAAATATAACATACGTTATATATACTTATTTTGATATCCATAAATATTGTGGGATTGCGTACTGGAGTAATGTTGAGACAAATATCGACGTACGTTAATATATTACAAACTTCTATTTAATCGTACTTCTTTCACTTTAGATGTAAGTTAAATCTAAACGGGCATTTCTAATCCTGAGAATTTCAAATTTGACTTGGCGATTCAATTGCTTGACTGAAAGTTAAAAAGCTCTGGCGTAGACATACAAGTAAAACTTATGTAGTGAAATTTACACAACAAATAGTACGAGTAGGTAGAGTATTTTCTACTTTTTCTTTTCTACGGTTTCAATATCAACCCTAGAGAGAGGGTTAATGTGATTATATGCGGATGGCTGGGTCCTCACTCGCTCAGCCGACTTGTTCGTCGAGTTAACAACCCATTTATTGGAACATCCCTTTGAAAAACGTTTATGCCACTCCATTTGTTGCTTTGCTAGCTCTATTAGCGCCTGTTATTTATAGTTTGCATGATGACTCCACAAGATCTTTAATAGATTATAATGCCCGGTTTCTGAGGTCCATTTGACGGCAGTTTATCTATTCATTAGCGCTATCGGTTCGATAACTTTTCAAATTGTGTTTCTGAACAACCCAATGTAAGATAAACTCCGTTTATAGTTAGATTAACTTAACTGACGAAATATGGCCGTTTACCGGTTCGTTAACTTTATTTGACGTTTTTATGACAAATTACAAAATCTTTTAAGGTATTATTGCCTAAGTACGTGTTAAATAGTATTGAATTTTAGTCTAGAAATCCCGGTGAAACATTTTACAGTTATTCGTAGGACATAACAATAGATCAATACGAGTTCTATTATGGACATCGAAATATCGAAATAAATTATTTTACTTTGACTTTTGACTTTGTCAAAAGTGACTGACAATTTCGGTTCTAAACATTATAATTGTAGATATTGTTCACATTTGACTATGATGCACAGATGCTAATAAATACCAAATTACAATATTTGGTAAATAAAACAAGGTGTTACTACATATTGAGTATGGAAAAAATATTTCTTACAAATAAGACTATTCCTAGGGTACAAACTATAATGAATATCTATTTTAAACTTGATCTTTTGAAGAGACCCATCTAGTGGCAGTTTAAGGTACTCGTTATCGGATTCATAGTTAATGGAAGGCTCTTCGCGTGTTCAGAAACCCAGTGACAGTTATCCGACATATATCTTACGTTTAACTTTATTGATTCAATAGCTGTTGATAATATAACTGAAGACTTCAGAAACCGGCCATCGGTTTTCGGTCAATACAGTAAATATATACTCGTTATAGAACCTTTATGGTTTCTGTTTCCTGAGTCTGTGGACCTTATTCATAAAAATCCCATATTACACGTCCACAGTTAAAAAGCTCACGAGGCCTATATATTCATAATTATAATAGGGGTCAACCTGTAAACTGAGGGGGTACCTACTATAAGTTTTGGTTCCGTTAGCAATACGTATGGAGCGATTTAGCACTGTTGAACGAATATGAATGATGTTTATGACGAACTTGTTTATAACACTATAAAGCTTCTATATGTTAATATGAATAAGACCGATTATATTTTATGCATGTGAGAGTGAAAAAACAGATTTATTGTTCAGATTAAATATAACGATATAATAATAGGCTTCCTTTGAGATCAAAACATTCAATACATAGTATAATAAATAATGTGGGCACGAAAGATTTCAGTGTTAAAACAAAACACACAAAAATAAACATTTCCATGTCTCAATCTCATAAATTAAAATAGTAGGAGGTATTAAAAATGAACAATGTCGGGATTTGTATAATTATATTAAAAGTAATTTGGTTGTTCAGTTAAACTATTATTGCTATGAGATAAACACTCGTTTTCTGCGTTTAAAATAGACTAGCAGGAGCGGAGTAGCGAATCGTGTTTTCTACAAACTACTTTTAGCATACAAATAATATTAGTGCTCGGAGTCTTCTAACAAGATTAATATGCGGCCAAACTGTCTGAGAGGCTGACTGAGTGTAGCTCTCAGTTGATTGAGCAGCGGACGGAGAAAACACTTCAATTAATTTATCAATTTAGTATTTAACTACTCCTTTGCAGTATTCTAGTATGCTTGACTAATCTCGTAATTAAGGTAAGGAGTATAGAAATAGAAATAGAAATAGAAAATTCTTTATTTTTCGCCTACGAATACAATGACAATTACAAAACATTTAAAAAAACTTATAAATAGGTAAAAATGGTTAGGCGAAAAATGCGGAATGCACTCAGCATTTGCTGCAACAGGGATGCTACAGCGCTGATTTTCTGTGCATCCGTTACTGTCGCGTACTACGGGCAATGGCGACTTTGGGTGCAATTAATAATTAAAACCTACAAACTAATAAAACAGTAGGAAAAAAACTAATCTACTTATTTAGTTTTCATCATTATGTGAATGAATGAATGAAAATAAATTAGACATAAATAAAATAAAAAAATAAAAATTAAAAATAAAAAACAAATTAGATTAAAAAACAAAAACAAAAAAATTACTAACTAAATATAAGTAAACAGCACAGCACATAATTAAGTTTAATATTTAGAGTGTAAGTAAGGGCCAGAAATATATAGGTACCACATGATACGTATATGATATCAAAACAAATAAATGATTTATGATTATGATTTATCCTAAATTTTAATAAAAATATTAAATTTTATATTATAATAAATAAATGATTAAATTGTTAATTTTGCGAGGTAGGTGTGTGTGTGTGTGTGTGTGTGTGTGTGTGTGTGTGTGTGTGTGTGTGTGTGTGTGAGTGTGTGTGTGTGTTTGTTGGAGAGTTATATAATGTCCTCCTCCATGTAGTTTTGTGTAGCATAAAGAGTTTTTTGTTGGGATAATAAATAATATGTTGGGATAGTATGACTATTTCCGCAACACATAAACATAAATGCAGGCCTAAACATACTATTCTGTAGTATGTTTAAGCTCGCTACTGTTGTCCGTTTGTATCTGTCAATATGCGAGGATAGAAAAAGGTTATAGGAATATCACTGATAGTTATATTTAAAACTAATAGTCACAGTTACTTTGGTGTTGTCCAGGTCTATGGTAGTGGAGTAATCACTAAACATCAGATGGCCGCTGCTGGTCCGTATCTCAGGTGGCCCGTTTTTATTGTTTTATCATTTACCGTGCGTAATTAACATAGCTAACAAACTTAAGTTACTTTTATTGACATTCCGACAACAACCTTTATGATTTATTTGATAAGTATTTTATTATAGTATTTATTTATTTACACACACTTCTTATCGTAGTTTCTTATTTTTAACATATAATTTTACATCTACCTACCAAGTGGTTTGGCTGATGCCAGCAGGTTTCCGAGTAAACAAATTACCCACAGTACGCGCACGTGTTTTATCACGCTGCCTGACTATTGCAGTAGTTTACGTTGCAGACACATTACGTTATGGTTTCAACAAAATAATAGTACGATTATAAGAAGCGGGTGTATTACCTACCCCTTTTGAGAAATACAGGCGTGATGTTATGTTATGTTTTAACAATAATTATGATCTTGTAACAGTTTATGTATATATTTTTGGTTTCTTTTACTGAAATTGAGGTCGGGTGATGACTTCACAAAAAAAGGAATAAACTAAACTTTGTTCTTACTTTATTCCAACAGGTGTTATAAAAATAAAAAAGATTTTCAATTGCTTACTTACCTTGTTTTATTAAATAACTTCTTCCCGTTAATTATTTACTTCATTAATCAATGTATTTTTACAGCTGAGTGCCCTAATCGATACGCGCCTTTGTTTTGATTTCCTTGCCCTATTTAATATTATGCTAAGTATTTAGAGGAACACAGGTTTTAAAAATTAAATAAACTTATTGCCATCTTGTGTCATTATCTGTGGAGCCTTGGTCGCCATGGCGTTAAAAGATGGTTCGTACATTCGTAAGACAATTAATTAGGCCGATTGAGGTTATGTTTAGTGCACGAAGCAGCCGCGCGCGGCGCTGTCGGCGACCGGCGGTGGGCAACTGAAGCGCAAAGGCGGGCGGGCGGTCGGGAATCTCACCCATTCCGTGCCGTGCCATTGGATTGATCCACTTGGTACTCCGGCATTGTTAATCAGCTGATACCTTATGATTTTAATATAAATATTTAACGCATGAATAATCCTATTAACGCGTTAAATATATTATCTAAATCTCTGATAAATTAATTATCTAATTAATACGTGGAAAACGTACGAGTATAATATCATCGTAATCTGGATCATTATGTCTTTCCTGAAGTGGCTATTTTTAATTTTTGGACTATATAACCTATGGTTTGGCATTCAAATAATTATGTGTGTTAAATTACAAATCAAGTCAATTTAAAAGTTGGCCGTATTAGCAAAGAATAATGATAAACCTTAGCGACGCTGGGTAGCATAAGTAGAAAAAACACACCGCTGGGCCGCATCGTTTTATTGCTCTTTCTCAAGTCCAAATATCAAACGTGTAGGCGGAAGTAGGACAAAAATATCACTTTTGGTGATGGTTGAACTTTAAAGATAGGTTGGTGTGTTCGTCATATATTATCACATGAGTGTGAGTAATCTGAAGGTTTTGGAGGGTTTTGAACTCCATTGGCCTAAAATAGATCCCTAAAATTCTGCATAAACTCATTCTGTATGTACAATTGTATCATAATATCTGATATTACTAGATCCTGCCAGCAGCTTTACTCGCATGGAATATCTTTTTAATTTTTCAGGTTAAATGCAATGTGAGTAGCATGCTTGACATGCTCTAACTGTACACCGTTCAGTTACAGAAGAACAAATATTAACGATGAGTAAGCGTTGAGAATTAACAAACGGCTTGTCACGTTTTTACTTTTTGGGACCTAACCTCATAAGAAATCCGGAACGTATGCATCACAGAAATTAGACTATTTTCTGTGGTATGCACACACTGTTGTGTCCAAAAATTTGTACGTATTTATAACCAAGCTTTCTCTGATCCTGATTAGAGAAGTCTTTGATAAGTAAAATTGCGTACTAACGTGATAAATTTGCAGTCACTTTTAATAACTACATATTCACTGCAATAAAGCAAATTTATATGTTTAACACGTGATTTTAAGGAAACCTATGAAAATTAAATAAAAAATAACATAAAAGCCCCTTTTTTATTTTAAGACATATCAAACTAAAAAGTAATCATAGAAAAAAAGGAGGTTACGTGTTCATGTTAGCCTGAGATGCCGGTTTATAATTAAAGTTGTTTAGTTAAAATTAATTAATTTTCCAATCTCAAATTTAATAGGCTGCTTAAGTAATAAAACTTGTAATGGGACATTTCATTCACTCGATTTACGACTGTGTACTAACCTCTGTCATAAATGGCGCGCAGTATATTTGTGAGCGCAATAACAATTGTATGGGTGTTTTCGGATATAAGTTTATTTTATGTATCTTGCCATTTGAAGGACCTTGGGGAGGTCACTTTGAACTGGACTGAAGTTATTCTCGATTTGGAAAAACGCATCGTAGGAGGAACTCCGACCACCTTGGATCAGTATCCTTTTAACGTTCAATTTTTCAATTTTGGTGGACTTTGTGGCGGTAGCATCCTGACCAGCAAGGTGGTAATGACTGCTGCGCATTGCTTTGATCACAACAAGAATATTGCAGAGATGAGAATATTGTCAAGTACGAACCACTTTAATAATGTACTAACTTATTTATTTCCCTCTATATTTTATTAATATTTTAGTAGTCTTTTGATTAGGTATATTGAATAAGCGAAATAATTAATGCACTTATCTTCTGTTAGTAGGTAGGAAGTATAGTCAGATATAATTTTATAGTATAACTAGTGGACGCCCGCAGCTTCGCTCGCGTGGAATTAGACATTCACTAATTTCAAAAACGGCAAAGTTTCATACTAACTTTGCACCCCCGTTTTACCCCCTTAGGGGTTGAATTTACAAAAATCCTTTCTTAGTGCTCCCCTACGTTATAAAAGGAACCACTGTGCAAAATTTCAAGTTTCTAACCCTTATAGCTTAGGCCCTGCGTTGATATGTCAGTCAGTCAGTCAGCTTCTCCTTTTATATATATAGAAATCGAGATGGATTAAATAAGATACAACCCATTGGCTCACTGGCCAGTCTCACAACTGAGAAGAACAACTCCATTGCGGATTGATGGAGGAGCCTAGCCGGTTTCAGAAGTTTTTAGGCTGCCAGAAGGCGTCTGATATGGCTCAAAAACTTCTCTTACACCATCAAAAGGGCCCGATGGCTTAACGTATCCAATTCAATAAAGGGTTGAAAAAATACATTTATTTCAGATAGCCGTTACCTTTTCGACCCAGAAGGAATTCTGCATGAAATATGGCATTACATTGTACACGAGCGTTATAACGACACGATTGTGTTTTCCAATGACATCGCAATTATATTAATTCATGGAGCGTTTGTGTTCGGAGTTCGGGTTCAAAGAGGTGTAATTAGTAACAGTGATATATGGATGAAAGAAAATGAAACGTTTGTAGCTACGGGTTGGGGCCAGACTAAGGTATGGCAACCTTTAGCAACCCATTACGGCTTATGTTTGGTTTGGACGACCACCCTACTTGGACACTATATTGCTCTACTATTACTCGCGAGTTTCCGACTGGGATAATTATTAGCAGGTTAACTTAAAGAATACGTTAATTTAAAGAATACGTTAATAATTAAAAGTGTGTAATTCTTAGTAGTGTAGTTACCCAAATATTTCAGAAAATTTCTATTAATTATTCAGTTTTAGGGTATAATTTACCTTTTGTCAAGTTATCATCTTTGAGATTCAATGTAAAAGCGACTCTCTACTTTAAAATTGTCGGTAATTAAATTAGTAATTGATTGTTCGTAATATTGCTACAAATACTTGAGCTGTCACTGGACAGGGAAATTAACTTTCAATTTATGAAATTCTGTTTGAAAATTGTTTTAAAATTATCGATACGGTTTATTGATGATTTTTACTTCAAGGCCTAAATCAGCGACAGCTACTATTTAAGAGGTCTTTCGGGATTATGATATTTACCAAGGTACTGAACAGATTTGATTCAACTTAATTTATTTAGATGGATGGTTAAGCCTTTTAAGGAAAGTTATTTATCCTTATGATATTTTAATGTCCAATGTGCCAATCCATTCATCCATCCATCAGCTTTTCGATGTTTATTTATTTATAAAAAATTTTTTCTTTATAGTACCACAACAAAAGGCGGACTTAATGCTAAGAGCATTTTCTGCCAGTCAACCTTTGGGCTAAGCAGAGAGAAGCTAAGGCGGTATATTTAAAAAATTGTGTACTACCTGATTATGTTCACTGCTGGATACTATCCTATCCTTAAAGACACCACTCCGACCGATCTTTACCTTCTGAATCCAACGGTTTCCGGCCGTCTGTCCACCTAGTCACCAATAGACTATAGATTTATATGTAACATCAAAATACTGACCTATTACACTATAAGTCAGTAAAATTATTTTCAGTAGTACAACGGCGAGCTCTCTCAACAAGGCCTGATGAGAACTCGTTTGCATTACACACAGAAGGATAAATGCATGTCGGTGAACAAGGTTGTGCTGAGCCCAGACATGTTTTGTTTGTACGGCGACGGCAAGCGCGACACCTGCAGGGGGGACTCCGGTGGCGCCGTGCTGTGGAATGAGTGAGAACTTACAAGCATTAAAAAGGTTATGAATACTCAATTCGCCGAACAATTCGTATAAGAAGACCACTAGAAGACCCGTTCACATTACTCGGCGAGTATCAAGTATTGAGTATACTCGGTACAATAATCCGGTGAAATACTTGCCGTTGACTCGTGCCTATAAGTCTATATTCGGCGAGATGCTTTTTCCATTTGCATGTTGCACCTAGATTCGTGTCGTGTCGATTCTTTGTCAGAATTCAAGCCCTCCAGTCGCACCAGTCGACATCTGACAATGCGTTAGAGCCTTTATACCTACTATAGAACCTGGCTGGGTATACTATTCAACGGTATCCCCTTTATAGTATTTTGCATTTTAATCGGAAGCAATCAGTCGGCGAATAATAGGTACACTATTTAAAAGATGACATACTTAGAAATTGGCAAGACTTTATCGATTAGATTATGATGTGTTGCTGTGACAGTTTTTATTGTGATGCTTAATAATGTTTGATTGTTCCAGGATGATTGTCGGAATCGTTTCACACGGCAGAGGCTGTGCAGTGTCGCCCAGCATGTATGCGAATGTGTACTATTTCAAGCCATGGATAGACAAAACCGTGGAGAAACTCTACCAGCAATACTGCGGATTTCATACATATTCGATTTCAAACTATAATTCAGATTTATATGTTGAATAAAATACGTACACAATAGTCATTGTGTTTAGTTTTTTAACTCGAAGCTTATAGTACCTAAAATATTTATAATGTTAGGTTTCTGAATAGACTTTGAATATACCTACTAAGTTCTTGTTATATGAGTTTCAAAGTAACTGTACAAAAATATCACATATAATTCATAATCAAAACCAGGTCGACTGAAAGAACACTCCACGGGCGGTGTATAAATTCTATTTACAAACAGTTACCTTGAGGGTAAATGAAATAGGATCTTGAGCAATTTTATCTTGCCATGATATGAAATTTATCAGGACGATGTGGCAGGGGAATCAATTTTTAACGCTGGGAAATGCAATTACGCATCCCACCTGACATTTGTAAGGGACAAGTAGGTATGTGATTCTTGCCGGTATCAGAATGCCCACTAAAACCTAGCGATACCCTCAGCGTTGATGTGGGACGCCTCGGAATTGCTTGCGCTTTACTACCGTGATGCGTCAGCGCGCGCTTTTAGCTCCTGCAATTTATTTTATGGGGACGAGAGGAGGTGCGCATAGACCAGTCTCCTTCTCACAGGTCTTCTCTTGTGTAACAGGTTTGCGAGGGCATTTATCTCACTTTCCCTCTCCGCAGCCTCCTTATGTACGTTCACTTCTTCGCAAAAGTCTGCAATTTCATTCCAACTTCTCTCGGTGTCCAGCGTGGCATCTACCACTGTCCGAGGGAAACCTACGCATTTTTATAAATAGCATTATTTTCTAACCTATTTTGTAGGTACGTAGTAATTTGTGAATTTGTGAAGAGTGGTTTTATTGCCACAGAAGGCAAGGACCCAAGGCTCCGTAATACCCGGAGCGGGAGGATGTGTAGGTACTGCTGTAGATGTAGTTATACGTATTATAATTTTCATGAGTAATTCCTAGAAAATAGTTAGGTACTCAATGTGTAATCTCTGAAAAAGACTGAATAATGGATACAGAATTGTTCTTCATAATTGCGGTCATAGCTAATGCTGCTTCGGTCGCAAATACCTATTACAGTAATAAATTAAATTAAACTCGTCAAATTGAACGATAAAGGAAAGTAAACCATTAATTGAATCGGATATTTATCAAGACTGAAAGAATGGCATCACATTAAAACAAGAATGATTCAAAAATGTTATTCTTTGTTTATTTTGATTATTTCATTTGTATCATTATATCGTCCTTGATGGTTAGCTATGTTATGAGTAAAAATGTATCAAAATATAATAATAAGAGTTTAGAATATGATATGGATAGTAAAATAATCGGTGGCAGGCCTGTACCGATAGAGAACTATCCGGCATCGGTGAAAGTTTATAACTTTGGTTCACTTTGCTCTGGCACCATTATCAACAGTTGGTGTATTTTGTCAGCGGCTCACTGCTTCGATCATAATCAAGTGGTTTACGATATGATGGTTGAAGTCGGTAAGCATGTAACAATACTTTACATACTAAAAATACTTTACATACTTTATTAATAATACAAAATGATTTATACAGATAGTGTTTTTAATATCAGAAGTTATAGTGCGAAAGTAGGAATATTTAAATAAAGCACCTCTTAGCAAAGAACGATTCATACAAGGGATTTTACTACAAAGTCTGGAGGATATATGTAGTACCTAAAGATATCCTAGATAGGTAGGTACCTTAATCATTAAATTTAGCTTTTCGATATAGTGATGAAGTTCGTTTCAACGGTAATAGAATCATGGAGTTATTAAGTACTAGTTTCACTTAATATTACTTAGGTACTTCCTTTTATATAATTTTTCATACAGGGGCCAGATTCATTAATGATAGAATAAGTGATATATACTCTGTGATTAAAGTCGTAATACATGAAGAATACAACAAGGTACAACCATTTGCGTGCGATGTTGCCTTGATATTCGTCCCAAAACCAATAAAGCTAGGAGCGAAAGCAAAGAAGGCTTTACTTGTAAAGGACGAGGAGTGGATGAAAGCAGATGTGAAAAATCTTTTAGTCGCCGGATGGGGATGGACGAAGGTAAATGGTTCTGTTGACTGAACCAATTTCCGTTACATTAGTGTGTCTAAGTATTTTGTGTCGTAGGAAGGTGACCTTGTAGGTCAGAATTAACTGCTGGATCTGGCAAAATAACACCACACCTCAGTATCTCTCTGAGTCCTGAATTACGTGAATTCTCCATCTCCAGATCCAGACTTCTCAATATCTATTTATGTATGTATTTAAAAATATCTATTTATGCATATAAGTCCCTGGCACCCATAGTATAGGCATAAAATAAAGAGTCGCTGTGTAGAGCGCAGCGACTCTTTATTCTATGGTATAGGTTCACGCCTAATTTGGGGTCAGAAGGCCGTGTGTGAATGTCCATGACATTTATTTATATTATGTGAAAAATTTCGTCTCTGTAGCGCTGCGCTGCGACCCATAGACGTCCCACTGCTGGGCACGGGTCTCCCCCACAGACATAGCTGCGGGAGGTCTAGAGCATACTCCACCACGCTGCTCCAATGCGGATTGGTGAAGAACTCTATAGCATGGTGCACAAAATGTTGTCAGCATTTCCTTGCTGTGTCGCTAAGTTGGTATGTGCTGGGCGAGGAAGCTGCCAGTTTTTAGGTCTACGGTAATTCCAAATATTTAATAGGATTTCTCATAATCATTCGCAATGATTTATGCAGTACGGCGGTCCAATATCTAAAATGGGACTCATGGAGACTCGGCTGAGGTTCGTGCCGTCAGCGGAGTGCGAGCGGCTGCATCAGTTGCGTCTCTCACCGGACATGTTTTGCCTGTACGGCGACGGTGCCCGCGACACCTGCAAGGGGGACTCGGGTGGAGGAGTATTTTGGAACAAGTAATTCAACTTTATTAAAAAGGAGGGTTATTCGATTGTCAACATAAGCTGCAACCCATAAACGTCCCACTGCTGGGCACGGGTCTGCCCCACAGACAATTCTACGGGGGGTCTAGAGCATACTCCACGCTCCAATTGGTGGAGTGGTCAACCCAGTGTCGAAGTTCTCAAGCCACACGAAGCTTTCCGTGAAGGCTTAACTTTTTGTTTCATATTGATATTGATTGATATCTCTTTTAAATTGATATGATTGAAAATAACCGGGTCCGTCGACTAAACGTAGGTACCCTCCGAAGCATGTAGCCCATGAAATTTTGCCATTAGATCGCGCCCGTCGTTGCTTAACTCTGTTGATCAGATTTAATCGACGCGAGCCATTTGGTGGGCTATGGACAGTATCCACTAGCGGTCACAATGCAATGCGACGGTGACTACTTACCATCAGATGGCCCGTCCGCTTGTTCGTTAGGCTAAAATCTATAAAAAACATTACAGAGCGTTACATGTAAGAGGAACGGTTCAGTTCTATAAAAACTTCAGTCGTAAACAGTTTGTATCTTAGCTATATCGCCGTCTCATTTATCTTAAAATATCACTTTATTTACAGAACTGTTATCGGTGTGGTGTCCCATGGAGACGGATGCGCCAAGCGGGACAAGCCAAGTGTGTACGCCAATGTCTGGTATTTTCGCAGCTGGATACGGGCCCAGCTTGACCACTTCTTCGAGACAGCGTGTGACATTCTTCCTTCTGAGCAAACCCTCGTTTTGTAACTCGGGATCTACT
The DNA here is from genome assembly GCA_944567765.1 of Carterocephalus palaemon. Classification (NCBI taxonomy): domain Eukaryota; kingdom Metazoa; phylum Arthropoda; class Insecta; order Lepidoptera; family Hesperiidae; genus Carterocephalus; species Carterocephalus palaemon. Next base: position 4,650,954 of record OX155639.1, on the reverse strand, counting down.
CGGACTATTTAGTACCTATTATTCATAAAAATCACTGTTATTTTATAGCAAACAAATATCGTTTCTATTTGCCTTTAATTTACAAATCTTTACAAAAGCCAATTTCAGAAAATGTTACTTTATAATATTGCAAATAATTTAAAAAAAAGCGCGGTTAGAAGTGTGTAAGGTGTGCGCGCCTTACACACTTCTAATCGCGCTTTCGCGCACAAGGTTTTTATTCTTACTATTTAAAAATGGATTTTAAGAAATTAAACAACAATATATATGTATGTACTTTCTTTTAATTTTCATATTACCACGTAAGAGCTACACATTTACGTATTGATTGCCTTCTAGAGAACTAGCTGTCGAATTGTTCCTATAATAGTGTCCGTGGACAAGTTCAACCGTGTTTAGTTGGAGCCATCTGGAAAATGATCATTATAGAGCTGGATGTTACTCTTCACCATTACTACCACCACAGATCACACCAAAAAAAAAGTAAAGTGGATCTTTTGACTTTTGGACTAAAGACATCTTAGCTGTAAGTAAATAGAATAAATACTTCTACCAAATTTCGTTTCGTTATCTAGTTAGTTAAATTTATTTACCTGTGGAAATAGGAAACGTTTGTAAAGATCACCGTGGACTCCTTACTTTCCGTGGCTCCGTATGATAACACCCCAACCAGGACATCGTAATATAAAGCTCCGCCACCGTTGTCGCTCAGTCGCTGTTTCTATTTAAACAAGAAAAACATTGCTGTTTCTATTTAAGTTACGTAGTTGTACCTGTCGTTTTTTTTATTTAACAGATTTGAGATTGTATGTAAGTCTCTGTTAAACAACCTTTAGGTAAGATTTATTATTAAAAATAATTAAATAGACCTATGAACCCAGCAAAAACTTACTTACTTGATTGTATTTTGCACAAAAATTTGAATTGGTGATGAGGGAACCATGAATTTTTTGGCATTCATATTTATTTATTACTGCCACTTCAGAGAGTAATATTGTATTCGCATACTTTACTGGTAGATCCTAGAATTACGTACGTTTAATTTAACAGGTGATCCGACAAAACATTGTGCCTAATGCGTGTTTTGGTGTCCCGCAGACCACACACTGCACTATTACATTGTTATTTAACTCATTAAGGGAAACCAAACAGTAAAAAATAAATTAATTCAAATTTAACTTACATGCTACCTAGCTGTATCATAAAATAAATGCATTTTTGTAGCAATTAAAACACCGCACAGACTGCTAAAAATTTGTATGATACTGCTATTTAATTTGTGGCAGAAATGAACTTGGCATTTAGCTATGAGCTCTCCACCAGCACCAGGCACCATCTATTCTACTCTCAGAAAATTATTACGGTCAACAGAACACATACAACTGTTTAGTTGTAGAATATTTGTATAGATGGCGTTGATGAAAGTTTTGTGAAACGTAATATCGTCGAATAAAAGATATAGTAGATGGCGTTTTATGCTGTTACTATTAAGAATAATAACATGTCGTAATTTTTGTACATCTGCCATGTACAAAAATTGGCGTGTATGTATTATTATTTGTATGGATCTTCTTCATTCCATTACACACTCAGAATACAGAACTACACAGTACAAAACGGCTTCCACGTTTTCACCACAGATTTTTAAAATTAATAATTATTATTTACACTTAGCTACATTTTACCTAAACATTCCAAAATTAAATAAATAGAAAAATTAAACAGTTTTATTTACACTTCCACCCCAACCAGCAACATGAAGAGGGGTGCCCTCATGTAAAGCCATCTCTGGATCAATAATATTCACCAGTGCTACTTGCTCACTGAAATTTGCCTCTGACTGAAAAAAGAATAAAGGTTTAAAGTAGGTTATAGGTAGGTCATTTCGTAAATATTATTATGTGTCTCTTTAAATATCTCAACATATTCATCGATAGGCCGAAAATAAAATATAAAATAATACGAAACGGTGTTCCTTTTTATTTATTTTGATTTGTTCTGAATACTTACATAGTTCCCTTACTCATATCCTCAATTTTTAATGCTATGGAACATTATGAAATTTGCAGAAAATCCCACAGAAAGAATCAAAATAACTCTGAATTACCTTTAACACCAACATAGCGATGTCATTGTCTAGACTACTGAGATGTCTGAAATACTCGTGAATTTTTACTTCTCGGACGGCAATTATTTGGCTGGCAAAGAAAACTTTTATATAAGCTTATTTAAATGTATACATTGAGGTAATAAATTATGGATGGTAATAGATTAAAATCAAACCGGTATATACCTACTATAAAATAAACTATACAGTTTCTTTTCAACGTAAGTTACTAATCACGACACTTCCATCCGTCCAGTTTGGGTAAAAAGCAGTAAAAACCGGAAACAGGTACATATTTATGTCCTATTCCTCGACGTATTTTTGATTGCATTCTATTATATCTAAATTAATTAAGTAATTATTAGTTAAGTCAGCTTTTATTTGTCTAAAAACAGTTAAATATATTAAATGTGAACATTCAGCAGAGAATGTGCATTATTAAAACTTAGGTATCTACTAATGTACTATTTTTTAATATTATTTCCCAATGTATTTTTATATTAATTGTAAGACCTCTTTTGATAAGCTCTTGGATTAAAATTATTTAAATAAACAGGACTTTTTTTATAATCCTTAGGCATCCCACCGTTGAACATGATTCTCCCCACAGCGTCAGACGGGGGAAGCATAGAGTTTACGGCCACCACTATCCTCCAATACGAATTTAGACAAAGATTAGATTATACACATAGTACCTACAATACTTGATTTACCAACAATTGAAAAATTGAGATGCGCAGTCTCATGGAAATAGCTGATCATGAAATCCTAGCGAATCCTTCAATACTTATCAGATAAACTGGATCAATTGTATAGGAAGAGGGCAGACAAAACCAATGCACGCTATGGAATGAAGGAAACAAATGACTGGTTTGGCTAACATTGGTAATGTATGGGTAGTTCCTTGAAAAATCATTGGCAATTCATTTCAAGCGACGTAGTATCGAACAGGCGATTTACTATTCAGCGTACGGCTCTTGTTTAACGTACCATTTACAGCGTAAGATAGGGTTAATGAAAAACGATCAAGTATACTGGGAAGATTTTATTTTGTACATATAATTTGCTAACGGTGCATTTATTTCATGAACTATAAGTATGTTGATATCGAGAATAATAATTTTCATTTATGTAGGTAAGTCATTTAATTTCCAAGTTCGTTGACAGGCTAATTTATCATGGCATCTCAAAATTGATCAAAAAATAAATAACTATCTCAGGTGAATATATTTTTATATGATGTACAAGTTGTACGGATTCATTTCTACTTATAATAATATTGTTTTCGCTGTTCGTTTGTTTGGTTTAACAAGCTATTGTCAGGGACTACCTACGCTAGGAGTATTATGTTCTGTGCTACCTACTCGTTCAAATTGCAAAAATATTTTTGTGTTGGATAGTCCATTTATCGAGGAAGTATCTAAGCTTATAACATTACGCTATGGCCAAAACTATTGTTATGTCTAATACCGTGCGAGCGAAGATGCGGGCGTCCACTAGTCATAAAATAAATAAGAATGTGTGTCAATTTGTCGAATCAAGCAGCTTTCATAGCCAGCCTTTTTTATATACATAATTATATATTTAAAAAATCTGCATGCAGCCCCGTCTATGAATATGTACAATTGTTTTCATCGGACGGTATTTGGCACGACCTCCTTACTTATGTAGTCCGTGCTTTCAGCTATACATTGTATCTAATATATCTTTCCAAAAAAATTACCGCTTACCCAAAACCAGTCACCGTGTCGGAGCCCAGCTTCACGACGACACTTTGGCTCGTGCTATAATCAAGCAAGCACGACGCTGCCGTCACCACCACCTTACTGGTTATCAGGCTTCCCGAACAATACAAGTTGCTGTACACAACCAGTGCGTGATGTGGCACGACCCTGGCCCCCGACATATGCTGCTGAACCATTTTCTTGTCGAAGGAATCCTTCGGAGTCGGCAGGTAGCGATACGCAAGCCCAACATTAATCATAACGTACAACACTCTGGAACAGAATTTCCACGTGGAACGAAACTAGGCACGTGCTCCTTCCACTTCAAGAAACTGGAAAACTACTTTGCATTTATATGATAAATGGAACCAACGCACACTCCGACGACGTGAAGAGTACTTCGAGCGTGCCTTCGGAATATTCAAAGACTTTAATGTTTCAACAGTTTCATCTTCCTATTCATTTTAACCCTCCGGAGGTGATATGTGGCCTTTGTGTATCTGTCTGTGGCATCGAACCTCTGATATCTTGAACAAGATTGCTTTTATGTTTTTTTTTATTTATCTTTGTTTATTGGGTATGCAGTTCGCTCAAGAGCTTAGTCCCTGATGCGTTCTGTGTTGGGAGCTAGAGACTTCAACGATTACTTTCTCCAATATTCACGGCAAAGAAAATCAAATCCGAATTTAAGTTGCTAGTATTGTAACCGTAAAATACTTACACATTCATATTGCTCGAAACATGAATTTTAATAACGGTTAATTTGATTCAGCCTACGGGCACTGCATAATAGCGAATGCGAATATTTTCAAGAGCGTTGCTTGTTAGTGGCGAGATATTATGGCAAGTCGAGTAATAAATGCGAAACGATAAGCAAAACAGCTAGTAGGTATCAGAGCGATAAACCGATTTCGTAGTTCAATGTTATTAATTTAAGTACCTTTACAAGAACACACACAGAGAGCTGCGGTATTGAATTACCGATATGGTTGATGTTGTTTTCATAAAAGAGATATAAATGGTTTCTATTCTCGCAAATTAATATAATATATGTTTTCATTTTCTGTTATTAACTTAGATATTACAATATAAAAAAACAGAAGGAAACATCGTGAGGAAACCTGCATGCCAGAGAGATCTCCATAACATGTGAAGTCTGCCAATCTGCACTTGGCTAGCGTGGTAGACTAAGGCCTAACCATTACCATTACGAGAGAAGACCTGTGACCAACAAATGAATTTTATATGGAATATACTTTGTGATTAGGCCTTTCAAATAATAAAAGAATCATCAAAATCCATACACAAACACGTTGCCAATATATTTCTATGTTTCTTCTAACCATAATGTCAAGTATATTACGTACCTATAGATAAGTGTAGCTATTCATTCCATGACCAGAAATAATAACCAGAAACGTTTGCTAATGAGAAAATTGTACATCGTAGGTAAGTAGGTGGGCATAAAGCGAAGGTATAAAGTGTATAGCGTGGTTACATGTTCTCGAGGTGTCAAGTATTTATATTCCTGTCACGTCTGCTGGAAAGGAAATCAGAGAAATGGATTTTATTCACCAGCACCTGCCTGCGAAGGAGCAAAATACACATGCCAACACAATGGAAGCAACCTATTTACTCACATAATTTTTTTTTAAAGTTGGTTTCAGAATCAACCGCAACGTAATTAAATAAATTGTAAAGTAAAAAACGCATAAAAGGCGAAAAATAACGAAAATCATAAAATATGTAATGATAAAGAACGTCCAAAATTTTGATTGTGGTCTTTATTACATACAGTTTAAAGTAATACAGTTTTATATTCGCTGTAGGTAGGTACTCGCGATAAAAAAAGCTCAAGGATATATAAAAGTACCAATTATTTGATATATTTAAAAGAAAACTGTATTTCCCATAGGCAACAGCATGGTAACAGTATAATAATGTTTCCTCACGTGAAGATATATATATACGTGAAGATATACGCAGTTAATGTTTTAATCCAAGATATAGAGGTTTCATTGTCATCTCTTTCAGTGAACTTTTAAAGAGTTAGATTAATGGCTAAAGACCTGAGGCAGAGAGAAAATGAATTGTTATAGTTTTTCAGGGTAAAATAATAAATATTTAATCATAGCACTGTGTTAAGTATCATAACAATATTATGTAAGTACGTGTGTTATAATTTGACTTGATCCTTTCAGTATGAAAGGTTTGTCGATGTAGAATGTATTGAAGAAAAAAATTTGTTGCTTGAAATAACTATTAAACGCAAACGACGTCGTTTCGTAGTTCAGTTAATAGTTTGAAGGGAATAAATTCGGGCAAGCAAGGTATCGAAATCTGACAAATATAGGTATCGAAAATCTACGTTTATTTATTACTCAACATAACATGCGGTTACCAATCACGTAACATATTCGAATGGGTTTATTCACTGATCACGTTCATTAAGAATTGCTTCATTTCATGGCCGACAAAGAAAAACGGAGCGAAGGTTTCTACTCTTTGTGATAAAAATATAAAAATATCTAATTTTCAACATTAATTTGTTTCAGAAACTTAAACAAAAACGAAGAAGAAAACATTCTATTATAATACAGAGGTAAACTTATATTAAAAGCACAACTCAAGGGAACGAAGAAAAATCCAATTATTACGATAAAGCTTTCCGAACGTAATACTCGTGCTTTCAGGTAATATTAAAATAGGACGAACTTTATTATGCTTGGTCTTTTTGAAATGAAATCAACCGTAACAAAAGAATGTACCTATATACTTATTTTGTAATTAAAATTATTAAGCGATCGAATTTCTCCCTTTTTTGTTATAAATATTAAAATACAATCGAACATTAATATGAAATGCAGAATCGAAAAACAGAAAAGGTTTTAATTTCTCAATTAGGTACCTACTATAAAATTGGTTGTTGTGTTAATTCATTGAATTTGTGTAAGAACCCAGCTCATGCGAGCTAAAAATGGCCCCAGCGCGATATGAAAATGATGACCCCTTCCTACCCTTTGGGAACCCAAATAAAATGTGTTACACGCGCCTGATAAGTTTGTATGTTTAATGGTTATGAGTACCTACGTACCGTACATCTACAAGTATTGATATTCTTATCGGGCGGTTTTTTATTATGTGGATGGATGGATGTTTCATTATTATAATTTTAAATTAAGCACTGAGCTCATTATCTAATCTTCAAGCGCTTTCCTCGGAAGACCTGATCGAGGAGTTGTGACTGGTCAAAAGCTATCCAACGTTGACGGTTAGAAGTTTTTCAACGATCTTTGCGACTATTTTTATTTATCAAACACCTGCACCAAACCAATCTGTAGCTAACCTAAGTACTTTAGGTCTTCTTAGCGTCGGAATAGAGATCCATTAGGCTCTCCCCAAGGACCTTATCCATTCTATAAATTATTTATAAAGATCTCTGAACAAAAAAGTCTTCAAATTTCACAAATGTACGAGTATGTTTAAAATACCACAAATATTACAAGATACTCGATCGAAGATCCTTCATACTCGGCGGATTCACGAATTTAATCCGTCTGTCGGGGATCTTGGCCTTCGTCAACAAAAAAACTTTGATCAAACAAGAAAGGTATTCCTTATTTCAGCCAAGTTATTGTCAAATATTTTGTTTACATAATGTAGGAAGGTCCGAGGTCATAGGACGCTAGCACGCGACGGCGTAGACGAGCTACGGCAGTCACGCGAGAGCCACCGAACGCTACGGTGGCCGCTACGTCCATGACGCTACGGCCTCTACGTCGCTACGTAATGTTGTCATCCTTGCTACTCTTGGCACTGCTCGCCGCGGCCCAAGGACGAGCGGTAAGTATCTTTTTTGGCAACCGTGAACTAACTTCTTTAAAAATACTCCATAAAACGGTAAATTTATGACTTCGCCGTCCATTTTTCAGCGCGACAATTTAAGTCGCAAAGTTTTAATGTTATCGGTAACTCTGTCAAACTGAAAGCGAGCTCTTGCTGACTTTAATATTCCCGTCTGATACGTTGACTTTAATTTACAGTGATAGTAGAATTTGCAATTAATTCTGTAAATTGTACAAGTCAAAACAATTTCTCTATGTAATTTATTCTTAAAAGAATACCGGGTCAGAACAATGAGACCAATTAAAAAAATATTACCGTATTGATACGATTACATTTCTGTGTGTATGAATTTCGTTGTTACTTTGATATAAATATTAGGTATATCAGACGTTATATTAGGTTTATATATCGCTAGAGTTTATTAAGGACATAAAAACATAATTCAACATGTTTGTCGTAAAATATTTAATCCGATGGAGGGAAGACGCGGGATACAGAGCTTCCAATTTGCATATTTTACGAAACTTCGCTCCAAGATGACATGTTTGTTTATCAATCGTATTTTAAATTAAAAAGCATATTTAAGTAGTTTTAGAAAGTTGTTTCCGCAAAGTTTATGTCAGAAAAAATGTAATTTTTTAAAATTTTTTGATTACAACTATGTACTGCAGATGATGTATAGTAACTATTGGTTACAATTCGATAATATCCACATCTTTATTGTTTCCGTTAATTCTATTTTTTTTTACGTTTAATCAAAAACAGTTTCCTTCTGTGGTTTGGTTCATTGGTGATTCGCAATTGTCTATTGCCAATTTCAATACGCGATGGGGCCGCTTCAACATTAAATTTTAGTAACTCGTACAGTGTAGTTAGTTAGTAATAAGTTAACCATAGGACCTAACTAACACCCATTAGTTGCTTCATCTGGGCCATTTACTATCCACAAGCATAATAAGGTTCGGCAGAGGCGAGCGCTTATACCTATCTTGAGGAAATTTATGTACCTTATTAAAGTAACGAGCAGACGTATCAAGTAATTGAAAAAACTAGAGGTAAGTCTATTGTAACTGTCGCGAGTCGATGTAGTATGCCACGAGCTTGTAAATACCTTTTTTTTTTAAATTACGTTATCACAAGTAAAATGTAGTTAATATAGAAAAGGCGAGGGCTCCCTTTTCATTCAAAATAATTTCAAGAACATATTCTTACATTATAGCATACTATATTCATATAGATGAATAAATTAACAGAATTTCATGGCAGATGAACGAGCAATATACAATATTAAATATTCTTGAATGAAGTGCCCGCCAAGTTCTGTTATATTTTCTTCCCAGCTACACCAGGCGCGCCAGTCAAATTTAAACGCTCATTAATGGCCCTTTTGCGCCTACCTCGGCCCATAATATTAACTAAGTTGGTGTGTGTGTTCACTCCGGGGGTTAATTTCGACATCCTCACTGTTCCACATATGCCTAATTATGTTTTGAGGGTTACAACATAGGTACAAGTATAATAAATGTGCCATGTAGTTTTGCCCGATTAAATAAGTTTACTACTATTGATCCTAAATTCAAATGGTGGTAAAAACTACCTTGTAAACATCTCAATAGTATTTCCAATTCCGAACTACTGCGATCATATTATAATATAATATTTCTGATCCGAATCTATAGCCTCTTGCATCTCCAAGCTATCACCGCGGACCACGTACTTGGACGAACCGTAGGCGTAGGTCATCCGTAGGAAGGTATATACCTATTAGGTACCTATATAGATCTCTATTTTTCTATAAGATTTTATATAATTTTGTCTACAGACCTTTTATAATTGCTTTTATAACTTTAATTTTATTTACTTGATCAAAAATATCAAACAAGAACTTTTAATGTTCAAGAATATTTTATTACCTTTAATATTAACTGCTAAAAAGAATTTCATTTACAAGGCTTTATCAAGGTTCTTACAAATTTAATAAAAATTAGACTCAAACCTAGAGAATGCCAACTTCAGTAGGACAAATCACGGTTTACATTTTTTATTTCTGGTATTCTGAAGTGACTTTTACTATAAATTGAACTAGTATTACGAGTATATGACTATTATTAATTGACTAGAGTGATCCTTGATGAAAAGTAATCTCATAAGTCCACACAACAAAGGGGTTTTCATTCTACAAAATATTATTACAATTCTACACCTACTTTGTTTATTTTCACAATGATAAAATTGTAACACATACATAATTTAATTACAAGGTTTAGTTCTTACAAGGTTTACTTTCCTTTACACACATTTTTATTAGCTAGAGTATTAATGAAGAGTATATTTTACTTGAAATGCTATTCATATAGGTACGTGAATTGCTATTCAGTTTCGAGCATGTAATTTAGTATTATTTTACTAGCGTCACGGGGCGTCCATTTAGTAGGCATATACCTACGCATTTGAAATAGTAAATACTTACTATTTAGGTACAAGAAGCTACACGACATGACGCGTATGAATGTGATTAGTAGATTGAAATTTAACAAGAGCCGCGGCGACGAAGGACTTAGGAAGGAAACATTATGATTTTTGGATTCTGTGAAAGTGAAGAATTTATAGTGTTAGCCTTTTTTACCTCGCGGTTTATTTTTATTTTTGTAGACTTGTAGGTAGACAGATGGGTAGATATCCGCAGCTATCCATGTTAACTTTAAAGGCATCCTCCGCAACGTAGCATTCCACCCAATATTCAATATCGTGGTTTATATCAAAAGGATCATATCATAATACTCGCGTTGACAGCTCCTAACGATTATACTTTCAATGATGGTAATCTTAAACTAATGAATCTCATATAATATAATTGTACGTTTCTTTCCTTCGAATTAATAGATATTAAATTTAATAGTTTGTAAGTTTTGTATTGTTAATTGCACCCAAAGTCGCTATTGCCCGTAGTACGCGACAGTAACGGATGCAGAGAAAACCAGAGCTGTAGCATCTTTGTTGCAGCAAATGCTGAGTAGGTACTGTTTAGTATTAGGTACAGACAGAATGCACCAATTCTAAATTCAGATAGGCTCCTTTATAAACTTCATAGCAATTGGTGTGTTGAGTCAAAACCCACGCCGACCGCGCGGTCTACGGGCAGTTGCGCTTGATACGCTGCGCCGCACGCACTCCGCGACGCGCACGTCCGTTCGATACATTTCCAAATAACGCAAGTGCTACTGACTTTCTGTGCCTCTGCTGGAAGGCAGAGTTCCGCTCCAGCTCTACGGGATCCGAACCTACCAGTTCCTATGGACTAACAAGTGGCCGGCCTCCTCAGAAGAACCAGAGACCCGGCGGCAAGGTTAGTGCTCACAGCCAATTAGCTATCGAAGTTCCTTACCTACAATTAATATTCAACACAAAATTTGTTCCTTAGAGCCGGATCCTTTGGAATTGGTGCATCTTTCTATTCCGTATTAATTCGGCGTTGTATTACGTACACGTCATTCGTAATATCCATACATTCGTAATATTCATACTTCACCTTTCACCTTTCAAGAAAAATATTTTTCATATTTCGTTAGGGAGGGTAGTTTTATATTATATTGTTATTGACGCGCCCTACGGTTCGTCGTATTCGTTTAACATATCCAGTTAGTTCTTAACAGTAAATAAAAGTATTTTATTCGTACGGTTGCTTGAACATTCACATTACCCACCGTAATCAAAATGAGTGATGAACTCACACAGGTGGAGTTCGAGCGGCAAATTATTTACAATGATTTACAAGAAATGAAAGAATTATATACTAAAGATCTAGATCTATTCAAGGCGAGAATGTCAGAGTTACCTACTATGAAAAGAGATTTTTCTAAATTTCAGAGTAAAATAGAGAAAGTTCGAATTAAATTAGGTTCGTTTAATAATGAAGAGGAAAGTAAGAACAGAGATAGATTCAAGTCATTATTTTTCGAAGTTAAGTGTGCATCAGAAAAAATCAAGGCATTAGAACAGTCAGTTAAATCTCCTCGCGATAATCATAACACTTCTGGCACTAGTTACGTAGCACCGAGGGTAAATTTACCTCCTCTGTCGTTGCCCAAGTTCCACGGTGAACCCACCGCTTGGAATTCATTTTATGATTTATTTGATTCATTAATTCATAGTAATGAAACATTATCAGATGTCGAAAAGTTTCGTTATTTATTACTTTCCTTAGGGGGTGAGCCTTATGATCTAATAAAATCATTTCCATTAACAGCTGACAACTATACAGCTGCGTTCGATTATTTACAACATCGATATGAAAATAGACGAGTCATTGCTACAAAGCATCTAGATAAAATACTCGATGTCGAATCCTTGTCAAATAAAACGCATTCAGGTGAACTAGGCATTCGGAACATCTTAAACGTGTGTCATGAGAACCTTTCGGCCCTACGGGTCATGAAATTGCCGGTTGATCAATGGAGTTTCATTATGTTAAACATTCTTTTGCGGAAACTTTCTCCGTACTTACGTAAACGTTTTGAACAATCGTTGAGTTCACCTACCGAAATTCCAGAAGTTAGTGACTTATTAGATTTTTTAGAAAAGGAATTAGCGACGAGTGAGGTCATGTCGAGTTCGGTTCCTGTGGGAGGGGAACCTCGCATGGTCGGCGGGCGCGCGCGCGCATCACCTGTCGCGCGCAACGACATGAGTACATCTCGCTCTCGCCGCGCGCCCCTGCCCCCCCGCGAGCCTGCTTATCAGCAGATAGCGCCGCCGTTCAGCCGCTCTGAACCGGTTTACCAAGCGAGCGCGCCATTCACTCGTACCAATGTTAGTACGCGGCATGCGTCGTTTCCTACACTGTGCGCGTCTACGACGCCCACTGAGAAGTTAAATAATAATTCAGATAAACCTGGGACTTGCATATTCTGTCAAAAGGGATCTCATTCGTTACCTAAGTGTGATATCTTTTCAAAACTAGCTTTAACTGAACGTAACAACTTTATCTCAGATAATTATCTATGTTACAACTGCCTTATTAAGGGTCATAACGTTGCTATGTGTAGATCGCGTTTTAATTGTAAACATTGCAACGGTAGGCATCATTCTTCGCTTCACGACGATACTGGTATCGAAGTGAATAAAATAAAATCTTCAGACACGTCCGTAACGGCGGCACCGGCCGCCGCCGTGAGCTGTGCCTCCGCCGCCGCCGCCGCCCCGCGCGACGGCGTCGCCCCCGCTCCCGCGCAGCACTCCGTGCTGCTCACGACTGCGCTTGTTGACGTGCATCATCATCACGATTCCGGTTCCGCGAAGCTCGCTACGATAAGAATTCTAGTCGATCCTGGTTCACAGACGACATTAATTACTGAGTCGTGCGTACAGCGTCTAGGTTTAGCTCGCTATCGCTCCGATGACGTCATTTGCATTTCAGGCGTTGGCCACTCTGATGCTTTGCGGTCCCATGGGATGGTGCGTTGTGATCTAACCCCGCACAATAAGTTACAACCTAAAGTAACTATTGATGCCCATATAATTTCTAAAATAACAAATTATATTCCTAATTTAAAATGCGACATCCGTGATAGTGAATACTTCACTCACATTCGTAACCTGCCTCTCGCAGATTCGGAGTTGTTCTCCGACCGCTCCGTGGATATACTGTTAGGAGGCGATTACAGCGACGCGATCCTCTTGCACGATAATGTCATTGGGCCCCGTGGCACACCAGTTGCTATAAACAGCATTTTCGGGTACCTGCTTTCCGGCAAGGTGCCTTTCGACAATCCATCGTCGCTGAACGTATGTGTAGCCTCGTATCATACTGAAAATGAGCTCCGTCGCTTCTGGGAACTTGAAGCGGTTCCAGAATCTCAGATGCTAACGGCTGAGGAGCAGCAATGCGAGTCGATCTTCGTCGAGACGCATACGAGAGATTCTTCAGGCCGGTACTCGGTAGCCTTACCATTCAAACAAGGCAGTCCTCAGTTAGGTCGTTCGCGTGAACTCGCACTTATACTTTTCAAAAAAATGGAAAATAGATTAATGCGTAATCCAAGTTTACAACTTGCTTACAGCAAGTGTCTGCAAGAGTACTTAGACCTTGGACACATGGAACCAGCTTCCGCTTCCACAAGCTCTGATCATACTGGTCAGACTTGTAATTATTGTTACCTACCCCAAAGCTATGTGGTACGTAAAGATTCTGTTACAAGTAAATTGCGCGTTGTTTTCAATGCATCGTGCAAAACATCGAATGGTCGGTCATTAAACGACAATCTTCTGACAGGTCCTAAGCTACAACAGGATATCGTCATGGTCCTTCTAAAGTTTCGAATACATAAAATTGTATTTACATCTGATATAAAAATGATGTATCGATTTATTCATGTTCGGGAGTCTGATCGCGATTATCAGCGCATTCTATGGCGTTCGCATCCTAACGAAGAGATAAAAGATTACAGGCTCTCTTGTGTCACTTTCGGGGTAAGTTCGTCTCCCTTTCTTGCCCTACGCGTCATACGCCAGCTCGCCTACGATGAAGGTGAAAAATGGCCTAATGGTAAAAGGGTTCTCCTGAATGACGTCTTTGTTGATGACGTAGTCACCGGTGCAACTTCGGTTAGTGATGCCCTCGACTTACAACGAGAGCTCATTCAACTATGCCGTGCTGGTGGGTTTGAGCTTCGTAAGTGGACGAGCAACCATCCCGCTCTGTTATCTTCCATTGCTGAAGATAACACGAATGCACAGGAAGCTCTCGTCATATCGTCGCTAGATGGAGATACTTCGGTTAAGGTCTTGGGTTTGAAATGGAACCCCAAGTCTGATACGTTTACCTACGACGTTCATTGTCAATTAGATAGTAAAATTACAAAGCGTTCAATATTAAGTCAAATCTCAAAAATATTCGATCCGTTAGGTTTTCTTTCCCCAGTTACAATCGTTGCTAAAATTCTTATTCAGTCCCTTTGGCAATCTCGCGTCGGATGGGACGATGTTCCTCCGTCCCACATCATAGAGCAGTGGTCCAACTTTATAACAGAGCTACCACGACTTTCCGACTTGTCATTGCCTCGCCACGTCATACCTACACATTGTACTCTTCAAATTCACGGTTTCTCGGATGCTTCCGAGAAAGCGTACGCTGCTGCTGTCTACATTCGCCTTACAAACGAGGTAGGCACGGTATCTACCTTTTTAGTAATAGCTAAGACAAAGGTTGCGCCTCTCGCGCGTTTGTCAATCCCGCGCTTAGAGTTGCTAGGCGCTTTGATTCTTTCGAAATTAATAGAACTTGTAGTCAATACCTACAAGAACTATGTTTCAATTGATGAAGTTTATGCGTGGACTGATTCATCCATTGTTCTCGCGTGGCTTCAGTCCCACGAATCAAAGGAGTGGCGTACTTTTATTTCGAATCGTATCACACAGATACTGAGTCGTGTTCCCGCCTCCCGGTGGCGACACGTTCGTTCAGCGGATAACCCCACTGATTCCGCTTCGCGAGGTTATCTTCCTTCGCAACTCAACCAGGAGCTCTGGCTTGCGGGCCCAGCGTGGTTGAAGCGACCTGAAACGCAATGGCCGCAGTTGCTTCCCAGTTATATAACGAAGGAAGAAAGCCGCACTAACGTTTTAGTTACAGAAAAAAAAGATTCAACTTCAATTGATTTTCTTAATAAGTTTTCTAAATTAAATACACTCATCCGAGTGGTCTGTTACATATTCCGTTTTCATCATAAATGTTTAAAAATAAAATCTTATAATCATGAACATATTTCGGTCGGCGAGATGAAGTTTGCTCTCGATCGTCTAATTCTACTTACACAGCAGCAAGTCTTCTTCGAAGACATACAGAAGATTCGTAAGAATTCTTTATGTTCTACGAACATCCAAAAGCTAAAGCCTTTCATAGACGACGCTGGGTTTCTCAGGGTCGGCGGGCGCATTCAACGTTCTAATCTAGATTTTGAAGCAAAGCATCAATTAATTCTTCCTAAGCATCATTTTCTCACCGATTTAATTATCGATCACTTTCACTGGATATATGTGCACGTAGGACCCCAGCAACTGCAGTTCCTTTTATCGCAGCGGTACTGGATTCTATCAGCGCGCGACGCCGTGCGCCAGCGCACGCGCCGGTGCATCAAATGCTTTCGCACCCGGCCGTCGGCACCGCAACCTCCCATGGCTCCGTTGCCAGCATCACGTGTGCAACCCTTACGTCCGTTCCTACACGTAGGCGTCGACTATGCGGGCTATTTCCTCACAAAGGTTAATAGGGTTCGAAAACCGACTATATTCAAATCTTACGTCTGTGTTTTTGTTTGCATGTCGACAAAAGCGATCCACCTGGAGCTCGTTCCAGATCTAACGACCCAGGCTTTCCTCTCAGCGCTACGCCGCTTCACGGCACGCCGTGGTTTATGCTCCGATTTGTATTCTGATTGTGGCCGCAATTTTGTGGGTTGCGACAAATACTTAAAGGACTTATACGCGTTTCTGAAAACCAGCAATATTCAAAAATCTTGTTCAGACTTAAACATTCGCTGGCACTTTCAGCCAGCCTATGCCCCTCATTTTGGAGGAATTTTCGAATCCGGGGTGCGTTTGTTCAAGCAACATCTGTACCGCGTTGTAGGGTCACAAATACTTACCTATGACGAGTTCAATACTTTGCTTTGCCAAATTGAGGCCGTTCTTAACTCGCGACCTCTATATGCCATGAGTAATGATCCTTCAGATCCTCTCCCGATTACTCCTTCGCATTTTCTACTAGGTGGCCCAATTACCTCACTGCCAGAATATGATTTTTCTGCCACGAACAGTAACAAATTAGAGAGATGGCAGCTATTACAACAAATGGTTCAACATTACTGGAAACGTTGGAGTCGCGAATACCTCCAGTATCTCCAGCAGCGAGGTAAATGGTACCATAACACAGTTACCCCTATCGACGAGGGAACTATCGTCCTTGTTCAAGACGATTCGTTGCCACCAACTCAATGGAAATTAGCTCGCGTTCACCGGGTACATCCTGGCCGCGACGGAATCATTCGTGCTGTCACTCTACGCATTGGCAGTACCTTGACGCAACGTCCAGTTGTTAAAATTTGTCCCTTGCCTATAGAAAATTAAATAGTAATTTTGTATTCTTTAGTTGATAGTTAGTTTAAGATTACTTTATTCACTCATATCCATTGTTTCCTTTTCCAATTCGTTTCCATTTCATTCGTTTCAGTAAATTACGTAATTTAGGTCGGCGGTATGTTTAGTATTAGGTACAGACAGAATGCACCAATTCTAAATTCAGATAGGCTCCTTTATAAACTTCATAGCAATTGGTGTGTTGAGTCAAAACCCACGCCGACCGCGCGGTCTACGGGCAGTTGCGCTTGATACGCTGCGCCGCACGCACTCCGCGACGCGCACGTCCGTTCGATACATTTCCAAATAACGCAAGTGCTACTGACTTTCTGTGCCTCTGCTGGAAGGCAGAGTTCCGCTCCAGCTCTACGGGATCCGAACCTACCAGTTCCTATGGACTAACAAGTGGCCGGCCTCCTCAGAAGAACCAGAGACCCGGCGGCAAGGTTAGTGCTCACAGCCAATTAGCTATCGAAGTTCCTTACCTACAATTAATATTCAACAGGTACATTCCGCATTTTTCGCCCTATCATATGTACCTATTATATAAATGATACCTATATTTAATATTATTTAACATAAATGTTTACCTATATTTCTATTTCTATTTCTAAAACGGGGCGTCTTAATGGCCATCTTTTATTGATCAAACCCTGTGTCACGCTCAAACCCCGCACATACATAATTAATCCGTTTTTAGTTACTCAAAAGACGTGAAGTGTTAGGGTGTGATTTCAAAAGTCCTTCAAGCCATGGGGACTAGATCGAAAGAATTGTTTTGTAGAGTAAAAATAAAATAGTGGAAAAGGAAATCTAGAAATATATACAAAATATATTAGACTAGTCCCAATAAAGGAAGATTCGATAGAAAATTCCCTGAAACTTGACTCCTTAATCTAATTTCTGTTAAAATGTTTAAGTACTTTACTTTGACAAATTAATTAGGTAGTTACGTTAAGGGAACGAATTTTTATCAAGATACATTGTTAAATGTTATAAAATTTATGCCTGCATATTTTTATGACAGCAGAATTTTGGGAAATAACAAATTTCTGTACTAGTTGTTATTAAAATTTATGATTTAGTTAAGGTTACCTACCTAAACATATTCAGCAATGCAATACGGAAACGATAGAAAGGCCGTGTTTAAATTTTTTTCAACATGTAATTCTCGGTACAGTTTCGGATACCTTACCAAACAACAGCACTGACTAAAGCAGTCTGAACCCCAATGAACGCAGAATTCCCATAAGTTCCGACACTACCTACGTTGTGACGGCTGACGAGTCAGAACTTTACTGTGACCAGTTAACTCCTAAACCAAACAGAATGGGTGAGAGCCGTAATTGTTTTACTACCAAGACAAACTAGAGCTCGAGAATTTAGTTTGTTAATTGTGTTATCCTATTAAATTAGGTAGAGAGCCTTTAATGATGTGCTGGAATAAGTCAATTAATCTTTTTTTTTTATTTACTCCATTAGCCACCTGAATCAGACCTTGACCCTAACCCTCATAGAAGTAAATACATAAGCCGACCTCAGGCAGACAGGACTGCAATAAATAAGTAGGTCACGCAAGCATTAGTACGAATGAGGGTTAACTTGTACCGAAATTTCATGTCAGCAATCACAACGTAATATCCAACATTGGTCTACCTACTAGTCTTTGCCCGAATCTTCACCTCTGTGGTTTCATTCAGTTCTATTCGTGTCAGTAATATTGGTACAATATTACTGACATAAGGGTACAATTTACTATTCCGGATATCCCCGATGTAAACCACATAAAAAGATAAAAATTCAGGAAAAGTCTCAAATTATGGTAATAAAAGTTTTACTTGCAACAAAGCGAGGACATAAGACAAATGAAATAAGTAATAAAAAGTACAATTAAAACAACATCAAAAATATTTAAACTATCTGTGTTATACTACTCTCCTATGCCGCTTCATACAGGTACTTACTTGTCTATTACTGCGATGAAGTCTCACTAATAATAATAGGTGGCTGAATAATGTAAATAATAGGATAGGATGATATTTAATTACATAATTAGAAATGAAACTTAAAGTATATTTTTTGAAACAACACCTATTGAACAGGAACGCACGTGCTTTAAAAACAATTACCATGTGGTGCTGAGCCTACTAGATGACCATGGTACGGCCTAGGTGAACTCCTTATACGAGTATTTATATGCTATGCTTAGGTATATCGGGTAAATTACCCCCCAAAAGAATAACCTACTTTTATTAAAATTTCATATAAGGCGGGATATGTACTCAGGCGAAATTTTATTGCAATTTTCTTTCCTTTCTAAAAAAATCTCAAGCAGTACGAATATTAAGGCGTTAGACTTGGTAGGTACCTACTCGTATCTACTATTTTACTATACATTTAGTACTTCAAATAATAATAAATACTCGTACAAAGTAAAATGTGCATTTTGTGCATACGGCGTCTATTATTATTATTATTAGTAATAGACTAAATTTTTGCACATCTAGCTGCACCCCATAGACGTCCCACTGCTGGGCATGGGTAGAGCATACTCTATCACGCTGCTATTGGAGAAGCGTGATGTTATGCATGTTATGTTATTGTCAAAGATGATGAGAATTAATTTTGTTATTTTACAGGTGAACATCAGCAATACATGGATTCTGCCCGAAGAGGGGTTCCCAGTGTTTTACCGCTACTTCAGGGACCGTATTTCATGGTATGAAGCTGATGCGGTCTGCCAATTTCACCATGCCAACCTGGTCACTGGTAAGCAAGCAAATATATAACCTAGCATGGCTTAATGAATTGTCTATTCTTTCTTTTTCTACAGACTCCTGATAGTTAGCTTCTGACAGGGCTCCTGACAGGGTATAATTGAGTGATCGCCAGTGTGTCGATGTCCTATTATTATATGTGGCCTGTATTACTAATCCTCTTGGATTATACAGTTTAATTACAAAGGAATGTTGAAAGCGAGTGGGGTGGCCTTTTTATTTGTGGCTATGTTGCTTAGGGCAAAGAACCGGCGTACATTCAATATCCCCCGGGGCGTTAGGTCTAATCGACGCCAGTCCAGTCAAGACCCCCATTACCGTTGATGTCGCTCGACCCTGCCTCGAGCGACAAATAAATGTACTCCTCGATGAGATAATATAGCGATGAAAATTGTCGCAAATACTACCCACGTGTGTCCACAATGTCCACACATCTTCTAGGAATCTTTAGGCGCCTGAAGTAAAATTGAAAAACCTTATAAAACCTACCGCATTGCACAATGCAACCTATCTTTAAATTAATCTGCATTATTTTGAGAGCCTTTTTCACCAAACCAAAAGTCCGCATTTTAAGGCAAAATTTAAAAAACACATCTGCAGCGTACCAGCTTGAAACTTTTGGCAGACCAGAGTGGCTGTTTGTGTTGCGTAAAACAAAAATAAAAGTTCTCTGGCCATTTCGTCTGTTACGATACACTCCAGAAAAGATTGCTTCAGAATAAAAATCCAAGTCATTTTAAAAGTATTTTAACTTTAGGAGATCAGAGCAATCATCTGTAGTAAATTCTACTAACTAATTTCTAATCTACTACTAGAACAGAAAATGATTTATGAAGGATTCATCTCCACATAAACATAATACATAATTGTTTATATCGTCATGGATAAATTTATCCCATGTTCTTCTTATCAGATGATCTTATCTAAAAGATTTGTTTCATACAGGATTATTTATATTTCCCCATTACTGATTTTATGAATTCAAATATTTTGTCCAAGTAGGTACACACTTTTAGCGCCTGTAAGTTATATATTAATTTGATACTAATAAAGCAATCGACGGTTCTTCAAGGACGTTTTGAAGCAGCGTCATAAAGTCGGTCAGCTCCAAATATTTCTAGTGATGAAGCTTCAATTGAGGATTGAACTAATAACTGGTTCAATTGCGTCCTTGGTATCGCACTGGTTCATAGGTGACGATGACCACATACCGTCAGGTGTTTATCTGTGTATGTGATCGAAGTGTGTATGTTATAAAATAAATAAATAAATATCTTGGACATTTTCACACACGGCCATCTGACCCCAAAGTAGGCGCGAGCCTGTGTTATGGGTGTCAGAGACTGATATACATACATAGATATTTTTAAATACATACTTAAATAGATAATATGACATCCAGACACAGAACAAATGCAAGTGTTCGTCACACGAATATTTGTCCTGAGTGGGATTCGAACCCACGACCTTTGGCGCAACAGACAGGGTCACTACCGATTGCGCCAACGGGCCTGTCAAAAAAAAAGGACGCATGTCCGTTGAATGTCATATAATAGATCATATTATCAACGAATCATAATGTAAGACGACATCAAATCATTGCTTACTTATTCAATCAAAATGTAGTAATTTAATATCTTCCAATATCGAAAAATATGCGAAACCTTTTTATTAAAATAAAATGTTGAATAACCTTGCTTCGAAGACACTTGACTCGTATTTATATAAAGTTATGTAATTGAATATTGTCTGAGAGCTGTTTCAATAAGATATAAAGGCCCATTTATCGAATACAATTTTATAAATTGAAAAGAATAAGACATAACTAGTAAATAAGTAGGTAGTTGATAATCGATATATGACCCGTTGGCGCAATCGGTAGTGACCCTATCTGTTGCGCCAGGAGTCGTGGGTTCGAATCCCACTCAAGACAAATATTCGTGTGACGAATTTTGTGACGATGTATTTGTTTTGTGTCTGGATGTTAACATTAAGTATGTATTTAAAAATATCTATGTGTGTATATCAGTCTCTGACACCCATATCACAGGCTCGCGCCTACTTTGGGGACAGATGGCGGTGTGTGAGAATGTCCAAGGTGTTTATTATTATTATTTATTATATGTAGCAGATAGTGTGTAACTAGGGAGGTTGTCGCTATATTCCCTGCCCTGAATATTTAGGGTCACTTTCCACCACACTACATAAATATGTTTAAAAGTTTTTTAAACTGTTATCTTCTGCTTTGTCTTCTTTAAAATACCACACAAAGTCTTCGATGCACACAAAGTCGTTTATGCCTCTTCGGAAACAATAGCAATTATGAAAATGAAAACACGAAAGATCATATTGATTATTATTATTAACTAACACACAATTAAGATCAAAAGAAATTACGATAATATGCGTTTTGAGTAATCCTAAGTAGTTGAGTTTAGATTATCACAATGTTTTGTCTACAAGTCCAATTTCGTTGAACATTATTGTTTGAAAAACAACACAATTAATGCTATAGACTAAGTAGGCTTCCGTCTTGACAGACAATGATGGCACTCCTCGAAAAGATCTCGTGGAACAAATCCTTTGTACAGAGAAACCTCTTCATCTTGCAAATGCGAAACTTAAATTAGTCTCCAAATGACGACGACGCGAGATTTATTACGCGATTAAACAGAGCCAGAGTTGAATCTATTGTTGAACTTTTAAAGGTAAATGTACGCTTCAGGAAATAAGTACATCTTGATTTGACTTTGTCCAAATTGTTTTCAAAGATACCAAACTGCTTCTTTCTTTGATCACAATAATTAATAAAGGCTCTTCAAAATGTTGTTCTTCCGGCCTGTTTGTTGTGACACCTATATGTAATATCACAGAGAAAATTAATAAGAATATGATGTTTACTTATTTATTTATTTACAAATTTACTGTAAATATTAAAATAGGGTTGAACAATGGGCTAAATATACTACATAATGATATGTATTTGAGGCAATTCTTCTAATCTTAAAAAAAAATAAGTCTATCGTTAACCTAAACTTTTTCACATTACTTACTATAAACCGTTATATTTCTTTTCATAAAATAAGCATAAAAGCCTACTTTCAAATAATTTATTGCAAGTAGACGGCCGTAATTAAGCTGACTGGCACAAAATGGCTTAAAATTGGAATTGCACCGTTTCAAGACGGGGTCAAATAGTACGGACGTTGACCGAGAAACGCTCTGTCTAAATAAAAATATGGATCCTTTTCATAGTAAGACCGCTCATTGCATTGTGTATTAATTGCGTAGCGCCCTATTTTTTATCACAGTCTTGAATGACGCTGATGTTTAAATAGCAGATTGAAAAATATTTTGATTTTCATACTTATTTCAACCAACTGAAAGAAACGTGCACTGCGCGACGGTAACGGACGCGACGTGTTGAGTTGACCAGGAGTTGATATTCAGCCCAAGGCTTGTAAGCTCGGAAGGGCGTCCCTCGGCCCTTCAACAAGGCTGTAAAGGATGAGATGGTGACCACCATCTTGCTGAACAGCTTGCCAACAGAACAGGCTTGAAGAGCCACAAGAAGACGAAAGCTTAAAATATATAATTTATAGATATTAATTACTGAGACTCGTATGAGTCTTATTCAAGCTCTGTCATGGGCGGCATCGATGCATCCGGCTGTATGCTAGTTTTGCTAATGCTAATGTTATTGATTTTATCACTTTAATTATTTCTATAAAATTCTTGTAGGTGCTTTAGGTTTAGGTTTACGCTTACCTAGCCTGGCTTGTTATATATAAATGGTAAAGTATGTTTATTGATTTGTCCTTCTCTACCTCAACGAAATGATGGATCGATGTGTTTTTTGCAAAGATGTAGTGTAGTACCTGGTGAGTGACATAGGATAATTTTTATCCCGAACAATTGCACGGTTCCCGTGAAATCGACAAACTGAAATAATCGTTCGATTAAAGAAAGAAAGAAAGAAAATTTATTTATTTCGTATGAACTGCATTACAAAATAAATGAAAAAGAACTTCAAATTAAATAAAATAAAATAAAAGATTAATCTATAATTAATTATCGATCGATTTTTTTAAATAATGAAGATTTCCTTAGGCGACACTGGGTACCATACCCAGGATTGTTCAGCAATGTCTGTGATTAAAATAGGAAGGAAGCAACTAGGTATAAACGAAACTACCGTAGTCTAAATCCACGCGACCGAAGCAACTAGAGGACGCCCGCCCTAGTAATATAATATTAAGAAAACAAGTAATTCCCAGACTGTCACTATATTTAGGTACTATTTCGTCTAGTTTTTCGTTTCATAAGGAAGGTACATCACGCGGGACTATAGACTCGACTAATGTTTCGCACATGTTTTTATTTTTTTAGCTTCTTCCCTTGGACGAGAGTCTTTTCAGTAGGTATTAACAGATTACAGTAGCCAAGACGCGAAGTGACAGCTGAACCAAAGTCGTTTATCACGGAAATTTATCGACTCCACACAGTGATTTAACATCGTGACCGACACAGATCGTTTACTAGGTTTTAGAATAACAAAGACAGATGTTCAAGATAATGTAATCATATTCATAAGCCTAATCCACTTTTCACAACGCGGTGAACCTTGGAAATAGTGAAAAGGTTAAAGTACCTATGATCCTACACGAGTGACCTGTGCGAGTGACTAACCTATAATTACACTGAATTTCTGCTTTTTGAAGTAAAACTTCTTTACGCAGGCTTGACTTGGGGAGTAAACTGAAGAATGCGTGACGTGAGAGAGTTATGGAAAAAAGCGTAACGGAAGTTGAGGAGATATAAGTTAGTGAAGACAGAAAGTGAGAGAAATACGATTATTGGATTGGGCGAAGTGACAGAAATTTGAGCGGGAGATATAAATTTGTGAAGATAGAAAGAAAGAGATAGCAATCATTTATTTTCCATAAAGTGTAATCCGTCAATATCATATCTTCCTTTTCATGCCTGAATGGATGATAGGTGTCACCTTTTGGAAAATATATGATTGATACAAGAAGCGTTTATACATTTCTTATAATTCCTGAGAATATTGTAATCAGGCAGCAGAAGCAGTAGCTTCAGACAGAGCTTTGACAGATTACGGCTAACTGCCGCTTGTAAGAAAAAGGAATCTTAAAGATGCAATAATTTTAGGCCACGAGAACTTATCAAACATTCTACGTATATGATGTATCGTAAGTTAAACTAGTATGAAATTGAATCAAACCTTATGAATAAGCGATGTTATCCTTGGATTGTCTACATACGCAATGAAATTTCCTATCCTCATAAAATACTTAATAAAGTAAAAATATAGCACTCATAACAAAATGATTAAGTAATGGTGCTCCTAATGGTGGAATGCTTTCAATGTGATTACGGAGATGTGATCGACTGATAAGAGTTTTATGAGTAGGTATAGTCGCAGGAGGCTCGGTTTTGTTGGCTATCTCGTTTTTTATTAACATTGTTTACTTTTCTTTCGTTCATTTATTCGTTCGTTCATTCGTTCATTTCATTCGTTCTTTCAACGCCATGATAGGTAATATTGTCATTAATCAAATGATATTACTTTGTGATAAATATTAATTAAAAAAATTATCGGGGCTTTGCAAATTCTAATATTCGTCTAATGCTAATCTAATCTTTGTTGTTAAGGGAAGTTCATGAATTAATTTAAAAATTGCGGTCATTTTTAAATAATTTAACTAGGGGGAAATTTACAAGGAGTAATATCACAACGACATATGCTCCAGGCGACATCATGTTCACTACATACCTACTCGTACACTTGCTGGGTATGGCAACCGCCCGTGGCGCGAGTGGAATATAAAATCACCTCAAAATTATATTTAAAGTTTGGGAAGCCGGTATAGAAATTCGGTCCATATCCATATCCACGATGAACTGTGTGCACACACCTAATAAATACTTGGTAATGTTTGGCTGCTTTTTGCTCAATACGCGGGAATAGCTTACGTACCTACTATAGATTTATATATTTGATTTTGTCATTCATAATCTTTTTTTTAACTTCGAGTATATACGTGTATACAAATATAGTTTTGGGCGATCTTAATCGATTCACAAGATTAAAATTTGTTGCTCGACCTTTGTAGCCAAGTTGCAAATATTTTTAGAATACAGTCTGTCATAAGCTGTTTTTACTGTTCATTTACATCAATATTGCTTAATAAACTATTCGACATATTTCAGTGCACAGAGAAGTTTGATTGATTGATGATTGCTACATCGAATAGGTATCGGAGAGTCCCTTGCGTCATCATCCTAATCCTTATATAGTAACGTATTACCTGGTGTGCATAAGAGGGTCTTAATCTATTAATCTCCGCTTAAAAGGCTAGCTGTTGCACGGAAGCAGCTCAGCTTTAATAAATGATGTCCCATCCCTGGAGCCTTTGTGCAGCTTCCTTGCGCACCACAAGTTTCGAATCGCGTCTATTTATTATTTAAATCCATCCCACTTGTATTCCAATCCGTTTATGTAAATCGAAGATAAAGCTCTCGGGAGTTGAAGGTGTTATTTCTTTCTTTCAGTAAAAATTGTAATATGTAGATATTTAAACTTTAGCCGACAGTAATACCAATCAATATTTAAAAGTACTCGTACATACTCGTAGCCGCTTTGTTATGCTATTTATTCAAACGAGTCCTCGGATTGTGATTAAAAAAGTTTGATGTTCCAAAATCAAACATTCCAGTTTTTAATTTAGGTATACTAATATTATAAAGCGTGAGAAATTTTTAGTTTATTTGTTCTTTTTTGTTAATTCTAATCTCTATTCAGTGTATAGATATAGGTACACGGTACCTTCAGTTTTTTCCACGCAAACACAGGCAAAGTATGATCATAAAGCTAATTTACTGATAAAGCTAAGGTGTGCCTTTATTGTCTTTCATTATGGACAGTATATGGGCGTTTAGGTTGACCATTCCACTAGGTGTGACGATATTGATCCGGCACTAGACGTGGGGTGGAAATATCTCTCTATCAATAATGCTATCAATAAAGCTGGTAGAGCCTATATGGAACCGAATAGGTTTTATATTAAACCTGTTTGGTTCCATTTAGCGTTCGCTGGTGGTAGAACCACCGCCCGCCACGACACCTAGTACCATTTCTAACGTGTAATAATTGTTTTTAAACCAAATTGTGGTCCGGTTGGAAAGGTGTGGTTACCGGTTACACTTTTTTAGAGGCGAGCATAGTCCTTAAGGGTAGCAACGCATCTATGTCTGACTTAGATCCAGACTCTTAGGTACTAAAAATACTAACTAGACTATTACTAAAACCAGCTAGCAGGATTAACACTATCACTAACAGTCCCTGCCTCATTCCTGATATCAACTAACGAACTGACCAACTAATGTTCTTATTAGGTAACTGTCTCTGCTAACTGGATTACCAATATTCTCTGCGATCGTTTGCGATCTTAATAATCCGTAAAAAAAAAGTGTGTGTGTACTTATGTACACGCGTTAGAAGTTATACTTCTTAGGCGTAACAAGATAAAAATATTTTCAAAAATTTTGTCTTTCGAATTATTCTACGTTTGTAGAAAAAACGACACTAACAATAGAAAAAGGTATTTAATACATTGAAAGTTTTATTATAACGAATTATCTAGTTAAATATAGTTTATTTAAATATCACAAAAAAATTATTTCTACATTGACAGCACCTGACTAGCAGACTTTGACAATTGAAATTGTACACTGTCAAACCATTTTTTGACAATGTTGACTATAGCTAACTTCATGGTGTCGGTTTTTTGTGACGGTGTGCGCGCGCATCGTAAAAATTTACTCTCATCATTTTTCCCTAACGCGCCAAAAGGAGTATAACTTCAAAAATCTATTCTCGTACCTACTCGTAAAAAAACTATAAGTACTTATACTATTCAAACATACCTAGCACCATATAATTATTTAAAACTATAAGATTAAAGGCATCGTCGCTGAAACTAAAATATTAATTATTTTCACATTTTTGGTCAAAATTGTGATTTTTACTTCATAAATGTTAAAAAATACTAAATAAAGTAACATAATTTAATATTAATTTAATGTACACTTAATTGAGTTTACACAGATAGTAAGTATTGCCATTGCATAGTACTTTATTCAAAACGCTATGGCATAAAAGTAATTGACCGCAGGAACAAAACGAGCGTAGGTTACAAAGTATTGATTTTCAGGTAAAAAAAATTAAATAATCGATTTTATACAAAACAAATGCACACACTTACGCACACGATTTATTTACTTGTTTTGTTTTGTTTTACTCGATACAGTATCGACTGTAAAATTATACTTAGTAAAATGATGTCCAAAATGATATGAGTAAATTATTTTATAATTTACTGTATGATAGATTCTAAAGCAATCCAATTAATGAGAATGTTAATTATTTTTTTGTACTCTACTCGTAGGTTCTTATTCCTCGGTTTTGTGGGTTACGCATATCCATAGGATTCTAAAGCCGTATTAATAAATGGATCATTTATGTGAATGCATTCAACGTATTCCACTTCTATCTGCATAATATTTTCGATGTCGATTGAATTGAAAGGAGTTTTCATAGCCAGCAATTCAATGGTGGTTCTATTTCAGAAACTACACTCATACCTACTTACTGGATATTATATACTACGCTCCCTGGATAATATTTATATATGTTGTGTAGTTTGGTGTAGTTATGGATACCTACATGCAGTACATACTAGTACACTTGCATTGGACAGAATGTCGTATACGTATAGTTTACGAAACTTTGATATCTTTCTAAAAGTAAAATTTAATAAGAAGGTTGTATGTATTTCTATAAAAAAATAATTCAAAACTTGGTTTTGGATCGGTGGAACTGAAAAATATTTGGCGGTACTATGCTATAATCGTAGATATGTAGTGTTGGCTTCCGAAACCAATCATCCTGCACTAACTACTATTTGTTAAAACATCTGTACAAATACCTGCGTCCAATTTTATTCCATACCAATCGTTCAGGTTTTAATTTCAATCAACATATTGGACAACCGATTCAGCAACAATAAATATTGTTGCTGAATAGGCTGAATAGGTTTTTTTGCGGTCATCGTGTACTTAGGTAAGAGTCATTTATTTATCATGTTCTGAAAGGAGAACATATTACCTATAGGTATAAAGTTTACCTCGTTATTCGTGGCCAATCAAATCAAGGCCATAACGGCTCACGCTATACGGTTATTTTCTAGAGTCGCAGATCTTCTACGAAGATGATAATGAGTCAATTGAGCTAAATCTTATTTGAGACGGGTAATGTTGCGGGCTGTGTCTGACATAGAAACCAGACGGTCGATGAGACCGCAGGACGCCGGTCCGCTTTAGTGCAGGTGCTGATATCAGTTATCATGAATGTTACTACCCATAATTTACATTATAATGTATTTTGATTATTTTACTGCCATTGGTATGGTAACTGTACTGACTTGTTTTTAAGTACGGTTAGCCATGGTCATTCAATGCTTTGGGAAGTTTTATTGAAGACAATATAGAAACAACTTTTATGTTCATATCTGGTTAGGTAAGTAGGTACCTTACATAAATGATAAATATATAATAATAAATAATTATCCTGGACGTTCTCACACACGGCCATCTCACCTTAAACTAGGCGCGAGCCTGTACATAGATATTTTTAAATACTTCCAATCTTATATAGATAATATTAACATCCAGACACAGAACAAACAAGTGTTTTCACTCAGTTCAAACTTTCACACGAAAGTTTGAACTGAGTGGAATTCGAAACTACGATCTCTGGCGTATCACTACCGATTGCGCCAACGGGTCCGTCGATGTAAAGTTAATGCACGGAATTTCCCCTTCATTCACTAGATTAGGTCTATGTAGAAAGATTTTAAAAAGTTTTTAATTTCACGTAAAAATCTAGTTAGCATAAAATTGGACGTGTTTGAGCCAGGTACACAGGCTTTCCCGCGATCCGATGGCCCAGATAACACACGGCCGGCCCACTTCGATGCGCATGTTTGTATGAGCTACGGGTACGAAAATCTACCCTTCAGGTGTTCTCTGTTATTATCACGTACGTGTACTTGTTTTGACTCGGAGGGTCAATAAACTCGAGAAATGTGAAGAGGTCAATATTTTTGTAGCTACGAGTATATACAATATAGATTTTTATCATAATTTTATCGTGTTTTTCCTGTTTTGCGCAATACGTTCTTTACTTTTTGCTCTCGCATGCAATAATTTTGGATTAATTAATTGATAAATATGACATACATATACATTAGATAGTTTGTTCTGCTATGAGATTCTTAAACAAATGTCATCACTAGAATAGAATAGATAGATATTTAATGGTTATTGATTCACTAACCAATGGTCAATATGATACCTACTCGTAGACACATTACATTACTAATATTTGTCTCCAATTATTTGTCGCAATGTTCATTATTAAATTATCAACCTATACATATAGTTAATTATGTTCTAGTTTGTGCCAATATTGTATGTAAGTTTTGAACACTCTAATACAAAATATAGGTACACTCGAATACATTACAAAAAATAAAACATAAAAAAACATTAAACCTGATATGACGTTTAAATAATCTGATACAATACTCCTTTCAATTTCGAGTCCATTGTGAAACTACTGAAATGTGAAATATTTACATTTGCTGGTAGCAATCGATCGGTAATTATTCTGCAATCGTCGAAACCGCAACCACAAATTACTTTACTGCCATGGCTACGAAAACCCTACCTAGAAAATTCAAATAATTACAAAATTCAACTCAGTGCGCACGAAATTTTAATTATTTTAAATTATTAACTCAGGTTTTCTTTTAAAATAATCAAAATGATTTCCTAAATACCTGGCACATGCCATTGCTAGGACTAAAGTCGCAACTCAATTCCATAGTAGGTACCTACCTAATGCAAAAATTACGTTCTACTGAAATAAATTGAACTAATTAGAGAACTGCAGTTTTTGTGTAGTTTGCACGGTTTGTATTTTACTGTGTCTAGTTTATCCTAGTATAGGTAGGTACCTATAGTAAAGTAGGTACTTAAATGTACATTAAAAGTACATTACCTGTACATTAAAAGTACTGAGGTTTCTGTAGCTTACTAAACAACATTTAGTGCAACCACAATCATGTTTTACATTCTGTAGTATAAAAGCAGAGCTTTTAAACTACTTTATACCACTACCATCTGTTGGTTGAGTTTTATTTACACAAATAATAGTCATATCTTTTTACACCGAAGTACCTGTTCGTAAAAAATTATGATAACACAAAACTTAAATTACTTATAATGAGATATGGTTCTTTACTTCTACGTCTTTAACGAGAATGAGTTCAAACATTTTGGTTTAATTTCCAAAGAGGTTTTCCAAAGTCCTGTTAACAGGCACATTATCGATCATTATAGCTTTCTCAAGACTTTTCGCCTTTTATATTAATATAAACCAATTTTAAAATATCATAACGGTGGTTCTCCGTTTTATGCCATATTTTAATGGCACTATTCATCACTCAAGATGTTGAGGGCGCGACTTCACCGTTGGACTTAATTCAGTTCATTAATTTCCAGTCACGAATCGAGGGCCCCACCTCTAACGATACGCCATTACTTTAAAGAGCAATTAGGAAAGTCCGAAGATTAAAAAGCCAGTCTAATTTCTACAGCTATACATCCCTGAATATGAGAAAAATCATTATTATTAGAGGGCATAACACAAAGTATGTTTATTTAATAATCGGATAAGCACAACAAAAGCACCGATATTCTTTACATACATTTCAGTCACTGCATAAAAAGTCCCTGACTGAAACTCACATAAAGTTTGTACATCAAAAATGATACATAAGTGAGCTACAATTTCCAAATAGCAATGTGGGCATACATTGCTATTTGGAAATTGTAGATTGTAGAGTGGCCTGTTCATTAGGCTACAAACAATGATTTTTTATTTTACTTATTAAATATATCTATGGTTACTAATAAATAAATAAAACTAACCTTCACTGTACCTAGCATAAATCGAAAGTACAATCTAAAGCTTCAAAATAAAACAGATTGCTATGCATCACTCTATCGATACTATGCATCACTCATGCAGATTTAAGTGCAGTAGTGCAGTATAGTGCTATCGAAACAATAATTCGTTTCCATTTCCACGGAATTCAGCTGAAGCATTCGCCTCTTTCATCCTCCATGCTTCATCAAAATAAAGTGACAGGTGTATGGGATGGTTTAAGGTTTAAGCTATGTTACGTTATTGATTCCCCTATAACGGATAGATAGGTAAAGAAATCGTTAATTTTTTTGATTTAAGATGATTTTCTGTTTTTTATTATTTATCTCAAAAATTGTAGTATATGAGTTAGTACTCACTATTGTAAGAATGATTCTACAAATAATAATCAAACAAAAACACTATTACTAACAATGCACAAGTGTATACACATTGAAATTTTCACTAAATCCATTCAATTTCACGTATAAGATATACACAGCACTAATGTTGCACAGTACGTCAGCTGTATAGCTACAGATATACTACTATAAGCATGTCGGTGACGCGAACGCACAAGATTTCACTCATCCAACATGAGCATGTCGGTGACGCGAACCCGAACCCATAAGATTTTCCCCTAACAAAAAGTGTCCAACGCGGCTAAAGAAATTTTCACTTCAAAAACATTAAACAAACGACTATAAAAATACAAGAAGATATTGAAGAGGAATAGAATGTTTGGTGGCGATGTATAAAACGCCACAGTAGAAGTGGGATTTATGAAATTGCCTTCATAAATCTCATAACGAATGACCTAAATGCAATGAGAGCATGGTAGCTCCTGTTTTTATTGGTCGGCCAGTCGTCAGGAGCGTTATGGTATACGTTGGCTTAGGTGATAAATCTACGCCACACATATCTTAAATGATGTACTTGTAGTAGCTTATATATTCAGAGTGTTTTTAATGGGCCAGTGTAGGGAAATCTATCTATATAAGAGATAAGAGAATCTATCTACATATTACTAATGGTTTAAGAGTATATGTTCTCCATAATAATTAAAGAACGTTATGTTGATTTCTGTGCGTTATATTTATGATTTTCAGTAGGGAAGAAAGTTTTTTAATAATTTATCAATTCCATGTCTACTAGGTTCGAACTAAACAGTTCAAAAGAAGTTTAAACACAATTTATGTTACTCACGCAATTTACATTGAAATTAGATATGAGTATTTACTTTATACCCGGATTATATTTTAGTTTGGAAATATAACTGATATTAACTAATGCTTATTTTACCAATAACCATAGTTAGGATGCCCGGATGTAGCAATAAGAAGAATAGTTTGAGTGATTTCATGATTTTCAGTCTTAGTGACATAATGTTTCAATTTCCGATTCACGATACCAATTTCCATTCTGCGTCGGCAATTTCCTGTAGGTAGACTGTGTGCAATATTTCGTTGCCTATATGCCCTTGAGTACAAAAAATCTGATTTGTGTTATTCAGCAATGACAATGACAATTCTTGTTTATGTAGCATATTAGAGTACGTTGATGATAAACATTTGGTAACATTTATCTATAGGTAAACCAATAGAACTATCTAATATTATTGATAACACAAGTATGTATTAATAATTCTGTGGTTATACACAAAGCGCATCAAAATCTGGGATAGGTAAATAAACGGCTGATCCAAAATCAATAGTAGCTCGCCTATCAACCCGACTCATGGATAAGTGGATATTCAATCCAATTACGTATGTGTACCGATGAAATTCAAGCTCTTCGACGGGAGCACAGGATGAGAGTGACTTCTGGTTTCATTATATGTATAACCTTTTCGGCCTTTGCCTTACACTATGTAAATGATCTGTTTCACTAAGACGTAGGTACGAGTACCTACTAATAACATTCTTGCTATAATTATAATAGCATTCGAAATAATTCAATCTTCTCCAGATCTTCCATCTACATAATACACAATATCTGCATTGCACACTTTTCTCTGTATACACTTCATTTATTACACACAAAAATGTAGGTTATTTCTTTCACCGGTAAACAGATAGGTACATGTTAATTCTGGAAATCCATTACGGAATTAGCGAGAATATACTAAAGTTGCATGTCAGTTGAGGTAATGTATTTCCGCTAAGCGACGGCTGCCTTCTATTCGCTAGATATTTAATTACTGTGCAAATTAGTCGGAGTAACCATAATCTGTTTAGTGTAGTATATTTCTAGTTGTTTAACTACCTAGAAAATCATTTTTGCTGTTTATGAAGGTTGCGTCAGCTTAATGACTGTTAGGCTCTGCGCAAACGGGCCACCGACCACAGCCACCGGTGGCTGTCGCGCGCTACCGCCACCGTGTCAGAAGCGAGCGACAGCCACCGGTGTTCGGAAGTCGCCACATTTTATAACCCGTCCGCTCCAACGATGGACTCCGACGCGGGAAGTGTGCTCGCGCTTTTGTTAATGCATTGAAATAAATAAATAATATAATATATAACTGCGCGGGGGCTGGAGCAGTTCGACAGTGGCGGGTGTCGGCGTTTTGTGTGGCCCGTAGCGACCACTAGTGGCGCGTCGCGGAGCGAGTGGCCGCCACCGGCTACATGTGTGCGGCGCGTCTATACAAAATATGAAAAAGTTTATGTTAAGTGGCTGTCGCTGGCCACCGGTGGCTGTGGTCGGTGGCCCGTTTGCGCAGAGCCTTACTGTGATTGACGGTATAAAAGTAAAAAAGTATAAAACACATCACATCCTTCTAAATATTGAAAAATTCCCGTACCGTCATGTTTCAAAACTTGACACCATTAACTTAACTTTATGCCAACAACATGCGCCGTAATTGCTGGCAGGAGCGTGCAATCCAGGAATATTAATTTGTTTTATTCGTTATCCGAATACATACGCGCGTTGAATAAACCTAACTTGACTTGGGCTGTCAAATTAATGAAAGAGATCAAAATTGTTTACAACGAAGAAATTACAAGTCCTTGAGTGCTGTTTATTGGGTTATTTATTCAAGCATTGATTCCTTATGGCAAGGCTTCGAGCACGATGGGAGCAAGAAACCATCAGAACAGGCTTCTTAATATGCTTTTCACGCTTGACCGACGATTCTTCAGAAGTGTTTTAGGACTGGTTTGATGTTGATGAGCACGAAGTCATTATTCAATTGATAAGATAAAACTAAGAGACTTCATCTAAAACGAGGGACAATACAAGAGTTTTAACTGTTAATTTAGTACTTAACAAGATCTTGTCAGCAAGGTCATACCAAGTCCTCAGGAACGAGATTTTCCCATAACTAACTAACTAACTGAAACTTATATCGCCGCTTATATCTTATACTCCTCCGCCCATGACAACTGTGACTGACTCTGAATAAGACTCTAATTGGGACGGGGATGGTTAATCCAGTTAACAGAGGGTGTTAATAACATTAAGTTGGTCAATTCGTTAATAGGTTAATAGGACTTGTAGGGACTGTTAGTGATATTTAGTCCTGTTGTTAATAAGAACTAATAAATATGGTTAAGTACTAAGTATCTACTACACATTTATTTCAAACAAAATAACGAAATCGCTATTTACCTGACTAAAATGTAGAAGTGTGAAAGTTGAGTTCTAAAGAAATAAGTTTCACCAATAAGCCCTTACCTAACTAAAGTTTCTTTGTTTTTTTCTTCTCTTGCTGAATTAAAATAGCAGGGTAACGTGATCCTCGATTACGCAACATATTATGGTACAATCAAAAAGGATAAATGTAATTTTCCTTCTGGACAAAACGAGAAACAGCATAAGAGGAAATAAGAGCGAGCTTGTGACGAACTTTATGGATGTATTTTCGCAAGCGCCCGATCTTATTAGAGATTATTTGTTCAATTTATTCTAGGTACTTCTAATCCTCAGATTTATCCAAGTAAATAGAACAGAATCATTACATTTTCCTTTGATTACTATATCATACAAAAAAACATGATACATTTACGATTATTTATATTAAAAGTAAATAGTGCGCACTAAATACTGTATTTATCACTTGCCTTAACTTACGTTTTTTTGTTATTATTTTAAAGAGCTTAGGAGCATCTATTACAAGGAAGTAATAGATGCTTACCAGATTATTTAAAGCTATTCCATTGTTGGACGTTTTATAATAATTATTGATTAAATTAAAACGAACAAGACGTCAGAAAGTCTACTGCACTCGGAAAAGTCAGGAGCCCGCAGCCTAAGCTTACAAGCGACTTCCATTGGACAAAGTTTGTGAACTTCTATAACGCTGAAAACTGTTGCAATGCGTTGAAACTGTAAGTTTCGTATCGACGAAGACTTGAAAAGTTATTTCAACATAACGCGCAAGCAACATTTAAACTTGAACAACAACAATCGTTCGTATATTTAATTTATCATGAACGAAACTATTCTTCGTGTAAGTTTTAATAGAATTTCAAACAGAAATAAATAATTCGCCCATCTAAGTTGCACCACTCGACGAAGGCCAGTGGCCTAAGGTCACGCATCAATTAAATAAATGGTGAAAGAAAATCTTGTAACCTTTCTAAACATTTCTATGTCGCATCATACAATTTTTTGTCAACCAATATCCTTCTCTTACTGCTATTAATAATGGCCGCTGATGGGCTTTAACTAGTGTTAGTAATAAAAACATATTAAAAAAATACATTCGAAAAAAATGTTCGAAACTTGATCATTCAAATAGTATGATTTCGTAGTATGATTTGATGATGTATTATTATGTATGTACAAAATATATCTACGATATCTATATATATAAAAGGAGAAGCGGACTGACTGACTGACTGACTGACTGACATATCAACACAGGGCCTAAACTATAAGGGTTAAAAACTTGAAATGTTTTTTTTTTTTTGTTGCACAGGGATTCATTTTATAACGTAGGGGAGCACTAAGAAAGGATCTTTGAAAATTCAACCCCTAAGGGGGTAAAACGGGGGTGCAAAGTTAGTATGAAACTTTGCCGTTTTTGAAGTCAAGTGGGCAACCTGAACGCGGGCAGAAGTCGTTAATGGGTCTTATTCTACGCGAGCGAAGCTGCGGGCGTTCACTAGTTAGTTTATAGTTTTTATAGCGGCTTATCCATAATTAAATGATAGCACGGTAATTATGGAGTTTGCTAATATACCGGATAGGTTGGTAACGAGGAGCTGAGTGCCCTCCGGTCCCTCGCGTCCCCCGGCGCATTACCGATTAGTATAACCACTCAATTAAGCGATGTCTGTGGCCGGCGCATCGGTTTTACAGCTAATTTTACTAAGGATAGAACCCCTGCGGCTTAACTTAGTACCTACGCCTTACGCAGATGTTCGTTGGAAACGCTGTATCTTGTTCAATACACATAAATAATAACATCACTCCTGTATTTCACTGGAGGGGTGGGCAGAGGTGTGTATACACTAACTTTTCATCAGTTTTGTTTTGGTCCCGAGTAATAGGCGGTGAGCTTATTGCCATACACCGGGCACAAATCCAGACTCCGACTAGGAATTTCAAGTTAGAAAAATCAAATATTACTTTATTATTACACAAATTTAACACTAGAAATAAAGATAAATTAAAACTACCAAAATTAAGATTAAGTAAAATATCTCAATCGCTTATGGGGAATTGTGTTCGGTTTTATAATAAAATACCGGACACAACAACCGGATACAACTTCCTGAAAAAAGTTTAAATTAAAAAGCGTCTATGCAGAAAGCCTTGTTATAAAATAAAGGACTATCTAAGTTATGATAATTAATGGGGTGTAAATAATGAATGTAGTTGGGAAAATAGTAATGAATATACGAGTAGGTGGGAACGTAGAATATGAATTTAAAAAAAAAAGGTTTAAATTATTGGGATTCATATAAATTCGGTTAGTTTTTAGGTCGAACAATTTAAACATACGGGGATAATGGTTGTTAAATGTTGATTAGAATTTATTTATTACCTACCCTACATTTTGTTTCTGTATGCCATGAGCTCTTTGTGAGCCGACCGACCCAACTGGGCTTCCAGGCCAAAGACGGAGAATTTCCTTTTATTTTCGCTGTTCCAGGTGCAGTAAAATGATATACTCTCTCAACTTCCTACGTAAACCCTCCTCGTACAAAGCCTATTCACCCACCCTCGTCAGATGACACATAAATCACTATACTCCTTCATAACTGTTTTCTCACAGCAGCAAGTTGGCTTACGATGTTTGCAAATAAAAAATAATAATTTCTAAACACCGTCACGAATTGCCTTCAGTAAGTTAATACTTGAACGTTCCATTTTATTAACTTTTTAAGGAGATCGTTAGGCATATTGAAAGTATTAAATTAAAAAAGCTGAGTAATGATCAAACAGATTTACAACTCTGCGTTTCGCTAAAGTGCCCTCGCAAAATTATTTAGTTCGTTTCTAGGAACATAAAGCACAGAGTAAACATAATATTTACACTATATTTACACTATTACATTATTATTACACTAGATTGAAACAAGTAGAAAAATCAAACATTTTCTTAACTTGAATGATCATAGTTGACAGTGTTAACTAACTCAATCGGAGGCATCAAATACATTAACTATGATTTTTATTTTGTTATCGAATGATAGTAATGGTTTACTAATAGTAGTTTTATACTGATTATAAAGAAGCTTCTTTCTTTTTTTCGGGACCCGCGTTGGATCTATACCACACAGCCTGATCCGCGTGTCCTAGAAATATACAAGTATAAAATATATATGTAACTTGGACAGCATAAATTTTATCTCGCCAATATGTTCATATGGAATATAAGTTTTCTTGATAATACTGATAACATTCGAGGAAGTCCAACCAATGTCCAGCAAATTTCATAGCGGTCCAAGCACAGACCCTAAACACGCTCACAATGCTATTTTCTTAATTTAGAAATTCACGCGGGCAAAAGCTAGTTATTTACAAATAAATTAAATTCAGAAAGCGCATTCACGCTATCCGAAGTTTGATATGGTATAAAATTAATCCACAAAAAGTCTTAGGTAGAAACCCAAAACAACAAACTATTATCAACTCTGAGAAAGAAGTTTCTTGATTGTGTCGACAGTGGCTTCCATCTTATAGAACTTGGAATGATCGACTACGCTTATCGTACGCACAAGTGGCATTATTGATGTTGTAACAAGTGTTGAAAGAGCACTAAGAAAGGATTTTTGAAAATTCACCCCCTAAGGGGGTAAAACGGGGGTGCAAAGTTAGTATGGAACTTTGCCGTTTTTGATGTTATTCGAATGAAATTCAGTACCTATGAAGGTTTTTTATTGAGTTTCGAAAATCTATATATATATAAAAGGAGAAGGTGACTGACTGACTGACTGACTGACTGACTGACTGACATATCAACGCAGGGCCTAAAGTATAAGGGTTAGAAACTTGAAATTTTGCATAGGAGTTCCTTTTATAATGTAGGGGAGCACTAAGAAAGGATTTTTGAAAATTCACCCCCTAGGGGGGTAAAACGGGGGTGCAAAGTTAGTATGAAACTTTGCCGTTTTTGAAGTTAGTGAATGTCTAATGCCACGCGAGCGAAGCTGCGGGCGTCCACTAGTCATCTCATAAGGGGGTAAAAGGGGGGTGCAAAGTTAGTAGGCATAAAAGTTTTTCGTATATACCTACATCATTTCAATGAAATTTTGTATTTAGGTTATGTTACGTCTAATACCACGCGAGCGAAGCTGCGGGCGTCCACTAGTATGTTATGTGCGATTTAATAAATTAAATGTCACTTGCGGTGAAGGACACATCTGAGGAAACCTGCATGCCTGAGAGTTCTTTGACCAGGTTCCTCTGTCCAAGAACATCAAAAACAAGACAAAAAAATCATTGATATACCTACGAGGTAAGAAAGGAAGAAAGAAAGAAAAAAACATTTCGTTAACATTAACGGCGACTGCTAAGCTAAAGGTTCTGTGTTCGATCCCCGGCTTGGGCAAAAACTAGGTATTGGGATTTTCTTACTTGAAATGCCCGGTTCACAAGTTGAAGAAGTGCAGAAAGCTAGCATTTTTATATAATATTATGCATTAGCAATATGTACTTTAAATTAATAAAATAAAAAAATATTACACACACTAGACACTACCACTGATTTGACACAAAATATAATAATAGTTGGTTACCTGGGTACGATGGCATGTTATCGTCGTATCGTCACTTATAACTTTGAAATTGGTTTGGATTAAGTTTATGTTTCTAGAGATACCATAATTAGTATAATATGAAATAAGATTGAATTTCGACCACTCGGCGACCACTCTCTGTATTCGTCAAAATTAAATAATGACACGAAATTAAATAAATGTGCACAAAAAGTACAAATTTAGTGTGTGACTTTCAGAGCGTGTATCTACCCTTTTTCACTCTTCATATTTCGATGCATAAAATACTGATGAATGGTAATGATAAAAGTATTTTCATACCAATTCTGCGTATTGGCAGACAATAAGTAGGTACCTACCTCATTCGTTTCGACATTCATCGTCCTTATTATCAATGTCATAAGGACGTATCTCATTTGGCAGCTTAACAGCATCACTTATAATGATACGGGCAGTGTCGCAAGTCCCACGGCGGACGGACGTTTGGCTTCTCGCCAGCCGCTGCCGCCGCCATTGTGTGGCTCACTTGCTGGGAGGTGAAATGTAAACTTTACTATTCTCACTGCGGAATAAATATTAAAACAATGTTTGGTAAATCCTTGAGAATCTTAATCTAATTGGGAGCTGAGATGATCTATCGGTCATGGACGTTATAAATATTCTTCCATGATGCTGATCATTCAGTGATGATACTGTTTCTTTATGAAAGGGAAATAGTTTGGTATTTATTAATGTTCTTGTATCAATTTTGTATGGATTTTTGCAAAACTATGCAATATCAGGTAGTATAAAACGTTAAGACTCATCAGACTCAAGACTCAAATAATCGTAGTCAACTCAAGAGATCTCAAGACTCAAGTAATCGCAAGAAAAGGCCATGAATCTTATTATTTCCATACATAAATAATGACAAATAAAAAGTTTCCTTTCGATCCTCCGAACGTGAACATGCCCAAACCGCTCACCTGAGGCAGGGAAAACTTCTAAGGCTTTTTCCCTGAGGAGTTCCATTAAGGAAATTATGAAAGTTCTCCAAAGTTATAGCCTTTGCGTGTAAGTACGGTTTGGTCGTGGTAAAGTTGCTTGTTACTACTAAAGCAATTCGATATAAGTAAGGAATAGACCACAGAACAGATAAAGGAGGATAGAATGGAAATGTGGGCGTGACAGGCGCGCCAACAAGTATGATTAAACAATCATACTTCAACTGAAATCACGCGTGCATACTTTTAGTCGCTTTCGGACTGCGGTGGTGCGAAGAGCTGCACGAAAAATATACATTGCCGGTAAAGTACGCAAGTAATCCACGTGAACACATAGTTCGTGCGCAATGTATTCTGTCCTACAGAATGCGATGACGTCACGATGTTCTGTCGAGTTCGTTCGCAGCGAGATAGTGTTGTGAAAGTATAAGATAAATTTTTCGATAAGTCTTGATCTTGAGTACGTAATTAAAGTAGTTTCAGGTGTAAATACTTAATTTCAAGGAGTAGGTGTAGTACTAAATAAGTAATTTAGTACTAATTTATATTATGTATTTATTTTAGGTTTCCAAAGGATCCTAATAACCAGCATTGGATAAATGTAACGGGTAGAAAATTTGGATCCCTAAAAAACAATGTACCACTTTGGAACAACTGTACTCGATTTTGCGCAACTTTGTCGGAACTCAATTATTTAGCAACATTAGTTATCATCAGATTGTATTATATTCTACTGAGAAGCATATTACAGACTTTACCAAAGCTATTAAAGAAAAATAATTTAAATATAAGATTGCATTAATTTATTGTAAAAAATTCGAATACAAAAGAGTCCCCATCTTTGCTCTGCACAAGTACATTCGTCGCGCAACTGTATATATTAAAACTCTACCTGTGTATTTATTTAAGTACGTACACTCACTCTGAAACTTTTTAATAAAATAAATAATTATAATGTAATTTTTCATGTGAAGATAATAAAAAAAATGCATGTTAATAAGATGTATGGAACAGGCGCAACACCTAAAGGAAGCAAAACTCAAGTTGCATATGTTTTCAGTGTTACTTTTAAAAGAGTCATTTATGGGGATGTAGCATTATTTATAGGTACCTACATAACTCTAAACAAGTTTCAAAATATATTTATCGATAAATATGTTTACATCTCTAGTTGGGTTACCAGTAAATAACATGTAAAATTGCACGATCAATTTTCTCAAATATGCAGTAAATTTTGTTTCTTAACTTTTATTTATTAATTTCACCGCCGTTAGGCATCTTTTGGCTCAATAAAGGTTAAATAAATAAATAAATAATACAGTAAAATAAAATATACTCTATTTTACTAATCTTGTAGTGGTTCAGTACCTACCAGTTACCTTACCTCCGAATACCTCCGAATACCTCAAGAATACCTCACACGGATACCTCATACCTTCGAACCAGTTACCAGTTACCTACGTTGTTAATATGAAACATATACGCGGTCGTCAAAATAGTGTTTTAAATCGTGTAGTATGTATGAAAGAAAATATAAATAGGTGATTTTACAAATAAATTATTCATTCGACAATCGGACAGATCACGAGTTTCATTATGAATCCTATGAAGAACCTCTAAAATCTTATTATTGCACGAAATTTGTGCAAAACACTTACTGGCAACATTAAGTGTCGACAAGGTCAAAA
Organism: Carterocephalus palaemon; assembly: GCA_944567765.1. Classification (NCBI taxonomy): domain Eukaryota; kingdom Metazoa; phylum Arthropoda; class Insecta; order Lepidoptera; family Hesperiidae; genus Carterocephalus; species Carterocephalus palaemon. The sequence goes on along the minus strand of OX155639.1, from coordinate 4,608,453 downwards.
CTTGCACAATTCTACAGCATGACGCGAGCAAAAAGTATCCTTATTGATTTGATGCTAAGGTTAGTTTTGGAAAAATTGCGATTCTCGTGCAATTTGACCAATGGCTGATGAATATTTTATGTAAAGGTAATAATAACGTGTATCTAAGTGTGGGTAACTGGCGACAGTGGTTTTGTTTCAAAACTGACTCGATGGCCTTTCTAACCTCCTTTATCTGTTCTGTGGAATAGACGAAATCGATGTAGTACCTAACGCGTAAGAGCAATACAATTACCAGTTAAGTAGGTAATTACTAGTAGACAGAAAAGATTAAACAAAATCAAGCTTAACAGGATTGTTGGATCGTTGTTGTAGGATTGCCTGGCAAAAAACTGTTGGTTATAGGTGCCTATTACTATTTTCATGAAAAACATTGCACCTTTAAAACTTCAATTCGAATTTCCGCCACTTGGCCACCACCGTCTACCACCACTAGTTGTGCATACATACATACAAAATGCATTAATTATATAATTCTACAGGAATATTTTGGTAAGGAGTTCTAACTAAGTATACCCATTTATCCCTACAAAACGTTTGAATGAGAAATTGCTTAGCGCCGATGGTTACGTACGGATAATATCACTTATAATATTTTATGTTATATCAGACCTTTGTTACGAGTTCTGAAAGGATTTATCGGGCTTTCTTTCTTATTTCGTGCGGCTCAATTCTTCTATATTGATATATACCTATACATTAAATAGTTACGTTTATTACGTCGTGACCTATTCGATACCGTGGTATTAAAGCTATGGCGAAACAGAGGAATCATTATACTGCATATAGACCAAATAGATATAAATGTAAATTTAAATAAGCCTGATAGAAAATTAATTGTAAAACAATTGCAAAAAATTCAATTATATAAACTGACGCCAGTACTGAAAATACCCAATACAAGAATCATATTAAATATTGGGTAGAGTAGAGGCACCAATTAATGAACGGCTAAGCGGTTATGACCAATTTAAATTACTCAGTTATTTCATGACATTGATGTTTGTTTTTTTTTTATAATTGTATGTATTCTCAAGATTTGTGTGATTTAAAAAAAAACCAAATCAACAACTTTCTTTTTTAAATTAATTAAGGTTTTACCCGTATAGTTGAACACTAGCACACTTATTGGGTACATTCTGTACCCAATAATTGAACTAATATTTTATTAGGAAATTATACCTAGGAACTGAAGTTAACTTGAATTATTTTATGTACATTTATCCTTGTCCTTACTTATACTCGTATGTAAATAGGAAAGTGTGTTTGCTGGTTTGTCCTTCTTGTCTACCTCAATGGAATTATGTTTCCGTGAAATGAACAAGAAACTGTAATAATCGTTCGGTTTTTATTAATCTTTGGTGTAGCTTGTCTTTTATGCTTGTGGTAGTAGTTCTAGGTATTATTGACTTGAACATGGACATAATCTTAGTCTTGTCCATGTTCATTTTCAAACACACCCGTTGTGAGGCACTGTTCCGGTCACTAGGTGATCCATTATGTTGATGTCATCCAGTAATTTTGCCAAGAACATTATGTTATTATTACCGGCAAATCAAGACCGTGTCCTTTCCTCTCCGTCAGCTTGAACACGTCTTCTAATGCATACTAAACGAGAAATTAATTTTATTTGTGCCTTCAACTTTTGGGTATGAATCCTTACGCTGAATAGTTCATAATTCCATATTAAAAAAAGTCTTTAAAATAATGAAAACCTCGGGTTTCTGTTCTATTCTACTTATACCAAATCTATTTGTTCACTAGTAGTAGATCCTGAAGTGTAGATACCTCCAATAATGGATACTTGTCGAGTATAGTTCTAGTGAAAACAAACCAAATGAGCCCTAACTCGAGGGCTTGCCAATGTTTCCATTGTAGAGTACCACTAAGCACCAGGATTCAGGGTCCAGGATCCGTTATCATATCAGCTTATTGATCAATGTTTTAGCAAAGGTTTTATTTTCATGAAAGTTCGTTAAATTCGACTTCAAATCAATTTATATAAAAGCATACCTTATACAGTTACCTAAAATTGAAGTCAATAAATGTTTGAAGACACTTAAAACAGTTTTCCTTCCGTGAAGTTCGTAAATAAATGTTAATTTTAAATACATTACATTAAAATTTAATTTGCTATTCATTTAACAGAATAAAAATCAGTTCAAGTGCGCACCTTGGCGTAATTAAACATCAATTTTGTACGAGAATCGTTCCAACGTTCTACTTAGGTAGCTACGTAATTTCTAATTAAAGCCAGCAGGAACGTGTAGCTAGTTAATACGGTTTCGTTAGGTTTACGCAGGATTTTGCGTTAGAGACTGTTATTGGCAAAAGTAAATCCTTAGAGCATTGGAGCTTAATGACGTCAATTTGAATCGCGGAGTCGGTGGGTTGACACTCCGGCGGTAATGCAAATTTCTCCCTCGTGCGATCTTATGGCGTAGTTTCCTGGTGTTATTTGGCTCTAGAATTACGCTGTCAATCAAACACGACTGTCACGACCGAATGAGATATTTTACCGATTAGAAACACGTACAGCCCATATGTCAATGTGATTGGAATTATTCTTCGATTAACCACACCTACGCACCCCTACGATAAGCCAGGGAAATCATTTTAGTCATGTGGGAACGCGATGTGAAATTAAATAAAAACGGTAAAAACCGCTTTCAGTGAGATAACGATTTGTTATTTATTATTTGAAGTCAAGGTGATTTAGACAGCAAGATAAAAGTTTTAGTAAAGGAAGCGCATGCTAGCGTCTATTCGCGTTACATCGTTCTTTATTGATTATTTTTTATCGTGTCACCAGAAATTGCAAAGGAATTTCCTGCTATTTTCCTGTTCGGAGTCACGGCAATATGCTATAAATCTAATAGAAAGATATAGCGGGGTTAAACGGTACACTGAAATGGAAAATTCTTAAGAAAAGAAGCCAAAAGTAATTATTTATTTCTCACTACAATTAATAATGAAAACCAATTCACTTTTATCACATATTTGCTAGGAAATATTTTAACCTACGACAACATTACAATGAATTATACAATGGTAGCAAAAGACACCAAAGTAATTTAAACTAAGCAGATTAAAACATTACTTATGAAATCATAATAATAGGATGTTTCATTCCCAACTAGGTGTAAAATATATATCATATTATTATCAATACACGCTGAATTGATATGATATAAAAAATAATGACCTACTAATTCACGGCAAACGATCCTTAGTAAACTTACTACTAGTAACTTGTAGTTTACTAATACTGTAATATAACTTGATTTGTCGCTGAATCCCCAAGCAAAATATATCCAACTCAATGCTAGGAGTAGGAGTATGCTCACGTCGATATACCTTTTTTAAAATTTTACTCGTTCTGTCACGTCTGGACCGTGTAAAGAACAGTGATGCTTCTGAGATAAGCCACATAAGACTTTAACCACTTAGATTAGATCCTCTAATTTATTGCATGTTATATAATATACCAAGAATAAGGAGGATTATTCAGACCAGACCAGCCAGTCTTTAAATTTGATTAACATATTTGAGTGGTATTCAAGATTGTTTCACTAGAAGTAATCATATATGTATATGTAACATTAGTTACGTCGCAAAAACAATTTATTCAAATCTAGAAAAAAACATAGTTACAAAATAAAATTTCCTTGCAGTGGACACTACAGCCCAGTACGACGCTGTGCGGGCATATCTCAAGGAGTTGGACATCTCGAGCGTCGTGTGGGTCGGCCTGATACGAAGCAACCCTGATGGCGACTTCACTTGGACGTACGTATTTGCATTAGGTACTACATACTTGTTCGTTACACAGATGTCAACAGAGGGATCTTAAACCAAAGGTGTCATTTAGGACATTTCTAAAACAAAAACGATACGCATACTATGGACAATGATCCTGCGGGGCGTAAACTCAGTTGCTCTCAACATTTCGGTCCCAGTCCTGGTGGTCTCCACTGTACGTGTTTTTAAACAAATTCTAACCCCATTTTTTTAGTTTGCAATCACGCGCAGTTTGTACATTATAAAGCTATGAATTCGTAGGGTAATAAGTAGTAACACTTCCTTCAAAAAATCAAAACTCAATCTTAATCAAATTTTAAGACCGTATAACATTACATTAATTAATAAAAAAGAGGATGTGAAATGACATTTAAAATCTATTCTTACAAATAGAATATGGAGGTAATATTTGGTCTGGTATCTCTGACTTAATATTTAATATGTACTTGCGTAAAATACCAATTAGAACTAATTGAACAAACACAAATTATCAAATAATTCCAAAATACTATAGAGTTCCTTATCGTACCGACATATCTTGAATTATTTCTAATTGTATACAATAAATTATACAACCCATAACAAAGGGACTTATTCGGGTTGAGGCCTACTCCCGAGACGGATCAGGGCCTTAATTCAACCAATCAGTTCTACTCGTACTTTATGAATGTAATTCTTGTTCCTAAACTCAATTTCAAAATGTTGTCCCGTTTGTAAACGTACTGCTGTAGCAAATAGGCAGCATAACATAGCATAGCATTTTTTATGAATAGCTTTATTTAGTCATACATTCGTTTTCAAAAAAGAACTTACTTATTTAACTAACTTATTTTTTAACTACTACTAGAACTACTCACCTACTACTACTTACACGAACACTGCGAATCTTTTGTATTTATTAATATTTGTTTTACTATTATTGTCTGTCAATTCCTTAAACCGTTGAATTTTCAATTTTCCCTCAGAATCGAGTCTTGAATTCGATTCCCGGGACTGATGTATCTACGATGTTTGTTAAGTGATGTCTTAATTCCAATGTGTGTACTTGCACACGTATACATTTTTACGAAGGATGTAAAGTTTTATTCGAATTCTCATACCTAATGAATGTGCCAGGGACTACCGGGGCCTGAGCGGTGACGGGTACTGGAGCTCCGCGCCGGACGCGCGCGCCGCGCCGCTGTGCGCCGCCGCCGACCCAGCCGCCGACTACCGCTGGGAGGCACGCGCTTGCGGTGGCCCTACCGTCGCCTCCTTCATCTGCGAATTACCTGGTACGTGTCTAGTTACCAGGACCTTTAGCTCAATAATATCCGTCAGCGTTCGAATTCAAACATTGTACGAGTACTTTAATTTGAGAACACGTCTCCCTGTCGTAAAGCAAGCTTTACAGGTTGCTGTCTGCCTAACGTCATACTTGTGAACTTTTACTTCAACGAACTCACCTAATTCGTCTGTTCATTTTTATCTTCTCTTAATATCTCAGTTTCCACTTAAGAGTATGCGGAGCATTACCCACTTACATATTAAGGGAAACTGAAAAATTCAGCACTTTAAGGTTTTTAAGATATTTTATTACTGAATGATTCATGAATGTCTATACCTATTCATTGTAGAAGTAATCGGCTTACTCACGAGTAAATAAAGTCGGTAACAGGCCGACTATTTTCGCTCAATTACGATAACCATCATCACTCTCACTTTTCCTAAATATTCTTGACATAATCCCTTCACCCCCAGTGCCCCAGTGGGCGCTCACCAGCGAGGGCTGCATGGTGCGCGCGCTGCCCGCCCTCACGGTGCTGTACCTGCCCGAGAGCGCGGCCGTGCAGCTGACGGCCGACTGCGGCCTGGCCGGGGTCAAGCGCGTCCAGTGCACCGGGAACGTGGTATGTCACAGTAAGCTACGTAGATAAGGGGGCCTAGACAAGTGGCAAAACGCTAGTAGAATAGAAGTAGAATAGATTAACAAATGTATGGGATTGACATTCGCTAACGACTAATTAGTCCTTAGCGAATGTCAATCCCATACATTTGTTAATCTATTGTACTAGCGTTTTTGCCACTTGTCTAAGCCCCAAGGCCATTTAACACTTTAACACTAAATTGTAATTGCGATCAAACTCAAATTTTTACCTTGAATAAATTCACCGCAGGTAAGATTCGTACCCACTACCTTCCCAGTGGTACTGGGAGCGCTCTAACCAACTGAGCCACCGCGGTCCTTCACTGGTAATGACTGGCCTCGTGCCCAAGTGTTACAGCTCAAGGCCAATCGCAGCCTGGCGGGCTGACGCGCCTTCAGTTTACTGGAAACGTGACATGATATGAGCCCAGTATGCGCTTGTAAGGTTTATCTTGTCGCTTGTATCTATAGTTCTGAAAATTATGAATTATGAATTATTAACAAAAAAATCTTTGAGTTTGTAAGATTTTTTCATTATAAGGAATTCCAATCTAAAAATATTCTTGGGTGGTACTTTTAAATGGAAATATTTATTCAACAGAATCACGAAGACCTTTTACGAGACCTGTCATGCAATGAAGACGACGATTCATCACTGCCAACAAGTACGTCATCCTGGACAACTTCAGAGATTGATCAGGGAACTAACGACGCCACTATTGAAGATAATATTACAACAGAACATGAAGGCGACGTTAGTACGTGGAATGATATAACATCTAGCCCAGATTTATTCAGACATATATCAGTTGGTCAGAATAAAGTAACAATCCAACAACAAATTGAACTTGGACAAGATAATACAGTTTTGCCAAACAAAAATATTAACTTAGATGTTTCCTTACACAACAACCTTCAAAGCAATGACATACCTAAACATATCGTATTACATAATGATTTGCATTCGGACGATCAGCTGGAAAAACAAGAAGATGAAAAACATATGCAAAATAAATTGCTACACAATGAACTCGCACGATTGGGTAATATTGAGAACATATTTACCCAGCCTACAGATCATTTTGTCCCACCATTAGTGATGGCAAAAGCTAAAGCAAACGATGATATGACTGCTATATCTTTCGAAGAAAAATTAGCACAACAACATATTGAACATGAAATAACAAAGGATTCTAACATGTCTACAAACATTAACTCGAAAATAATACTTGTTGATTCCACTACCGTATCAACAACAACAACGCTTCTGAAAAGTACAACCAACGTAGAAAAAGATAAACATAAAATCAATAAATATATTTTACCGAAAAAATATAATCAGACTTCTGCTGAAATTAAAAGCAAAGTAGAAAAGCTACCAATTAAATTAATCAAATCCACTAAACCAAGCACAATTTCTACTCAAACTGGAACGTCTAATAATGATACTGAAACTACGACTTCAAAATCGGTTGTTTATTTTGACCCCGCAAATGAAGATAATTTATTAGACCTTACTGTTATTATAAAAGAACCCGAATTAATTGAAAATGACACAAATATGAATTTCAATATGTCCGAAACATCTAATATAACTAATAATTATGGTAGTTTATCTAACACAAGAGATAACAAAGAAATAACAACATTAGAAATTGTTACTTCAACACCTTATGAATTTAACACTGAATCTGATGAAATACAAAATATGACACTTAACGATGAAATAATTAAAATTACTTTTATTCATGACGATGATCATTTCGTTTCAAACTCTACAGTATTTGAAATAACTACTAAAATTCCAATATTTAAGGACAATACTGAAGATGTTGTTCATATGAGCTCCACACATTCCAGCAAATCCACAATATTAAATAGCCCTACATCTGCTAGTGATATCGTAAACATAGAAGTAAATAACGAGGTTGTATCATCTCCTTTTTCAAAGACTATGACAAACTTGACTGTAACAGACCTTAATAAAATTAATACACATGAAACGGAGTCTTCCAGAGTAACTTATGGGAAAACAAACACAACATTTTCAACACCAGAAACATTAACTGAACATAAAAAAGAAATTGATAATAATGGTACACCTTCTAAAGTCATACATCACCTTACCGTGAAAGAATCGATTAATGATTTTACTGAATCGGAAAACCTTGATTACGGAGAAAAAAATGATAATGATACCTCACAGTATATTGATGATTTTCAATCACCTTTACTTTCCGGTGCCAATGAACCGTTACACAAACCGAATAGATCAAGGAGACCCCAACAACAAAACAGAATAAAAAAGTTTAATCCATTTCGTATATTAGGTTAGAGAAATCAAAATTAATTTAAATATTTGGACTACCACAGAAGAAATCAAATTATTTGATTTACACAAAACAATCATTATATCGGGTTAGAGTAAGGTAGTATTCAAGTACCATCACTGTAGTATGATGACACAGTGCACTTGTCGTTTTCAAATTGTGTTATAAAAAACATGTTAAGTGTAGAACTGCATCGTGCGTTTTCATTTTCATCTTTCAAAATTATTGATCTTGCGTTAAGCGTTTGCAATATATATTGCCATAAAATGCTCTCAGCGTGTCTTGTCTACTAGTTTGGATGGTTTCTCAGGCAAACCTCAAAGGAAAACGCAAGATGAACATGACAGCGTGCAGGTGTGTATATTGCTATAATTTTATGTGTAATTGCACAATTGCAAACTTAGATTGATGTAAGCACCTACAACGTAATTTCAATTTCAATTCATAACCATAAAATCAAATTATCATAGTTATCTAGATTATTCACATAAATGTAACTTAGTCAATTCTTGAACTTGGAGTCGACATAGCATAGCTATAATAATATGGATTTTGTATGTAATTATGAACGAGTAGATTGTTTGTTGTATTTGTTCGGAAAATATGAAAAGACTAATTGATATTGTTGGTATCACTTGTCAACAGTTTGCTAAAATATTATATGGCAAATTAATGAAATAAATTATCCCATAACTTACCTGAGGCTTCATCTAAGCAAATGCGCTTAAACTTACCGCAAATTAGCAGTTTGATCAAATACTTTAGAACACTGCAGACATTTCTACTAAAGATAAAGTTTCCTGAAAAATTACTTCCATAGCTAAAGAATTGGACGAATCAAGAATCTTGCATGTAAATCTTTTGATTTGAACAGCATAGTCATTTTTGGAATCGAAATACTGATGATGAATTTTAGCGTATAGAATGAATTCTCTCGTTAGATTTAGCCAGAGATTGCTATTTATGAACTTCCTTAAAAGTTTTATTGTTCGTACGGTATGAAAACAATTTATACTTACTGTAAATCCGTCAATCATTCATTATTGTGGAATATTGGTAATACACAGTACGGTAGTCATTTCATCGTGTTTCTTTCTGTTGTAATATTTCACTATTTTTCACAAACGCTGTCGTCAGATTCAACAAAAACAATAAAAGTGATCGATCAGGACCACTGCACTTATACCGTTGCTTAGAAATATTGTTGTGAAATATAAAATCAGAATCAGGACATTACATAAAATTTAGTTGCTAGGTATTAAATGACTCTGATATACACTTTACTCATTAATATATGTAAACGTAAAGTTATTCACAAATCATATCATATAGGTTAAGGATTTTATTAGATTTATCATAAACGATTGAACAGATATTTAAGACTCCGAAAACTTTGGAAGATTAATGCACAGTGAATCTCGTTGAGGTTAAAGCTTCCAAGCACTTTGTAGTTCTGAAGTTAGATGCATACGAGAATACTCGCAGAATACAAATCTTGATCCTTTGTTACGTTTTCATGGTCTATGGTACCTACGATTATGCTGCCCTGAATCTCGATTAGCCTGCTCTAATGTTAATATTGAACATTGTCAAAACAACTGAGTCTTACTGAGTTATTTTATATTCAGAGATTATCGTAAAACGAATTTAGGATTAAATCAAAGTGATTAACGAGTAATCCCAATCGATAATAATCACGCATTTTCTTATGTAATATTTATCTTTAATGTAGTAAATTAGTATGTAAAGACATTTTTAATAAATAAATCTTACGATAACTATTTTTGATTTTTAATCTCCAAGTGGAATCTGGAGAGTGACATAGGATTATTATCCTGGAAATTTAAATCTAAAAATTTCATAGCACAATGCATTAGGCATTTGGAGCCGGTGTTTAAGTCCGTATTCTGTCTGTATACTGTCTCTCCATGTACTCTTTATACAAAATTTTGATTGAACTAGTTAAATATTTTGTCTGATATATCTGTGTATCTAATAAGATTATTATTTTATTGATTAAGAAGAAATCAATTGTTTTGGTATTCATCTTCCTGAAAATCAAACTATTTATATTTGCTGAAAACTTCGCGATTACTATAAAATAACAATAGAATGAATAATTGATATTCTGTGTAGTGGAAAGCGTAGCATAATTTCGTAGAGGACGGAAGTTTTGCGAGAAAATACCAAGTTTCCAGAACACGAACGGAAGACAATATTTGTGGAGTTCACAGTTCTCGTTTAAGTTTTTACACCACCACAGCATTCACGTTTTTTTTAAAATATTTAAATAATTTCATATGATTCAACCACCGTTGTAGCGTCCATAGCCCAATAGAGCTATTGGCGTCCATTCAATGTGATCGAAAGAGTTAAGCAACGACGGGCGCGGTCGGTTTGTGGATGGGTGACCGCTAGTGGCAAAAATTTCATGGACGCTACCATGCTTCGGAGGGCACGTAAAGCCTTAGGTCCCGGTTGTTTTCAATTGTGGAAACGTTAAGCCTTGTCAAAGACCTTCGGGTGGCTTGAGAACATTCGACACTGGGTTGGCCACTAACCCCTCCGCCATAACCAATCCGCATTGGAGCAGCGTGGTGGAGTATGCTCTAGACCTCCCGCAGCAGTGTCTGTGGGGGAGACCCGTGCCCAGCAGTGGAACGTCTATGGGTCGCAGCAACAACCGTTCACCAACCCATGAGCGTTTCACTGCTCGGCTTTTCTGAAAAATAACCTATACGTTATTCTTGATTTATAATTTCCAATCTTTATTTCCTTTTATACCTACCTTTTATTCGGAATTCATATCATGCATCGCCCAGGGTTAACTGGAAGAAAATGCCTTTAGACATTATGTATACCTACTAAAGGTAGGTATTTCATAAACGTAAATAATTAAAAAATATATTTTTTTATTGCGAACCAGCAGTATCTGATGGTTGCAGTAACAAAATTTTTACTTCACTAGTATCTCAGTGAACAGTATTCTAGTGAACTTAACATTTATATATTACTATTATAACTTAACTTATATACATAACATTAAACTCAAACTCTTAAGCATGTTATGAAATTGGAAGTTTACATATTAGTATATTGCTGAACGAACTGCCCAAAAGAATTAACGACCGAAAATCTCGCCTCATGATAACGCATTCGAACAGGCAATTTCTCTTGTACCTTTATTCTCGTTCATAGATCCTAATACTTTATGAATGGAGATAAACGTCCTTTATATAAAGGGGTACAAGGAAACTCGATAGAAGTAATGAGATCGGATGCAGCCATGCGATTGGACTTTGGAAACTTGGTATTATATTCCAATAGACAGATTGTATCGATTGATCGAAGACATTGGTTTCAATAACGAAAGGTGGTCTGTGAGTTCGAAACTGGGTTGGCCACTACTAACCCCTCCACCAATCCACATTGGAGCAGTGTGGTGGAGTATGCTCTAGACCTCCCGCAGATTTGTCTGTGAAAGAGACCCGTGCCTAGCAGTGGGACGTCTATGGGTTACCTATACAGATTTTATATCCCTACTGTACTCCTGTATTCTTTTCATTTTAACTCTCACAGAGTCGTTGTTTCGTCAGGCATTGCAATTCTCAATCGTTAGTTGTATCTCTATGATTGAAATCCAACGGGTCTAATACCAACTACCAATGACAATCATACCATATGAAATTGGTCGGAACATAAGAAATTAATAAATCTATAGGTAATAACTATAATGTATTTTGGCACTTTCTTTCTAGTTCTGAATAACTAAAATATATGTATTAATAATATTTTATGAATGAGTCAGCATTCAACGCAACATTCATCCAGTGCGGTGGACTACGGGCGCATTTTTTACGGAATTTTATATGAAGGCTGATGGATGGTCAAAGTAATTTATAAACATGAGCTGAAGTTAGAGCTAACCATAGTCTGTATGTACGGCGACGTCCTGAAAGGAACTTCTTTTTGCCTGTTTAAAAAGCCCACCGATCCCAGCGCTCCGGGATATTCGTCACACCCGTAAGTCCCGTAACTACACATTGTCATGTAAAAAGTACACATAATAATAGGGCTGCTTTGTCCCTGCGGCTGAAAGAGGACTTTGAAATTGTTATGCTATTCAATAACCAACAACCACAATTCAATTCTACGTGATCCTTTGCACGGGTTGCCTTCGAGATATTATGGAAAATTTTAAGGCATTCAGATTTCCTCAGTATATTTTCCTTCACCATTACATTTTATGATTTACGTACCGCTAGGAATTGAATCCGGACCTTCTAAAGTGCATACATTAAACAGGGACATCCTTATGAAAAGTTTTACGGCCGAAGTTGAAAAGAAACTCTGGTCATTAGAGGTTTTCAAAACTCCAGACAAAAGAATAATTTAGTCCATTAATTAAAAGTTTCCAGGGTTTTATTTACCTACCTCTTATCGTTATTATAAATCATTTTAATTTTGTGAAAAACCTAGTATGCTTATGTAACTACCTAATAAGAGTTTACTTAGTAACGAATCAACGATATATTAAATACGACTAGGTGAGTACAGTACAGCGTATTTTTTTTCCTATGCCGTACCTATACTACATACATTACATCTTAACTTGTCACTTAAGTAATATGTAATAAAATAAATTATTTTTTACGAATTTCATTATTTCTGATTCGGTCACGTAGCGAAATACCGAGCATACCTCGCTCCATAGTGCGTTGAGTTACTCTGAGCTTGTGGAATAGGCCGACGGTAAAGGACCGCCGTATGTCGTATGCAGTATGTTAATCCTCGATAATTTTATCAAGCAATATTATAATGAGCACTGTAACCTCAGACTGTAACCATGATGTGCGGAAATGAATATCAGCAAGTATCTCCTACTAGTATACATATTATTAAATAAGTGTACCTATGCCTTAGTCTTGGCAGCTATGCTTAAGTAATCTTCATAACTAAAAGCTTTTGAACGATGAGCTTTTTCATTTTATGTAAGTAAGAAAGAAAGTAGGTACTATTTAAAGGCGCCGACATGCGAGACGCAGTCAAATGGCAAGCCGGTTTGAAAAAAAAGCTTACCATAGCTAAAGAGAAGCAAGTTATGATAAGCGATCGTCTGCACTACGGCCCCGAGTTGTTTGCGACGCATTTTATGTGCCCCTCCTATGTGTGACATCAAATATTTACGGCGAGTTTACCGCGCGTTCGGTTGTAAATTGTGATATAAGGTATAACCTTTTTACGTCCCAGTGAACGTACATTACACAAGGATAATACTCTCATGCATCAGCAATGAGTAAAAGGGCAGATGATCGACTGTTTAGGTATTTATTAAATACCAAGTGAAAGAACTTGGCTACAACTCATAGACGTCCCACTGTTGGGCTCGGGTTTGCCACACAGCCACAGCTGGTCACTGGTCCATCCAGTGTTGAATGTTCTCAAGCCGAAGAATTGCTTTTACAATTCAAAACAACCGGGACGTGCCTTCCGAAGCACGGAAACGCTCATGAAATTCTGCTACTAATAGTCACTCATCCAAAAACCGACTGCGCCCGTCGTTGCTTTACTCGGTCGATCACATACGATCGACGCGAACAAATGGGCTATAGACGCTTCAATCGGAAGAACCTATTCACCCGAAAAACTTAGTTTTTCGGTAGTTCCTGTTTTTGAGCAATGTGTGTCTTTGTTTGTGTATTTTCTTTTTGCTAGTCCTTAAATATTTATTAATAATATTAAAAGGACCATCCGAATTTAAATGTGCTCAGCTGGTTACAAGACATCAAGAAGACCGTCGGATAATAATTATATTATTAAAACAAAGTACATACACGCTTTAGTAGATAACCGAAAATCGCGATTCCAGAAGATATTGGTCATGATAATGGGAGAGACTAATTATTGCGTTGTCATCCAGAAGATATTGGTCATGATAATGGGAGAGACTAATTATTGCGTTGTCATCCAGAAGATATTGCTCATGATAATGGGACAGACTAATTTTTGCATTGTCATCGGTCCTTGATAAGTGTGCAAAGTTTCAAATAAAGCCGACGTTTTGAAGGGGGTGAACGCACGTTCACCTTCAAAGATTCCGTTACATACATACCATGCTAATAAAAGCGTGTTAATAAATTTGTATAGGTGAATAAATAAATTAGGTCTAAATCTGTAACAAAATATTATGGAACAATTATATACTTAGGATAGGATAGGATTTATTATGGTTTATTTTTAAGATTTATAAGTAAAATGTAATTTAATGAAATGTCATGAAAGGCTTTTTATGTAGACTTGGACTTAGGCAACATTTTAGCCTTATTATTTTCTTTTCTGTACAGATGGGCTATCAGTACTCCGAGCCCAGACTTCGATATCAGAATGAGGCGGGCGGCGACCGACGCACGAGCCTCTGTTCATCCATTATTCAGAGTGATCGGCCCGGCGCGGCGCCATCAGTATCCGATTCGATTCTTGTTAATGGAGATGAAATGTTTATTGACGTTTCCTTCTCTTCGCTTCTCTTCTAAGCCGTTGTGACACTTTTTATATTAAATAGGGCCGCGTGACCGAGATTTTCTGCTGGAAAAAACAACATTTGCATAAATAATAAGTTCAGTTTAGAAGCATTCAGCATCTGCATATTCCTTGCATTCAGCATCGGCATTTACTACGCCGTTGTGAATATTATGGCGAACTTTTAAGCGTAGACTCACAGATTCCTTCAAGGCATTTGACATTAAAAAAAAATTAAAATGCAATAAAAAATATCAGAAATTGAGACACGTAACATAAAATATTCTTAACTTCTACATGCATGCATAAACCGTACATACAAAAGACATAGAAGTAGTCGAATCGCAGATGAATTCCATTTAATGAGGGACTTCACTAGAAAGGTGGAATTGCAAAAGTGTTTAATAACAAATCTATCTTTGGTATTAAACATGTATGCCATTCCATCTACTATCTCTATACATAGTAAGAATAGAAGAACAAATTGAAACGAAATTTGTAAGACAGCTACGACTATTACGATGGACATATTCCTTAAGCCGTAAACAGTTAAACACTGAGCAAACATGTATGGGATACGATGCCAATAGTGCTAACCAGATAAATTTGAATAATCGATTAAGACAATACTCGAGTAAACTCGTCATACCTACTATTGTAAATTGCAAGTGCAACAACCAGTGAAAATAATCGTGTGATCTAAGTAAATGGAAATGGGACGACTAATTTAAAACGTTAACTCCTTATTGTCATCGTAATTGACTAAAATTAGTCGTCAGCCTATTTCCGACATAAGTCGGTGTCTACAATGGTGATGTGAAACGGTCCGCTAGAGGGCCCAGAGGTGATAGTAGTGACAAATAGGGTGATGAGCTCTCTGCCAGTTAAGGTGATAACTGATACCCCCTGGCACTTTCATCAAAAATAGTCTAGGAAATAGTAATCATATTATCAACATTTATCATTTTTTTTTGTGATACAAATAGTTTTTAACAGATTACTACTCATACAGCTCTTTTTTAGGAACAGTTCCTTCTAAATAAGAGCTGAGCTGAACTCCCAGCCCTAAAGACAAAGATCTTTGACTTTTCTTTTAAATTTTCATTCCGGCCCGTCTTTATTAGAATTTCAATCTCAAATTCCCTGAAAGTCAAAGAAGCGAAAGTCCGAGTAAACAGACACTGACGACCCTGTATATTATAATGATGAATTGTTTAAAAGCTAAGTATGAAACAAAGTGAATACCTACCCAATCGCAAATTAGATTCTTTTATTCCCGAAACGGTCGAATTAAAGGACCGACTCGGAGGGAAAACTCGGCCTATACCTTTTACTTACCTGTAATAGGTTTAGGTTTGATGATCGAAACGGCATGCTTTTAATATTCAATGTGATAAATGTTTTTAGAAACTAATATGTAGCAAAAAAACAATGTTAGAAAATTTTAATAACATTTTAATTCTCATAAGTACTATGTCCTAGTTATCTATATAGTCTTACGTTGAAAGTCTGAAAGGACTAAGCTGTGACTAAGACTTCTCACTAAAATTACTATGTATTCATGTTTTTGCCTAATCCTTCGGGTCATGTCATGTTATTTTAAATTTTGGTCAACACACATTGTTGGTCGCCATAATAGTTATTCCATGATAGCAGCAAAAAGGAATCATTAATCTATGCCATGTATTTGAAAATTGTATAATACTTAAAAACTAATTTTACGTCCAATTACTAAATAAAACATTTCGAATTTGAGTATATCAAATAGAATAATAATAAAATTCTGCTCCTTAGATCAATCGCCTCTATAGCAGTTCAGGAGATTCATTAGGAGCTGTGATTATATAATCTGTGAAGTATGCATGGATATAATATGGGCTTTACGTAAAGTCGCATAATTTGAGCAGGCGTGACTACTTAAACCATCCGTCGCGATCGATAATAACCCGGCACCGACCGGGCCCGGCCCACCGGACCGCCAACCCAATTATTGAGCCACTTACTGGAATCCGCAACTCGAGGCTCGATTCCGATGCGGGATGCGGTGAACATGGGAACACTGTTAACTTGCAGGAATTTTAATTGCTGCTTAATTAGACTTGAACATTTGTAATTAATTATTCCCAACTTCACTTTGACTTGAGTAGGACAATTATTTGAAAATGAATGCCTTCTAGATGATATGCAAGCTTTTGAGTCTCTATGAATAAGATTTTAAAATATGACTTGTATCTTTTCTCAAGTCTTCACATACCAGTACCTACTAAAAGGAATTTCTATTAACGCAACCTTTATAATTTTTTTAACCCTGGCAGTTGTATTACCTTAAAATGCATACTAGATACATATACGAGTATGTAGTATACTACATACCTACATCGGAGTTCCTCTCGAAAATTGCATCTCCCATCCACGAAACTGGCGTTAAATTGAACGGTTTTCTCTGATTGATACTTAGTCCGAATAAAGATCGGTAGAGGAGAGAGCCCAATGGATGAAATTAATAGTCAATGTGTGTAGGTATATTTGGGTACTAGTCAAAGATATAATATACATTTTAATTATATGGAGCTCCTATCAAATATCTAGTATACGGATAGAGGGATTAATTTCGGTACCCCATAATTATTCCTAAAATGAAAAGTCTTCCAAACGTGTCAAATTAAATAAATACAATAAGACATCAAGACCCCAAAACATAGAAATTATTTATTTCGTAATCTGTGCCAGAACTAACATTTAGTAGGTATGCATTTTGGTATGCATTCATTGGCCACGTTTTAATAATATACCCTCTGGAATTGATATCTATATATATAAAAGGAGAAGGTGACTGACTGACTGACTGACTGACTGACTGGCTGACTGACTGACTGACTGACTGACTGACTGACTGACTGACTGACTGACTGACTGACATATCAACGAGGGCCTAAACCACAAGGGCTAGAAACTTGAAATGTTGCACAGGGGTTCCTTTTGTAACGTAGGGGAGCACTGAGAAAGGATTTTTGAAAATTCACCCCCTAAGGGGGTAAAATGGGGGTGCAAAGTTAGTATAAAACTTTGCCGCTTTTGATGTTATTCGAATGAAATTCAGTACCTATGAAGGTTTTTTATTGAGTTACGAGAATCATCTCTTAAGGGGGTAAAAGGGGGGTGCAAAGTTAGTATGAAACCGAACGCGGGCAGACGTTGTTAATGGGTCTAATTCAAGACCCCAAAACATAGAAATTATTTATTTCGTAATCTGTGCCAGAACTAACATTTAGTAGGTATGCATTTTGGTATGCATTCATTGGCCACGTTTTAATAAATATACCCTCTGGAATTGATATCTATATATATAAAAGGTGAAGCTGACTGACTGACTGAGTGACTGACTGACTGACTGACATATCAACGCAGGGCCTAAACTATAAGGGTTAGAAACTTGAAATTTTGCACAGGGGTTCCATTTATATCGTAGGGGAGCACTAAGAAAGGATTTTTGAAAATTCACCCCCTAAGGGGGTAAAACGGGGGTGCAAAATTAGTATGAAACTTTGCCGTTTTTGAAGTTAGTGAATGTCTAATTCCACTCGAGCGAAGCTGCGGGCGTCCACTAGTATAGGTATACGAGCAAACTGTGAGTGGATTTTGTCTATCCCGAAACGTCTAACTGTAACTTTTTCTGTAAAAAATTATATTGTGTCGTATAAGTGTTAATAGCTTCTAGAAACGCAGCAATGAAACTATGACCTAATGTCACAACAGATATATTTAAACAAAATTCACATGTTGATATCCCACAAAATGCTTTTCATTTTATACCAGCAATAAGAAAGGAACGGAGTAATGTTACTAATGTTCGAGCAAAAAGAAAGATTATACTTACTACAAGGTTTGCGCATCTGAGCTTTGAGGAAGGCTTTGCGGAAGCAGAATGTTTAACGACCTAGCATTCAGTGTATTCCACTTTCAGGTTTAGCACAACATTAGGCTCGGTTCTACTAGGGAAATATGGTGGGAACCCCGTGGGACAAAAATGACAAGCAATGTCACATTTGAACTGTACTTATCTATGTCTATCTATTACTCGTAAATACATATTACAGGCTGCTCCTCGTATATTGAAGGCAATTTTCAAAGAAGTGCGTGGCAAAGCTCTGCTATAACACCTATCTATCTATAATGTATCGATATTGTAGCATACCCTTTCAATGGATATGATATTTACATGCATTCCTAAAAGTAAATGAACAGTTCCATTCGAATACCAGAATATCGATAATCGTGACATTTTCATGGAGTTCCTGTCATTCATTTCTCGTGAAAGGCAAAATTGAACCATGTGAATAGTGTCATATCGCCATTAGTAGTCGACATTGTACCTATTCGTAAAAAAATCCTATGACTGTAAAATAACCATACTTTCGAAGGTAGGTAACGTAGGTACTTTCATAGTTAAGTATAAAAAAGAAGTCATTTTTCAAAACTCTATGAATCAAAGATATATTTTAGTATATCTTAATTTATTTTCCTTCATAAAATGTACAAGTGTGTATTAAGCCTTAACGTGAGCTGTACACGATACATGAACTTTTAGAGCAGTGACGTTAACGCCTCTCATTAGAAGGCGGGATCTTGCGTTTTCCCTTAATAGCACTCAACCTGGTTACTACTTTGTTTAGTTTGACGCATCTACTAGGTATTTTATCGTCATGCATAAATGCAGGAGCATTTAATTAAAGACGCAAGAATGTCAGTGAATCAATCATCTTTTTAAAAGCTTTTATTTAACTTCACTCGTATGTATGTATGTATGTATGTATGTATGTATGTATGTATGTATGTATGTATGTATGTATGTATGTCCTGGAATCTTGCAATCAATATTTCACCCACTTCCACTGAAGCTATCGAGCTGAAATTTGGCACACATATTAGGTTCCGATGACAATGCAATAATATGGTACTGTCGAACTGATCTGATGATGGAGCCGGAAGATATTAACTGGAACTTCATGATGGAATATCGTATCATAGTCGTGTTTGCACTTGTGGTAAAGTCTTGTAATGAACTTTGACCACGATTAGGTTTCAAGGTCAAGTTATAAAAGCTTTTTAAAAAAAAATTTTTTTTACAGTATAATTATTTGACCTAGATTCGTCCAACATTCTGACCGCGACTGATATTATGAAAATTACAAAAATTAACGAAGTAACCTACACAAGACCTCTTGTTATAATTAACCAACTAGCAGCGTATGGCAGTGGTTTAAAACACGATAATTTGGGAAATGTCGTGCAGGTCCGTTATGCAAAGAAGAACTATTGTAATTTAATTTTTCTCCTCATTGTCGTTGGTGGGCGATGGATTTTAACGAAAAAACAGCATTATGTGGGCCATTGGAATATACCAATTAAGTTCACTTTAATGTTCCTGATCTGTCATGATTTAATCCTGAACCCCATGAAATTATTGCTGACATTAACGCCGAGCAAAGACAGATAACTGTTATTCCTGGACAAATGTACGGCTATAAAGACTACTCTGATTGCCGACTCATTGCATGCCGATGACTGTCATTCAGAAAAAGCATGTATAGATAAACTACGATAAGATTGTGCGCCCCTCGAAATTACTTTTTCAATGTGTGTAGTCACATCCTTACGAAAGAGTTTGTGTATAGTGACAACATACATAAAAGAAAATAAAAAAAATACATATAGTTGAACATAGAACCTCCTCCTCCTCCTTTTTTCGAACTTAGTTAAATATTATATACGCATCCATAAAGAATATGAAATTACTTCATAAGCGTGTACCATGTTATGATCGATTACACGATGTGGTGTAACACTTGTAAGTATGTGGAGGAGACTGAATCCAATCCAAATACTGCACAGACTACGACGACGAGCGAGAATTTAGGTATCAATCACGTAGGAGAATCAGATTCAGAAACAATTTTTCTTGTTATATATTAGGTACATGAAGTTTCTATGTGGGTCAAGTGATTTGAAATAAATTTGTATAGATACATTATAAAATTTTCATTTTATTGAGAATATTAGACACGCAAAGTATTAATATTTGAACACATATAAATGTATTCATAGTTTTTGTGCAATTAGTAAGTACTTATTCCTTAATAGTTGTGTGAACTTGTGTGTATAAAGTAATTACTTTCACACATCATTCAAACGTTTTGAATTGTGGAGGGGCGCGCCATGTTATCATAGATCATCTCTACAAGCGAAGCGAAGACTCTATAAACTATGTCTCTACGTAGGTATTTTACATAGAAGTAACGGTCAACGATTAAATTAAGTATGATTTATCATATAAAGTATATTATCATTTTCTCATTCAAAATTCCGATACCGATGGAGCGAAGTTACCTTAAGTACATACCTTACTGAACGACACTAAATTTAGTTTTTAGTCCTTATTCAATTTTTTTTTTTTTTTTATTTATTTAATAATTTATGTACACACTTTAGTTAGGAAATCGTTACAATATATAACACAGGAAGAAAATGGTACAAGGGTACTACTTATTTCTTCTGAAATTTCTTCCAGTAGACCCGAGACAGGAAATTTGTAACAGACGGTAGATCTAAGCATGTACATTAATGCATGTGAATCTTCAATACATAATATAAATAAATGTACTGTTCTGTATGTCTTGGTGTGCAATAAAGAGTTAATAATTATAATAATAATAAATTTCTGTATGCACAATTCGCTCACTACCGCTCGCCACGGTACCTAGTAAAATTTCTGAAGTTTTTGTTTGTGTGTTTTCATTTACACTAATTTAAAAGCCATCTTTCTTAGTAGTCTCAAAGCAATGCATCTGTAGTCGACCTCTAACTGAATAAAATCAACCAAGTACTTACAGTCACTAACAGTCCTTGCCATCCTCATACCTATTTATTAACAAATTAAAAACCGGTAAAATAAAACTGTTATAACGGAAAGTACAGCGCTTTTAGAAATACATTATGGGCTTAAAAGCTTCGATATATTAACGTTATACATATATTATGTTATCAACATAACAGGGTTACGGAACATTACCTATCTCGTTGGTTCCCAAATGGGGCCGTGGAGTCGAGCTTTATATCGCTATTACTTTTTTATAGTTAGGTATCAGACATACTTTGCAGATATTCATTGTCATAAAATTATGTTGCTTTTTAGCAATACATGAACTTCAGAATATTAGGTTTAATGTCAGATTCAATGATTTGAGAGTCACTTAAACATTAAACTTAAGTTTCACTGATGACAATGTTGGCACTATAGATAATATATTATACTTTATTATACTGTTGCCTGCGACTTCGCTTGTGACATGGCTTATGGCACTTGGTTATTATGGAGCTTGTAGCCTATCTAGAATAGAATAGAATAGAATAGATTTTTATTGGACAGAAAATATTACAGCATGTTTAACAATTTTTTGACATAAAATAAACACTTTAAACAATAATATCTATTCATTAATTTCTTATTAGGTACCTACACCAAGGTAGTATAATTATCTGTGTCTGTCCTTTGTATCCAACTATTTCCTTTTGTAATTTTTCGTAGTTTAAATGGGCTGACCATTTGAAGTAGGCACAACAAAAGTGTGTAATCCTTTTACACTCGGCACACACCCTGTTGATACTTCTCAAGTTACCTGCGCCATAGACGAAGGTAACGTAACATTTTAGGTAGGTATTATACTTAGCATCTACCACTAAGTCTTCATTAATTTATAATAATAATACATCTAGACTAATCTCCCATACAAACTTAGTTTACATATTCTACCACCTAGTTAGTGATTTTCTAAAAACATAGAATAAGGTCATCCTACTTGTTATACATCATCCATCATCCTATTGTTGGGGGGGGTGTTGTCGCAGGGGGGGGTGTTGTCGCACACGTCCGTAGGTAGCTAACCCAAGGCAACCCTACACGTCCCTCCCGGGTGGTGCTAAGAGCGACAACAACAGTACAAGAGATGGGCAGCAGCGTCTCTCAGCAGCGTACTTTTAATTTAACTGCGGTCACCAACTCGCACTAGCCAAGCGCGGTGACTATGGCTACAACCCCTCATGTTAGCACAACCAAGGCCCCGGCCCCCAGTCCCCGGCGGCCCTGCTATTCCTGGCTACGGTGGCGGCCATGGTAACGGTAGGGCAAGGGGTGCTAAAATCCCCGGCAGACGCCCGGCCACCAATATTATAGCTAAACGACCTTTGGCCCTGGCAACATATAACGCCAGGACACTGAGGGCCGATGAGAAGATATATGAGCTGGAAGAGGAATTGAACAAGTTACACTGGAGTATCTTGGGGTTATCCGAAGTCCGAAGACAGGGGGAGGACACGGTAATCCTTGGATCTGGTAACTTGTTCTTCCACCGGGAGGGCGAACAACAGTCCCAAGGTGGTGTCGGGTTTCTCGTCCACAAGTCCCTCGTTAACAACGTAGTGGACATCGGCAGTGTGTCGGAAAGGGTAGCGTACCTTACACTCAGAATATCGAAACGGTATTCGCTGAAGGTCGTACAGGTTTACGCGCCGACATCCACACACCCCGATGAAGAGGTTGAGGTATTGTATGAGGACGTCAGTAGGGCCATACATACCTCAAAGACTCATTTCACAGTTGTGATGGGGGATTTCAATGCAAGGCTAGGTGCGCGAAATGGTGAGGAGCAGAAGGTAGGGCCTTTTGGATCTGGACGCCGGAACCACCGAGGCCACATGCTTGCCGACTTCTTGGAGAAGGAGAACCTCTCTATGATGAACTCCTTCTTCAAGAAGAAAGAGCACCGCAAGTGGACTTGGATCAGCCCTGATGGTTCCACTAAAAGCGAGATAGACTTCATTCTGGCAGACAAACGGCACATATTTAAGGATGTCTCTGTGATCAACAGGTTCAAAACCGGTAGTGATCACAGAATGGTCAGAGGCACCTTAAATATCAACGTTAAGCTGGAACGGTCACGCCTGATGAAGTCTATCCTCCGCCCAACACCTGTCCAGATTCAGGGCTCCGATGACTTTCATCTTGAGCTCAAAAACCGTTTCGCGGACCTGGAGAGCTGCGTTTCTGTGGACGAAATGAACAAGAGGTTCGTATCAGTTGTCCGAGAGGTTGGGTCTAGATTTTTCAAGACCCCCTCTAATCGTAAACCTCAAATTCTCTCAAAACATACTCTCGGTCTCATTGGGAAAAGACGAGATCTATGTGTCCAGTCGCCAACCTCCATGGCAGTGTGTAGGCAGCTCAACGCAGAGATCTCGAGCAGCATGCGACGTGATTGGCGTTCATACAACACCAAACGCGTCGCCAACACAATCGAGCGGAACAAAGGCTCCAAAGTGTTCGCTCGAGATCAAAGCATTGGGCAAAGCCTGATGACGAGGTTGAAGACCAATACCGGTACCATAGTATCGTCCAAACCCGAAGTTTTGAGAGAAATTGAGGATTACTACCGACATCTATACACCTCCTCGCAAGCCCCAGCTATAGCTGGTGCTCACGATAAGCGAGCCAAGCTAACCCGGCACTACACCAAAGATATCCCGGACGTCAGCCTGTACGAGATTAGGGGGGCTCTCAAACAACTAAAAAACAACAGGGCACCGGGAGATGACGGAATCACAACAGAGCTGCTAAGAGCGGGCGGGAAACCCGTCCTAGTGGCTCTCCAGAAATTGTTCGATTCCGTCATCAGTAGTGGAATCACCCCGGAGGCGTGGCGCAAGAGCGAAGTGGTATTGTTCTTCAAGAAGGGCGATAAAACCCTCTTGAAGAATTACAGGCCTATCGCACTCTTGAGCCACGTCTACAAGTTGTTTTCGAGGGTCCTCACAAATCGCATAGCGCGCAGGCTTGACGACTTCCAGCCTCCCGAACAAGCCGGTTTCCGAAAAGGCTATAGTACCATGGACCACATACAGACACTGCGACAGGTTATACAGAAGACCGAGGAGTATAACCAGCCGTTATGTGTCGCGTTTGTGGACTATGAGAAAGCCTTCGATTCTGTCGAAACCTGGGCGGTGTTGGCGTCTCTGCAGCGGTGCCAGATCGACTATAGGTATATCGAGGTGTTGAAGTGGATATATGATGCCGCCACTATGTCAGTCCGAGTACACGACAGAAGCACGAACCCCATCCAATTGCAGAGAGGTGTCAGGCAAGGGGATGTTATCTCCCCAAAGCTTTTCACCGCTGCATTGGAAGATGTGTTCAAGCTGATGGAGTGGAAAGGTCGCGGCATCAACATCAACGGAGAACGCCTCACACACCTTCGATTTGCCGATGATATAGTGATCTTGGCGGAATCGCTGGACGACCTCAACACCATGCTAGGAGACCTGAACAGCGCCTCGCAACGGGTGGGTTTGAAAATGAACATGGACAAGACTAAGGTCATGTCCAATGTGCATGTCAAACCTATACCGGTTGTTGTTGATGGCGCTGCTCTTGAAGTTGTTGACGAGTATGTTTACCTGGGACATGTGGTCCAGTTGGGTAAGTCCAACTTCGAGAAAGAGGTCACTCGCAGAATCCAGCTCGGCTGGGCAGCGTTCGGGAAACTACGACATATCTTCTCATCCAAATTACCTCAGTGCCTGAAGACGAAAGTATTCGAGCAATGTGTGTTGCCAGTGATGACATACGGATCCGAGACGTGGTCCTTTACCGTTGGTCTGATCCGCAAGCTCATAGTCGCTCAGCGAGCTATGGAGAGAGCTATGCTCGGTATTTCTCTACGGGACCGGATTCGCAACGATGAAATCCGTAGACGAACGAAGGTTACCGACATAGCTCGCAGGATTAGCGAACTGAAGTGGCAATGGGCAGGCCACGTCGCTCGACGGACTGATAACCGTTGGGTAGTAAAAGTCCTCGAGTGGAGACCGCGTCTCGGGAAACGAAGTATTGGCCGCCCCCCGACGAGGTGGACTGACGACCTGAAGAGGACAGCGGGAAACCGTTGGATTCAGAGGGCGCAGGATCGGGAGGAGTGGCGACGATTGAGGGAGGCCTATGTCCAGCAGTGGACCCAGAAAGGCTGATGGATGGATGGATGGATGGACTTGTTATACTGAAATCATCGTTTAAAAATTAAAAATCACTGATATAAGAAACCTTTGGTCCAATATCTTAATGCCTGTGAATCATCATTACATTTTATGATAATTAACAAGTAGTTATAGCAAACATTTAAAATTATAGCATTTTATGTTAATATTTAAACACCATTACATAACATAATAAATCACGCCTGTATTTTCAAGAAGGGGTTGGCAGACTTGTGTATACATCCACTTTTCACTAGTTATTTTTAGATTCCATGTATATGGTGGTGAGCCTATTGACATACACCGGGTACAAATCCAGACTCCGAGTTGCTACCGGCTGCTACAAACTATATTTTATGATATTAAAATTTATATTTATAATACGGCTGACAACCCTACCACTTGACCAACTTACTAAATTAAATAGTCGTACTGGGGTCATGTTTAAGACGAATATATTTCGTTGAGTGTAATAGCCGTAAATAATAATCTCAGATCTCATAATAAAGCTTCTGTAGCTGCGCGTAATACTTCGCAGGGACACTTGACGAGGGTCTACGCCAGATTAAAAGTTTGATAAGTCACACAAATTTTACGTTAATATAACGACAAGGTAATCTGAGCCCTTAATACATTTTCTTTCTTATGAATGTAAAATTTGCACATAGCCGGAATGTACCTAACATAAGACTTGGAGATATTAAACCACATAGTGGTTATAAATATGTATAGAATTACCCGCGGCTCCGCCTGCGTTAAATCGTTTAGGCACCGTGCAGAAACTCTACCATGAATAACATAAAAATATCTAGCAGTTTTTGACGGTAAGCTTACCGTGAAAAACTGCTAGATGAGGCCGTTTAAACCCGAAACACACTTATGTTTTTAACATTCTAAGTTTAAAGTATTTTTATTAATGTTATATAATAAATCGAACACTGTCTATGTTTAGGTATACAAAATAATATTCTAGCAAAATTAAAGCGACGGATTTTTATTTAGTTTAAAATAAAAACCAGGAAGAATCGATATTAGCCAAGGAAATAATACCTACTTAAGAACATGGACATACCCACGATATTGATGGTGTTGTATCAATGATAGCAAGAGCAACTATCGAATCAAACTACAATTGCAAATGAAACGGGCAAATCCATTAAAGTGCTACAATCAGTAAAAGTTAAAGAAAAAGCTTTTTAATTTTGTCTTTTCAAGTTTCGCTTTGTGAATTTGACTTTGTAGCTTGTTTTGAGATCGCTTGGAGCCGCCGCTTTGTCACCTAGTGTTATATTTGCCGCCATTTCACTGCTCAGAGTAGACAAAGACAACAACAAAAATAGGCAAGTAACAACTTGAAGAAAGAAAACAGAAAAAATAAATATAATTAAGCTGATGTCGTCTTTCAGAGCGTGCAGCTCATTATGAAGGTCGCTTAAACAAGCGTAATTTCCTGCATCGCTGCGTTATCCTCTTTGTGCATACACCGTTTTACGAGTACTAACCCTTTGGCCACACTAACCTACTTGCTCGTGAGATCTTAGTTGCGCTTTTGCGACCAACTTATGTGGATTATGCGAAGTTGCATTGTGTTGCCTGTTATCAATTATGTTGTGATTAAGTGGTGAGAGACCAGTGGATATCGAACTCGCCTTTCTCTCAGGCTGTAGGTTCAAATCCAAGCAGTTTTCTAAGTAACGTGCGTTTTAAGAAACTGGATTTCATCTGGTGTGATGGGGCAGGAAAACTTCGTGGGTAAACCGACATGCCTGAGATTTCATAAAGTTTTTGAAGGCATGTTATTTCTGCCAATTCGCACTTGGCCAGTGTGCCCATCAGTGGGACAAAAAGTGATCGTATTGGTGGTTGTCTGTGACCGTACGCTAGCCTGCTAGCGTAGCGAGCGTATTATACCGAAGCTTAAGTTTAAGAACGCTCGTCGTTACCGCCAAGTGCCGTGCTCGGCGTTGAGTGCTACATTCGTACATGAGAGCGGTCATTACGTCACACAAAGTAATGGATACGACCTCTTAGAGGGGACGACTCACTGGTGGAACTCACTGGTCGCGAGGAGCGACCCGTGCCATGAGTTTTGGAGCATAATCTGCCTCACAGCTCGAGTGTCATTCACACGAGAAATCCCTCAAATATAGATTATAAAGGTAGATATATAGATACGTAGCAATAACAACAATGACCTAATACGTATGTATTTTTATGGAGCCCGTGATTATGGTTGCAAGTGCCTACTAGTTTTTTTTTTACATATCACACACCCCAACCTAGGCGCGAAGCTGTATTAGGGGTGTCAGAGACTGATATACATGCATAGATTTTAAATAAATAATTAAATAGATAATATTAACATCCAGACACAGAACAAACACAAGTGTTCGTCACACGAATGTTTGTCGAATGGGTTTCGAACCCACCACCCCTGGTGTGACAGGCAGTGTCACTACCAACTACGCCAAATGTTCGTCAAATGTTCACGAACTGTTGCACGAAATGTCCTTTCATCAGTAAACTACTTCGCGTGACAATGTCAGTTAACTGACCTTTCATCAGTAAACTACTTCGCGTGACAATGTCAGTTAACTGATACCACAGAATACTTAATTGATACCTCAGAGCAAAGAGACCTCTAATTGCAACAATCATTAACTAAATGACTTGACTTGAAAAATCAAAAGAACACCTGTTGACACGACATGAAATCAAGTACGCAAGCACTGCTGTACAGAATCATGAATCATAGAAGAATATGGCTTATTACTTATTGCTACTGAAAGGACACTAATGAAAGTTAGTGTATTATTATAGTAAGGTAAGGAATAAGAACACATTGCTTAAATTACTATTGACGATCTGGCTCAGTTTAGCCTAAATGAAGATGTCTTGGAAATTTTTCAACAGTGATTTTGTGGTGAATTCTTTTTCCTAAACCATTCTTTCTACGGAATGTACTGGAAAAAGCAGTGATAGACCCATGAATGTCGCTTTAAACGAAATAGTATTTACATAGTAATATGTAAATTGTTTTATTAGTAACATCTACAATGAAATTATATACTGTGTCACTGATCACAAATGACCCCAGTTAGTGTTGTATGAGAATGTAAAGCTGTGCCATAGGGATTAATTACAAATCCGTTTGTTTTGCCAAACTACATTCTGCACAAGTTGCGGAGAACTATGGAAATCCCAAATCCCTCGTAAATCCATCTAAGATTAAGGATGGGTTGTTACAAATCATTCGTGATTGTTGTGTGTAGTCCAACTAACATTTATAAGCAACAAGCTTTCCCCGCGGCTATGTCCGCGTTAAATCGTTTTGCGTGCAGAATAACCTTTAGCATCTAGGATGTTTTAAAATATCCATACTAATATTATAAATGTGAAAGTGTGTTTGTTTGTTTATTTGTTTGTTTGTCCGGCTTTCACGTCGCAACGAAGCTATTATACGGCATGGTTTTTGTGTGTGGAGATAGTGGGTAGGGTGGAGAGTGACGTAGGCTACTTTTTACCCCGGTAAAACATTCCCATGGGAAGATATCGATGTTTTGTTATTTGCTAGATATTTAGTTCCGGATGTTGTTAATAGATGGTGTTAGTAACATTCATTTGCAAGTTCTTATCTTAGTATCTTATAATCATGGAACTGTCACTATTCATCCACCACAAATGTGTCATGTATGATAAACAACTCATTGTTAATTCCCTTTGATCACGCGGGCGGAGCCGCGGGTAAAAGCTAGTAAGAAGTATATGTATTAGCATTTATTGTATGCAAGCTACACCAAAGATTACAATTTTATTACAGATTACAATCTAGCTTCACCCACAGTTCGGCCGATCATAATTTGAGATAGCCATCGATCGATTTAAAATTGATCGATATTTAATTATAGACTTGTAAATTAAGGAAATCGTCTTCACGTAATCCCGTTTCCTCCTCGAAATCTGGACCGATTTTCATATTTCTTTTGTATTTACATATAATAGTAATAATAAATAGAAGACGCTCGCAGCTTCGCTCGCATGGCATTGCGGCAGTTTGGTTTATAGTTGCTACTCTACTCATGAACTTTACTGGACATAACTGGAGAAGGTTCAACTCCTTAAAGTTAGTCCTATAGATATTAATATGAAGACATTATGTAATAAGTACTTACCATAGATCTTAACCTTCAGTGAATAAATTACAATTTTGATTTAGTTCCTTCATCAATCATAAACGCGTAAAAAACAAATTTCATATTAAAAATGAGATGAGTCAGTTTATAAATTGGACGTTTTGTGTAAATGAGGCAGCAATAAATATCTGAGAATTTCCCTATCTCGTTTATCACTCGTTTTCTTTGAATGAAAATAATCCCTCTCACACTCTAAGGATAACTCTCCTCAAATTTTATATTAACATGCCTTGCCTTCTTGATATATTGTTTCGTTCAGTTTTTGAACACTTAGCAATATGTAATGTTAATGAAGGTAAATTAATGTTATGTAATTGTGAAATTAAAAATTTTACGCGAGCATTCCTTCACTCGGGTGAGACGGCCCCTATTTGAAACGTCAAAAGGCAACTCTAGTTGCCTGGACATTTGAGTGGCTAACGAACTGTACAGAATGTTCTACCACCACGTATCAATAAAATTACGTTTCTAAGAGTTTGTAACACCTCAACATCACCTGCTTGTGTATGCGAAAATAATATAAAGGTGAAATTATCGTGACTAATTGAAATTTCAATCCGGCTACACAGACCCTTGTCAAAACCTGTCCGTCTGAAGTGTCCGTCTAAACAATCTAAAGTGTCTGTAATAATTGTTTATGGCTCTTGCAAGTAATGAAGCAGAACGATTGACGGTATAAAAATATTGTTCAAAAAATATACGAGACTGTTACGATAGACACTAAGTACCTAGTACCTACCCTTGAAATCCTTGAAATTGTTTCACCAAGCTTTGAGCTACTTGATCCCGGCACTCGACAACAAAAAGTAAAAGCTACAAGGAATAAGTCGCATAATAACTACCTAGTAGCTAATAATCTTTGCCTTGAAATAATTGAGAGTTTTTACCTCGGTTGAGAGACTCAGCCGTTACAAGTTTCCAAGATTAATGAATCCAAAGTTAAGTAATGTGCCTTTTTGCAAATTCTTCTAATACTCGTACAAGGTCGCTTAGTAAGCCATTATCATTAAGGCGGTGGTAAAAGGGATGGTGGTAAAAGGGATTAATGATAAGATGATTAATGATTAATTTAACGAAGCTATCGGCCACCTCTGTTAGAAATCCCAATATATTCAACAATAATATTTCACCATCATCATCTTAGCATCATAAATATGATATATGTATATGGAACCGTAGATGTTAATAAGTTTTTTTATGGCCAGAGGAAGAGAGGAGGATTGCAATGTGCCCACAGTGCTTTATTATAAAATTTGGAAATACTACTTTCTACGTTGCTATAGAGTCTTCAAATCACAATAAAACATTTTACTGTTATATTTTTATAATTATATTTAGCCTGACGAACTAGCAGACCGGCCTGGTAAAGTGGTCAACGTCGCCTATAGCATAGCATGAGCAACAGAGGAATCGTTTTCGGCGATTTATCGATGTTCGAAAGTACTATCATATAATTATTCATTAAAATAGATTTCAGCTTATCTTCTAGCATTATCTATGCATCTATTAGAATGGTAATTATTTTTATTCCAAGAATGTAACTAGACTAAATAGTCTATTAGAGATTGTTACTAAATAGTAAATATCCGGAGGAGGACTAAATATAACACAAAAGGAAAGAAGCGATTATTCATATCAATAATTATTTTGAAGAAATAAAATATTTAATGACAATAATGTATTTCGAAGCAATAATAATTATAATTATACATATGCCTGATCATTTATAATTTATTGTAGGTTCATTATAGACTATTGAAAGTCTCCTTTCACATTCCTCCTGGCTCGTATAAAAAATTATACGTATAAAAAAACTAATAGTTTTGTATTCGTAAGTGGAGGTACGGTAGTGCCGGAAAACGCTATGGCGTCGCATACGTCACTTAGCACTAAAAGACTTTGTATCCTGCTTTGTGTGCTGCTGTCTTCTATTGCCGTCTAAAAGCTGTTCCACTCTTGTAGCCTAGATTTTCAAAAACCTATGAGTATGTATGTCAGATATGTATGACAGACGCAGATGCGTCTGTGGGGGAGACCCGTGCCCAGCAGTGGGACGTCTATGGGTCGCAGCGAATGTATGTCAAGAGATTAACAACATTGATTGGCATGCGCTCCTCGGTAAAATTACTAATTGTTACATATAATTTTTTTTTAATAGAATAATTTAAATGTTCAGCGATTCCTACAAAGTATTCGAAAATATATTTTTTTTTAGTTAAATCTGTTAAAGTATCTCTGTACGGCCTAATAATATGTCTAGCAGTGGACCTCAAAAGACTGATGGCGCGATGGATGAACGATTGTATGTATGTACGTTTCTACTACTACGATTCTTGTGTAATATTTTATATTAATTTTTTTGTTGGTATGATCTTAGATAAAGCAATCGCAGCCTATGTTAAACAGGCGATCAGACAACCGTTGACACAAATAATAGGATTTTCCAATGTCAGTCGGGCAGTTAAGCCTTAAAAGAACGTATGAAATATATATAATTCGTGTACTCTAGCAGCAGTAGTCGTTTTGTAGGAGAAAATGTGGGAATAGTGAAACACCAACTTGAGAATTTATCGGGCTGCGGAATGTACGGCGAGTGATTCAATAATTGCCAGAACGATGGCATCTGTAGTAACATTCCTGTGTGATTGAACATTGAGCTTCCCTCCAATGACGTACTAATTTTTAGTAGTAATTAATGTCTTGATGAGGAACCTGGCTTAAGTAATTTAAACAATTTCAATATAAAGAAGAAAAAAATAATTTGAGATTTCAGACCAATTATAATTATTTTTGATAGTTTTTTCACTATAAGGGTACCTAAGATACTTACTGTGTTTAATAATCACTATCTCTACTAGAAAATTAAATGTGAAACATCTTTAAGCCTATTTTCCACAAGCTATTTAATTTTATTATGTAGGTAGGTAATCCTATTTCTATCGTGCAACGCCATCTCTCTATACGTGCATGTCTATCGCTTACCTACACACGTCCCGAGTACATGCAAGGTAGATTAATTAAATTGTTAATTCAATCTCAGCAAGACGCACTAATTGCTCGTGGCAGTTGGGTCGTGAAACGAAAGAGCAGGGAAGCTAAGCAAATCAATTGGATCGTTAGAACCTGTGCTCACTGGATTGCAAATATTGCAAATAGGTATTATTATTATAAGCACATGTGCTAATTAAATAACGAAGTGATAAAATAATTTTTTTAAACGGAATCTTAATAATACGAGGAAAGATATAAAACATTTTATTTGTACAGATAGAGACAACAAATTACCTACCATGTAGCACCATCCTTCCGCTACCACATATGACAACTGTGACAGGATCTGAACACTTATAGATTGGGATGATTAGACGTTAAGCTTTGTTGAAGACCCTCGGGTGGCTTGAGAACATTAGATATTGCGTTGGCCACTAACCCACCAATCCGCATTGGAACAGCGTGGTGGAGTATGCTATAGACCTCTCACAGATTTGTCTGTGGGGGAGACATGTGCCCAGCAGTGAGTGACGTCTATGAGTTGCAATTAATATATATCTTCTAATATATAAAATTTTCGTGTCACAATGTTTGTTGCAGTACTCCTCCGAAACGGCTTTACCGATTTTCACCAAATTTTATATGCGTATTCAGTAGGTCTGAGAATCGACTAACATCTATTTTTCATCCCCCTAAATGTTAAGGGTAGTCCATCCCTAATTTTTTTTTTTAATTTTTAGATAAATTTTTATTTTTGTATTTTTTTATGATACAACATTAGAAAATAACTACAACCCTGAATTTTCAACCCTCTACGATCAACCCCTATTTTCCAATCGCGATTTTTATTTTTAATAATTTCCTTCAATTATGATTGGCAAAACAACGTTTGCCGGGTCAGCTATTAATCTATATATATAAAACTCAAAGGTGACTGAATGACATAGTGATCTATCAACGCACAGCCCAAACCACTGGACGGATCGGGCTGAAATTTGGCATGCAGGTAGATGTTATGACGTAGGCATCCGCTAAGAAAGGATTTTTGAAAATTTACCCCCTAAGGGGGTAAAACGGGGGTGCAAAGTTAGTATGAACACTTTGCCGTTTTTGAAGTTAGTGAATGTCTAATTCCACGCGAACGAAGCTGCGGGTGTCCACTAGTTACTGTATAAATCTTCTGTTTTAAAATCCCCGTAGTTCTTTAATCTCCTTTGCATTTAGCCTTTCCTTCGTTTACACGCGAGCGATCCAGCGATGCATATTTAAATCGATTATTTGCATTTCAGTGCTGCGAGGAAATAGAGGAGCATATTCTTTACATACCTACTTAAGTACTTACATATAATATTACAACCACCAGTCTTTTGATTTCATTGCAGCTTGTGCCATATATCTCAATACAATTTGTGAAGTTTTCGATTACTTTCACTAACATTTTATTATGATGACGGCAGTGCTGGACAGAGCCCTCCTCAATAATTATAGTATGTTAGCTGCATAGACCGCGCTTGACTTCTACAATTTGACTACCTAAATCTGTCGAATGGAACCTAGAAACTGAGTTGAGATCCTAGAAATGTGCTTTGCCTTATACGTTACTCCCGGGAAATACGTTACTCTCAGATTGGGAAAATTCTACCATTAAATATCAAGGAAACGAAAATAATAAAATTTTGAAATTAAGTAGAAAATACATAGATACTAAACAAAATGCCATGCCTAATTTATACTAACTACTAACGTTATAACTACGTGTTCGCTGTTGTTCATGAAAGGCGAAGCGCCTAATTTAAATTCAGCTCTCGCGCGACCAGTCAGTGATGCTGTTCAGTATACATTCCTCCGAGGTTCTAGTCTCCATTTCCTGATCCCTATGGAACCGCAAAATGGAATTCACGAGTATCTACAAGCTATGTACCCACAAGAACTTCATTAATAATAGCTTAGTTCTAAACAAACAAAATATATCCGTTTGTAGATGGTAAGTAGCTCGCGTTGATCGTATGTGGTCGACCGCGTTTAGCAACGGCGGGCTTCAGAGGGCTCGATAAGCCGTCGGTACCTGTTGTTTTCAATGGTAATAATTATACCGTTAAAAAATATTTTTTTTAAAAAAGCTATTTAAAACTTTTTTTTTATTTTCATGCATTATCATCGGAACCAAATATGTGTGCCAAATTTCAGCTCGATAGCTTCAGTGGAAGTGGCTGAAATATTGATTGCAAGATTCCAGGACATACATACTTAAAATATACATACGAGTGAAGTTAAATAAAAGCTTTTAAAAACAATCGCTAAGCCGTGATGCTTACTTTTTGGTAGATTGATAAAATTAGACACAGGCTCGGCCACTAATCCATTTAATTTTTAATTTAATTGGAGCAGCATGGTGGAGTATGCCTCCCGCAGCTGTGTTTGTGGGGGAGTTGAGCTCAACCAGTAGTCAGAAAAAGTTTTTGTGGAACTAATAAATAAGTTATGATTTCGTCTAAGCAAAGTAGGATACATAAACGCTTGTACAAAAGTAAATACTAAATGCATAAAAATATTTTCAACCAATTCAATTTATTGGAAAAGTTATTGGACATGTGATAACTTTAATAAAACAGCATAATATACGGGGGGAAATTGAGGCGGCGCTATTGGTAGAGAGCCCTCCGCGGCAGTCGAGTGCAATTTGAAACTACTCGTCGGAGAAGCCGTATTGGAAAACAGAAATGATATTAGACAGTAATGTTGTTTAAACAGATCTTTTGTAAAGTTCCCATCTGAACATAAATCAAACAGGTTTGTAAGGTAAACGTCAATACAATAAATTTTACTCGTATTATTTTTCGTTTTCACAGGATATAGAAGAGATTTTGTAGAATAAAACCCTACAACGTGACAACACGTCCAAAATAAAGGTACCATAATTGCGGGTAGCAGTGACCCGCTAGTGATGTTTAACTAAAGTGAAACATGAATCGAACGGATTTTTCTTCTTCATAGATTAATTCTTCATCAATTGCCATGAAATCTAAACAAGAGTATGAGTCTCTTCGCATTTCTTTCTTTGCAGTTTACAATGGTGATATATACTGTGGTAGTGTGTACGTGTATACATTACACATTATTATGTGTAACTCTAGCGGTTTTGGCAGCGCACGCCAGAATAGCTCGAAGATAGTACATTTTTTCCTACTTACTTGACACTTATCGTCATATTTTGGACAATTCACACAATACCTTTATAAATTGTAGCCTATGTGTTATTCTGATGTATAAGCTATATTATTGTAAAGTTTCATTAAAATCCTTCAGTATTTTTTACGTGACAAA
This sequence comes from Carterocephalus palaemon, assembly GCA_944567765.1. Classification (NCBI taxonomy): domain Eukaryota; kingdom Metazoa; phylum Arthropoda; class Insecta; order Lepidoptera; family Hesperiidae; genus Carterocephalus; species Carterocephalus palaemon. Next base: position 4,572,265 of record OX155639.1, on the reverse strand, counting down.
GTAACACACATCTTCCATCCATTCATACTTACAAACTTTCCCGTTTACAATATTAGTAGGATGACTATTTGTGCAGCACTTTGCTATAACATTTTAAAAAAACAAGCAAAATAAGCTTATACATTGCTTTTGTGAATTGTCTTAGGTAGGTAACAAAATTAATATTTAAAAAAACCCTTGACAAAGTTAATTCGGTTAGTAATTCGAGGTATGAATGATGGATAGCCTTTGAGAATATCATGATAGATGCCACGGCAAGGCTGACACGTTCTACACGTAGTTTCCGTTTGCTTTAGCGGTTATTGGATCTACGGCAGCTGATGTGGCTTGAGTTAGCTTGCTGAGCCTTGCTGTTGTTGTCACTTTAGCTTGCTCGCCTTTGGACACTCAGAGCTGAGTTGAGAGGTGATTGCGGCCATCCAACTAATCGATCTGTAGCAATCTTGTCATATAAATTAGGACATTGTTGTATAGCGAAATGCATAGACCGCTACCATTTTAAGTAAAGTCGTCAATGGTGAAAAGTCACTACAAAAGAGAGCTAAAAAATTAACCAAGGAAAAGGGAATAAATTCTTTTGGAACATTTTGCTCGTATCTGCCATACCATTGGGTGTATGTGAAAGAGCAACGTATTAATCTAGTGTACCATTTCAGGATTTCAGGACACACGCAGGCAATTTATTCCTGGAGCTGTATTGTCGCTACGGAAGCTTATTTTTAGGTCAGGCGGGTATTACATTAACTTGTCACGGAGCCTACGGGCCTACGAGGTTATTATGAAGTCTTAGAGGAATAAATAGATGTGATTAATATTGATTTTTGTTTAATACCTATATACTTTTGGACTGCACAGTTTGGACGTCAACCTTTGGGGTCCACTGCTGTACATAGGCCTCCCGCTGTATTCTTCAGGTCGTCAGTCCACCTCGTCGCCACAGAGTTTAGACCTTTGCTGCAATTCTATATGAAGACCCAACGTGGCATGATGATAGTAAATTGATAACTAAATAACCACCGCATGTGACCTATAAGACGTGTTGTGGCAAGGAGGATGTTTACCGACCGGCGCGGCGCCGCCCTATTTGCCGACGGTACCGGCGCAAATATTGACTTGAAGGTGCCTTATGTTCCAGTAAAACGTGGAACAGAAAAATTATGACAAACGATTATAATGTAAGCTCGTATTGTTGGAGCTGCCCGAAGCTTCAGGCCTGAATAAAATACATGGTCAGCTTCGCGCTTATGGTTTCGTGGTCATGTGATATGATAAACACTAACTAACAGGACTAACTTACAATGTAAGGAGCTCCAGAAGCGACCAGCAGGAAAGGCAAAGGCACGAAACTTTATATAAGTAGGTACCTATTCTGGCTGCTGCACCCAAGATTGGATCCATAAGATGGGATCCCGAGCTGTCAGTAGAACAGACAGCTCACTCTAATCTCTATCTAATAAAAATGTGTAGTGTAATAAAATGATAGAATTGAATTAATTTAATACTTATTTTCTTCTTTCCATTCAAATAGGAGATTTTTTAAATTATATTTAATTTATTTTTGGTTTAAGGCTCCATTACTAGATAATATAATCCAGCAGCTGCATTTTTTACTGTTGTTTAAAATGTTTTCATTTTGTTTATACATATATTTTAAATATCTACTTATTATTAGTATTTATGACAAAATTTTGATTTGTTTGTATCTATTAGAAATAATTGGATAGGTTATTTAAGTGTTTCATGATTCCAATGGACATTAATTTTATTGAAAATGTAAGCTGTAGAAACACAGTCACTTGTGATTCAATATTTTTTTCGATATTTCAATAACAAATCATATTTTCCACTTAACCGGATTATGAGTTTCATTTCGTTTCAACAATTAGTACCTACGTCATTATGTTCGCAGTATGGTTAGTTAGGTACCTCATTAAGGTTATTGTATTGCCTTGCTAAGACGCGTGAACAATAAAGCGTTTTAATAAATCAGCTAAAATGTTCACAATATTATTTTCATAAATGGCATGTTTTTCATCTTTTTATGAGTAGGTAATCATTATTTTAATGAGTCGTTTTTTAAAGTAACATATTCATGTTTTATCCGTACCTATGCTGTATACCTATACATTTAATTATGAATGATTTATTTTTACAATTGTTTCCTAGTGATTTCGATAAAAAGAACAATTTTATATGGGGTAGACCCCTTTAAGAAATTAAATGTCACTTGCTATAACGGTGAAGGACACATCGTGAGGAAACCTGCATGCCTGAGAGTTCATCATAACGTTCTCGAAGGTATGTGAAGTCTGCCAATCCCCACTTGGCCAGCGTGGTGGACTAAGGCCTAATCCCTCCCATTCTGAGAGGAGACCCGTGCCCAACAGTGGGACGTCTATGGGTCGCAGCGAGACCCCTTATAACGTTACATACATACAACACATATAACTGGATGTAACGTCTGATCTGAAGTATGTATAACGTACCTATCAGGGTTTGATCATTATCTGGCTTAACTATTCCAACTTTCTTCATTAGTAGGAAATATGAAATCATAATATTCAGCGTTTGGCTTCGATGGCAGATTCCTTATTAGCATTTTTAAGTTGCTTCGTTAATAAGCATTTCACAGAAGATGGTGCAATCAGAGTAAGATCATAAAAGTAAGAAATCAACTTTATCGCAAGTATCCTCACTGTTCAATTTTATTAGCTTTGCAATCGAATAATTTCCTTCAACTACGAAAATGAATCTTGGTTATTTGAAATCCGTTCCTTGCTCTTTCCTGTGATTTTTAACAGACTTCAAAAAAGGAACAACGAAGCCGCGGTCATGCTATATTATTGCTACTGTAGCTTATTCACATATTTATAATCTTTATGGGCTTCCAAATAGGTATATACAAGTAAATGTATGTATACATTTTTTATGTGTACCTATGTAAACACATTTTGTCCACATATTTCTACGAAATTTTATCAAATTTAGTTCAGTGCCTAATTTTGTGACATGGAACTGTGTTCGTTAAATAATGAGCTAGGTATTTTCGTTTGTAGTAAGCGTATACAAAATACCATACCTATAATGAAAATAAATGAATCTGAAAGTGTCAAAAATAACTTTAAAATCATAAAATGATTGTTATTTAATTGACAAACTTGACTACAACAATGACTTCAAATTAAGTGATTAAACGAAAATATAATTTTACTGGTTACTTTTGAAATTGGTTTTTAATATTGTAATTAATCTAATACTATCAACATCTATTTTTATTATTTATTCAATTTCATATCAAAATAATGAGAGAAATTTGTCTCCAACTGACGGGAAGTGTAGACAATATTATTATCATTATCATAAATGGAACGTAAAGGGCATTTTAATTGTAAATATAACATTAATTAATACTGGATACGGACTTGTCGCTAATGACATCGAATGTTCTATGGCGTCTATGGCTCATTAACTTCAGCCCTGTTAATTACGCGGTTTATCCATGATTTATCCCTCTATTTCAACGTCTACAATATATATTGTATTGTATGAGTAGGTACCTACATGTTGGGATTGCAGAGCAGCTGGCCGCAGATAAACATGATCAATACAATCAGCACAATCAGAAACCTACTAAACATGCGTTATCAATATGATAACCAATTATTATATAATATCATGTGATTAAACAGGGTTATTGGTAATTCGACGTATTCCCGTTAGGAGGTGATAGGAATGACTATTTGTGATAATTTTAATAAAATTATCACAAATAGTGACAACGACGACAATTTGTGATAATTTTAATAAAATTATCACAAATAGTCACCCCTATAACCTCCTAACGGGAATACGTCGAATTACCAATAACCCTGTATAATATCATTGATAATAACGGTTTAAGTAACTCTCCGGAGACGTCATTTAAGAAGTTAGTTTTTTGTGATCAGCATGCCTATTAAAAATGCTTAAAAATTTATTAGGTGAGTACCTACGTAATGTCCGGGACACGGTCCAGACCAACCGAGTTGGTACCTAAACAAAAGTAACATCAATATGACGTAGTTGAAATTACCGGCTTATTCACGTGTGATTTAAGTCGGGAATATGCCGACTAGGCGTAGGTACCTTTTTTTATCGTTGGGAAATGCATTTACGCATTCTGCCCGGTTTATGGACCGAAGCACGTATGTGGGACTCACCAGCTTGGCCGGAATAGGTACTTCTCGTAAGACCTATGCCTGCTAGTATTTTTTTCGATCCAAGAAGATTCTTTATAATCAATTGCTGCTAGGTACTTAGTAGGTATCATTTCTACCGGCGTGGCTGTCGGTGGTAGCGAACTCTAAAAATACATCAATACAATAAACTACTGATACAAGGGTTTGCTACAACCTATAAAGGTTCTTCAATAGGATCAATACCTTTGTAAGCAACTAAATCTATATGAATTTTCAACTCAAAACGGCATAATATTGTCCGGAAAGTAAGGTAAAATCTGTTCCTAAAAATACTCAATTTTTGTATGGAAGAGTAGCTTACGATTTAAAATAAGCATAGGTACATACCATACAAGAAGCATGCCAATAATTTTAATATTTTCTTTTCGCGTTTCGGTACATCTCCAGAAAATAAACCTTACATTAGGGAATGCTAAGATGACGCCGACGAAATTTGTTAGTATCCGAGAGAGAATATTTTATACGAAGGCCACGAAAATGATTACCTACAGAAGTGTTTATTTATGTATATTTTTCCTTTTAGGCGAACCTCGTTAAAAGTAGAATAAACAAAGGCTACGGTGATATTTGACTGTTGACTGCGTTCCGAAAGTTTAATAACAGCGGAGAAAAGAAAAAGTTCACAGGCGCGACACTGTCATACATTATAAATACTTGAGCTGAGATATCGTGTTTTAGGAAGTGCCAGCAGATCGCTTCTGGATATTGCTGAATTGTGATCCTTTTAGAAAAAACAATGCACGACCCTATGTTTCGATCTATTGGTGAAAAAAAGAATTCATTGACATAGTTGCACATCATCTCGCTCTACTCTCTTACTAAAATTAGATTAGTTTATTAGATATTCAATGACTAGTTAGTTCCTTGATGATGAATAGTAGATATGTGAGAGAGAATGTTCAAATGCATAATATAATTTTCCGGACCACCTTGTGCGCTGCGTTATGCTGTAAATTTAATTATAATTTTTTAAACAAAGTTCAGGTCCGTTCCGTCCGGTCCCGTCAACAGCTTACTTTTTACCCCCAAGAACAGCCTTGCCCCACGCTTCTACCAAGTTTTAAATAGACTGTAGTCATGCGAGCATTAATAAAAATATTTTACGGATTAAATTTCGAATCCTTTATCTAATAAATAGTCTTCGAAAATAAATCTCTTCCATAACAACAGACTAACAATGTGTCTGACGAAGCGAAGTTGATAGCGGATTAAATAAATCAATTACTCTCAGATTACAGAATGAAAGGCTTGAAGTAGGTATTCTATATAGTCTATCTATTGTCTTACTAATATTATAATTTTGATTTTTGTAAACTCAATCACGCAATACATAACTACAAAACGCAATAACTACAAAACTTGGTACATAAGTAGACTGTACATAATATACCTACTTATTTTTTATTCTGAAATTATGATAATTTGAGAATATTGGCATGCTTTGCACGTTTATAGGATAGTTGTCAGGCACACTGTTAACAGGTGGCGCTGACACTAATTCTTAACTTAAGTGCACTTAGTCCGCGGGCGAAGCTGCGGGCAAAAGCTACCTATTTATAAATAAGCCACTCTAGTTAATCAAGTTCTTTGATAGTTGAATATCAGACTAAATTGTATAGTAGGTATGCGGCTATTATTCAAAATCCTTTTACTGTCCGATTGGAATGGCTCCCCTAGAAAAATATGAAGGGTACGGCCAAAGGGTTAACAAGGCTGTTCAAGTACTAGTTGGCAGACTTCACATGCTTTCGACGGCAACATGGAGAACTCTCAGGTACGTTATGGTCCATAATATCTAAAGTATTGATAACATCGAGACATGTAGCTTATAAATATTTCACTATACGTAAATAAAGTAATCTTACTCAGTAGAAAATGTACGATTCAATTAAGTTTTGATTGAAACTGTAAATATACCTGTACATTTTATTTTTTGTATAGATATTATTTCTTTGTTTTATTTTCACATGTCCACTGTTGAAACTTTTGCAGAGTTACGGAACAAAATATGCCGGAAGGATAAAACACGTTGCATCGTTTTTGCTTCGTTAAATATTGTATGGCGACCGTACTACGTGGATAGCGAGTAGAGAACAAGCGAGCACATTGTGTTCCGAAACGTACTCGAATTCTCCTCGTTTCTGTAATTGTGTTTGTGTATGCACCACCCGACGTCAATCCCGATGGCCCTGGAGAATGACGAGTACAAATTGACATGTTCGAGCCCTTTGTATGAACTCGTAATGCCCGTAGGCCCGTGGCGTACTCTGCTCCGCATTCGAGTCGTACGAACTGTAAAGGAAAATCAAACGATTTCACTGTCATTCTTTGCATTGATAAACCCATACGAAATTATAACCAGGAAACCAGCAATACCTACAAGATTCTTTCGTCTATTTGGAAGATTTGTGTCCTGCAAACCGTTAGTCCAGTTAGTAATTGGACAGTCATAGATGTATTGCTTCCCTTGAGGACTAAGATGGTCGCCTCTGGAAAAGTGTAATTAGAAATCACACCATTCAAGCCGCAACAAAATTGCTTTAAAAATAATTATTATGTGTTGAGACAGGCGGTGTAAGTGATCCGGGTAAACTCTATACAGACCATATATACAGGTTCCATATGGGTAGGTACTGCCACCTAAAACATGTCAACCACAGGCTGCTCGAGTTCAATAAATCACAAAACGCTCTATTTAATAAACACAATTAACAAAAGCATAAAACTAAGGAAAGAAGTACCAAGTATACTTACATGGAAAGGTCTGTCATCAAATTCTCATCAAACATTCCGAACAAAGAGAATGTCCAGCTTGTCAATAATAATAACTGTACCTATATCGAAAAATATGATATCGGATCGGACTCCAAACATGAACATGTCAATTTGTTCTCGTCAGCTTCGTGGATGACGGGGACCCAAGATTGAGGGATATGTTTCATTCCATAGTAACATTATTATATCACTAGTGGACGCCCGCAGCTTCGCTCGCGTAGAATTAGACATAACAATGGTTTCGTTTACACCTAGTAATATTATATAGCCTATGTCACTCAGTGAAGATGCAGCTTTCTAATCTTCGATCAATAATCCTCTAATCTAAGTTTCTAATGGTGAAAGAATTTTGGAAATCTGTCCAGTAGTTTTTTGTGTGAAAACACTAGCAACAAATATTTCCTTTTTATAATATTAGTATAGATATCGGTATTATATGGACATGTTAATTGGTAGAAGATATATAATTTGATCTTCACAAATCCAAAGATTGTCTCATTAATAAACTCGTGCCTCATTTATAAACACACAGTGTCATTTAAATATAGATAGTCTTTGGATAAATAATTATACAGTAATTTTTTTTTTAAAAAAGCTTTTTGTATTTATTTTTTCGTGCATTGTCATCGGAACAAATTTCAGCTCGATAGCTTCAGTGGAAGTGGGTGAAATATTGATTGCAAGATTCCAGGACATACTTACAATACTTACATGGATACTTAACGAATGAAGTTAAATAAAAGCTTTTAAAATGAAGTTAATATTGCAAATACGAGTATACTTCAAGAAGTAAATTACTCCGACTGATCCCGTGCCTTCTGTATCCAACGGCTTTCCGCCGTCTTCTTCAGGTCGTCTGTCCACCTAGTCGAAGTGTGGCCTATTCCTTTTTTCCAAACCGTGGTCTACATTCAAGGACTTTTCTTCTCCCCTAAGTAAATCAACCCTGCAAACGACGTGGCACAGGATCGGTTGCAGTGGCATCGTGTAAGAGCATGTTCAGCAGTGGACCTTGAAATTCTGATGGAAGATTGGAAATACTTATATCAGGAGAAAATGTTAATGTCAACACTTATCGCAACGCAAGAGATTAAAGAACTCAGAACAGAATAAATTCTGATCAAATTATTATTTCCATTAAGCTCACACAAGTGGAACATTTTTCAAATACATTTTACCTAATTTTCATCAACGTCGTAGATTAAATTCCCGCGGGAATCTAGTGAACATCGCTAAAATACGCACCCACTGACGCCACGTAGGGCCGTATTTCATATTAGGAAAATTAAAATCTCATGTTGGAATTTTAATCAAAGTGAAACACGCTTAATAGCATTGAATTTATTTAGTTTGAAATTGTTTCTGTTGGCCCATAACTGAAGTACCTACTGACCAGCGATTATAAAATTAATATCTTTGCTGAAAATTAGAAGGTCATATCTAATTGAGAACGTAGCTAGAGTATGTAAATATCCTACATAAATGACTAGATTTTAGCGTAAATGAATTATTATCAAACTTATAAAAATATCAACATTTCTTTAAATCAAATCGTTTAAAAAATGTAAACGTTTTTGAAGGATTGTCATATCTGTAACATTTTTCTATACTTAATATAGAAATTAAGTACTTTAATGCATAAAAAATTATCAGGTCAGCCTACGCATAAGTCGATAAAGATACATTCAGAATTCAGTATTCTAGTATTGTGACAACCAAGACGTCGAATGAATCAGCTTATCATTAACTAGTGAACGCCCGCAGCTTCGCTCGCGAGGAATTAGACATTCACTAACTTCAAAAACGGCAAAGCTTCATATTAACTTTGCACCCCCGTTTTACCCCCTTAGGGGGTGAATTTTCTAAAATCCTTTCTTAGTGTTCCCCTACGTTATAAAAGGAACCCCTGTGCAAAATTTCAAGTTTCTAACCCTTATAGTTTAGGACATGCGTTGCTATGTCAGTCAGTCAGTCAGCTTCTCCTTTTATATATATAGATGAACAAGCACACTGGCCACCAAGGTCCAAGTGGTCACCGTCACCTTTAATCACGAACAACAGCAGTCGCTAATGCGTCGCTAAACAAACTTATATTTCATACACGCTGAATATGAATGACATGCACTAAATCCACTTGTGTGCGCTGCGGTGGGCGGAAGCCGACGGACTAAAACCTTTATTTTGCATAATAAATCAATGTCATGGACTGTGTCCCCGATGATAACCGATATTTCAATCTCACACAAAGCTGTTCTGTGGTCACAAAATACTTTTGTTTTATAGATGATTTTATTTAAAAAAATAATCGAATACAGACTGCAGACAGACAAATAAGGTCTACGGGTCACCTGATGGTATGTGGTCACCATCGCCCATGGATGCAAGTGACAACTGCGATGCCTCCACAAGTGCGATGCCGACCTTTGTCAAGACTCAATAGGCGTTGGGAATGTATCATGTTTGTTGTTGCTAGTAATAGTTCTGTTAGTAAAAAAATTGTAAGGAGTCTCGTTCCAAGTTGTTCAAGACGTGTTGCTGCCTTTTAGGACTGAGATGATCAACCTAGATAAGTGTAACCACACCTTTCCAGCCACAGAGCCATTGCTGTAAGAAACAATTGTTGCACGGTAGAAATGGTACTACGCACTGTGGCGAACTCTATACAAATCCTTTAATTAGGTTTGTGTCATAATTTTATCCAGTAGATAAATAATATTTTCAATTAATGCACTGTATTCTACACTTGCCCAAAAAAGCATGGATAACAAATATGCTGGTGAAAATTTTGCCACATATAGAGCGGCGTTTAATTTTCACCGCGCTCTTATTATTATAAATTCGCTGATACAAGATATACTTAGGTATATAACTCTTCAGTAACCATATTTATGAACTATCTCGCAACCCCTTCTATCACCGCTCGCTATAAAAACTGGTTTTATTATAAATGTATAGGAATACTGAATGAATTCTGAGCTAGATTTTGGGGAAATATTTATTTATTTATTTATTTAAATCTATTTATTTATTTATTTAAATCTAACTTACATCTAGCTTTACAGGGATGTCCCTAATGCGCTAGAATAGTTATAAATTGTCTTATCAAAATAAAAATTAAAAATTATATATGATTATTCTCGCCCACGTGTTTAATCGTTGTGGGGTTTGCTCAGCCGGGCCCGCGACGCCAGCGGTTGTTAACCTAATCCGCATTCCGTAATTATTCAGGCGACGTTTATTGCGTATCTCTAGCATTAACTCGTTGGGACAAATATTTTATGTTACGAGTATGTACATGATGCTCGGCATAGTACTCTAAAATCGAGTAAACATCGTGGTGAATAAAAGCCTTTTCAATCCACGTCCAACATACAACTTATGGTCAGAATACTCGACCAAAAAAATTTTTTTTTATATTATCTCAGTAACGAAAAAAATTATCCTAAATGAAAGACATAAAAAAAAATATTAGTCAATACTGGTAATTTATAGTGACAAGTCACAGTCAAGGTTGTGATGATTTTATAACATAGATTCTTTACAATCTCCCATAGTTTCTGAATTCCCCAAAAAACAACTGATCTTGAATATTTTGAACATGAACATGTGGAACTCGTTTTGTTAAAACCATTTTAATTCATCCATTCATTAGTCTACCCTCCCAAAAATGTCTGTGTGCTCTGAATCAGAATGCTGTTGTGTGTACTTATTTTCCGCGTACCTGAAAGTAAAAAATATAATTGTCACTTATATTTTAGTATTTTCCTTACCAAATTTTCCCTTTATGCCAACTGAGCATACATTTACCGCAATACTATATTTCGGAACCATTCAAACTTTCAAATAAAACGTTTACCCAGTTGCTCATTAGGCCTCCGAATAGCCGGCAATTATAAAGTTGAAGATATTCATGAACATTCTATTTATTCATGTTTTGTATCTCACAGCGCTGCTTTGACTTCCTGAACACTCGAGCACGATCTCGATGCCTTCCATTCCAAGTAGTTCCCAGTTTCATTGTTTCCTGCTTATTAGCGTATTGTGTGTGGAACTTGAACAATTTGAAATTCTGAAACTCCCAGGTTCTCAATCGAGACTCATTTTTTTTTTTTTTCACTTTCATAAAACAATGCTAATTATAGATAAGAAATTGTTGTTTCGACTTACGGTAAGGTAATGGGTACTTACTTACTAATTAAGTTACTTGGTACTGTTGTAATCAATATTGAAGGTATAGATGTATTAATAAGTAAACGCGCTTATAAAATTAAAATCAGCTCTCATTCGAGAGAGATTCAGATCGATATCTCAAATCGAGATAATTATAGTGTAGGTACATACTTCAAGAGGGGTTTCAAAAATAGCTAAGTTAGAGAGCTATCATATAAATGTAAGAAAAATAGACTTTTATATTAAGCTAATTAATTCAGTACATAATAAAATAGTTATTTATAAATAATATCATAAAATAAATTGGGCTCGTCCGGGATTTGAACCCGGGACCTCTCGCACCCTAAGCGAAAATCATACCCCTAGACCAACGAGCCGGTTGATCGATGTCTGAAAATGTAGTTTAATAATTATTAACGTGTAAATATACACCATTATTATATTAATTCAAGCGATGAAACCGTTGCAAAACAAAATTATCTATATAATAAAAATGAATCGCAAAATGTGTTGGTAAGCGCATAACTCAACAACGCCTGGACCAATTTGGCCACTTCTTTTTTTTAAATGTTCGTTGAAGTTCAAGGATGGTTTTTACGGCGAGAAAAATTTGAAAATTCATCCCCTAAGGGGGTAAAACGGGGGAGCAAAGTTAGTATGAAGCTTTGCCGTTTTTGAAGTTAGTGAATGTGTAACGCGAGCGAAGCTGCGGGCGTCCACTAGTTATTAATAAATTAAATCGTACTTATGGCGCTTACAATTTAATGTGCTTATTTATTATTATTAACCTACTTTGTTCAAAAATCTGGATCTGAAATCTTGGGCTCGTCCGGGATTTGAACCCGGGACCTCTCGCACCCAAAGCGAGAATCATACCCCTAGACCAACGAGCCGATTACGAGTTATATGAAATGTTTTGCACTACTTTTATAACGTAGGGGAGCACTAAGAAAGGATTTTTGAAAATTCACCCCCTAAGGGGGTAAAACGAGGGTTCAAATTTAGTATGAAACTTTGCCGTTTTTGATGTTATTCGAATGAAATTCAGTACCCCACTAGTTTAAAAAAAGAATCTAAAGAATCTTGGGCTCGTCCGGGATTTGAACCCGGGACCTCTCGCACCCAAAGCGAGAATCATACCCCTAGACCAACGAGCCGATTAAATGTAAGGTTAAAACATTTGATCAAATACTTAGTAGCCAATCTTGCTTAAAATATGTATGAAGCAAAATACTTGGCTGGCGTCATTATGTCAATAAACCGGAATCTTGCGAGCATTAAAATGTAAATGTCTGTTGCCTTCCAAGCGCATGCGTAGTCGGCATTCTGATTTGTTTTTAAACGGTTTTATTTAAAGTGTCTATAGTCGGTAGGCATAGTACTTTCGCTAGCATTTTGCCAGTTACATAATTATTTCAAAAAAGCAAAAATACATCTACTGTAGATAGATATTCTTGAATATTTCTTCATCGGAATTCTTTGCATTCCTTCAACCTTAAATCAATGTATTAATTGCTAGCTTTTGTGTAGAGTAGGCAAAAGCTAGCAAAATCCACCACTATCAATTGACAAGATAGTGGACGTTTTCAGTCAGTATTATTAAATAAAAGCATTGAAACTTGGGGGAATAAGGGAAGTAATTTCAGGGTAAGGATTATGATAAGCGGTTAACCAGGATATTTATTGTATAATTGCATAATAATGTATTTTTAAGACCAGTGGTTGAGGCTGAATGCCGACGATGTGACGGGGGATGCAAGGGGCAGTCTTCCAAAAAAAAAACAAGATTGGCCACTATCAACTTGTCTGAATATTCTTTAGGCTTTTAGGATGAACCTATGAACGTTTTATAAAGTTGGAAAGTTACTGTTTCTGCCCTAGAGGACAAACATATCTTTGGGATAAAAGTTTTGCTACGTGGCAATCCGGAATATCTTCTACATTGTGTGTAAAGTTTCATTTGAATCCGTAAAAGCCCAGCTGTCTGCATCAACACGCATTTTATTTTTATTTTTAAGCAATAGGTACCTCAAATTCTAACGTTCAATGTGTGTTTGGTTTGTTTGTTTAGTAATAATGGATCTACTTAGTGAATTCGAAATTAAAACGTTTAGGACAACTTCTCTTTCTCATGTATTATGAATTCTTTTTTCGCATGTATTATCTAACTAAACTCTACTGCTGTTTATTCTGCTAATTTATAACAACAATAAATTCATAGGCGTTGCTGGATAACGATGTTAAAAAATTTGAAAATAGAGTATAAATTCTTGGCAATCAAGGATAGTATTATTAACACTAATTCTCTGATCCAAACCTACTTTTAGAACTCGAGCTTGCTCAAATAATGTGAAAAATATTTTTTTTATTTAAATCTATAGAATCGGCAGATTCACTACACTACGTAATAAGTTACATAGTTTAATTAATTTTATTTATTTATATACTCTTTATTGTACATAAATCAGAATACACAAGAGAAATAAACTAAGTATGCGTTTCCCTAATGTGTTCCAATTTTGAATTCCGGGTAGCGCAGACATTAGTTTTTCTTCATTCGGGTACTGTCAGTATGGATAGAGATAGTGTTGTGAAAGTGAACGCACGACGATGGAGGACGACGGTTTATTAAATGGGGCATGCAAGTACATATTTATTATAACAACCTTTATAGGTTTAAAAAAAATGGTGTTGTTTTATCTATACACATACATATTACTTAGGTAAAAAATGTACCTAGTCCGCGTCTGTACGTTGAATAAATCTTGAAAAAAAAAACTATTCGATATGGACTACGAAAAATTTTTTTTCAAATTTTGTGCCTATCTGTCTGTCTATCCCTATGTGCGTGATGGAATCAAAAACTACCGAACTGATTTTAATGAAACTGGGTACAAATATAGGTATGCACATAATTCCTCAAACGGATCTTTTTTACCTACTGTTAAACCCGAAAAGTAAAGAGGTTCTCCTGGAATATATGATGAAAGTTTGTATAGAACTTCTTAATAAGTAATTATTATATTAGATATACGAATGATATTGTTACGAAAGTCATACAAAAGGCGTTCTTATTGCTAAGCTAAGCAGCAACTTTTTCCAGGCAAACTTGGGCTAAGGAGTAGTGCTTAAAGAATGAGATAATAACGTAAGTTCAAATGTATTCATTACTATTCTTAGCTTCTGCATTTTAAAATATATGCGCTGATGAGTTAAATACATTTTTATGTTTCAAATCTCTCTTTTATGAGCCCAGTGCGCTATTTACGGTGCTTCGGTGTACAATTTCGAAAACATTTTGCATTAAGTCCGCACTGAATGCGAAATTCACGTAATACATCATGCGAGCGGCCTCATAAAACTCGAAAGGCAAGGCTATTCTCAGATATTCTAAAAATATTGTAATATCATTTTGGATTTTGTTGCAGTTCGAAAATATATCCCATACATATAAGAAGTACCTATAACCTACAACATCAGCGGCTTATTACTGTAAATAAAGTATAAATTATATTCTTTCGTGTTAGCAAACAGCGATCAATATAAATGGAATGGTCGTTCTCGATTTTTTTCTTGATTTTCTCAGTTTATATTCAACCAATCTTCAAGATAGAGCTACGCCCATTTCTACATTTTAACTTATGAATTATACGGTGTGATGTCCAAAATAGATGTTGAATATATTGTAATCAATTCAATTAAATATTTATCACTAATTATGTTATATCATTATAAAGTACATTAGGATGCATCTTTCTACATAAATACGCTAATAAATTTAAAAGTCACAAACAAAATCACTGTATACAGTCTTATCTTAGCCTACTTAAAATTTAACTGGTTTAAATGCTTAAGCTTAAAATAAGGTACCATATATAGTATAACGATATGCAAGTCGACCGGTTTGATGATAGCGCCCCGTCGAACACTGAGGTCGTCTGAGATAGCTCTCACTCCGACTGGATGCAACGCCGCAATAAATGCATCACTGCAGCTTATTTATCACCCACTTTATCTAAAACAGAACAGTTATACAGTTAGTTGGTTCTACATACATAAAATTGGCCAATGTCATTCCATTTCAAATGTAACAGGAAATTAATATAATAACAAGAGTGGCGGAAAAAGTTTAAAAGCGTCAACCAAATTATTTTATAACTTTTATACGCTTACTTATTTACTACACTACTTATTTATACGCAAATAACAACATTGTTTTAAAAAACTAAAAAACACGCTTATTTATCTACACGCATAGATAACCGAACCAAAATGTAGTTTTTTTTAAATTATTGCATTGTCATCGGTCCTTGAGGAGTATGCAAAGTATCAAATTAATGTCTCCGTCTTGGTGCCAATGTTTGTTGAGCTCATCATCATCTAACTAAATGATTTGATCGGCAGGGCTCTTGTCAGTCTCTACTACAGCTTCACTAGACCCACATGGTATATGTAGAGACGATGGCAAGATACTTGATGGAATGACGCTTGTACCGTGAAGTACGGGTCGTGCTCTGAACTGAAAATCAGTGTTGCGGTGTTATGTCGCAACTGGAGTGAGTATCATTTGCTATTATTTTATTTTTTTAGCAAATACATTCTTTCATTGTTTCTAACATCTGTAGACAGTCTGGCCCCTTCGTATGTCCATGCGACTGCGAGTACAGCTGGGGCCGCAACTAACCAGGTCCAATTTCTAAAGCGCAGCAAACACAGTTCCCTAAAAAGCTAGGGAGCTACGAATTTGTGGCACTTGCGGTAGAAACATTGGGTCCATGGTTAGCTGACATGAAATTCTTTGTGTACTCTTTGAGGACATGTCGACCAATTTGATCATTGCTTCAGGTGACCGGAGAGCGGGTAGCTTTTTGGCCCAAAAAATCAGCTCAGCTATACAGCGAGGCAACGCTGCCAGTGTTTTGGGCATAATTATTTTATAACTATATAGGTATTAATATTTACTAAATGTTTCTTTGTAATTCCATCTATAGGTACCTGTACATGTACTGCCACATTATCTATAATAAAAACAACTGGTCTTGTTTGTGTAATTATTTGAATTATGAAATAAATAATTGTCAGCGAAGAGCTAATTTAAATAAAGGTTTCTAAATACATATATGTTGATTATAGAAACCTACAATTGTTGCCATTTGTGTGCTGTAATATTGTTCGGTAGACCCATCTATTTTATCTAACTGAAGGGCCCGCTCAAGTCACTCGCAGTCGTACTTGTCGCACAGTAAAAGCATAATGTAGTCCGTAGTGGGTCCAATCCTACCATGTACCAACTTAAGAAAAAATAATGGAAACAAGAATAAAGGTAAAGCTTGACCCAGGATATGAGGTTGGTTTTTATACTGCGAAATAGATTTTCTATAACAGGAACTTACTATAATTAATAGAAGCGGGCTACTAGTAGTACTAGAGTACTTGAAACTAGTATTTAGTACTAGTATATTAAATAATAGTTTCAAGTACCTACTCGTTTAGTTACGGACACTAGGGTGTTCCCTTCACACAAAAAAACACGTAATTAAGAATGTTGTTGAAAAAAAGAAGCGTATAATTACTGAGCATGACTAAATGGTTTGCAGAGTGCCTTGATAAACAGTTGGCTGAGCTAAGCCTTCTTGTCCGCTTTGAGCTCTACATAAGACAGTTGAAGTGCTCAATTTCGCTGTTTTAAAATGTCTTATAAAGTATTTCTATACAAGGAAACTGTTAGCGGAATTCCTAATGTTTATTTTCACCAACTACCTGCACCTAATGTTAGGAAACGCTTATAGTATGAGGACATTTTTCACAACCTAGAATTGGATGAGTAATTAATAGTAAAAATGTTATAAGCGCATTCTCCAGAATCTATTCCGATTTTTTGGTATTTGGTCAAAATGCGGTATTTTTGCAGCAGTAAAATGAAAACAAATGAACTTTGTGTAATAGGTACTACAGAGAACAGCACCTGAATGAGTCCTGAGATCTTAAGACAACATATAAATGGGTTTGCAAATCTTTTTGTTTGGATATCAAATCGCGAGTACATGGTAAAATATCCCGCTAATGTAACTGTACAATTTTGACTGGCTCTAATCTAACGAAGCCTAACAACACAAAGGTAATTTAATTATTTTCATTTGTTTCTTAAATACACTATAATTTACGAAAAGGAATGTTTATTTAGCGCGTGATTCCAGGTTAATTCACTGTTCACCATTGTCCAGAGTAGGTACTCCAGAGTACGGAAATGTGGTATTGTGACGATGATCATGAATATACAGTAGATGGAAAATTGTCATTAAGAAAGGATTGCATAAGTAGATATAAGTGTGGCGGCCTTGCGCGGGTTCAATAACCGTGCGAGGGCGACGGCCTAGCAACAGCTGAGCTCGCGCCTCGCACCGCCCGCGCCGCGCTCGAACCCGGCCCCGCAGGCAGTCGGATCATCGCTACGACGCCGAGAGGCCGCGCGCGCGCTACTAGATTTTCGACCTTTGACCGTCCGATCGTGCCGCCTATTTTAGCTTCCGTTTTCTTTCTTGTAGACGCTCTTATCTGTTCTCTCACCCTTTGTCTTCTGTATTGTGCTTGCCCCCCTTCTTTCTATGTGTGTGGATGACAATATACGCGTGTTAAAATTTTTACCTGGTTTGATTAACTATCCAAGACAGATCGCGTACACATCCCGCCATAACTGGTGACCCAGCTGAACACGATAGTGAACTTTAGTGAAGTGAGTGCTAGTTTTAAAACATTTAAACTATAATGTCGAAGGCAAGCGTGAGTAACGTTCCTGATGAAGTGTGTCGCGTTGGAATAAAAGTGCCGCCATTTTGGCCGAATGAACCGGCGTTATGGTTCGTACAACTGGAAGGCCAGTTCGCGCTTTCAAATATAACGGCGGACGCGACCAAGTTTTATCACGTTATCGCTAATTTAGACCAAAAGTACGTGTGTGAGGTAAAAGACGTTATAACAAAACCGCCGGCCGAGAACAAATACGAGAAAATTAAGGCGGAATTAATTTCTCGATTGTCAGCGTCGCAGGAGCAGCGGGTTCGTCAGTTATTGACTCACGAGGAGCTCGGAGACCGCAAGCCTTCACAGTTTTTAAGGCACTTGAGGAGTTTGGCTGGAGCTGAAGTGCCGGACGACTTCATACGTTCACTGTGGACGAGTCGGCTACCCAGCCACATTCAGGCTATCATAGCTGCGCAGGTGGACCTCCCATTGGACTCCGTGGCCCAGATCGTGGACAAGATTCACGAAATATCTATCCAACCGGGCGCCCAGGTGGCCGCGGCCGCTATGCCGCCCGCGCCACCCTCAGCTGCATCATGTCCGATGGCAGCTATAGAAAAGCTATCGCGCCAGGTCAACGAGCTTACGCGGCAGGTGGCAGAGCTGTCCACTGGTTCCCGCGCGCGCTCGAGGACTCGAGCGCAGTCTCCGCGGTGGCGTCGTCGGTCCCGAAGCCGCTCTAGTGCTGGCTCGGGGCACTGCTGGTACCATCGACGATTCGGCAGCAACTCTACGAAGTGCCGCTCCCCGTGCTCGTTTCATTCGGGAAACGGGATGGGCAGTCAGTGACAGCGGAATCGCGTGACTGCAGCAGCGTAGTGGGTGGCCGCGTTTATGTGACAGACCGTAATACCAAAGTACAGTATCTTATAGACACTGGTTCTGACCTTTGTGTGTATCCGTATAAGTTTATTAGTGATAGACAGTGCGTGCAAACGGATTACAAACTATTTGCCGCCAACGGCTCCACTATAAACACCTACGGTTGGATCAACCTGACATTAGACTTTGGACTTAGACGTGCATTTGTTTGGCGATTTGTGATAGCTAACGTCACGAAACCTATAATAGGAATCGATTTCCTATCACATTATAATTTGTTAGTAGATAGTAGGAATCATCGCCTTTGTGACAATGTTACTTTGTTAAGCGCTTTTGCTAGGCCCGCATCATCATCTGCTGTAAGCCATGTGAAATCAATTACAGGCTCATCGCGCTACCACGATCTACTCTCCCAGTTCCCGGACCTCACTCGGCCAGCTGGAGACCTGTGCAAGCGTGAGGTGAAACACAACACCCTGCATTACATTCGCACGACGGCGGGACCGCCCGTATCGAGCCGCCCCCGTCGGTTAGCCCCAGATCGACTGCGCGTCGTGACTCGTGTGTTCGAGGATATGGTAAGAGCAGGTATCGCTCAGCGATCAGATAGTCCATGGTCGTCACCGTTACACCTGGTACCTAAGAAAAACAATGAATGGCGACTGTGCGGTGACTACCGTGCTCTCAATGCAAGAACCATTCCCGACAGATACCCCATCCGACATATTGGTGACTTTGCCCACAACCTGCATGGCCGTTCGGTATTTTCTAAAATTGATTTAGTAAAGGCATTTAACCAGATCCCGGTAAACCCAGCGGACGTGCCCAAAACAGCGATTATCACGCCTGCAGGACTGTTTTCATTCCATTTTATGGGATTCGGCTTACGTAATTCGGCCCAAACGTTCCAACGTTTCATGGACGAGATACTGAGAGACCTGGAATTTTGTTTTCCATATATTGATGACATCCTTGTGGCTTCACAGAACGAGACCGAGCATCGAGAGCACCTGAAGCAAGTGTTCCAGCGCCTGCAAGACCATGGTGTGGTAATAAACGCATCGAAGTGCGTTTTCGGTGAGCCACAGGTGGAGTTTCTCGGCTACGTCGTGTCAGCTGCTGGCACCCGACCACTCCCGCAGAAGGTTGAAGCGATCCAGAGCTTCCCGCAGCCAAAAACTATTAAGGAGCTTCGCCGATTCCTGGGTATGGCAAACTTTTATAGACGTTTTGTACCGAGGATGGCCAAAGTGCAAGCGCCATTACACAAGCTTTTATCTGGCCCGCCTGTCAAACCCAGCACTCCCATCACGTGGTCGGCAGAATTGGACGAAGCCTTCGCTGCATGCAAGTCGAGTCTGGCCGGTGCCGCTCTACTAGCGCACCCAGATCCGGCAGCCGAATTAACTCTGTGGACGGACGCTTCGGACACATCAATTGGTGCAGTACTACAGCAGAAGGTAGACTGTGGATGGCAGCCCCTCGGGTTTTTCTCAAAGAAACTCAGTACAGCCCAGAGAAAGTATAGTCCCTTCGATAGAGAGCTGTTAGCCATCTATGAAGCAGTTAAGTACTTTCGGCACATGGTGGAAGGTAAAGTTTTCACGGTATTTACAGACCATAAGCCAATAGTATCGGCGTTTAGAAAAGCATCGGAAAACTGTTCACCACGGCAGTTCCGGTATTTTGATTTCGTATCTCAGTTCACAACAGATATAAGACACGTCGCTGGAGAACAGAATGTGGTGGCCGACGCTCTCTCGCGTACTGAAGAGATTACCAGTGCGATTGACTTAGACGCGCTTGCAAGCTCGCAGGCAACAGATAACGAGCTTCGAAAGCTCTTACAAAGTGACTCTTCGTTGCAGTTACAGAAAATAAAAGTATCTGGCTCCGACGAACAGTTATATTGCGATATGTCTAGTCCATCACCGCGACTCTATCTCACACCATCGTTTCGCAAGCAAGCTTTCGACTGTGTTCACGGATTAAGCCATCCAGGAGTAAAAGCTACAGTCAAGCTTATGACTCAGAGTTACGTGTGGCCAAATATAAAAAAAGACTGCAGCACATGGACCCGTACCTGTCTCGCATGCCAGCGTTCGAAGATTTCTAGGCATACTCGATCGCCTGTACATGCATTTGTTCCTCCGTCGAACAGATTTAGCCATGTACATATAGACCTAATAGGCCCTCTACCAACGTCACATGAATTTAAATATTGTTTAACTGCTGTCGACAGATTTACACGTTGGCCGGAGGTGATGCCGATCCAGGACATGAAAGCTGACACGGTGGCGAGTGCATTTGTCACTGGTTGGATATCACGCTTTGGGTGTCCAGAGAAGGTAACAACGGATCGAGGTAGGCAATTCGAGGCATATTTATTTAAGGAGCTAGCGAGATTGATTGGTGTGAACCATCTGCGGACGACAGCGTACCACCCAGCTGCAAACGGAATGGTAGAGAGATTTCACCGTCAACTCAAAGCAGCAATAATGTGTCACGCGAACGACGACTGGTACGAAGTACTACCTATAGTCTTACTGGGGATACGCACAGCTTGGAAGGAGGACATAGGCTCATCGTCAGCTGAAATGGTGTACGGCGAAACGTTACGCCTGCCACAAGCGTTCTTTCATAGCGCTCCGACAGAAGTTGTGGACTACACCGACTACTTATCTCGCTTACGTGCTAACATACACAAGCTAAAGCCGTCTCAAGTAGTTCGCCACGGCACCGCTCCTGTATTTATCAACAAGGATTTATCGTCAGCACAACAAGTGTTCCTGCGGAACGATGCGGTACGGAAGCCCTTACAGGCACCGTACACAGGACCATACACTGTGGTAGAACGCGGCGATAAATATTTTAAGATAGACGTCCGAGGCAAAGCCACAACGGTATCAATTGACCGTTTAAAGCCGGCATATATCCTAAATGACGTCACTCCAGCGCTACAGAAGCAGGACGAGCCTCTACGTACGAGATCTGGACGTGCGGTGCGATTTCACGATGTCATTTAGTACATGAGCCTAAGCTTAAGATTTTTTTTTCGATCTTAAAGATCTCCGGGGGGGCTGATGTGGCGGCCTTGCGCGGGTTCAATAACCGTGCGAGGGCGACGGCCTAGCAACAGCTGAGCTCGCGCCTCGCACCGCCCGCGCCGCGCTCGAACCCGGCCCCGCAGGCAGTCGGATCATCGCTACGACGCCGAGAGGCCGCGCGCGCGCTACTAGATTTTCGACCTTTGACCGTCCGATCGTGCCGCCTATTTTAGCTTCCGTTTTCTTTCTTGTAGACGCTCTTATCTGTTCTCTCACCCTTTGTCTTCTGTATTGTGCTTGCCCCCTTCTTTCTATGTGTGTGGATGACAATATACGCGTGTTAAAATTTTTACCTGGTTTGATTAACTATCCAAGACAGATCGCGTACACATCCCGCCATATAAGTATATTTAGTACTAACTTTTTACAGAAAAACATATACCTGAGTTTGTAAATACTAAGTAAATTTAAGTGGGGCAGAAAATAATAAATTACTAATGGTTAACTACATAAGAATTTAATCAAGCCGATAAAATACGAGAGGTCATTTGTCACGAGTTCACAACCTTCGTCGCGGCTAATTCGGGCGTCCCATTTGTTATTGTATACGCATTTGAAATAGGTACTTCGGAGTCACATTCACATGGAGTTATTTTTAGTAATCTATAGTTTATTTGACCTTTTATGTAAAGCTAAAAAAATATATACATACAATTTAGCCCAAAAATGTAAGTGTAATAATTTGAGGCAGATTTATATACCATAAATTTATATACTATAACTCATCAGTAGCTATGAAACGATTTTTAATTATTGCATTGTCATCGGTACTTGATGACGAAGTGTGCAAATTAATCACGTCCAAAGATTCCGTTACATACATACTTACCAATCTAATAAAAGCGTATTAAAAAGAAAATGAAAATCGGAGCATAGAGGAGAAAAATGTTCTTCTGATTTATCATAGCCTACATCTCAACACAATTAATAAAACTCTAATAGACCGCGTCTGCACACTTGAAAAAAATCAGGGGATGTTAAGTAATCGATTCTGATTTCGAACATATTTTTTCAAATTTATTGTCTGTCTGTCTTATTGACTACCGAACCGATTTAATAATATATTTTTTATTACTAAAAAGTTCGTGAGTGTCATTGTAAGTAAGCCGTTAACTTCAACTATGAATATAAAAAGAAATTCGTAGCCAGTTAAAATTATTTATTTAATTTTTATTATAATTGGCATAAAGCTCAATTCATAAGCCTGAATTTTAAAAATCCATTTAATCTATGTAATTAATTTACGCCGGGCTGTTTTCAAAGGCCGTTGAAAGAACCGGTCGAAACCGGAAAAAATAGAAACCTCTCGTGGCTTTAAACAAAACGTAATGCATATAAAAGCTTCGCCGCTGAAACAAAATTTCCGACGTAAAACGGCTGAGTGGCTGCAACGGGCGTACTTCAGCCGCAAATGGAATAACCCCACTCGCCATATCGATATACTATGGCTGCGGCTGGCGACCCCGGCGAGTTTTTTGAGACTATAAATATTATCCACATTCTCTATGTATGGTGTCTTTCGGTTAGCATCTTTCTTCTGGAGTCAATCCTGGATATAGAATCATAAGCTTCCCCTCGATGCACTGTCGTCGTAAATATTCAACATAACGGTTCTTCTCGGTAGTAACTTTTGTAACCGGCGGTAGATAAAAAGTTGACTCGTAATGACGTACGAGTACATTAAACGTATGGAATACAAAAATAAACATACCTCAATTTGAATCTATCAAATATCAAATTGGCATAGGATGAAGTGGATTTAATTCAGATCGTAAAGATATTGAATATTATAAAAAAACAGTAATCGAGCGACCTTGTCACGGCACGGTTTATCCTCATAGAGCTGGCAACAGTTACGTAATTTCACTCATAAATAATTTCAGAAAATGTTGTTAATTCCAAGGCTCGCATGACGTAATCCGTGGAAGGAAAGCCTGTATATCTGTCGGGAAATCTCATTTCCGGTTCGAGAAAAACGGTCTCGAGCGGTTTGGAAATAGGTCGCGAGCTGGTGCGAGAACGTCGATATACCATAATACATACTTTATTCCTTATTTGGTAATTATTAATATTTTTAGCTATAATCAAAAAGTTATGTTACTAAATTTACATTTACATAGGTAATTTTATTTAATAGATGTCTGATGATTTGTAACCTAAATTAATAAAGATAAAACTAAACTCTAATTACTAAATCCATCCAAGTTATGGTAAATGTTTCGTTGTAAGACACCAGTTGTTACACTAATATTATGTTCGATATTGTTTTCTGAAATATTCACTAAATAAAAGCCGTGAATCGTAAAAAAAGTGTAGCAATTAGCGGGTCGGCGATTAATTATAAGACTGCCTAATTGAGTGACTGGAGTCTAAATTAGTTAAATTTTCTCGTTAAGTAAGTTTTTCGTTCACTTAATTTATTTAATCTTGGGCTAATTCTAAATTACTTACAAAATTACTGTGTAGCATCCGTTGACTAAAAATGTACCCGGAAATAAAATGGCTTATGAACACATACTGAATACGGTCTTCGATTGACACCGCCAGCCATCTAAAATAAGTTCTATTCAGGTTAATACATAGCAGGTATTTCCACGTTTCGATTGATAGGGACATTTATCTCGTTTGCTGCTACCCATAGACGTCCCAATGCTGGGCACGCTGCTCCAATGCATCCGCATTGGTGGAGGGGTTAGTGGCCAACTCAGTGGCGAATGTTCATAAGCAACCCGAAGTTCTTCGACAAGGCTTAACGACTATTTCCACCATTGAATTCCGTTGTCGGGAGCTCTTTCGCGTATTTTAGCATGGCAAGATTTCCTGTCAGTCGAACACGTAAAACGGTACAAATAATTTTGAAAAAGTACGATTGCCCGTGTAAGTTCTTACGTTGTACGATAATCTTTACAAAGAAGTAGAGGTTGATAAGTAGTGCATACTCGATTGTAATTGTAAGAGAGATAATACTCCTTTGTCATAACAGCACGCCCACATTTAAAGCACCTACTTTGTCATATTCCCGCTCTCGTTGTACCTACTAATTACGCAAAAGAAAGGCCTGGTTTATGTAAATTATGCTTCAGTCGCTTATCTCGCTGTAACCTCTGGGGCTTCTTAATTACGACCGTAGGCTCTGGTAATTGTCTCGAGATTTGCCCATAGTTTCAGAATTTTCGTACCCATTTTCCTCATTTTAAGCAGTTGACCGTTTGTTGTATTAAGGGATATAAAATACTTGGAATCTTTTCATCTGAATTCTTGCAATAATATATTTTACTATCCCATTACACATAAACAGTTCTAATTAATTCCATTCTTATGTCACAAAATTTAATCATTTTTATTCAGTTTAAATTTCAAATGTTCTTTACTTTACAGAACTTTTGAACCCCATGACATAGCGGAGCGACTCTTTATGCCCATGATCAATGCAAAGATGTGTGTCCTATGCTGTCGTGAAATGCTACGTTCACCCCTCATTACTGGCACTTAAGTAGTTGAGACAAGTTCACAATGAACAGCTTCCGTCTGAGTGCCGACGGGCGTGTTTAATTCCTCGTCGGGTAAGTAAGCCGGTGGGAAACCACTAAGATTCGTCTCAGACCTTTGGGGAGACAAAAAATATAAACGAACCACAATTACAATGGATTTAATACAGTGAACTTCAATATCAGTTAAATTTTCAGTATCTAATTATATATACAATTAATATGTTGCCAGTTATATTCATTAGTCTCGTTATTAGTCAATAAAAGATGGGTTTTGGGCTTTTACTATTATTATAAAATCAAAGCAAGTATGAATTGAAATTTTCAAACTTGCTAATTTATAGCTCACAAAGTCACATTGAAACTTCGGTCAAACTTCGCGATGGCTGCTTGATCTGGGCAGATCGAGCTTATCTATGTATAAGAACCGCCAAGTTTCCGGGGAGTTTTAATTTAGTGCAGACTTAAATGACATCTATGTGATATGCGAAGAAAATTTATAGAAATAAACAACCAAGTTATCTGCCAAATTAAAATTATATTTACAACCCATTTTAGCGGAAGAACAGGAAAACTACAAAATAAACTAGGTACCTACTACAGTGAATAAAAAGTGAATTTGTAACTCACTACCTCATTAATTTCTGGCTCTTAGATTCGCGACCACACCTGATTCAAATAATGTAGTTTTGGAACTTGGTTTGACCTCAGGGAAATTTAAAGTCGCTTTGAGTATTCCACAGATTTAATCAAAAGAGGAATAGAAAAATGTGTAGTAGAAAAACGTTTACGTGCTAGTTAGTGAGATACTTTGATTTTTCTTGTAGGTAGGTATGACACTGAACTCAGTCGCGGACTGACAGACAGACCGACGGGCGGTGCGAAACTGAAGTTTCTAGGTCTGCGACTGTGGTACATACCATCATCTACGTAAATAAACTGAACTTCTGAGACCTAGATTGGTATTGCCGCACGCACAGGAAATTTACATTCGATCATGACGAGATCCAAATCAAAAGGATTAAGAGGCGGACATGGGCAGTTTACGGAAATTTAAACTGGATTTATTTCAGCTGGGGAGGAATTTAAATAGATTAGTGCGGCCTTGCCGGAAAGTATGACCGAATCGCCGCCGGTAAGAGAGATTAAAAAATAAATTTTGATAAGTTATAATTTTCAGGTGTAAATGTTGTTAAAATGGACCATTAATAAGCAAAGACTTCTATGTATACTACTAGACGATGAGTTCCTCAGTTAAAAATTCCACATAAGATTGGGCTAGTTCTCTCTACCTAATGACTGCGATCGAGCGAGCCGAATGGCTGAAATAATTTGTAAATGATTATTACAAATTATTTCAGCCATTAGATACAGTACAATCCCACAGTGTGCTTTAAAAATAAGTTAGTCACAAAATGAAAAGGATTACAGAATAATTACATTTAACATAAAACCAATTTCTGTTTAATACTAACTAAGCAAGCTACTAACATAAAAATTTTACAAATAGTAGGTTAGTGATAAGCATATCTACGACAAAAATTTCCGCTACATATGGCGGCGTTCATAAATAAAATGCATACTGGTAGTAGCCAGCAATAAAACCAAATAAAACTCACATCAGTAAAACCAGAGACAACATTTACGACTGGGCAAAGCTTTTTCAGCCCACCTAACTAATGCGATTGGTTTAAATATTTTATTAACAAGCTATGCAGCGTTAGAGACTTTTCATACGCAACTCATAATATTCCCAATATCTATGAACTTATATCTTACCTTACCTTAAAATGTTTATACATGTAAGCCACGTGTGAACATGCACATTATAATGTAGCCAAGTACGGATATGTTTAACAATAAATAACGGGCTGCAAATTGCAATGTCCAGATAAGGCAAGCTCACAAGACGTTTTTTACAAGTAAACGTTAAAGTTTGTTAGAACATGTTAGTCGTAATAGAACAATATTACAAAAAGATATACCTACCAATGATTTCTGCTGTGGGTTCTCTTTTTTTTTCTCTATGGTTATATGATTTCTTCCGGCACGCAACCATTGAATAAAGAACCGGCTTTTTTTAAACAAAAGGCAGGGTTAACTTTTTTTTATTAATATTTTAACAAAGTTTAGTCATTTTTCTTTTCAACCTCAACAAATGTTTTATAGATTCTTTTATTCTAGGTGTATAAAAACCGATATCGATATATTTATTTATTCTTGTTGCTAACATTATTTTCTCCACCTCGAGGAGCAATATAGTTTTTACGTTTCCCTTCGTAGTCCCCAGGCACCTAATTTGAATTCAAGAAACATTCCTACCTTGTAATATTACGCTGGAAATCCGGCCACTTGGAATTGCCTTAGCAAGAAGGTATAGATTTCCCACTGCATAGTATGTATCAAAGTAAATAAAATGTGTATAACTGACTTTTCAACCTGAAATTTTATGTTAAACTAGCGGACGCCCGCAGCTTCGCTTGCGTGGAATTATACATCTATATATATAAAAGAAAGTCGTGTTAGTTACACCACTTATAACTCAAGAACGGCAGAACAGATTTGGCTGAAAATTGGTAGGGAGGTAGCTTAGAGCCAGGAGACGGACATAGGATACTTTTTATCCCGTTCGACAGCGTTCCCGTGTGACTTGACATGAAACGTCAGTCACTATAAAACGTGGTATAACAAAAAAGAATCAGACTCGGAATAACAAAACGCAAATGACAGCTATGTAATTGACGTATAATGACAGCTATGTAATTACTATATAAAAATAAGTCGGGTTTTCCTTCCTGACGCTATAACTCCAGAACGCACGAACCGATTTCCACGGTTTTGCATTCGTTGGAAAGGTCTCGGGCTCGGTGAGGTTTATAGCAAAGAAAATTCAGGAAAAATTTCAACAGAAAAGCGGGAAAAATCTTTTTTCACATACAGCGCCATCTCTGATACATAGCATGTACTACAAACCAATATTTTAAGTAGATGGCGCCGGTGCGTGATAGGTAGTGGTAGGGGTAGATGTAGGGGTAGTAGTAGTGGTAGGGGTAGTGTTAGTGGTAGGTGTAGTGGTAGGGGTAGTGGTAGTGGTAGGGGTAGTGGTAGGGGTAGTGGTATTGGTAATGGTAGGGGTAGGGGTAGTGGTAGGGGTAGTGGTAGGGGTAGTGGTAGGGGTAGTGGTAGGGGTAGTGGTAGGTGTAGTGTTAGTGGTAGGGGTAGGGGTAGTGGTATTGGTAATGGTAGGGGTAGGGGTAGGGGTAGTGGTAGAGGTAGGGGTAGTGGTAGGAGTAGTGGTAGGGGTAGTGGTAGGGGTAGTGGTAGGGGTAGTGTTAGTGGTAGGGGTAGTGGTAGTAGTAGGTGTAGTGGTATTGGTAGTGGTAGTTGTAGTCCACACACTTACATTAAGTTCTCCCAAAATATTCAGTAAAAATTATTTATATGGCAAAACAACGTTTGCCGGGTCAGCTAGTATTTAATAGATTCTTCTTAACGCGTTAACTTTAGCTCCATAAATTTGTAATGAATCCGTAAATGTGTTATCCCGGCCCGGTAGACAGTTTCGAATCCGATACTTTAAACTCTGAGTAGGATATCGCCATTTTTTTATACACAACATAGTAGTAGTAGTAGTAGTAGTAGTAGAAGTAGTAGTAGTAGGATTTTTTTATACACAACATGTACCTATATTTATTTCTATCTCCTACTTTCATGAATAATATCGTAAAATATGTATACAATGATTCTAACTCTCTCTAATATAAAAGAACGATTTTAAAATATAAAAAAAAAAACTTTTTTAAATATAAAATACATCGTAATGTCACGATTACTTCTAATCATTGTTAAAAGTAAATTGATGAGGTAAGTTTTACCAGTCCCACCTGGAGCATCTAAAAAGAATATTCCTTCATTGCTTGCATTTGTGCTTGAAATAATTTCATTGTATTGTACAATTTGTATTGTATTGTATTGTTATGTACAAATCTGTTAAGAACAGGCACATCGTAGTTAAGTTCATTAATATATACCAAATTCATCATCCAGTGCATCCGATCTAATGGGTTTTGGTAATCCATATCTTTCTATTGCATTCGCTCTGGCATCCATCCTTCTATTGAATTATATATATAGATTATTCGAATGAAATTCAGTATGAAGGTTTTTCATTGAAAGTTTCGAAAATCATCCCGAATGGGTGTCATAATTGTTCTTTCACGGATCCATTCCATTCCATTCCCTTTATTTGAGACACATCAGGGTAAATTTTTAAAGTAGAAGATCTGAAAATTTGCCTGCAGAAATATCCCCCCTCAAATGCACTGTCATATTTCTGCTTAATTTTAATATTATTGGCGATATCCTACTCAGAGTTTAAAGTATCGGATTCGAAACTGTCTACCGGGCCGGGATAACACATTTACGGATTCATTACAAATTTATGGAGCTAAAGTTAACGCGTTAAGAAGAATCTATTAAATATGTATAATTCCACGCAAGCGAAGCTGCGGGCGTCCGCTAGTTTTTAATAACTGAAGCGACCATTATAGGCGTCTGTCCGCGTGCGGGTTGACGGTACCCCCCTCCCTCATGCAGCACCGCGGCACATCCGTGCGCGCATACTTTATTAGGAACTAATAAATAAGAAATTATTAGGAACTAATTTCATTGAAATACATTGTTTCGAGGTAAACCTTATTACCTGTTTATACCTACTAACTTTTACCCCCTTAAGGGATGCTTTTCGAAACTTTCAATGAAAAACCTTCATAGGTACTGAATTTCATTCGAATAACTTCAAAAACGGCAAAGTTTCATACTAACTTTGCACCCCCTTTTACCCCTACTAACTTTGCACCCCCCTTTTACCCCCTTAAGGGATGATTTGAAAAACCTTCATATGTACTGAACTTCAAAAACGGCAAAGTTTCATACTAACTTTGCGCCCCCTTTTTACCCCTACTAACTTTGCTCCCCCCTTTTACCCCCTTAAGGGAAGATTTTCGAAACTTTCAATGAAAAACCTTCATAGGTACTGAATTTCATTCGATTAACTTCAAAAACGGCAAAGTTTCATACTAACTTTGCACCCCCTTTTTACCCCTACTAACTTTGAACCCCCCTTTTACCCCCTTAAGGGATGATTTTCGAAACTTTCAATGAAAAACCTTCATAAGTACTGAATTTCATTCGAATAACTTCAAAAACGGCAAAGTTTCATACTAACTTTGCACCCCCTTTTTACCCCCTTAGGGGGTGAATTTTCAAAAATCCTTACTTAGTGCTCCCCTACGTTATAAAAGGAACCCCTGTGCAAAATTTCAAGTTTCTAGCCCTTATAGTTTAGGCCCTGCGTTGATATGTCAGTCAGTCAGTCAGTCAGTCAGTCAGTCAGTCAGTCACCTTATCCTTTTATATATATAGATTTGTAGGGTTAATATATATAGGGTTTATAAGAGTAACAAATCTCAGAGTACAGCTACCGACACTCAGTGTTGTTAGTTTTGTTAACTTTAAACCGATACAGTACCTACCTAAATTAGAATGTATTTTAAAGATTAGTCTTGCATGTGTTATACTCACTTTTAATCTGTGGTTAGACTTAACCTACTACTATAGTACCATTATAAAATGAAATGGATGTACACCTACATATGTACATACATACTACGAGCTGTCGAAAACAAAATTCGAATCAGAATGTGCTTTTAGTTACCCAGTGACAATTGAGAATCAGTAGATACGTCCCATCGTAGTCGCTGTCGTAGGTTAAAAACGATTAATGCCCGGTTTCTGAGGTCCTTTTGTCGGCAGGCAGTGGCAGTTTAAGGTACTCGTTATTGGATTCATAGTTATTAGAAGGTTCTTCGCGTGTTCAGAAACCTAGTGACAGTTATCCGACGTTTATCTTACGTTTAACTTTATTGATTCAATAGCTGTTAATAATTTAACTGAAGACTTCACGATACCAACGAGATAAATACTTTATTATACTGTGGTTGTGTTTTTATAAAATCACATCCTGTGTTATTCCGCCATGATCGCCTGTAATCACGCACAATGCTCCCTAAACATGTTTAATAATACTGGGTATTAACGATTTTTAATTTCTTAACCAGCTACCTAGCAACCTACCTATTGTAGTGCTTTTCCTTTCGCAAAATCAATACATAGATATAATTGGCCAGGAACTGGCGGAACAATGTACCTAATCCAATCGGACGACCACCACTCATTAAAACTTACTTTATTTTTCTTATTATTAATACAGCAGTATTTATTAATACAACAGCTATTGTTCCTGATTGATTCAAGAAAGAAATTAAACGAATATTATTTCGCCGATGATAAATCTACCAAAAGTATACTGTGATAATACTTAATCCATTTATAGCCTGTGAAAACTTTATTCTCTGTCTTTAGCCGACGTGACACCACTACTGGACATTGTCCCAAGGCAAACAAAGGCGATGTTCGGCTCATCCCCGTTAACTTGCACGTCTTCGCACCTCCAGGAGTTTGCACACCACGTTTGCCTAGAGACGGTCTCAACTCGATCAGCCCTTTACTACAGATAATTAACTACTTTTACTCCAATGATTGTCGGTCCTTAGGCAGACACGGCTACTACTTCCTATACTATACTATTCCTACTATTCCTACTTCAGCTACTACTAGTTTCGACAGCTTTGTTGGTGAATTTGTGCTTTTATAGACTTTTATCAATAAAAGACTAGATTTCACGCTCGTTTATTAGACTTTGAATTCGTATATCCACTTTAATTAGATAATCCTTTTTTTTCTTTGTGAAAAGTAACGCCCTTACCACGAAATTGCCGCAACTTTATTTCGAAAGGCCCATTAAAGCTGCTAAATGGAACAAGTTTTATATATTGAAATGTAGCGCGCTGAAAGGATTGAAAACGAAACGGGAACTTTACCCAGAAGATAACTATGAGATTACCCACATGACAACTCAATAATTTAATAAGTGTTTCATCAGTGATTTTCTTTGTGTAAGTGCGTACTTCAATGTTAGAATAAAATAGTAGTTCTTAACAAAATTGCGCTTACCTATCCTTTAATCATATTTTAATGGTATTTACTCTCCATTGCAGAATCCTAAGGAGTCTTTTATTAATTTTACTCCAAGCCGCATTGGAGCAGCGTGGTGGAGTATGCTCTAGACCTCCCGCAACTGTGTTTACCTGTTACTGTGCAACCCCGCTGTGCGGTTAGACCTCCCGCAACTGTGTTTGTGGAGGACCCGTGCCCAGCAGTGAAACGTGTGCGTGTTGTATGGGTTGTAGCAGCGGCAGCAGCAGCAGTGTGTTGATGTAACCTACAGTGTCCAGTGAGAAGTTTAGTTAGGTTAGGTTACAGAATTCTGAAGTAATATTATTATAAACACTTCGCCCATTCGTTAATTCGCCACACTACTGTGAAGGTTTAAAGCATACAAAGGAAACAACAAAATTTCAATTAAAGCCTTAATTAAAAAAGATTGTTACAAAATTTTAAATTAAAAAATTCTAACGCTCTTTACTCGCTCACAGGTAGTATGAAATACGAGTATATTTACTTTTTACTTTGTTTTCTATTAAATAATAAATGTGAAGCTTATGGAAATCGACAAAGAGGTAAACTATTTTATTTTTTCCCGGTGAAAATTAGTTAAATTAGGTTTGGTTAAAATTTCAATAGAAAGAAAACAACATTTTACCAATCAATCACACCATTCTGTTATGCAGACAAAATCTAATTTTGTGGTATCTAACATGTGCTACAGCCCTCATCAGAACAGAGTCAGATAAAACTAATGTCATAATAGGTAGATAATTCTATAAAACCTTTGAACATAAATATCGCATAATAAATTCTCTTTGTATGTAAGCCTCATTCAACCTGTCATTTAACATAGGATCATTTTCGGGTCATATTGTGGGTGGCGTCGAGGTGCCTATTGGCATGTATCCCCACGTCGCTCTTTTTTACATTGATAAGGCTTACATGTGTGGAGGCTCCATAGTCAGCGATCGAGTCATCTTGACAGCTGCTCATTGCGCAGAGGATAGTAGAAACCAAAAACGAGATCCAGAGAGCTTTCAAGTCTTTGTTGGTAAGTCATTGTTTTTGTACCTACAAAATAATCATTCATGCAATCATCCACGTGGACATGCATCACCTAAACGATGTCTAGTGCTCGAAAATACATCGATCAATGAAAATGTTATTAAACTTAGGTAAAGTTAGTAAATTCTACTTAGAAAAAAAACAACGTAGTCGCAACGAGTCTATGGTAAAAATATCCATCAGCTTATTCCACTAATTACAAATGATTTTCATAAAATAAATATTTTCAGTCAATTTTGAATGATATGATAGGTGCATTTTCAAACTTAAATCCTATATTTACTTTATCATGCTTAGGTTTCCTATCAGAAGTTGCTGGTTTAGGTATTTGTCACCATTATCTCTTCCTGTACAGAAGCTTTTAATATAACATACTTCGAACACCAGGGTCATCAGTACGCGGACGTGGTGCTCAGTACCGTGTCTGCAAGGTGATTATACACGAGCTGCACTCAAAAGGAAAGCCCTTTCATTTCTATGACATAGCAGTATTTATATTGAGGGATCAATTAAAATTTGGGCCGACGGTGCGAAAAGTTAAGATAGCTGACAGCGAATTGTGGAAGAATGAAAAAAGCTCGTTCACGATTGCAGGTTTTGGGGCAACAGAGGTTAGTTTTGAAATGCAATTGC
The DNA here is from genome assembly GCA_944567765.1 of Carterocephalus palaemon. Taxonomy (NCBI): domain Eukaryota; kingdom Metazoa; phylum Arthropoda; class Insecta; order Lepidoptera; family Hesperiidae; genus Carterocephalus; species Carterocephalus palaemon. The sequence continues at coordinate 4,538,098 of OX155639.1, read as the reverse complement.
AATTTTGCGAGGTTTATCGTTTTCACTATTCTTCCACTACTGCAATCGTTTCTTCATCTTTTTAATTGGTGGGAATCTTTGAGTTGTACCTTTCTTCCTAGACGTTGCGGGTGTAACGCCAGGTTATGTGAGATTTTCGCCCAGTTTAATCCTTTCTGGTGGCCTTGGTCGGCACTCAAAATCTCTATTAGAGAAAAGAAGCGGTCCTTAATTCTTCAATACCGACGTTAGCATATTATAAATTTGTACGGCCGCATACAACGTTACACAGCTCACACACACAGTTTAACGGGTTCACAGCTCACTACATAAACGGTTAGAGCTCCCACTCTTGCTGTCCGCGAGCTGAGAGGGGTTCTTATTCGCGTCTCGCCGTCAGGTCGGGTGCTACCAGAGCCCTAATCTGGTCCCGAGCTGCAGAGACAAGACAGGAGCGAGTGGCACTAAGATTCTCATTGTCATGCAGGAACCATAACTCAACTTCAACTTCTCAAACAATTTCAGACGCATAGCTCAGTGGCAAACAAGCTGTTGGCAACTCGAATGAAATATGTGGATTGGAAAACGTGCAATCAATCACAGGCAATCGGACCGATTGTTGTTCCATATCACATGTTTTGTATGATCGGAAACAGATGGACGAGCGACTGCAGCGGAGATTCAGGCTCTGGAGTTATATGGAGAGGGTATAATATTTTAGCAATGATTAACTTTTTCAAACTAATCTGTTGTGTTTTGCTTTTCATATCAATGAAGATGCCATTCCATGCCTTAATTGCCTTTGCGTACATGTAGTACTTTATACGCACTTGTTCTTTTTTAGGTACGTAGTAGGATTGGTATCGGGTGGCCGTGATTCGTTCTGCGGTTCTGACATGATGCCTTCCATGTACACCGACGTATATTACTTCAGGAAATGGATTATGTCAAAAATTAAAGAAGCTGATTCGTTAAAAAAACAGGACTGTCCCTCAAGAACAAGACTATCTTATAAAAAAAGGAATTACTATTAATCGATATAAATCACTTCGCGGCTGAAATTGGATGGATGATTTTTCCAAATGGAATTCAACCCAATAACACACCTACCTATATAAACCCGTACGTTAGTAAACTTAGTTTACTAACTGGCCTTCTTACCCAAACTTCCTATTGCCATTTGCTTGCAATGCTTCGCTCACGTGGAATTAGACATAGCAAAATTTTCGTTTACACCTAGCCATAGACGACAGATTTATCCATCCTCCTCAAAGACTACATACATACCTAGATATCTACCTACATACCTATGAACATGCATACCAAGCTAATAACAGCGTGTTAAAAACAGGCAGCAATTTATCAAGAAGTGCGCCTTCTTTCCTAAGGATGTAAAACACTAAACAAGGAAGCCTGCATACAATGAACTGACATAACTTGTTAGGAATACAAAGAGGCATTTTTAATAAGCGTGTTGAATGTGAAGGTTGAATGAGCTCTGTTTCACGTTCCCCTCGGGAGAGTTCGCCCTAAACATGAAGGCAGGAGCATGTACTCTTACTCCTAATTGTTATGAACTTCAAAAAAAACTTCACAAAGGGAAAATAACTTTCATAAATAAATAACGTGTTTTAGTTTAAAAGCTTCTATTCGGGTTTAATAGGCTGTAACCTCTGTGATCTTATCGTGTGCTTTCGAGTTTAGAATACTTTGAGAAGCCGACACCCGAATTATTAGGAAGTTTTGAAACTTTATCTCATCATTATTTCACTTTACTTCAACCAAAATGGGCTTATAATCTGACATAAAGGAATTCTGATTAGGTATTTGTAATTTTAAGTTGTACTGGCAATTTTTTTAATAACGGCCATCACATTTTACTATTTGATATACTATACTTTGACGAGCTTTTTACTTAAAAAGTAGATATGCGGGTAGAAAAAAAGTAATAAAAAAACGGATCAGGTAATATTACGTTTTCGATTGTTTTTTAAATATAATTATTGAATTCTGCGAATTAAGTTATAGGTAATTTAATCTCCGAAGGGATAGGTGTATGGTATACCCACTTTTCACCAGTTATGTTTAGGTCCCATGTAATATGTGGTGAGCCTATTGCCATACACCGGGAGCAAATCCAGACTCCTAGCTGCTACCAGAACCCAGGGACCACATCTTACCTATCTCTAGCTTAGCAGTCGAGCTTGCGACCACTAGACTAACGAGGCGACCACTAGACTAACGAGGCGACCACTAGACTAACGAGGCGACCACTAGACTAACGAGGCGACCACTAGACTTACGAGGCGACCACTAGACTAACGAGGCAGTCTACCTATAATGTATACCTAATCAACTTCGTTTATCTGCCTGTTTCAATGAGTAAGTCTTTATAAATAAAAACTCACTTTTACAGCTTTTCAACTGAATCATTCAATAACGTAATTTTTGTACCAACTGAATTGAGTTTGAACAAAGAACACAAAACAATGTAGGTATTTACAGCTAGAATAGGTTTATTATTTTTTTAATGAATTAGTGAGTAAGCTTATATCGAAAAACATACAGGAAAATGGTTGGCATATTTAGCTCTAACTCAGGTAATCGACTCTTACACATGCGGGCAAGCGTTATCGCATCCACGCGCTGGGGGCGGTACATTACAGGCCGGTGGCCAATATCGCGCATGATTGAGTCTGAGCAAGGATTATAATATCAGATGTTCCACTTCTAACTTTAGGTTCTCTGTTCGAACCTCCATATCCTGCGAAAACTGTAAACTCAATGTTTGATACAAATGCGCATCGCATCTCATACCTACTCTTTTATGTTATTTCCGGTATCTCAGATACAATAGAAATTCACAATAGGTAAGGTATACGCTCCGGTGTACTAGATTTTAATAATACTGAGTATTAAAATGCAGCATTTGAACCACACATATCATAGTACATCCTACTGTTGGGCACGGGTCTACCTCAAAGACTAAGCTGCGGGAGGTCTAGAGCATACTTCGCCACGCTGATTAAATGTGGATTGGTGTAGGGGTCAGTGGCTAGTCCAGCGTCGAATATTCTCAAACCACTCGAAGTTCTTCAACAAGGTTTAACGATTGTTTGCACAATTGAAAAAGAAGCGTCCATCTTTATACCAACCGGAGTTGAAATTCTCCGTCTACCGGTTGGTTCAGTCAGGTCAGTTCCCATGACAATATTTTTAAGCATGATCTCATTGATTACCTATTAACCTACCCAGGCTGAACTAGATTGGGTAGGTTTAAGGCGCAAGTACGAATGCAAAATTATGAAATGCAATTTTTCAAAATGATTGTTAAGCAGAAATGTATTTTTTAAATAACTTCAGTTTCAGGAGGATAATTCTTAATTTTTAGTTTACCTACATAGGTAGGTAAACTAAATATGTAAATAAAATAGTTTATTTAAAATAGTTTATTTACATGCTCGAAACCTCAAGTTTCCACTTATAACTATTACAGATATTATAGACTACTAGTTTAAATTATAATTAGGAGCAAGAAAATACTTTTAAAAAAAAATGTACACACTAACACACCATACAATCATAAAGATTCTCTAAATGTTGCTTATCTTTGCCACAGCCTGAAGCTCAGTATTTGCTTCCACCTTATATGATTTTAGCCACACCGTTAACGTTTTAAATTTCCCCTGGATTAAATTGCTCTTCTACCGTATAACTAATTTCTATCGCATCAAGCTCATGACTCGTGAAATAAAATGTAACTTAGATTCACTGATATATAGAAAATGTTGTCCAAATACACTTGGCAACACGCTTGGCACCGAAAAACTTTTTGTATTATGTTTTTAACATAACAAAATGCTAAAAGCTTCTCAGCTTTAGTCAATTTAATATAGGTTAAAATTAAGTTAACGTTCTACGTTCTAACAAAAATGACGACTTTCAAATACATAGTAGGTAAGTAGCCAGCGTGGTTCCTAATTCCTTACACTACTGTCACTACACGAATGTCCATGATATTGATTTATTATTATTAATAAATAAATAAATAAATATCATTAACATCTTCACACACGGCTGTCTGACCCTAAACTAGGCAAACCCTGTACTGTGGGTGGCAGACATAGATATTTTTCAACTATGAATATAGACACTCACGAATTATTTAGTAATAAGTAATCAGACACAGAACAAACACAATAATAATAACGTCCAGCGGGCGTGGCGGGGGGTAGTTAGAGTTTTGGTAGTGCAACTACCCAAATACGTACATAAAATGGAACCGTAGTTCGATAAAACGTGTAGGCAATAATTGACGACGAAGACAACAGAAATTCGTGTTTTACTACTAGTAGGTATTGTATATACAGAATTATAATCATGTCTGTCCAGGGCATGAGGAAACAAACCATGGAAAAGAAAAGTAAAATGACGGTAGATAATATTTAAAACTTTTCAAGATGTTGATGAGGGTATTAACAAAACTGTCGCAATGCGTTATCCACGCGAGCGAAGCTGTAAGAATCTACAGATACCTAAATAAATCTACTTATACAAAACAAAAGTTACCAAGCCAACATTGTTTTGAACAAATATAACTTCACCTTTGCGAGTCATTGCGTGTCGTAAATAACTTTTCCTGTTTATGTAAAAGAGAGGCTTCATTGAGCTTTTCCTGTTCACCGTAAATGAAATGTGGCTTGCGATAAACAAACAATTTTACTCCGAATAATATATTATTTTTTGGTCTCGCTATAGAACCCAATTGTTGCCGACATAGGCATTTTACACACGCCATAAACGTCAGGTGGCGCGCGCATTATAAGAGTGCCATTACCATCACCTATCTTTCATTTTATTCAGGCTATTTATTGCTTTTACATGGTTCGGCTGGTTTATACGTTTGTCAACAGCTGAACGAATACTCTTTACTCCTAATGTAGAACTATTACCATAATCATATTTAATCCTGATTTAAGTTCCTAATGTATTTTTGGCTCTACAGTTAAGTTGGAATTTAGCTTCACAAGTAGATGCAGCAAATATCTACTTTTCTTATTGAATTTCGACATTAATTAGTGAGGAAGATTATGTAAAAAAAAATTATCCACTTCATCCAGATAAATTTTTACGGATGTAGCGGATATGACGGATTATTGTGTCACGGATCTGACGCAATAATGCGTCACGCAACATGCAGTGAGATAGAGCGAACGTCGCACAGTACAAGTCAAATCCAAAGCTCCACCACAGACTAAATACGAATAAAATACAGATACAAAATCCAAAACCAAAGATATACGACAGACTAAGACAAAATACAGTTAAAAGATTGGTAAACGGAATCGTCATTTAGAGATACCGTGCGGTGCGAACATAAAACAACCCACTATTCTGACTCCGAATACTCTCTCTATCCACGAAGTACAGTATCTCTGCCCTGCGTCGCTGTCAAAGCAAAATAAAACCGTATGAGTCAAATAACAGGTGACATCTGGTCCTTTTTTTTTGTTTTACGAGTGGGAAACCTTCAAAAGGTACCCGAACGTCGTGGGAGCGACGCCGGGTTATGTGGGACTTTCACCCACTAAAACCTACTCGGTGGGCTACTCCAGCGCTACAAATACGTACCTTACCTATATTATTTAGTTTCCTGAACTATATAGCCACATTCCTCAGAGTGATAAGTTTGATGCTCACTCATTCCCACTAGAGGAAACGCTGCTTCATTTAAGTTCCATCGTATTCATCAAACGTGTTGTGTTGCAGCAAAGTATAGAATAGTTGTATTTGTCTGTAGTGTTGGGAAGTTTATGTAATTTAGTGTTGTTTTAACAAATAGCAGTACAAACTAAATAGTTGGGTTAGTCTGGAGCCAGTTTGTCACTTATTCGCCAACAGGTCTCATTCCGGATTTCTATAGGTATTTTCACCACCGCCCAGACATAATTTGCGAACATTATGCGGACTTACAAAAAACCTTTGTGCTTGTTTAACGTGCAAAATTCTGCTTGTTTGTAGTTTTACCTGTAGGTTAATGGAATTATTTTTGAAGAAAACATCCACCATATTAAGTATGATCATGATTACTAAATATTTTAGTTCAGGCGCAGAGCGCCGAGGCGTAAATAAAACAGCTTGTTGGGTGGGTTGAATTTTTCACGCAAACTGGCTCTATACTAGCAGCATGTATCTACCTACTCGTGTAAACCGCGCACATTAAAGTGACATCAACACATCCCCAAATTATTTAGACCTGTTTTTTGGTTTTGAAATGTTAATATTCATAAGTCTTCTAGTCCTATAACAGTAATCTGTTGCACAGATGCTGTTTATCTTCGTATAAAGAACAAAAAAAGAACAATTTAATTTTACAAGACGCAATTTTTCGGGGAAATACAGACAATGATGTTAGTGCCTATACTTTGACAGGTGGTAGCTACAGCACTGCAATAATGATGGTCCCTTGGGATACGGGATGGAAGTTTGTTTGAATATTTCTTAAATTTCAAACAATTGCTTCTTATTTGCAACAAATTTTTACAGTTGAATTAATATAATATACCTAGTTGAAAAAATATAGGATAATATGTAGGTATGTTTTATCACAGTGATTTCCCTAGAAATTAAGTTCGATGGACAGAATTCAATTGATAGTTACGTTGATTAGGGTGGCAACTAGGTGTATACGAAACTATTGTAATGTCTAAATCCACGCGAGCGAAACTGCGGGCGTCCACTAGTATAAAAATTAAAATAAATCTAATAGCTATTAAATTAAATACCTACATATACTGAAAACTAGGTAGGTTTAGTTAAATTAAATATCTACGATTTTACACACTTAGACAAGGCGAGTAGTACATGTTTCACATATTTCAAGTATTTTTAAAGAGTTGGTACCTACTTACGATTCCCTAGCTCAGAGATTCTCTAAAAGGTGATTTGCATTATTTTCCACGAAGTTAAAATAAAGAGAAGATACGTAAAATGCTAATTCAGGGCTCGGCAGAATGCAAAGTTCACGCTTGATTGTATTTACACAGACATGGCTCGAATTTTAAGTTAACTCAGTAGTGAACTATATCTAGATAGATATAGTGTAGGGTGAGTGTAGATATAGTATACCTACTTCATAAAATACCTTAAGAGAAATATTTTACATATTACTACACTCACTTTTCACTAGTTATGTTTAGGTCCCATGTAATAGGTGGTGATGATACACCGGGCACAAACCGGCACTCCGGGCAACTACTGGGCATTTCAAGTTAGAAAAACCCAATATTTGTAGCCCGCCCGGGGATTGAACCCAGGAAAGCAGTCGCGCTTGCGACCACTAGACAAATGAGGTAGTCTACAAATCGTTGATATTTATGTAAACTACCGAATTGCATTACAATTATGTTCAGTATCCATAGTCCATCCATTATGGACAACAATTATTGATTTTTTTAAATTTCGGTATCTATAATCACACAAAATATTGAAAGTCTAAAGTACTAAATAAAATGAAAATTTAAAACAGCTTCATTTCCTGTTTATTTTATAACAGATTGTTTCCCGACCTCATTAAGGCAAATTACGCAGCTGGGAATGATATAGTTTAACGACCCTCAATGCAATTTAAAAATGGGTTCGTAAACTAGGTTAGCTGAGAAATAGTAAAGATAGTAAATATGGTTCTATAACTTTTCATTCGCTAGTGCCTGACTTGTCCTGCTTGCGACGACTCGAGTGTAGGTATTTTTTATAGCGACATAATGTAGGTTTAGGTTTAATGTAAGAACAACAACATAATGTAAGAATTAATTACAATTAATGAGGCTGCGTTACCAATAGTATTATAATCTGTGGTTCAAAGTTATTTATTTATTTTATTTATTTAACACTATTGCATACATAGAAACAACAAACAATTTTACAGAAATAATATTACTAATCTTAGTATCTAAGGTACAATGGGCGGCCTTCTCGCTAAGCAGCGATCTCTTCCAGGCAACCACATTGCAAGGATTAACATTAATAATTACTTGTACTAACGAATAACATGCAATCGTATTTGTGTATCCAGGTATTCCAGGTAATTAACAGTTATTTATGTTTAAGTATGTGCTGTGTTAAACCAATGGTAATGAGTGTAATGATTTCTTTTATCTACTTATTTAACCTTTATTATTATTAATAATACATATAAATTTGTTCCGGATAACTCCATGTTATAAGTATGTTAGTACAATTTTCCTTAGGTACTTTATCAAGAACATTTCAATAATATCAAAGTTGCTATTTTGTCGCTGAATTCATTCTACTTTACTTTTTATTTTATTACTTGCATAGAACGCCTATGGAGTTATGATTACTATTATAAAAGTCAATTCCTTGGTTTATAACCTTATCAGTGAATTGCAGACATCGCTGCGACCCATAGACGTCCCACTGTTGGGCACGGGTCTCCTCTCAGAATGGGAGGGATTAGGCCTTAGTCCACCACGCTGGCCAGGTGCGGATTGGCAGACTTCACATACCTTCGAGAACGTTATGATGAACTCTCAGGCATGCAGGTTTCCTCACGATGTGTCCTTCACCGTTATTGCAGACATAATAGTCATTAATTACACGCTAAGTGAATTTTCCTCGCCTTATCAAAAGTAAAATTGAGAAACGGTCTTCATTATAGGTAACTACATCTTATTTTTGTTCACATCTGCATAGAAATTAGTCTTACACGACTGCTTGCAAAATAATTTTCACACAGTAAACCGTAATTTTCTTAAAAATGAAATATGTCACCAGGCATAATACTTGGGATAACCCTAGCATATCTCATTTTGAGTGCTTATTGCGTGAGCGCGGAATATGAATATTATCAGTCAAAAAAAGAAAAACGTATGTATCGGACAGTGTAGTTACTATTTTATTTATGTGATGCATGCTTAGTCGATGTTTATGTTCAACAGTGGATCTGAAAAAGATAGAGTTGAAATCGATAATTGTTCGATTTCAACTTCAACGTTGGTATATAAATAAATTAAAGTTATAGTGAGGTGGGATATGTCATGGGATGGGGTGAAAACTAACACTTCGAAATAATAATGATAATTATTATATTATTATAATAATAATTATTTCTTGTTCTAATTTACTATGTCGGTAACTAACACCGTTGTTGGTTATTTTACCCACATAGTAAAAATAATTATAGAAATGTGTACTGAGATATAATTATTTCAAAGAGTTACCTACTCTTACCCCACCTCACATGTTTATAAAATTACTGCAGCACAGGTAATTTATTTCTCTTGTGGCACTTTGGTTTAGGTCTGCAACAGAATCAACAGCCTTCTATTAAGCCAAAAGTCCCAATATTACCTATATAATTTTGTTCTACTAATTTTTTATCCCTCATAAAAAATCTTTTATGTCCCATTTTTGAGCTTGGGTCTCCTCTCGGAATGGGAAGGGTTAAGCCATAGTCCACCACCCTGGCCAGCGGATTCATGCCTTCGTTATGAAGTAATTATCTCTGGCATGTAGGCTTCCTCACGATATTTTTCTTCACCGTTACAACACTGTTAAGTACATTTAATTTCTTAATTCAATAACCACTAGGTATTTTTATTGCAGTAACCTCAAATCCAATATTAATGAAGTGCGCAGGCTCTAAGGGCATATGTCTCAAAAGCGGCGCCTGCCCATGGCTGGCGATCCTGGAAGACGAGGACTGCAATGAATACCCCAGCCAAAACAACTTGAACTGCTGCGGCATCGCTCGTGTGCGCGCGCCCTTAAACATATTCGAGTAATGATCCAGAATTTTGATAAAAGGACCATTATGTAAATAACTAGGAGATTAAATAATGATAATCTTAAATATATCTGCCTATTTTTACAGATAAAACGAATTTAGATAGGTATAGATTGACCACTTTCCTCAATTGCAACGAGTGTTATCTGTTTTAAAAAAAAAACTATAACTATTTAAAAGTATTTCCCCCGCGGCTTGGCAGACTTCGACAGAAGTATTCCCCCCTTGTTCCCCCTCGTAAAACGATTTTACGAGCGTACGTTATTATCTATAACATCAAGACATATTTTAAAGTAAATAATAAGTAAGTATATGTAACCTTTCTCAACAATCAACGTCCCATCTCACTATACTACTACTATATATTTTAAGTAGATACAGTCATTTATGAAATGAATTACCTATCGTTTCCCCCCCAAGTAAGGTAACTGTTTACCTGTGGAAACCTAAGTAATTTTCCTTAATATGTGGCACTTACCTGCATCCATTTTTCTTCGTCACGGTCACGGCATCCGTTATGGAACGTGATTTAATAGCATGACGTTGCCTGAGCTGAGAGACGAGTAGTAGTTGTACATACCTACCATAGCAATATGTTTATAAAATATAATACTAAGTACTAGTTAAGCTACATACTATAGATTGTTTTAGGTCACAGTGACTTGTGGGCATTATGAGCCACACACACCCCTTTCCTTCAAATAAATAATGTATGCGAAAATCATAATTTGTTTGTAAAGAATAATAGTGTACATAACTGTAATACAAGAAAAAAAGATAAATTGATTGTTCCTAGCTCTAGACCTCAAATTAAACTTCATAGACTAAAGTATAGTATCAAAATAATGTATGGGGTCTGTGTTCGCTTCTACAATAAAATTCCTGAAAATATTACATATCTCTCAGAAAATAAAATAAATCAATCATTAAAAAAAACCTCCATAATCAAGCATTCTATAAAATAAATGACTACATAAACGATAGAAGCCCTTGGTGCGAAGTATCTCCAGATCCTCATTAATTTTAATATTAATGTACCTGTATCAAATTATTAAATCCATACTAATATTATAAATGCGAAAGTAACTCTGTCTGTCTGTCTGTTTCGCTTTCACGCCAAAACTACTGAACCGATTTAAATGAAATTTGGTACACAGATAGTCTAGAGCCTGAGAAAGGACATAGGCTACTTTTTATTTGGAAAAAAGTGTTGTAAAGGGTTGAAAAGGGGGTTGAAAGGTTCTATGAAAGTTTTGTCATTTTCGGAACTAGAAGCATAAAATTTATATTATAGGCTGTTGATTAGATATAAATAAATATGGCATTCAAATTTTGTAAGGGTGTAAAATAAACATATATTATTATGTCTAATTCCACGCGAGCGAAGCTGCGGGCGTCCACTAGTTATAAATAAATTCAAAAAAAATATAAGGGGTCGTAATTATCACTATGTTTATTGCTACAGCCTTACCATGGAGGAGGAACTACTTTCGAGTTTCATGAGCCGTACCTACATACTTACCTACTACGTACCTCAACGTAGACTGTATCGCTATTAGCTAACCTAAAGACGTTTTACCCACTGGAAACGGGTCTCTCCCAGTCATAGCTGGTCAAGCATACTCTACCACGCTGCTCCAATGCGGATTGGTGGAGGGTTTAGTGGCCAACCCAGTGTCCAATGTTCTCAAGCCACCCGAAGGTCTCCGACAAGGCTTTACAATTGATTTTACAATTAAAAACAATCGCATCTGACGGCTTAACGTGCCCTCCCAAGCTTGGAAGCGCCCATGAAATTTTGCCACTAGCGGTCATCCATCTACTAACCGACCGCGCCTGATGATGCTTAACTCTGACCATCACATACAATCGACGCGAGCCATTGGGTTATGGACGCTCTAGTGAGAATATAACTCTATTTATAATGTACCTAGTTCTCTCACTCAGGTAAATATTGCTAATAATTGATGGTGAGGGCACGATTGATCTCTCCAAGACCTAAGATTTATTACGATTGCTGAGCATGTCACTCGCCCACACGCACTTACCTAACTATCACTATCGACATAGACTAACAGAATTGTACATACGAGTACGGTGTCCATCAGACCTGATGACGTAATCCGATGTAGTCCGTTATCCAAACTTGACTAATGAAGTTTAGTTAAGCCAGGCGGCTCGCGCGATCCAATCTCACGCCGGCCTAGCCCACCAACTCTCACAGATGTAAAAAAATAGGAAATAACAAAAAACCAAACTGTTTTGGTATACGAGGAGGATGGATGGTTCTTCTGGAGAAATCTGTGTTGACTTTAACGACAAGGTAGTGATATACCTAAACATTTAGTCGTATATACCTAATTAACATGAAGGCGATAAAAATTGTAGATCTTGATGGATAAATCAATTTCTTACGGTTTCCCCTTATTGATACAGTTACAAAATAGGTAAGTAACTTTACTTACTATTAAATACAGTTATACTTTCAGATAACTTTCCTAAATTTTTTAATTAAGATAATACACTGCAATAATATAGTACCTACATTTAATACGTTTTTATACATTTCCCACAGCTTAATGTACCTACAGTGCCTACTGGAGGGATATTCAGTAGCTGTTATTGTTTCTTATTTCTTTTAGTGGCTTTTTGTGCAAGAAAAAGAATTGTACAGAAAGCATTCTTAGCTACAGAAAACATTTCCGTCTCATTTCCGGGCCTTACTCCATGAACAATACAATTTATAATATTTACCTGGAAAGAGGAATGACGTTTCTAGTAAGCAACAGTAGAGTGAATACTAATTCCGTTACCCAGCGGGATATTGCAAATTCCATGCAGCGCCCGCCTCCCCATTCCGCTCCATATCCACTGCACCGACACTTGACGTAGGTACATAATGCAATTTTGCAGAAACACGCTTGTTAGTTTCCCGAAATTACAATTAACATGAACAAAATTAACCTGTGCTTAGTAAATACCTACTTTTTTTTATGGATAGAAGATAGCAAACGAGCTTGCAGCACCACCCATCCGCTGCCGCCCATGACAACTGTGACTGACTTTGAACAAGACTCTATTAGGGACTGGGATGGTTAGTCCAATTAGTTGACTAACCATCCCAGAGTTAATTAGAACATTAGTTGGTCAGTTCCTTAGTAGGTATGAGGACTGGGGACTGTTAGTGATAGTTAGTCCTAGTTGGTGTTAGTAATAGTCCAGTTAGTACTTCTTAGTAGGAGTCTCGTTCTAAGTCAGTCACAGATGTGTTGCTACCCTTGAGGACTAAGATGGTCGCCTCTAAATAAGTGTAACCGGAAACCACACCTTTTCAACCGGACCGCAATTGCTTTAAAACAATTATTACACGGCAGAAATGGTACTAGGTAGGCGGGCGGTGCCCCGGGCGAACTCTATATGGAACCAATTAGGTTTCATATAAAACCTATTTGGTTCCCTATAGGCTCTAACACCTACCTCATTTCAGTTCTCCCCTTGCAAAGAAGAAAATACTTTCGTGGTTCTTGCTCACTACCTTCAGACTTCAGCCTGCCATAGTAAGTATTTATTTAAGGCTTAGGTTTAAATGCCTACCAGAAATGCACATAAATTACTTCCAATAAATTCAAATTATCTACCAAAATGGATACTTTGCTCACCAAATTGTGTTTCTTGAAATATCTTTTCCAAATCTTACCAAATTGTGTTTCTTGTGTTTCTTGAAATCTATGCATTGAAGCAAATTTCTAACTACAATTTATAATTAGATAACTTAAATATCCTTTAGTTATCATTTCTGCCTTTTATAAGCGCGTCTCTCTTTTCTTTCAGATCTGACGCAATTAATCAACATGCCCCTCTAAATTACAAACAAAGCACTCTCCCATTCATAAGTAGACAGGTTGATTCTTTATTTTATCTACCATCCACCCATTGTTCGGACTCTGAAGGGTCGGTTTGAGGTTACATGCCTTTATATTATTCAGTCTTCGGGGGTGGCATGTTTCTTTAACCATCGAGGTGCCTACATTATTTATTGCATTTCAAGATCTCTGTTCTTGAATAAAATAAGTAGGCCACTTTGTTTTACATCAACCTAGCTTTGTGCCTTTACACCGGAATTCATGTATTTCTGATATCCTAGTATTAGGTATATTCTTTATTAAACGTAACCTACAAGATGGAACTATGTTAGTAGTTATTCTGAATATATTCAGGTGGAGTATGACTAATGATATAACAATATAAGAAAACAAGTCAACGTCAACATAAGGTGCTGCTACCCCAGAGTTTCCATTCATCCGCGTTCACTTATTTTTATTACAATACTAATGATTTGTGTTAGGTATTTACAGCTTACCTATATCAGTCTTTAAACTAATTATAATATTGCATAGCAACCGATATAAAAGAGTCATACAAATTACATATTGCTAACAAATATAAGAATAAGAATGGTTTTTTGGGGCCTCTAGATTTTACATTCTTTATTCACTTAAATATTATGGATTTATTGTAAAGTATAATCCTAGTTATATTATACGATTTCGGGGTTTAATTTTCTTTATTAGAAATATTTCTTCTTGTACTCAGAAAAAATTATAGAACATGGTCCTTTCGTGTCATAAGGGCAAGCAATTTCGTTCTCACCTCGCGTCAATCAGAAGGTTGCGCACGTAAAGGGAATATTTTCTCGTATAGAGGAAAAATGGTTAAAGGTGAGGGTGAAAATAAGCTGTCGAGTAATTTGTAGACTAAGATCAAAGCACCAACGGATGTTACGAAAGTAAAGACACGCGATCGCCTGAGACACCCTGAGACTTGAGATGATTGAATAAGGGAATACCTATGCTTTCACAAGAATCAATGGGTTTCCGATTTACAAAAATGCTTAGGTACTTGTCTATAGTAATCTCTATCTATCTATATATATATAAAAGGAGAAGGTGACTGACTGACTGACTGACTGAATGACTGACATATCAACGCAGGGCCTAAACTATAAGGGCTAGAAACTTGAAATTTTGCACAGGCGTTCCTTTTATAACGTAGGGGAGCACTAAGAAATGATTTTTGAAAATTCACCTCCTAAGGGGGTAAAACGGGGGTGCAAAGTTAGTATGAAACTTTGCCGTTTTTGATGTTATTCGAATGAAATTCAGTACCTATGAAGGTTTTTTATTGAGTTTCGAAAATCATCTCTTAAGGAGGGGTAAAAGAGGGGTGCAAATAAAAGTTTTTTCGTATATACCTACATTATTTCAATGAAATTTTGTATTTAGGTTTGTTACGTCTAATTCCACGCGAGCGAAGCTGCGGGCGTCCACTAGTATAGTATATATTTTGCTATAAAAAATTCAATAATATTCAATTAAAATATTTAGGTAATCCAGTTGGTGTATCAAAAGGAAATAAAATTGGTATGCTCCAAAAAAGTTTCCAAGAAAATTAAATTATTCGATTCTGGGATAATCTGGGGAACTTATTTTGTGGTTAGGAGGTATCAGAAATGTATTTACCAAATATTACCTACCCGAGTTTTAATTTGGTAGACTCTATAACCTGGATTCCTAACCTGGGGGTAATTACCCCCGCGGGGGTAAAACTTGTATTTCGGAGGGGTGACAATGAGCCTAGCTGACCTGTACAAAGTACATTTTGGAAAAAAAGTAGGTGCTGAAAATCCTATCATGGCAGACAGAGCTTTAAATATGTTGGTACCGTTTGCTACTACTTACAATACTTACAGTATATAGTAGCTACACGTATTGCTGACTTCAATGTTGGGAGGAGGGGTAAAATCAGTGACCCTATTGATCATAAGGGTAACAGACCTAAAAAGGTTAAGAACCACTGCTCTTTAAGGAGCCTTGAGATAAGTTCTTTGAGAAAAAAGAGTGTTTTATTGATGTAGGTAAAGGTTGAGTAAGTATGTAAAGCAAATGTCTTGCCAAAAAATTTATCCAGTTCATTAAATTAATTTTTTCATAAAATTTAAATATTGGATAACGTGGTACGTGGCGGTATGTAATGAATCCATAGAGGAAAAAACTCCCTCCTCCTCCGGGAATGAATCAGTGACTGATTACAACAGACAGTTAACTGCTACCCTACATTTTTACGAGTTTTGACTATTCCCGCTCCACGCATTAATCACAACATGCTCGATATATTTTCGATTTCGTTCGAAAGACGGTCTCTCTTTGACACTTTATTGCACATGCCATTTTGTGTGAAATACTTCGGTATTAAATCAATGGAAGAACTGCGTGCCTTTTTTTCGTGGGGCATCTACCAAACATTCTCGACCTGTCTGAGATAAAAAGAAATTAATCAAGATAGAGCGGTGAACTGGGCGTATACCCCGTGCCGCAATCTAGCAATATACTACAACAGATATCTCACAAGTTCGGTTAGTGCGCGTAGATATTTGTAACGGTACGTTACGTTATCGATATACATTTAAATTAGGTATACCTAACTAAAACAAGTGTGTCACTTCACTAATTACTTTCGTGTGACGTCACATAGTAGGCGGGACTTGGGCAGGGCTGACGAAAAATGAGACACGCATTGTTTGTATCAAAATAATACGTGATCTCCTTTCTATCTTGATTGCTATCTGTGGTTAAGAGACAGTCCGGGGTAAAGGAGGAACTCACTATACGAAATCTAACGAAGGGGCGTTTGATTTCGTATGTATGATCATCTTCCGTAGGAGAAAGGCCACGGTCTCATAAGAGACATACCGGTGCCTCCCTTGCGCAAAGCATGGCACATCCTGCATCATGCCGCTGATTGAGGCAGCGGATCACTTCAACGAAAAAATGGTAAGGAAACCTGCAGGTCTGAAATTTATTATTATTGAAAACTTGTGAAATCTGGCATAATGTACTACAGCCGTAGTGGACGATACTACACTTTCAGTGTGCCACTAAGAGTCAATGAAAAAAAATTGATGATGATGATAATCGCCCAGCAAAACCTCGCCCTGCGAGAAATCACAAGAGCGGGGCGCTATGTCCGGAACGCGGTAATATCGCACGACTGCAGGCTGGAGTCGCTGGATGGGTCCGGTTAGCGCGTGTTATGAATAACCGCACCGACGATGGGTCACATCTTCAAGGGGGATAGCACCACTGTACGCGTGCCCCCCCGAAGGCCGACCGCTCCCTATAGAGCTGATGGACCTTCTTCACCCCGACCATCAGGGGAGGACTTAGCAACTAACGGCTAGCAGTACCACGATAGGTACTCAATAGCGGGGAAGTCACCAACGTGGTTTACCTACCCCTGAAGCAATTGCCCGGATAGAGAGGATCTCTCTTAACTCCGAATTCCCGCAATGCAAGAGGAAAGGTCTGTCTGATGATGATGATGATAATCTACGACATATTATTCAGTTATAATTGTGTTTGCACTTTCTTCAGATGGAAATCTCAACTCCATAAAAGTTATTCAACACGAACCAGAAAAGTACCTAATATGATTTTGTCTACAGAATTAATACTACACACATAATCCCCAGGGCATGCGGTAAGCATAAACAAGCATTCGATCCAGGATTTACGAGCGTAAGTCCCTCAGGACTCCCCAGAACTCTTCGGAAAGTGGTTTTACGAAGGTACAATTATTTATGAGACCATAACTTTAGGGATCCTGAAGACATGAATATGGACAACCCAATATTCGGCTGATACACGGGACTAAATTTACTTTGAATGAACAATAAAAACTATTTATAACTTTTTTAAGGATCTAGGATAACAAATGAGCACGAAAGACAATAATTATTATGTAAGCCCTTTGTTTACTATAATATGGTAATACATAAACTTAAATAAATAAATATTGATATCTGACATTTTGTAGAAATCCCATGTCATGATTTTAATAAAATATTTTGAATTGAATGTATTTCTTTTTAATTTTTGAGTTTTTAACAATAAATTTGTATGTAGGTTCCTACTTAACTACTTAAAATTACCTACAAAGGAGACGATCAATTTTGGGCCAAACGATGTACCGAGGTACAAAGTATTGGTAAAAAATCCTTAAATTATACTAAAACTAATGGTCGATCAATTATTTTTAGAATCCTTCTAATTAGCTTGTAATAAAATAATAAAAAATGCAACAGTTCGTACCACAAAACTCCACATAGTAGTAACCACAAACTGGCTAGAGATACTACGGTAGTAACTACTCTGCACTGTTTATGTCATCTGCCAACTTCTGTTTTAGTGACAGACGTCTTACGTATAGGTTTATTAACCTGTATTCAATTTACAAATAATTATTAGTTTAAAAACGATTTCAAGAAAAAATTAGCCTTTAATGGTAATTAATAGAATATTAAAATCAATATAAGATACTATGATTCTCTTTCTTAAGGTAGTTTATTAATACAATGCGCTTGTATATTTTATTTATGGGTATAGAGTAGGTAATTACAGATTTAGTAACAACCGAAACGCAATATTATGCTATATTGTCATAACTTGCAGTGTTGCAATCATGTTGCAATACATAAATTATCTTTTAAAGTTAATTTTAGGTGGTACAAATGCAGTAAAAAATCTAATGTATTTTTTTAATAAAATAACGCTTTTTTTTCTCCTAAAATCAATTTTTGTAACCGAGGTACATCTCATGGCCCAAGTTGTATGGAAAGATAAACGTGTCCTTTACAAATTTGAACAAACTATTTAAATAGATAACCATTTCAAATTTGAAGCTGTACATACTGTTTCCCCGGCCATCAGCACAAACTAGCTAGAGATACTACGTAATCAGGCGGGAAATAGCAACTAACGGTGTAGTGTTATAAGAGAGAGAAGCTAAACTGTAGTGTTATAAAGAAAGAGCTAAAGGAAAGTAAATAATAAGAAAGAATTTTAAAAGAGAATATGTGTATTATTACTCACTCGGTGGTTATAAAGATTAGTTGTTCGACGGAAGATATTAATTTAGTAATAAAGAGTCACTTAAGGGAAGGCACAGACACAGACGTTCAGAAGCTCCGATGCACGGCCGCGCAAGCAGCGGCACTGCAACACGCTCTCCTTGGTTGAGCAGCGAACGGCAGGGCGGTGAGGTGCGGGCGTGCAAACAGCGCACAAACCACGCATGAAGTATATCAACACGAGACCGTTCAGCAGGTCTCGGCAGCTCACACACGAAGTATTCAGCACAGGACCGTTCAGCAGGTCCCGGAAGCTCTGAAAAACACTCCGTATCAGATATCTTCCTTTAAATCAGATTTAGCAAGCCAAAAGAAGTAAATCCACTTTTCTTCACTCAAGAGTCAATTCTCTAGAATAGCCCTCTGTAGAATGATGTCGATCATGTTCCACACAGCATTCTTCCTTTTTTAATTCAAATTTGAATTTGAATTCCTATATGGCCTAATACAAAACAGCTAAATTTTATATAATATCTCTATATAATCTACGTAAGTTCAGAACCTATATCAAGACATTACTACTGTGACATAAGTCATGTATCAAATACTAATCACAATATTAAATGTTCCAAGAAAATAAATAGAAATCATTAAATACTAAAGAGAGAGTTATACAAGGATGTTACAAAATAATATTTAAAGTTACAAACATCCTACAAGTGAGAATTACCTAAAAATTTAATAGTAAGTACATAAGATTTAGAATACATAACCAAAACTAATTAACAAGTAAAAGGACATCTATAAATACTAACTAATTTACAATTCAATTGCAGCCAAATAAATTACCATAAAATGGTAAAGAAACATATAAAGTATGTATATCAATATAAGAAATAAACAAAGATAAAAAAGATGAAAAGAATGTAATATGAAGAAACTGATGTGTACAGAAAAGGTATTAGTAAATACTACATATATTTCCCCCGCCCAAGTAATTTTTTTGGCTGTTACAAAAAAATTTGGAATTAAAAATAGTGATTACCTTACACATCCATTATACTGTCCATACCTTCCGCTTTCATACATCAATCTTGCAAAGTTAGGGGCTAGGGTTCACATTCAATGACGCCTACTCCAAAGGTAACACTAGACAATGACTTTAAGGCTTCTTTTAGGAGTTGTCATCCGCTCAACGTTGAAAACCCAGAACTCGAATACGAGATTTATTGGTGTTGGCTTCGTTTAACGAGTCACGATCCGCTCGTACTTATAGGCTTTTTTAAAGAGTCGTAAACCGCTCTGTAAGAGATAACCAAGACGGTTATAAGTAAGAATCAGAATAAGTAGTTCTGACAAAGAAAGTTAAGATTATAAAAATTAAGAACTAAAAGAAAAGAAACCAAGTTTAGTAATAACTTAGTTAATTAGAAGTATTTCTCTTCCAGAATAGAAGATAACTACTCTCAAGATATCTAGAGAGCCTACACAGCTTAAAAGCTAAGTTTAAAGAATGAACTTCGAAGTAAATCCAAAATTCGAAGTTCAATGATGAAGAAACAAGCATAGTATAAGATGAAAGAATGAATGAATAAATATTATAATTAGAATTAAAGTAATAAAAAGTAAAATATAATAAATAAGTTACAAAAATACATTATTCTATCCTACTTAATTGTAAACTAACCACCAAGTAAGTAATTAGAAAAAAGAGAATCTCGAGGGTCGTTAAAATTGAAAATAAATAGGCCAAACGGGGTTGCACTTGTGTAAGTGTTAATTTGGAATTTAGAAAAGGATTTCACGTTGGGCGCCAAACTGTAGTTTTATAAGAGAGAGAAGCTAAACTGTAGTGTTATAAAGAAAGAGCTAAAGGAAAGTAAATAATAAGAAAGAATTTTAAAAGAGAATATGTGTATTATTACTCACTCGGTGGTTATAAAGATTAGTTGTTCGACGGAAGATATTAATTTAGTAATAAAGAGTCACTTAAGGGAAGGCACAGACACAGACGTTCAGAAGCTCCGATGCACGGCCGCGCAAGCAGCGGCACTGCAACACGCTCTCCTTGCTTGAGCAGCGAACGGCAGGGCGGTGAGGTGCGGGCGTGCAAACAGCGCACAAACCACGCATGAAGTATATCAACACGAGACCGTTCAGCAGGTCTCGGCAGCTCACACACGAAGTATTCAGCACAGGACCGTTCAGCAGGTCCCGGAAGCTCTGAAAAACACTCCGTATCAGATATCTTCCTTTAAATCAGATTTAGCAAGCCAAAAGAAGTAAATCCACTTTTCTTCACTCAAGAGTCAATTCTCTAGAATAGCCCTCTGTAGAATGATGTCGATCATGTTCCACACAGCATTCTTCCTTTTTTAATTCAAATTTGAATTTGAATTCCTATATGGCCTAATACAAAACAGCTAAATTTTATATAATATCTCTATATAATCTACGTAAGTTCAGGGCTACGTTCTTTTACCTCGCCCGACGACGGACGTTCACTCCAAGCCGAGCGATGATGGGGCGACGTTCGTCATCCGACGTTTTCGAACGACACTGCATAGCTGTTACTGTCAAAATAGACATTTTTGTCATTTTTTGTTTACATTATGTACAATAGTCGTTTCGTTTGAATTGTGGAAATCTTTTTACGTAGAATCAACCTAAATCCGTAAAAAAAAGACCAGTTTTAAGTGGCCAAATGGATCGCCAGATCGTCAGAATTGTTTTGGTGCCTTTTACTATTGTGTCCTTCACAACATTTGCCTGAGCCATACTGATCTCAGTATTCAAGAGTATGTTGATGAGGGCATGCTTCATCTCCACCAGACCTAAGACAACAGTGACACAAGCAATGTAGAAGTTGATTGGAATGTTGCGAGATGAAATAGCTGCAACACTATTTTCTCAGAGGGGGATAAGTTTACCCTAAGAACTGTTTTTCATTCAGTTTCTAGTTTTTAGAATTGGTCTAATCTAATTGGGAATCTAAAGGTATTTAATGGAGTGTTGTAGTTGAGGAGTTCTTATGGACACCATATCCATCCATATCTATATATAAAGCTTATAAAAATCCTGTTATTGTACTAAAATGTGACTTTAATTGATGTACCTGAGTGACCACTTCATTGAATAAACAATAATCTGAATGAAATTGTTTCCATTTTGAAAATTAGATTTTATTATGTAAAGTTTAAAACTATTAATTTAATGTACCCTTCAGGATAAAAAGTACCCTATTTCCTATTCCAGGGTCTTGACTTCCATACAACGCATGTATACATATATAAACACATACTTTTTGACTTTTTTAAATTTTTCATTAAGATGCAACAAAATTAAAACCACGTTATATATCATCACAGTTTTATTAGAATCCATCTGTTTAGTATAGAATAGAATACACTTTATTGTACACACAATGTAGTTACAAAAACACAATATTGAATTATCGAAGAAATAGTACCTACAAAAGGTACACTCGGCCTTGATCGCCTAATATTAACCGGACATTTTGAGTAACAATATTCATTGTTTCCAGTTTGATTCGATTCAACGGTGAATATATTTAAGACAGATTAATATATTTACACGAAACACCGTTTAGCGCAAATGAAAATTTAAAATAATATTATTAACCTGAAAATGTTTATCTATAAGAAGTGCCAAATGTCAAAATAGAAGCTTTGACATTTGACATTATGTAAAAACGTCAGGGCGACTTTCACCCACCTATTTCGTGGGGTGACCGGTGCGTCGTCGGGCGACATTTACGAACGGCTACTAGTGATCGTCGAGCGATCACCCGATGGTTTTAGAACGCGGATAATGTCATCGAGCGTCGTCGGGCGAGGTAAAAGAACGTAGCCCAGAACCTATATCAAGACATTACTACTGTGACATAAGTCATGTATCAAATACTAATCACAATATTAAATGTTCCAAGAAAATAAATAGAAATCATTAAATACTAAAGAGAGAGTTATACAAGGATGTTACAAAATAATATTTAAAGTTACAAACATCCTACAAGTGAGAATTACCTAAAAATTTAATAGTAAGTACATAAGATTTAGAATACATAACCAAAACTAATTAACAAGTAAAAGGACATCTATAAATACTAACTAATTTACAATTCAATTGCAGCCAAATAAATTACCATAACGATACCTCTGGGCTCAAAGGGCGTATAGCACAAAACAGCTACTTTTCAGGAGAGCCAAAAAACCAAAAAAAAAAAACAAAATTAGCTATAACTTTTTTGTCTCAATAATTATAAAAAAACAATCTATGAGAAAAATACTTACATTCTCCTATATTTTAAGTTAATACTATTAAACGAAGTCTAAGTATAATAGTTTCCAAAATAGTTTTGCTTTACTACCCAAAAAAAACAACAAAATGTCCTTTAAACCCATTTAAAAACAGCTAACTTTATTAACTTTGGCAGTAAATACAACCTAGCGTAAAAAAGTTGTATAATATTATGTAGTAAATGACAATAGCAATGTTTAATTGTGATGTAAATCACAAAGTTTGCATTTAAAATTGTACAACTTTCATAATAAAAAGGGTTAAACGGGGTGGGGGGTACCCCATCCCATCCTGATGGATTATTCTCATTAATCCCCATCCCAATAGCTAGCCAAAAAGCTTTTTAAATATTAATTAATTGAAGAGTTATTGTTAATAGTTCTTACTATACGTAATAAAAGGGCAAACAAGAAAGATTTAAGCAATTTTTGGGTTATTGATCTTTAGAATTATTTTCTTTTTCAGTATTATTTTCATCTTCTTTATCTTCTTCTTCTTTATCTTCTTCATCAGTTTCATTTAATGTATCACAAACATAAGAGCTCCATGGAAGTTTTCTATATTCGTCATGAAATCTCTTAGGTATAGTTCCGTTGTCACACAGACGTGTCAAATCCATGTATTTCTTTTTGTTTATGTTTAATTTAGTTATATATAGTGGCTTAACTTCTTCCGCTTCCTGCTTTTTGTTTCCGCTTGACTTGTCCTTTGCTTTACTTTTTCCTTTGCCTTTGCCTTTTCCTTTGACCGATGGCTTTTCCATTAACGTTATATTTTGAGTTTCAGCTTCCTCTGCCATGGAATATTTGACATTTATTTGGTTTTCGTATTTCTTTTTAAATGCAGCATTTCTAATTTGTTTTAGTTTTATATTTTTCAATGTGCTTGGTGTGAAAGTATTGGCAGTTAATTGATCAAAATTCAGAAAATCGGTGTAGTCCATACCAATGACTTTGTATGGCTTAGGTTTTTTCCGAGCGGTCTCAAAGTATGTCGGCCATTGCGATGGACTCCATACAATTAATTTGTTGTACTTCTCTTTCAATCGTGGCATGGACAGAGTCAACGGGCATATACTTATGTGTGTCCAGGCAGAAGATTATTTATTAGTTTTACTTCTATATTAATTGCAGACTTTAGAAAATATTTAATAGTGGACAATACCGTTTTATTTTTATTTTGGCCGCTCCTGTAGCGGTATAAAATAATGTTTTTTGTGCCTATTCTATCTTTCTCTTCTAAGTACTTTAAAAGACAAGAGGCAATTTCATTGCTTCCTCGTTTACCGTCGCTGTCTCCCCAGGTATAGGAGTAAACTTCCTGTGTGCCGCTTTCGTAAAATGTAAAATTATACACCACATATTTTCTTGAATAGTATAGTTACATACTTTGACCGTGCGGCGTGCCTAAAACCTTTTGCAAATCAAAACTACATGTAATAGTTCCATTAACAAAAGACTTCAAATTTTGATGTTTTTTAAACCTTTTATAACTTGCTTTTTTTATTTTATGTGATAGCCAAAAAACTCTTTATCTTTCTCACTCATTGTATCCATATTATGTTCCACTCTTGTGCATGTTACACATTTGTCTTTTTTGGGAATGTGGAAACTAATATTATATTCATTAAAAATGTTTCTAAACATATTTTCACTAACAGTGTCTTGGACACTGTTTATGCTTTTTTTATTTATCTGATATAAATTAGACACGTTCTTTAATTCTTGAGGTAGATACACTCTGTTTGTTCTTTGTCTATTGTAATGGGATGGCACTGCAGGTAATGATTCAATAAATTTCTTCACTTTAAGCCTATAGAATAATGTGCTTTACACCCTAAACTTCAGGAAATATTTGTAATTATTTTGAGTAGTAAAGTACAAGTCCTGTTATGTTGAATGGTTGTAAAGAACAATAATGAGAATTAATGCGGTTTACGCCATAATACTCATAATTATGAGTCCAATTGGATTCCTATACAACCTAGGACATTTTTAACTTGCACAGTAATGTAATTTACAGCCCGATTTCCTGTTTCATTCTGTTTTAGCAGCCCAAAATAGATGGGGTGTAAAGAACATTTTTGTGCGAATTTGGCAACTTCGTATATACCAATCGATAGAGAATGAAAAACTGAATACGATGGTATTATTAACTCCATTTGGCCCAAAATGTGCTTTACGCCCTTTGAGCCCAGAGGTATCGATAAAATGGTAAAGAAACATATAAAGTATGTATATCAATATAAGAAATAAACAAAGATAAAAAAGATGAAAAGAATGTAATATGAAGAAACTGATGTGTACAGAAAAGGTATTAGTAAATACTACAACGGCTGCAGTAACGGCTGCTGACACACCGTCTCCCACGCCCAACAGCGGGGATGTCACCGACGGGGTTCACCCTGGAGCAATTGCCCGGATAGAAGACCATCGAATTCCCTCACGCAGGAGCGTGATTAAGGCATATTTTTCGATTCGCATTTGATCATTACTATTATTATGTGCGTGAAATAAACAGACGCTATACATACCTACACATTTTTACCTCGGAATACCCAACTGCCATTCGAACTGAATCAGGTTGCGCGCCGGATGTGCCTTAAAAACTGTCACCCTGAATCAGGTTGAATGCCACTTTATCTTCTATATATACAGGGTGTCCCAGAATGAATGGATAATCCACAGAACAGCTCTCCAGCGCTTAGAAAAAAATATCAAAAAAAAAAAAATTCCAAGTGATACCCAAAATATGATTTTTTTTAGAAAAACATACGTTATTTTAGCTTCACTTCACATTAATTTACACAACTGCCACAAATTAATGATATTCTTGGCGTTTTTGGTGTCATTTTATTCCTGATAGATTAAAAGTACTAGAAAAACATCAAATAATATAAATATCTGTGATACTTTTTTTATAAAAAAAATAAGAACTTGAATTTTTAACATGAAATTTGATACCAAAATAATTTTGACATAGTTTGAGAGTGTTTCATGTAAAAAAAAAAGTATGAAAACGTAAGTGTCCAGCTATTTTAAAAACATGCGCAGTTAATACAGATTAAATAATGGTATAATACATCATTTTATCTAATACTACTACGAAGTTATTGCTATTGAGATGCAAAACGAGTAAATACGACTAAAATTAAAAAGTTAATGTCTTAATACATTTTAATAATAATAAAACATTTCAGGTGTCGCTGCGACCCATAGACGTCCCACTGCTGGGCACGGGTCTCCCCCACAGACACTGCTGCTGCGGGAGGTCCAGAGCATACTCCACCACGCTGCTCCAATGCGGATTGGTGGAGGGGTTAGTGGCCAACCCAGTGCCGAATGTTCTCAAGCCACCCGAAGGTCTTCGACAAGGCTTAACGACTGTTTCGTAGGAGGTAATGGAATCCCATTGGTTACAGAATGATGGCTGCCCTGCATATTATGGTACAAACGTCCGGGCTTATTTAAATGCCACGTATCCAAACAAATGGATTGGTCGTTTGGGTCCTATTCTGTGGCCTCCTCGATCTCCAGATTTAAACTGTCGGGATGTTTTTTACTGGGGCTGTCTAAAGGAAGAAGTGTACTCGAAAACAATTTCAAATGAGGAATTACGCAGCCGTGTTCAAGAGGCCGCTTCAAAAATAAATGAATGACTCTACGCACGGTTTCTTAGTAGAGCCTATAAAAGAAGATGTCGAGCGTGTATTAGAATCGGTGGCAGACAATTTGAACACCTGTTGTGAATAAGGATTGATGTAATGTACACCTAAAATGTAGCGTCCATAGCCCAATGGCTCGCGTCGATTCAATGTGACCGAAAGAGTTAAGCAACGACGGGTGCGGTCGGTTTGTGGATAGGTGAGCGCTAGTGGCAAAATTTCACGGACGCTACCGTGCTTCGGAAGGCACGTAAAGCCGTCGGTCCCGGTTGTTTTCAATGCTGGAAACAGTCGTTAAGCCTTGTCGAAGACTTTCGGGTGGCTTGAGAACATTCGACACTGGGTTGGCCACTAACCCCTCCACCAATCCGCATTGGAGCAGCGTGGTGGAGTATGCTCTGGACCTTCCGCAGCAGCAGTGTCTGTGGGGGAGACCCGTGCCCAGCAGTGGGACGTCTATGGGTCGCAGCGACACCTGAAATGTTTTATTATTATTAAAATGTATTAAGACATTAACTTTTTAATTTTAGTCGTATTTACTCGTTTTGCATCTCAATAGCAATAACTTCGTAGTAGTATTAGATAAAATGATGTATTATATCATTATTTAATCTGTATTAACTGCGCATGTTTTTAAAATAGCTGGACACTTACGTTTTCATACTTTTTTTTTTACATGAAACACTCTCAAACTATGTCAAAATTATTTTGGTATCAAATTTCATGTTAAAAATTCAAGTTCTTATTTTTTTTATAAAAAAAGTATCACAGATACTTATATTATTTGATGTATTTCTAGTAGTATAGTCTATCAGGAATAAAATGACACCAAAAACGCCAAGAATATCATTAATTTGTGGCAGTTGTGTAAATTAATTTGAAGTGAAGCTAAAATAACGTATGTTTTTCTAAAAAAAATCATATTTTGGGTATCACTTGGAATTTTTTTTTTTTGATATTTTTTTCTAAGCGCTGGAGAGCTGTTCTGTGCGGGGCTCAAGGATTATCCATTCATTCTGGGACACCCTGTATAAAAGGAGAAGGTGACTGACTGACTGACTGACATATCAACGCAGGGCCTAAACTATAAGGGCTAGAAACTTGAAATTTTGCACAGGGGTTCCTTTTATAACGTAGGGGAGCACTAAGAAAGGATTTTTGAAAATTCACCCCCTAAGGGGGTAAAACGGGGGTGCAAATTTAGTATGAAACTTTGCCGTTTTTGAAGTCAAGTGGGCAACCGGAACGCGGGCTGACGTCGTTGATGGTTCTAATACTACGCGAGCGAAGCTGCGGGCGTCCACTAGTTAATTAATATCCACTGAGGAACAGCCGTATGAATTATGAAAGTAATTATTACATATGTATTTTGTTGTCATTTTTTAAGTTTTTATTCTGTTTTTTATTCTGTTTTTTATTCTTGTTTTGCGTCGTGTAAGCGTCTGTGGTAGTAAGACAGTGATTGGACAATCAGATTGACGTGTGGTGTTGAGATGACAATGACATTAAGCATTCAATAGACAAAAATAAGTACACACACACTTAATTAAAACGTTGCTTTGCTTGAATTTTTGATTTTGATTGTAAATGCCACAAATTAACTAACTAAATAATGTAATTTTCCATAGATTGTAACAAGGACAAGTAAACCATTAATAATTTTAAGAAATACTTTTTAGTATAAATGGAAATGTTGTGGACATGGGTAATTGATTATTTGTATTATTTTTTAAATATAACTGGGCCTAAAGCATAGGGGCTCCTCTATAACAATGTTATTATGAAAAATTAACTTTCATATTTAAGGGAGCGAACTCTCACGGCCAATTAGGTATCGGTACAAACTGTGAACAAGTGGAAAAGCCAAATAGGGTTCAATCTGAATTTTGGAACAAGATAAAACAAATATCTTGCGGAGGTGGTCATACCTTGCTACTGGACAGCGACGGCAAGTTGTTTACTTGTGGATGGAATTCTAAAAAACAATTAGCAGGCGAAAATACCTCCAACTTTCAAAGAGTATGGTGTTTGAGTGGTATCAAATTCATAAACATTGCATGTGGCTGGGACTTTAGCTGTGGGGTTACTGATGATCAATTCATGTTTGTCTGGGGCTCTAACAGTAATGGACAACTTGGTCTTCCCAAAGACCATTTTACTGAATGTGTAAAACCTATCAGGCTTCAAGTGAATGCATGTTCTGTGTCCATGGGGCTGAGGCATACTGTTATAATCAATTCTAAGGGGGAAGTTTGGTCTACTGGATGTGGTAAGTATGGTCAATTGGGTCTAGGAAATGAAATACTATGCTCTGATAGATTTCAAAAAGTACCAAAACTTGCTAATATATCACACATAGCATGTGGACAAAATCATACTGTTGCTTGGCACAATGAGGAAAAAGCCTTATATGTATGGGGAGATAATAAACATGGACAGCTGTTATTAAGCTCAGAGAAATACAAAAAGGTATTTGTGCCACAGAAAATTGATATAGATGTTAAACAAAATATACGGAAACTTTCAAGTGGATGGACTAACATATTGCTGTGGCTGGAGGATGGCAGTCTTCTCACTTGGGGCAGGAATAACTACGGCCAAATGGGCACTCATATACCTTTTGGTGGAAAGATAGTTAGAATTGAACTACCAGGTAATCATGGTACTCGTGTTTTATGTCGAGAATAAGGTTGCACATCCGCAGATATGGAACTGAGCAAAGGAGAGAAGTGTATCCAAACAATTTATATCAGGCTTGTAATCTATACTAATATTATAAAGAGGAAAGATTTGATTGTTTGTTTGTTTGTTTGCATCGAATAGGCTTCAAAACTACGGAACCGATTTGAAAAATTCTTTCACTGTTGGAAAGCTACACTATCCCCGGGTGACATAGGCTAAATTTTATTTTGGAAAAAAATAGGGTTCCGTAAGATATTTGGGTTTTTCTGACACAAGGTGTAAAAAATCAACCAGAAAAGTTACTTATTTTGCGTACGCTGCCTAAACTATAAAAGATAGAACCATAAAATGTTCTAATTAATTGTAGATCTTATAAATATCTATAAAAAAGTCCGCGACACACTATACCTATCTATGTCGAGTGAGGCACAACAACCATTTTTTTATCTTGAATTTTTTTTGGACTACATTTACAGTTTATGTAGTTAATATATTATTTTGGTCTTTGAATGATTAAAATTGGACGTTTGGTTTTGAAGTGTCTGTCTGTCTGTCTGTTTCGCTTTCACGCCAAAACTACTGAACCGATTAAAATGAAAGGACGATGGCCATTTTGGTACCCATGTCCAATCAAGATGAATCACACACCATTGGATAGCTCTTCTCAAGTATATAAAAAAATACTATGACGGCATGTCCGAAATAGCTGTCCGTTTTGAAATATACGCTTCAGAAGATACTGGATTTTTAGCTCGAAATAGAATAACTCACCTATAAAAGTTTACTTTTATCGATTTTGATTCCTTTTTTTAAAAAATCCTATTTCAAAATGTAAATCAAACCAATCAAAGCTACATTTGATCAGTAGTTTTACAGTTAGGTCTGATACAAAGTATAAAAAAAATATGCAAATAAGTATCAATATGATATTGAATATTGATACATAATATACAAACCATGCTGGCCAAGTGCGAATTGGCAGACTTCACATGCCTTAGAGAACGATATGAAGACCCCTCAGGCATGCAGATTTCCTCACGATGTTTTCTTTAGTTAGAGTTAGATAGCCACTGGGCTGTCACCGCTTATTATTTAACCTCATAATAAAAAATAAACATGAATACTATGGCGAAATGGAGAAGAAATTGACCTGATTGAAATACTTTATAAGGAAACATTAATAATTTTCAAGGAGTGATTACTCCGATCGGACAGCAAACTGGGACTGGCGCCTTGGTTATTGTTATTCTACACTAAAAGACCTTTTCAACGGTGTATCATACATTTCGATTGGTGCCGGTACCAGGTTCCATATATTTTTGTCCATCGTCCTTTGGTACACAGTCTAGAGCCTGACAAAGGACATAGACACTTTTTAATTGGAAAAAAGTGTTGTAATGGGTTGAAAAGGGAGATGAAAGGTTGTATGAAAGTATTGTCATTTTCAGAACTAGAAGCATAAAACTTAAATTTTAGGCTGTTGATAAGGTATAATCCTTACTAATCCTATCCTACTAATATTATAAAGGGGAAAATTTGTAAGTATGTATGTATGTATGGATGGATGTGTGTTACTTTTTCACGTAAAAAGTACTGAATGGATTTTAATGAAACTTTACAATAATATAGCTTATACATCAGAATAACACGCAGGCTAAAATTTATAAAGATATTGTGTGAATTGTCCAAAATATGACGATAAGTGTCAAGTAGGTAAGTAGGAAAAAATCTACCATCTGCGAGCTATTCTGGCGTGCGCTGCCAAAACTGCTGGACCGATTTCAAAAATTCTTTCACCATTAGAAAGCTGCATCTTCACTGAGTGACATAGGCTATATAATATTACTAGGCGTAAACGAAACTATTGTTATAATCTATATATATTTAAAATAAAGTCGTGTTAAATTTTTATTTTTTTAGTAACCTGACGCAAATAGGGTTTATGTGTGTGTATTATAATTTTGATTTTTATATAAAATACCCGTGCGAAGCCGGGGCGGACCACTAGTGTTTTATAACTTGAAATGTGTGAAAAGCCCACTCCAACCAGTGCCTCATTTGTGGATATGCAACTTTACAATTATTAAAATTCCAATCACTCCTGCACAGAGACATCTGATTTAGTTTGGTACATGAATCCACATGGATATCACGTCATGACAGCTACTCAAGGATCACATCCTTGAGTAGCTGTCACGAATAATGGATAGTTGAAACCAAATATGTTTTTGAAACTAGTTATTTTGTGTACCTAGTTTGCCACTGGCAAACTAATAAGAGAAATGAAGACAATATAGGATCTGGATTAACATTGATGATAGCTAACATTATTGGCATCACCAAAAAGCTCTTTAAAATGGATGGTGTCTCTGCTTTTATTTATTTAGTTGGACATGTATGTACACTTATTTAACTAATTTACCATAATAATATTATGATGACAATAGTGTATGTGAATATTATATATTTTTTGTCAACAGATAACAGAAATATAGCTGATGTAGCATTAGGTTCTGAACATACTATTTGCCTCGCAGATGATAACACTTTATGGGCGTGGGGTTGGAATGAACATTCCAACACAGGAACTAGTTCTGACAATTGTATTTTTGTCCCCACAATAGTGCCTATAGATCTTAACAGCAATTCAAAAATAACACAGATCTATGCAGGAAGTGCTCACAATTTTGTTGTTACAGAAGAATTGCTAAAAAATTCTGATTCAATAGTTTCATCTAGTGAAAAATAAGTTGATGGTGGTGCAGTTAATTTAAATAGTGTAAGTAAAATTCTAATCAGATAATGTAAATTTATTTAAAACAAGTAAATTTTGATATAATATTATGAGTAACTATTTTAAGTTTTATATAATATCATAACAACTTCTTAGCAGACATATTCCCAATACTTTGAAATTAAATCAACGCTAAAATTCAGCATATTTGACAAAATATACTAACAGTATGTATTCAAACTGTGGTTCAAATTGTTGTTGCTATTGTTAAATAAAACACAATTACAAAATTTAAAACATTTCAGTATTTGGGGAATAAGGCCACACAATACAGCTGTTTTTAACATGCTCTTATTAGGTAGAGTTGTATGTAACACAATGTAAGGGAATCTAAGATAGTTAATTTAATCATCTTCCAAGGATCGTAGCGTAATGAAAATTGGCAGCTGTATGTAGTTCTGATGACAATACAAATAATATGGTACTGTCGAACTGATCTGATGATGGAGCCGGAAGATATTAACTGGAACTTCATGATGGAACATCGTATCATAGTCGTGTTTGCACTTGTGGTAAGGTCTTTTCATGAACTTTGACCACGATTAGGTTTCAAGGTCTGATGATGAAGCCGGAAGATAGGCACTGGCATTCCATGATGGAATATCGTATCATAGTCGTGTTTGCACTTGTGGTAGTCTTGTAATGAACTTTGACCACGATTAGGTTTCAAGATCTCATGACTTCTTTTTTAGTTGGATTTTTTATAAAAGCGTGTTTTTTTTAGTTTTTTTTAAACTATTAATTTATTAGTTAAAAAAGTTGTTATTTGAATGTTTGAAATACATATTGATTGTACCATAAATATTGTTTTTTAAAATAATATAAAAACCTTACTTTGAACATATTTCTAGTTAATTTATTTTGTTAGCTTTAAAAGTAAGTTAAGTAAGATACTTTTTAAGTAAGTTATGAAAACCTCTAAATTGTTTTCCACAGCCTCACTGTGCTAAAGCATACTATAAAATAACAAAGCTTTAAAAGTAATAATACACGCAAATTGTTAAAACAAAATATCCATTTCCTCAGTATTTGTGTTATATACCTCTAGAATATGAATGTGAGATATTATTATTATAAACAACAATATTATCAACATTTACCAAAGGTTCTAAAATTAGTGTGAAAAATACCATTGCCATGAAAATCAATCAATAAATTTAAAAAAATAGATAATTATAGCATGATAATCATGTGCTATAATATTGTTATTGTGTTGCCAGCTATTAGCTTAAGTATAGAGGGATTTGTATACACACTAATATAACAAACAAAAACATACCTACAGTAGAACATAGAACCTACTCATTTTCGAGTGTATGATTTATTACTAAATAAATAATTGTTATACTTAAAAATATTGAATACACCTACTATAAATTTGGTAGCAGTTATGATGCAGGCCACATAAGAACTACATTTATTTCAGACACTGAATTATTACAACACCTTTAAATATTACATTTTGCTTGTATATACTTATAGAATCACATCCACTAAATGGTTCCAAATTAATGAATTGTGACATTTGAGGCAAAAAAATCTATTGCTTATAACAGCTGTATGTGTTCTGAATTGCATTTGTTTAGAGCTAAATCATGAATTTACTTGCATGATAGAGGTAAAAATCTTGACTGATTAACAATTGCTGCATAGCAATAGTAATTTAGAATTTTTGTATAAAATATTTGGTATTTAATAATTTTACTAAAAAACGATTTATCTACCAATACCTTTCAGTTTAGTCTACTTATACTAAAATCTAACTATAGTCAACACTAGTTATAGAAATTAGCCTCTAAACAAATGCAGACATATTTTGTCCAGGATATTGTCATAGTGAAAGCAGTAGCAAAGCTGAACAGACGTTCACTTGCTACCAAATGGTGCTACCTTTTTCGTTCCCCTTTTTGTGTTTTGCGTTTCTCCTTCTTTTCTTCCTTTAGCTGTTTTTGTTTCTCCCTGTAAAGAGAATTTAGTATGTCAATAAGTTAAGTAAGTCCATGCAGTATTATAATTTAAAAAAAAAATTATTTCCACTTTTTACATAGTTTCTACATTTCGTTTCCAAAACTATTATTTGAGTAGGAAGAAATTATGTATTTAAGTGTTAATTAACTACTAATCATTGACATAAAAATTGGTGTGCCACCATAGCATCTCTGACAAATGTTGAATGGATCGTAGAAAGGGATGGTGTTAGTCCAGTTAATATGGAATGTCCTCACTGGGACAATCCTCTCTTGAGATCCAACTCTTCACAATTGCTTTAAAACAAAATACATAGCAGAATTATTCTTGTGTAGTGGTAGAACTTCCTACTTAAATAAAATTATGATTAATATATTTATTAATGTAAAACATTTTGCATACCTACACTAGGTAAATGTGAGGAACTTTATAAAAATTTAACCACCTATGTAACCTATCCACATACATATATGCAAATAAATACTTCTATTTCTAGGGTAAACACTAAACAGTTTAGACCTGAGTTCTAAACCTGAAAGTATGTATTAAATTTCTGTTAACCTGTCTTCCCTATCTTTCTCTTTCTTGCGCTGGGCCTCAAGTCTAGCTTGTTCACGGCGTTCCCGTGCAGCATGTGCCACATCAGATGCATTAGTATTCTTGACGAGATCATGCCCTTCAGAATCTACTTCTTCTTCAACATCTTCCTGAAAAGATAAAAAAATACTTTCAACTTTGATGGTAGATAAGCTTGTTAAAACTGATCTTCAGTCACACAACCTGTTTTATGAAAACATCAGTTAACTTCTTATGGATCAAAAGTAAAGAAGCACAACATAATTACTTGAATGGATTTCTTACTACCATAAGAATTGGTATTATGATGGTTAGACTGACTGTATGTTATCATGATATCTCTGACAAAACTGTGTAGAATTGGTATTCAGCTTTTAATAGATGAACACATGATGTAGTAGACAGACATAGGTAATAAACGAAAATCTGCATGTCTCATACCCCATGATCAGAGAGCTGACTGTACTGAGATAAAATTGCTTCTCTGATTTTCTTCTCCTCATCGGTGTACTCCCGCCGAGTGGCTGTGGCGGGAGGCTGCGATTCAAGCAGTTTCCCCAACTGCACATCCACATCCTTTTCTGGCCTCACTTCTTCTTTTGGCTTGCAAGATTCCCATTTCTCTATGATTTCATCAATATGCACAGAGATATCTTGTTCCTGTGAACAGATCCCTTAATAGTAAAAAAAAATATTGGTTCAAATACAAAATTGATAGTCTCCACTAACCACTATCTCAGATAGTATGCCCTCCAGCGCATCTCTTTTGTCTTCAATAGAATCTTCGCCTTCTAGAATACCCGAAATGTATGATCCAAATACTCCCTCGTCTGTTCTAAGTGACTTTAATTTTGCATTTAACCACGGCTCAAATCCATCCACTACAGCCGCCATTATTGCACTTTTTGATTTTTTTTTTTAGAGAGAGACCGTTTGACGTTAGCTTTTGCTTTTGCCCACAAACTAGCTAAAGATACTACGTCTTTTGCCCCACTTGCCCCTTTTGGGTTTTGATGACATTTGATTGGGGAGCAGAGGAGGCCAGGCAGCTCCAATTTCTTTGAGAAGGCCAAAGGAACTGGTAAAGCGAAGGAGTGGGCCAAGGAATCTAAGAGCAAGCCTAAATAGAGTTGTTTTAATAATATATACAGGAAGTTGTTATTGACCGTATACCGATAAAGGACAGAAAAAATTCGGTTGTCACTGCCAGTGGTGACCGATCACGACAGAGGCAATTAATCTATCACAGAGTACATTTTATATAACTGAATCTATGTACATATTACAAAAGTTAATACTAATTGAACAGTTAGAGAGGTATAGCTCCATCGCATCGTAACTTCATCTATCAAAACTTTTACGCAATTACCCAGCAGTTCGGCCAACATTAACGTATGGGTGTTAACTAACTGGACTATTACTAACACCAACTAACAGAACTATCACTAACAGTCCATGGAGCAATTGCCCGGATAGAAGGATCATCCTTACAAACAAATTCCCTCACGCAGGGGCGCCCACATATCGCCGCAGAAGAGGAGGAAAGGTTTAGTTCGTTCGTGAGCCCGACTTTACCTTTTTTAAGCTGCGGTTATTCAATCTACATATTTCAAAATTATATTATGTATTCTATAATCTGTGAAAACTTGTGGTTGTCTGTAGGTAGTGCATGAAATTGTCAAATTCACATCACATTTCTATTGTCAAACGTAGTGAGTCGGCTTTTGTTACAAAAGTTGTGTGTTTGTCATTCATATTCATATTTAGTTGAAAATATTAGAAGTTTGATTAAATACCTTTATAAAACTCACTACGATGTCTGCGAGATATGATAGAGCTATTACAGTATTCTCTCCCGATGGTCATTTATTACAAGTGGAGTATGCCCAGGAGGCGGTCCGCAAAGGTTCTACCGCTGTAAGTTGAAATACCTTGGCTAGAATTTGTTGCTTTCCTTTTAAGCCTTTACTGAAATTTAAATGTTATTAATTAGGTTGGTGTAAGAGGTGGCGACGTCGTTGTTCTGGGAGTTGAAAAAAAATCAGTTGCAAAGTTGCAAGAAGAAAGGACTGTAAGAAAAATTTGCCTTCTCGACGATCATGTTGTTATGGCGTTTGCTGGTTTGACTGCGGACGCTCGAATTTTGATCAATAGGGCACAAATAGAGTGTCAGTCTCATAAACTGACTGTAGAAGATCCAGTAACTCTAGAATACATTACTAGATACATTGCAAGTCTCAAACAAAAGTACACCCAGAGTAATGGACGCCGTCCTTTTGGCATCTCGTGCCTTATTGGTGGGTTTGACTATGATGGACAACCTCATTTGTTCCAAACTGAGCCATCCGGTATCTATTATGAATGGAAAGCAAATGCAACAGGTAGATCAGCAAAAACTGTTCGAGAATTTTTAGAGAAGAATTACTCTGCAGAGGAAATAGCAACAGAAAAGGGAGCTGTAAAGGTAATTTTATTAATGAAAATCAATTTAACCATAACCTATATGATAGATTTCAAAGGAACCTTCTGTATGCTATTTAACAAAAATGCATGATTCTGAGAACATAGTTACAAATGTAATTCAATTCTGAAACGTACTGGGATGTTGTATATTTTTTCTATCAACTTGTCAACATAGTGGTCACAAATAGGCAATCAATACTCTGTTGGGTACATATTTTAATTTCAACCCACAACCACAGCTTCTACAGTCATTTATTGGATATATTTAGACAGTGCAAAGCAGAGTTTGGGGGCAAGGCATAGGCTGTTTTCTTGAATTGTCTTATTTGGTACTGGCACTACTTTAATAGAAATATTAGGTTTAAAAAAAAAATTGTAGTAAACAAATTAGTTTGTAAGCAAATAATGACTATTCTGACTATTCTGAAATTGCACTTATCCAATAGGCTAGGTAAAAAATAAAATGTTACATCCCTGCACAAATGACAGCATTTTGCGAAACTTCAAAGGCCACTGTAAGCAGTTCCACTGTGTGACAACTAATAATTTATTAAATCAAATGAATTCTTTCAGCTGGCAATCCGTGCTCTTTTGGAAGTAGTTCAATCTGGCCAGAAAAACTTGGAGATAGCTGTAATGAGACGTAATCAACCTATGCAGATGCTTGATGCAGACACCATTAACTCTTATGTTTCTGTTATTGAAAAGGAAAAGGAAGAAGAAGCTGAGAAAAAAAAACAAAAGAAATGAACATTAAAATTATGTATTTTTTACTTTAACAATACATGGTAAAAATAATTCCTTGGAATGTTTAATTGAAATAATATCACTAATACAATGTTTTAAGAATTTATCAAGTCAACAGATTGAGAAATCTGTGAATAAAATTCCTTTAAATTTGTCCCACACTCTTGACTGGAACCTTTGCTAGTCATTATGTCATTAAACATTTGGTCCCATTCACCATGGTAGTGATTAGCAATCCCATTATCTTTCTGTAAGGGAAGCAGTGAGAAACAGCATATATACTCATATCATAATACTATATTATTTTTATATAATGTCCATAATTAGTTAATAGTTAATTTTATATTATAATAAGCAGTAAGGCCTAGTATTATTAAGTTAAAGTAAGGCCATTATCAAGCAAAACAAAATTACCATAATTTTCTAATTTTGAAGAGAATAGAAGACAAGAGTGCATCTCCAAGCACCCAGTTAAATCCTGAACAAACAGAGCTAGGTTCAACAGCATTAATGTAATCTGTCTGTACATACCTCATTCATTGTAACATCATCACCATGGTCACTGCTTATAGATGGTAAAACACAATTGAGTGAATTATGACTGCTAGCTGCACTTTTGTTGATTTTCTTGACAATATCGTCATCAATTTCATTTTCGATGTTGAACTCCGCCAGCAGCTGGACTTCTTGTTTAATTGTCGAGTGAGGTTCTGAATCCAAATCTGGCATACTCAGAAATGTAGTGAAACCATCATTATTTGACTGGCACATATCCTCATTGAAGTTCATAAGACTGTCTTGAGAAGCATTTCTAAAAATGTATCTGGTTGATAATATATTGTCTAATATGTACAATAAAAAAATCTATAATACACAGCCTTGTTTATAAAATAAATTGGTAGGTACAATTGGTAAAAAACCTGGAGACCATACCCATAACTGCTGTTATCCAAAGTTGATCCTGGGTTTTTTGTAATTCCTTCTAACTCTAAAAAAGATAAAACATTGCAGGACATATGCATAGGATAGGGAATATGGTAATTTATGGATATGGATATTTAGGATAACTGATAAACCTGATGAGATCAGTTCAGTTTCAGTGTCTTTTTCAGTAGGATCTGGGGTCTTATCCTGGGCTAACAGCCAGTCCAAGTCAATACTTTCTTCATCTTCATAACAATCTTCTTGTTCATCTTAAAATATAAACACAATGTTCAAAAATAATATAAAAATATTATTATATAAATATGCACATTTTCATAAAAATTAAATATCAAATTAACCAGGACAACATTGTTATTGACATTGCTTGTCTTCAAGACTGAAAGTTTTTCAGTATTCTTAGAAGTGAACCTACCTGGATTGTTATCTATTTTATATTTAGAACAAACCAGTATTATTATGCAAAAAAAATATTTAATTATAGAAAGATTACCTTCATCATCGTGCATATAATTAAGAGCTTGTTTAGGAGCATTTTGCATGTACAAGTCTTGAGCAGCTTTTCTCAGAGCCACACGTAATGCTTGGCGTGCTTTTTGTAATGGTGTGGTAAAGGGAACTTGATCAGAATTGCTGAGTATATTCTACAAAAAGTTACATTCTTAAAATTACATAATAACAGCTTGATGAACAAGCATTATTTCAAAGTATTAATGTATGTAAGTATGTAAACCTTGGATTTGAAAGGTCTCTTCATTGTTAATGCTTTCCTTGTTATTTTGTTGAGTAATTCGGGCTTATCGTATTTAAAGTAATCATGAATATATTCATGCATGTAAGGGCTACTTGAATTACACAAAGGATCCTGTAGATGTGAAGTAACTTTACGAAATCCATACAAGTTTAGTTGTCTGACAAAACTAGATATGTTTGTGGTCTTGAAAACGGAATTGTCACATTGTAAATAATTATGAAGAAGTCTATAATTTAGTAGAATCGTCCTTCCTGTTCCGCCCCATATTATTGCACCAGTATGTAAATTAAGCAAAAACCATAGTTTTTGTGGAAACCGCATTTGAAATATGGCATTCTTGCTCTCTTGCATGGTTGCAATTTTATTTTATGCAGCAAAATTATCAACAAGCTTTGTTATGAATTGAAATTGGCGCCTTCAAAGGCTTCATCAACAAATGCCTTCAATAACTGTCATTCAATATGTCAAGATTGTCAAGTCCAATGAACAGTCTCATATCTAACATGTCACTTGTCCGCGCTGTACCGGTGAAAAAATGTGGGGTCTATAATTCTCTTAATTCAAACCAAAAAAAGCATTGGGACCAGTCACAATGAACACGCACAGTATTCTATTCTTTTCACACTATTCTACTCTAGATGGCGAGGGAAAATGGACTACCTACACTACACGCACGGACGGCTTCACATCGCACCCCCCTCACTCAGCAGTGCACAAATTAACGAAAGGATAGTGGACTTCACCAGACCAGACAAAGCCAAAACGTGACTCAAGGCTTGCCATGACTTAAATAAAATTACACATCCAAATGAAAGCACATACGTTTAACTAGCCCACGTTACTCTCTAAGTATTTGCTTGGTTAGATATGGAAAACTAGAGAGCCGTAGACCCCAACTTTTTTTGGCTGTTACAACGCGGACGTGATGGATGAGCCGTTTAATATTATGTCATGAAGTGACAGTGACAGCAGAAAAGGAATGTCAATTTCATTGCATTGTCATGTCACTTCCCTTCACTGTGTGTTTGTTGGAATTGTTGGATTTGTTTTGTTTAGATTTAAATTTTAATTTTGTACTCTGTGACTGTGGTGTAGAAAGAGGAAAAAAATAGGGAAGTTTTTGTGGTGCAGGTAGAATAAAATGTAGAATGAATCACATCCAACCCAATCCAACAGAAACTGTGAAAATTGAGATTGTGAACTATTTATTTAATTCTACAATATGAATAAGTCTAGGTACTAATGTTACCGTTGCTATGAAATAGCAATGTTAAACGTTCGGTTTCAGATGTGTTTTTAAGTTGTTTTTCTTATTTTACATTTGTTTCCAGATTTTCAATGTTGTTACTTGAGCCAGGAGAGATATATTTTGAAGATTATTCGTGTAAGATGACTGAACAAATTTTCTCAAAAACCAACTTATCAAGACAAGGGCGACTGAAACTTTGCTCAAAATCCCTGGTATTTGAACCGAGGGACTGGGTGTTCCCTTTGATTAAGTTACACTTTAAAGATTGCATCGACATATCCACAGTATCTGGAGATAGCACGGGAGACAGGAAGAACATAATTAAAGTGAATACAAAGCAGTATGCTGAAATGTTGGAGGAGAATATTTTAACACCTTATAAGTTTAAATATGATTATAAAGTTTTCTTCTTTCACCTTGACTTTGTTACTGGCGAGGAGTGTTTGAGTCAGATGCAGCAGCTTCAGCGGGCTTCCACACTTCATGCTCCTGAACATAATAGCATGGTAGCAACCATCCTGCACTCGCGTTACATGAGAATGGTTTTTGATCCTGTCATGATGGATGATTTTACTGAACAGATTATTTGTGAATTGCAAGCAGAAAAGATATCACCCCTAGTGAGGCATCAAGGCAAGCTGGCATTGACACCCACTACACTTTATTTTCAACTATTTAGTAATATTGACAGTGTAAGTTTTGCAATTTTTTTTTATTGTATCACATCAGGCTAGCGTCAGACAGAGTGGGTTGTCAGTCTAACATGTTCAGAGAAACATCAAGTTATAACAGTGGCTCTATAAAATCATATTATGAATAATGTGGTGTCTTAGCACAGCTAGAGTGTTTTTGTAACATTTTTGTTTGATGATAAATTATTTATTTACAGAGTCCAATAATTAAACTGAAGCTATGTGACATGAGGCGGATGTATAAAAGAAGATTTTTGTTAAGGCAAGTTGTATGTATCAATGTATGTTGTGTTAGTCTTTACATGAACATTCAAAGCTTTTTCTTTTCATAATTAAGTAGTTGCTGCATGTTTCACTCTTGCTCACATGCCCTTACGAGTAGGTCCAAAGGCTTAGGAGCAAGTAGTTTTGTCAGGTCTTACATTGATGGCTATGTCAAGGAGGATTATAGATACATGGATTGAGTGGATTTTCAGGGCTTGGAGATATACAGCAGCGAAGAAAGCTCCATATCCCATATTTACCTAACATTTCCATGCGAGGAGATCAGGGATCAAGTATTTAGCATTCTGGAAGATTCTCCAACTGTCAAATTAGAAAGAGTACATCCTGATGAACTGACTCTTCAGTGGCAAAATGGAGTTGTATCCAACTATGATTATTTGATGCACTTGAATTGGTAAGTAGTTTTTCAATCTAATGACTTGAAATGACTTTCAGGC
Organism: Carterocephalus palaemon; assembly: GCA_944567765.1. Classification (NCBI taxonomy): domain Eukaryota; kingdom Metazoa; phylum Arthropoda; class Insecta; order Lepidoptera; family Hesperiidae; genus Carterocephalus; species Carterocephalus palaemon. The sequence goes on along the minus strand of OX155639.1, from coordinate 4,495,833 downwards.
AATATAGGTGAACCTAATTGTATTGTCTTCTCACTAGCATATTTATATGCCAAACCACATTATTATTCACAATTTTAAATTTCCAATTTTTTTTGCAGTTTAGGAGATAGAAGTAAGAATGATTTAACACAGTACCCAGTGTTTCCCTGGGTAGTGGCAGATTACAAATCGGAAAGGCTGGACTTTGATAAGATTGAAACATTTAGAGATCTTTCCAAACCTATGGGTGCCTTAAACCCTGATCGATTGGAGAAATTACAAGAGAGATACAATGAAATGTCTGACCCTAAATTTCTGTATGGATCCCATTATTCTGCACCGGGACTTGTCCTGTTTTATCTTGTAAGCTACTTAATATCTCTGTCAATTCTTTCTTGATTATTATTATTATGTATGGATTGATGAATGACAGCGTAATATGAGTTGCTCGCACACTGCACTATTTGGCTTGTACTTGTTTTTATTCAATAAAACTATTATGTAAAAAAAGTGTTGTTTATTAAATAAATAAAATTATGTTGCAGGTTCGAAAATATCCGCAATACATGTTGTGCCTCCAAAATGGAAGATTTGACCACCCCGACAGAATGTTCAACTCCATCAAAGATGTTTATAATAATTGCCTAAATAATATGTCTGATTTCAAAGTCAGTACTTGTTCAACACTATTTAATTCTTATTTTGCTGTCCCATACTTATTACAGTTATTACCTACATGCAAGAAAGTATAGTATTTAGAATAAAATATTCTACCTATTTCTTTTCTAGTTAGTAGAATAGATACTTCTTTATTTTTTCACTATTAAAAAGCATTTTAAAAAAAGGATTTGATTCCTAATAATATCTTAATTTATTTCATGCAATCACGTCGTCCTGCGAACCGATTGCATCAACAATAAAGTCTACTACCCAATGACATTATTTTATGAAATACTAGTGGACGCCCCGCAGCTTCGCTCTCGTGGAATTAGACATAACAATAGTTTCGTTTACACCTAGTAATATTATATAGCCTATATCACTTAGTGGAGATGCCGCTTTCTAATAATGAAATAATTTTTGAAATCCGTCCAGTAGTTTGTGTGAAAACATTACAAACACATCATTCCTCTTTATAATTTTATAATAGATAGATAATTGTAAACTTTTTTTGTTAGTTGTGTTATGTGTTTAGGAATTGGTGCCAGAGTTCTATGACACAAGTGCGAAAGGTGATTTCCTGGTGAACAAGTATGAGATAGACTTCGGCGAGCGCCACGACGGCAGCCAAGTGTGCGACGTGGCCCTGCCGCCGTGGGCCGCCTCGCCCGACCGCTTCGTGGCGACCCTGCGGCAGGCGCTCGAGTGTGACTACGTCTCCAAGCACTTGCATTCGTGGATTGATCTAATTTTCGGATACAAGCAGAGGGGCGAAGAGGCAGCTAGAGCTAATAATGGTTAGTAACATTTTTACGGCTTGGATTATTTAGATTCATTTATTTTGTTTTCATGTACATTACACATAGTTAATATAAACATTAAATGTTGTCTGGTACATGAGACCAATTTATTGAGATTCCAAGAAATAATGAAGTGATTGGTCCTATGTGATAATAATTTTTGCAAACCAAGGATTAATCTTCTTTGCAAAAATCCGCAAACAAAAATGTATGGTGGTGTATACCTACCTTCGAGTACCTACAAATAGGTAACTATAATAACAGTAATAATAAACGCTACACACAAATGTAAGAGGTTCTTTTCAAGTAAGTAAAACTAGGATTATTATTTAATCCTGGCAATAACTATAAGCTTCGCAATCACTACTGTGTTTACCCTAGTATTTAAAAAGATTAATATTTTCTTAGGCAAAGAATGTTAGTAAGATTATTAGATTAGATCAGAATTAGATATATTCTTCTAATATGTAGTAAAATTTCGCATTCGTGGATTGACCTCATTTTCTGCTATAAGGGCACACATGTGGCACCTCTGAAAGAGTATGGATTTGTGTTCGTTAAGTTTATGTTTGCCGGCCACCTACACAGTAAATCCTAGAATGCGTGACTGTGTAAAAATTGGTATGGACACTGTTTATTTAATTTATTAAAATGAATGATGTTGGTACAGCGTTCGTTAATGGTAGTTACTTTTTCATTTAATAATCAATAAATAAATATCATGGACATTCTCACACACGGCCATCTGACCCCAAACTAGACGCGACCCTGTACTATAGGTGTCAGAAACTGATGTACATACATAAGTATTTTAAAATACATACATAAATAGATAGTATGTATTAACATTCAGACACAGAACACACTCAAGTGGTCGTCACACTTAGGTTTTGTCCCGAGTACGATTTAAATCCTCGACCTCTGGCGTAACAGGTAGGGGTCACTACCGATTGCGCCAACGGGCCTGTCGAATTTCTTGGCGTTGTCGTTTGAAGTTGAACAAAAATATATAAAATAATGTCTTATTTTATTTTCAGTATTTCATCACGTATGCTACGAGGGATCCGTCGATCTAGATTGCATTTACGACATGAACGATAGGCACGCATTTGAGGTCCAAATAATGGAGTTTGGACAAGTACCGAAGCAAATATTCACTAAGCCTCATGTGAGGAGGATCGTTCATAGAGTGAACAGACCTATCAAGAAGACAGAGTCCTGTGTAAGCTACAATCCCGTGTGCGTAGACACTATAAAGTTGCACAAGGAGTCGGTCAAATGTGTTCTCCGGCAAGGTTCTAGGCTGATATCGGTAGGCAAAGACGGGACACTGAAGGTGTATGACATTGATCAGAGAAAGCAAATTAGGAGCGTCACGCTATCGGCCACTCCGCTGAGCTCGTGTGTTATGGTTGGCGAGCATATCGTCGCAGTGGGCGCTTGGGACAATGAAATGTAAGTTTTTTTTTTTTATTGATACAAGATAGCAAACGAGCTTGCAGCACCACCCATCCGCTGCCGCCCATGACAACTGTGACTGACTTTGAACAAGACTCAATTAGGGACTGGGAGGGTTAGTCCAATTAGTTGAGAAAGTTAATTAGAACATTAGTTGGTCAGTTCGTTAGTAGGTATGAGGATTGGGGACTGTTAGTGATAGTTAGTCCTGTTAGTTGGTGTTAGTAATAGTCCAGTTAGTACTTGTTAGTAGGAGTCTCGTTCTAAGTCAGTCACAGATGTGTTGCTACCCTTGAGGACTAAGATGGTCGCCTCTAAAGAAATGTAACCGGAAACCACACCTTTCCAACCGGACCATAATTGCTTTAAAAAGATGATGAAGTTATGGATGAATAGCTAACGAGCTTACAACTATGATAGAATTCGACTTAATTCGGTTATAGATGCGTTGCTACCGTTGAGGACTAAGATGGCCTTGTGTAACCGAAAACCACATTTTACCAACTGAAAAGCGTACAATTAACCTGCACAATTGTTACTTTTTACTTTTAAGCTGTTTTTGTTGTACGTGATAAGAGATTAGGTATATCGTCAAGTGCAGTTGAATGTGCTGGGGATTCCCGCTGACGCCATTTCCTTCATTATCCAATTTTCGATTGAATAATTTGTAAACAACATAACAAAGGAGTTTCTTGATAATACCTATATACATAGTTTATATTATTTAAATACATTAATCAAAAATTATTGCCTGCTTACATTTAAGGCGCAGACATTTTGCATCTATCGAAAGCACCTATTTGTTCTTAAATCGAGATCTTGGGTTTTGGTCGTATACTTAATTTATGTTCAAACCCAAATCTCCTTTTTGGATTGAAACCCATAACCTAATGAATGAAGGGATGTAGAGCAGAACGGCGCGATACGATTGATTTTCTATTGTATCCGAGACTGATTAAAAATGTTATATTAATTTATTAAACACATTAGTTATGATTAATTTTAGATACCTGTACGACGTGGAATACGGTCGAGTTATAGAAAGCTTCCGAGCGCACGACGACTCAGTCAGCTGCTTAGTATGGCTACAGAAGCGTAAGTCTTCAACTAACTACCTTTTTTATGTTTTACGACTGAGAAACCTTTCAATTTGGACATCGTGGAAGCGATGGCGCGTTATGGGGGATTTCCACCCACTATAACCCCCTCGGTGGCCTTCCTCGGCACTTGTGGAGGGCTCCGGGATCTCAGTTAGAACGCACCGGTCCCTCTAGCGCTGTGCCCATGACCGACTCGTCTCGGACGATACGTCCAAAGACGTCGACACCCATTTACAACGTTGTGCAGCCACATAACGTCGTCTTTCCCGGGGTCACTGGATGGATGGTTCGAGCTCCCACTAGCCGTCCATGAACCCAGAAGTCCCCTTTTAGTCGCCTCTAACTACTTACTTGACTATAGCTTTATACGCCTTAATTTATCGAGGCTAGTTAACGGTCCAATACATGGGTATTCACTTTCTTCCCGTCTGCAGCAAACTTGCGGCGAGTTTGTATCTCAGTATTTATTACCTTGGCAAACTAGCTTGTCAAGATCGGCTTACATATTATATAAACAAAGTCGACTTAATATCTACTTTTTCTTTCGTTGGCACACTGATGACCATGTGATATTTTCCTTTCCGTTACATCAGGCGACCTATAAAAACGCACATAACTTGGATAAATAAAAGACATTCGTATGTGTGGTAGTCATTGAGCCCGAATCTTATAGAGTGTTATGCCTATATCACCGCCGTCATATCTTTATCTATAGTAATATTATAAAGAGGAAAGATTTGTTTGTAATGTTTTCACATAAAAACTACTGGACCGATTTACAAAATTCTTTCACCATTAGAAAGCTACATCTTCACTGACTGACATAGGCTATATAATATTACTGGGTGTAAACGAAACTATTGTTATGCCACGGGAGCGAAGCTGCGGATCAATCATAATATTGTTGTTGTTTTTAAAGATCGTCTTCTGATATCCGGCGGTTGGGACGGCGTGGTGCGCGTGTGGGGCAGCGTGGGCAAGGCGGGGCAGGCTCTGCGCGGCCTCAAGGCCGAGTTCGACCACGACGGCAAAATCACATGCATTACGTACAGGTACCTAGATGTTGGAAAAACGTAAGAGTAGTAAGAGTCTCCTTCCTAGTCAATCATAGAGGTGTTGCTACCCTTTGAGCTTAGGACTAAAATGGTCGCCTCTAAAGTGTAACCGGAAACCACACCTTTCCAGCCCGGACCACAATTACTCAATTACTTTAAAAATGATTATTACAGCGTAGAAATGGTACCGTGGTTTTTCGCTACTGTCTTCAAATAACAACGTTGTACTTACTGAATATGTTTTGAATGTTTTTTCTACTTATATCCTGAGTAAGTAACTTTTTGTACAAAATGCCGCAGTACTAATTATATACTATTATCGTATTATATTAGCTTATTAGGTAGGTATATTTGTTACATTTAACTGGTTTGCTTTCTTATGTATTTATTTGTGCATTGTACCTAAGTCATAATGTATGTCTTTACTCTGTCTGTATTGTTAAGTGTGCAGATTAATTGTAATTTATATAAATGAACAATTCATTCAATCATAATTTGCTCAGGTACCGCAACCACGAGTTCGACATAATAGCGGGCACGAGCGACGGCGACGTGTTCGTGTGGGAGTTCGCGAGCAAGGCGCTCGTGCACCGGCTGCGCGCGCACGCGGCGGCCGTGCGCGGCGCCTGCCTGCTGTCCGCCGAGCGCGTGCTCTCCGCAGGCGCCGACGGCGGCCTGGCCGTCACCGACCTCAGCGTGTTGCACGCGGTGAGCTCACCTGAAGCGAAGGGTCTTATCTACTTCGACATAATAGCGGGCACGAGCGACGGCGACGTGTTCGTGTGGGAGTTCGCGAGCAAGGCGCTCGTGCACCGGCTGCGCGCACACGCGGCGGCCGTGCGCGGCGCCTGCCTGCTGTCCGCCGAGCGCGTGCTCTCCGCAGGCGCCGACGGCGGCCTGGCCGTCACCGACCTCAGCGTGTTGCACGCGGTGAGCGCACCTGAAGCGAAGGGTCTTATCTACTTCGACATAATAGCGGGCACGAGCGACGGCGACGTGTTCGTGTGGGAGTTCGCGAGCAAGGCGCTCGTGCACCGGCTGCGCGCACACGCGGCGGCCGTGCGCGGCGCCTGCCTGCTGTCCGCCGAGCGCGTGCTCTCCGCAGGCGCCGACGGCGGCCTGGCCGTCACCGACCTCAGCGTGTTGCACGCGGTGAGCGCACCTGAAGCGAAGGGTCTTATCTACTTCGACATAATAGCGGGCACGAGCGACGGCGACGTGTTCGTGTGGGAGTTCGCGAGCAAGGCGCTCGTGCACCGGCTGCGCGCACACGCGGCGGCCGTGCGCGGCGCCTGCCTGCTGTCCGCCGAGCGCGTGCTCTCCGCAGGCGCCGACGGCGGCCTGGCCGTCACCGACCTCAGCGTGTTGCACGCGGTGAGCTCACCTGAAGCGAAGGGTCTTATCTACTTCGACATAATAGCGGGCACGAGCGACGGCGACGTGTTCGTGTGGGAGTTCGCGAGCAAGGCGCTCGTGCACCGGCTGCGCGCACACGCGGCGGCCGTGCGCGGCGCCTGCCTGCTGTCCGCCGAGCGCGTGCTCTCCGCAGGCGCCGACGGCGGCCTGGCCGTCACCGACCTCAGCGTGTTGCACGCGGTGAGCGCACCTGAAGCGAAGGGTCTTATCTACTTCGACATAATAGCGGGCACGAGCGACGGCGACGTGTTCGTGTGGGAGTTCGCGAGCAAGGCGCTCGTGCACCGGCTGCGCGCACACGCGGCGGCCGTGCGCGGCGCCTGCCTGCTGTCCGCCGAGCGCGTGCTCTCCGCAGGCGCCGACGGCGGCCTGGCCGTCACCGACCTCAGCGTGTTGCACGCGGTGAGCGCACCTGAAGCGAAGGGTCTTATCTACTTCGACATAATAGCGGGCACGAGCGACGGCGACGTGTTCGTGTGGGAGTTCGCGAGCAAGGCGCTCGTGCACCGGCTGCGCGCACACGCGGCGGCCGTGCGCGGCGCCTGCCTGCTGTCCGCCGAGCGCGTGCTCTCCGCAGGCGCCGACGGCGGCCTGGCCGTCACCGACCTCAGCGTGTTGCACGCGGTGAGCGCACCTGAAGCGAAGGGTCTTATCTACTTCGACATAATAGCGGGCACGAGCGACGGCGACGTGTTCGTGTGGGAGTTCGCGAGCAAGGCGCTCGTGCACCGGCTGCGCGCACACGCGGCGGCCGTGCGCGGCGCCTGCCTGCTGTCCGCCGAGCGCGTGCTCTCCGCAGGCGCCGACGGCGGCCTGGCCGTCACCGACCTCAGCGTGTTGCACGCGGTGAGCGCACCTGAAGCGAAGGGTCTTATCTACTTCGACATAATAGCGGGCACGAGCGACGGCGACGTGTTCGTGTGGGAGTTCGCGAGCAAGGCGCTCGTGCACCGGCTGCGCGCACACGCGGCGGCCGTGCGCGGCGCCTGCCTGCTGTCCGCCGAGCGCGTGCTCTCCGCAGGCGCCGACGGCGGCCTGGCCGTCACCGACCTCAGCGTGTTGCACGCGGTGAGCGCACCTGAAGCGAAGGGTCTTATCTACTTCGACATAATAGCGGGCACGAGCGACGTGTTCGTGTGGGAGTTCGCGAGCAAGGCGCTCGTGCACCGGCTGCGCGCGCACGCGGCGGCCGTGCGGGGAGAGCTGTGCCCAACAATAGGACGTCTATGGCGTGTAGCTAAGTCACGTTTCCGTTGGTTGGTATTCGCAAGCTCAAAGTCGCTCAGCACGCTATGGAGATACCTATGCTATGCTCGGTATTTATAAGTGGGACCGGTTTCGCTATACTGAAATCCGAAGGCGAACCAATCTAACCGATATTGCTTGAAGGATCAGCAGATTGAAGTGACAATGGGCAGACCATGTCGTATGAGTGATAACAAAAGTCGTCGAGTGGATCACTAGGAAAAAACGGAGTGTTGGCCGCCCTCAGACGAGGTGGACATACAACCTGAAGAAGACAGCGCGAAACCGTTGAATTAAAGAGGGCGTCGATTGAGGGAGGCAGCAATGGACTGTAAGTCACCAGTGAGTGATCGGTTGGTTTCTAGTAACCCGCATTGGAACATCATGACGGATTAAGATCTAGGACTTCCTCATGAGAGGAGGAGGGAGAAACCCGCGTCCTGCAGTAGGCCACAGGGTTGTAACAACCAAGTCACCACTGAATATGACTATCTTCACTAGTTTACATAAGTTCACATTGCTTAATTCTTGCGAAAAATACTAATTAGCTAAACAAACCGGTGTACATTCTTCCATCTAGGTGTACCAGAAAAGCTTTGGCGAGGAGATATCGGCGCTGTGCTGGGACGGTGCGGGCGCGCTGTGGCTCGGCTGTGCGGGCGCGCTGCGGCAGTGGGACATGGTGGCTGTGGCTGAAGTGCACTCTAAGGCCGCTCACGACGGTAAGATACTTTCATCACTTTGACGATCTTGGCTCTGGCAAGGGAGAAGCCAACTGTCCCTCGGCATTGCCCCAGTTTCGTTTACTTTCTCAACAGATTCAACAAGATGTGGATATTATGGAATGTGTTTGACCTGTCTAACTGAAGATAACACTTAGTTAACAAAACACTGCATCAGCGAAATGGCTAAGGTTTAATATCGATAACAACCGAAACCACTTAAAATTACCATGGGGCGCCATCCTAATAACGCGTCTGACGATTAGTCACGATCAATACAAGATGCGCAGTGCAGTAATTAAGAATGACGATGATTGTGATCATGGTAAATACTATTAAAACAATCTTTATAGCCAATTCGTAATGCACCCTTTATATCACTTTATATCTATGTATGTAACAGAGTCTTTGAATGTAATTTTTGCCCACTTCAAAATGCCGGATTATTTTGAACTTTGCACATTTATACATACATAAATAGATAATATTAACATCCAGACACAGAACAAATACAAGTGTAGTCACACGAATATTTGTCCTGAGTGGGATTCGAACCCACAACCTATGACAAAGACAATTTTTATTTTTAAAACCACCTTTTAGTTCGGTTATCCAAAAGTGTGTTTTTTTAAATGAAGTTATTATTATTGGCCCATTATTATGGTACACACATCTCTTGGAAGATCTAGTCCACCACCCCAGCCAATGGGTTGAGAGACTTGTCACACCTACATTAACATAGTTGAGAACTGTCATGGATGCTGATTTTTTTCTATTTCGTTCCTAACAGCATTTGCGATTTTTCACTAATAAGTTGAGGTGAGAGTAAGTGAACGGCGGCGATAAATCATTGTGTATTGCAGCTAGGCAGCACGGGCCACTGTTTGAAGTAGAAGACGTAGTAGGGAGACGAAATCTATTCGACGGAATTATACCTCAGTGTGACTGTCAGAAGAAATATCTCTCTCCAGCTGCCACTCATTTTTTAAGCTGGTTAACAATTAGAAAATATTGTTAGACAGAGATTTTTTTTCCTGTTAACATTTTAAATACAGATACCTCATAGTGTGACTTTCAGACGAAATATCTCTCTCTTTTAAGTTGATTAACAATTAGATTGTTAGACAGATTATTTTCCTGTTAACATTTTATATTTGTTTTATTTCAGATAAAATAAAGGCGATACACTTTGATGCTGATTCCAAAACATTAGTTACAGCAAGCAAGGATAGAACCGTCAAGTTATGGCAGTTAGTTCCGAATTCCTGACAAAACTTATCACCTTATTACAGCAGTATTATTTTCAACAAGTATACAATTCTGATGTATTATCTCATAGGGTATTCAAAATAAATTTAGCTTGTATTTTAGGAAAATAAGTTAAAAGAACAATGTCTACATTCCTTGTGACAATAAAGTGAATGAATTTCCTAATATTTGTTTTATTTCACCTTGATTCGACCAATATCCCTGTTTGCATAAATATCTCCCTATCAAACACGTAAGTACAGATGTAAGATTTTAATATGCAATAAGTGCAATAAATTAAACAACATATTATTTACTTAATATTCGGATTCTTTTAATCAATAGTGTTAAAGAAACCTTGAATTAAATTTATACAGAGTTTTAAACATTTTTTTATAATGCATTCAAGACAGTATGATAAATGCAGAATAAACAATAATATACCTATATATTGGAATATCCAATTCATTATCTAAAACTTAATAACATAATAGATAATTAAAATAATTTTTGAAAACAATTTCTACACAGTAACAGACTCTACCATAGTTTTTTTTATAAGTTCTCCAAAATTCTCTGTGGGTTCGGCTGGTTCAGATTCAACTGGAGTTGGTGGTTGGGGTTGTACATCAGCGGCCTCCTGGGTCGTCTGGTCTGAATGATCCAAGTTCAACAGAGTATTGTGACTAAACCAATTCTCATCATTTTCTACAGTTTGATATGGCATGGTCATTAAAGTGGTATAGTGAGAATCATTCCTACTTTCAGTATTTACACATTCTGAATTACTTTTGTACATCTCATAATGGTTTTGTGTCATGGAGTGATGATACTGTAAAGAATTGTGCTCAGGTATATTTGTGCTAGGTTTATGCATATAATCTTGAACGTAAACATGTCCATAGTGATTGAACATAGCCATATGTGAATTATGTGCAAACTCTTCAAAACTTGTAGCTGAAATGCTTTGTAAACCTTTAAAATGAGTGTTTTCTGAATGTTGGTCATATGTATAGTTGAAATCACATGGAAAACTTTGTATGCTATTAGTTATAGAACCAAACTCCATGGAATTCACCGCAGAGTAAGGAGGACCCTTCCCTTGGAGGATGTTTGAGGTGTATGGATCATGGCTGCGCTGGTCAGATTTATTACCAAAGTGAACATTGCCATCACTAATACTTCTGTTACTAGCATTATGAAAAGCATACCCAATATCTTTTGACATAACACTTTGACCTGAAGCAATGTTTACATCACTGTGAACATTATTAAAATTCCCTGCATTCACACAAGACTCTACTTCTACCCTTGGGGTAAGATTAACGTCGCGTAATAATCCATCTTCATGGCTGAGACTTCTTTCTCTTTCATATGATGTACTGGGAATGAATGAGCTATTTGAATTTTGCTCAATCCATTGCCTTTTTGCAGCTTCTTGGCTTACTTCATTCTTCTTTTCTACGCTTAATCTCATAAGTGTTTGAATAAAATGAGTTCGAACTCTCATAGGATTGAACTCAATTCTTCCAGTAGTGTTGCCACATCCATCACGGGTACAACCACAAGGGAAGTTTAACCTATCAACTTGGCATTTAATGCCAGCTAAACTGCAAGAACAGTTTTCTGGGTTACAAGTACCTTTACAAGCACAACCACAAAATTCACGAGATGTCCTTATATCTCTACACTCATCTTTTTCATATCCTTCTATTTTCCTTACACCAGCTGCTCTTAGAAGAGCCCTCCTTTGCCGAGTGGGCACAGGTTGTAGAAAGTAGTAACTATCCAAATCTAACTCTGATTCAGATATGTCACTAGCTTCTTCCTCTGTATCGCTGTCTTCACTGGATGAAAGAACAACACCTTGTAATGAATGCCTTTCACTTTTCAATTGTTGTAAAATTTGCCGATGTAATCGTCTTTGTTCTAGAGCATGTTCCACTAAAGTAAAGCTTTGCATGTGGGTGTGTACCCACTCCATGCCTAAAGTAGAGCCTCCCTGTGATGGGACACAGGAGAAACCTTGCGCTCTAGGGAAATAAAAAACTGTGACATTATCAAACTGAATTTTTTCCTTTTTCTTTTTCGGTTGTGGTCTGTCATCACAGTCATCATCACACTTCCTCTTAAGACTACTCCTTAGTGGTGTGCTTATTGCATTTACTGGATTATGGCCACTATCATTTTTATTGCTATTTTCAGGATTACCAAGATTTTCTGTTTCTGATTCTGATGCTTTACTGCTACTTAGACCACTTGAACCAGGTAGTGAAAGGTTGATGTTAGGTAGCTTGGGATCATCTGTACTATCAGATCCAAGACCAGAGTCACTACCATCTGAACGGTCTTGTGCTTCATCCTCCCTTTCATTGGCATTGCCATCTGGTGGCAGGCTTCCAAGAGCAGAGTCCTCACTGTCAGCAGAAGCAGTATCAGTTTTGATATCGTCAATGTCACTTAAAGTATCATTGTCATCTATTTTTACAGCATAATCTATTTTACTATCACTGCTCTCATAAAACTGAGAGTTATTACTATTTACATTTTGTTCATCATTAGAGCTAATATCATCACTGTCACTATTTTTTTCATCTTTGATTATAGGACACACATTATCAAAGTTGTTAAGTTGCATAGTCTTTAAAGTTTCTTGATCCCTCTGCACCTCCTGGATCAACTCAGGTTGTTCCACAAGATTGGATGGGTTGTCCATTCTGATCTGAAATAAAAATTTACAAAATAATTTCAATATGCAATCGATACTTTGCATCGATATCAATGAAACAAGTTCTCGTACCTATAGTTAGTAAGTTTAATGTCTTTGTTAGTTTGTAATTTGTAATGTAGTCAAGGTTGTCCACTTTTACATATCTATATTTTATTTGGTGCTTATTCAACAGACTGGACGTACTATTAGATATAATTAATTATAGATATACGGTTAAGGCACGTAGGGCCCGCCACCTGCATCAAACGGATTTACAATCATAAATCAACGAAATGATAAAACAGAACCGGTACCTGATTCAAAAGATTATGGTCTCGGCGGGCTTCACCGGCTCTCGCGACCTTGGCGTCTACTGCTCCAGGCCATCACGCCTGACTCAGTGCTGTGACACAGCTGCATGCCTTGCATCGCGTACCACTCACATCAACAGTTGAAGTCCACACACTGTTAATCATATTTTCTGTAAATTCGTTCATCAAACTGCACCCATTGAACGATTATCACTTTAATGTTCTGCACTGTAAGGTCCTCTTTTTATCACTGCCCGACTAGCTTTTGCTCACGACTTATTTATTTTCACTGTATTTTGATAGCAACTCTTCACTTCACTTTGTGACACTGATGTCAAATATGTCTAATGACTAATCATCGATATTCTGGACTAAATTAAATTATTATAGACGTCGCGCTATTTTTGCACGGAGCCCACTTTTACTATCACGATGTCGACGTTCCTACCTCACGTAAGTAACCGTGTTGAACGACGACTACGACTCTTGGGCGACGCAGGCAAGTTAAAACACTACCGTATGAAATATATTTCGACCGCATTAAATAACGCCCATCGAAGCGTCTTTTAAATTTAGCAGGATTAACTTGCGTTGTTCGACGTGACGTTACCTCACTCTGCACCCCTCACCCCGGCCTTGCGACCCTCCCGCTCCTCGTCCACCCGTCGATCCCGCGCAAGCGCATTTCGTTTCTCGTTGGTTAGTGATACCATAATAAAAAGTTAATTCTTCTATGATTTTTTATGAATTTTATTTATTTGGATGATGTTGGCAGGACAAGTCAATGAAGATCTTTTGACTGCTTTGTAAACCTGTTTACTACAGCGAACTTAATAGTTCCTTGAAGGCGGACTGGTCAACAAATTCTTAAAAAAAGCTTTCAATATAACAATAAAATAAAACGTAACTCCAAAATAATCCTCATTATTAATAATAACAAAGGTAAACAGGAATACTAAATTAGGGTATTTTGTGATATGTGGCAGCATAAGTGTAAAACAAATCCATCCGCATTGATCCGTACTATATCTACTGTACGAGAAGAGATGCATGTTCGTTTATAGTAAAATGTGTTGAAATAAATGCTATAAAAAGCGGAGATTTAAGTCAGTGAATCTACTGGTTCTTGCTAATGTTCGTAGGCGACGGTGGGTGAAGCTCTGTCTGTTCTATAAGCGTAGGTACATAATTACTTACATAAAGTACGTAGGTACCTAACAACCCGGTTTGTATGTTCCATTGCATAAAATTTGCTTGTTTAGTTCCTATGCCCATTTCAAAAAGCATTTCATAAAATTATTACTTACTGCCTACTTACGTCACATTAGAACGCAGGCTGGCAACACATGTTTGTCTTTCGCCTTGGATCAGTTGGATCAACTCGATTTCGAGCGAGTCGCTGTCACAGAGTACATTTTATATGTCGCTGTTGGAGTCGGAGTAACATTCGATGATTCGACCGATACAATTATTGTTTAACTCGTACGGCTACCACAAGAATAAAGATTTTATTCTTGTGCGGCTATTACCTACGTCATTTCAGTATTATTTAGACTGTTTAAGTAGGTATAACTCTGGTTTTAATACCGACTGGAGTTTCATTGCATCTATTGATACACTTAAGTCAGATAGAATGTTGTAGATAAATTCATTCATTTAATCACCGAGGAAAGTCAGTACCTATACTGTGGTAGAGTTAACTCTACCACAATAGTTCTGTTGTGTTAACACAATAATTAAGCAATTCTCTAGAAGTCAAACAGATGGTAGAAAAATTTCTACTTTCTGCTTAAATTAAGTGTAGGTATTTATGTTTTTCATTTAACCCATTCATAAAAAACAACTAGCCTACTTTAACTAAGATTGAATGACACACACAGTAGGTACTCAGGTAGTAGTAGGTAGTAGTATTTTAAATAGTAAGTATAGTATGTATGTACGTAATTTCAATATCATGTACCTATTCGTCAGATGATAATAATATTCGTCAGAACGAGCGTGCATACCTACAAAGAATAAACCAATTCTCGCTATTTTTAAAAACACTTCTAATATTAGCGGTGCGCTGGTTGTACGTTATAATATTTTCTTCGGTTTGCTGACCTGTGGGCGGATTGACGTTTGTTATCTGGATATTAATACATATCGGGGTAGTTAGTAGGAACTGAATTTACACAATGCGATGTTCTTCAAATAAATTGGCACTCGTCGGCGGCAGTCGACATTAATATAGGGCGAGGTAGCAGACTATAGGTTCTCACCATGTATACCTTAATCAATAGATATTTTCAGGAGGCTTTCGCGGAGGGCGAAAGCGACGCTCGCATAGGGCTTTCTCGCTCTCGCCTGTAATTTCCATAGGTGACTGAAAAATCTCAGAGAAAACACATTAATTAAATTTCATATTAAGTATGAACGCATATTCGCAACGCATAGTCTAATTTAGGGCGATTTAAATCATACGTGTAGTGCGAGCGCGTTCACTCCTCAAGATGATCATCGTAATCGATCGAAACTAGTTGGCCTATTTTCGACTTAAATCACACTTTAGTAAACCGGTAACTCTTAACCAAACTACAGTTAAGTGAAAGATTGCTGGTGATAGCAAATCAACATAACTCATGATACCGAAAAACTAAAGAAATGCATTTTGTCTGGCGCGTAACGGTATACTACGTGGTTGCCAGTCCCTATGTACTGTAGAGCTGTATGTAGCGCGGTACATATGTAGCGAGAAGCCCAACCGACGGCGCTTGTTGTCTAGATACTAGGTATTGTGGTATAGCTACGTAACCTGTATTTACGTTCGCATGGAGACGCGGGTAAAAACAAACAACAGATACATTTTTTGTAACAGCCTTCGTACTCGCTGTTGTAACCGGTTACGAGTCGGCTTGTAAATTATTTGTTACCAGACATTACAGTATGTACTGTAAGGTGCAGTATGTGGGTCTATGACGGGGTGGCTAGGGGTTGGGGTAGATGGAGGTAGATTAAATTTCATACCACCCAGCTACGTAGGTCGCAGTCGTAGCCTCAAGCTCGGATGTGTTCATCACCGTTGGCTTGCATTTGCTTGCCGGTGTATTTCATCTATCTATTTTAGATACCTATGCAAAATTATGGCAGCATGAACTGCAAGAAACGCACAGATCTACATTTACTTGTAACATCCGCATAGCATTATTAAAGGAGTGTTCTTTTTTACAGCTTTGATCTATAGGTGTTTTGTACGTGATTTTCAAACCGACTTTGCCCGTCTACAATCATACGAACTGTATATTAAATCTGATAGGTACCCAAGTATTTTATGTAGTACACTATTTAAAAGACTTGGATATGTCTATTTTTATTAGGAGACCAGGTGACATCTTATTATTATCAAAGCAAAACTTCTTATACTGAGCAGAATATCTCTTTTGCAGTCTACCACAATGCTGTCACTGCTACAGGGATATCATATTTTTAAAAATAAATTTTTTATAAGTGGTTCCTTACATATTCGTTATTACAAACTCTCACTCCCTCAAATGTGACACTTGCTTGACCTACCTGCCAGTACCGAATGTTTTATTGTTCGGTACGGCTCGCCTCTCTCGGTCAGTTTAAAAACTTCCGAATCACATGCTTACTGGCTCTGTTACCTGTTACTGTTTACTTTTACACAGGAACTCACAATCCTGCATATCCTGTGTAGTTATATATATTCGTCTCCTTCTTTTTTTCCATAGATTAAAGCCTAATAAACAAGCAGACAGGCCACCGAAGTAGTCACCGTCGCCTATAAACATAAGCAACGCCAGAGGAGTCGCCAATGCGTCGCTTCGGCTTGAAGGAAAGCTTTTTTTACGACTTTTTTGATGACATAGTGGAGTGAAGACCATGAAGAGCTCGGGAGGAAGTTCATTGCATAGTTTACAAGTGCGCGGCAAAACGGATAGCGCAAACCGTTTTGTAGAGAAGCGCGAGAAATCCAGTCGGTGTGGATGGAAGCTTCTTTTATTCAAAAAAGGAAAAAGTCGAACATTGCACGAACAATGTAACTATTGATTTTAAACCCATCAAAAAAGGTGTTACCTACTGATTCACGTAAACAGTCCAAGGACGGTGAGGACAGTTAAGGACTGCTTACGTGAATGACCAACCCACTCAACAACTATATAACAACTATATAAGTACCTAACATTGACAATGTTAGGTACTTATATAGTTTTCACTGATTCTACAACTGAAATGAAAATAATCTTTGTTGTGAGAAAAATGTAATAGCACTGAAAATAATTAACTCAGAAACCTTCAAGAGTCGGTACGAGCTAGTAGCTCTACATTTTGAAAGGATTTTCATTTTCATTTCAAAATTATCTACGATACATGTATGATAAGGTTACGTCAATGTGAGATAAAGCTAAAGCAATGTTGATAGCGATAACAGTGTTATGGCATTTAATAAGAATAATTAATAATAATATTAAACGATAAACGTTCGTATACCCGTGGTAGGTTTAGCTAGACCTACGAGTATGTTGCTGGTGACGGACACATACCTAATACAAATATTTGTCTACGAAATAAGCATCTCTCCCGACTAGGATTCGAACCTAGGGCCCTCGGTTCGGCATTCAAAATAATTTAAAATAATTTGGCTGGAAACCTAGCTAAGACTTCATAATCAGTATAAGCGACCACGGCCGCATGCCAAGCGCCAAGTTTGGCGAAGGGATAGGAGTAACTAAAGAAATTATAACCCCTTATTCATCATCATCATCATCATCACAACCCTTTCTGTGTTCAGGTCTCATGGTGGGCAATTCGGCCCCTTCCCCAGCTAACCTGTCAGCACTCTCGTTCCCGTCTATTCCCATGTGTCCAGGTACCAGAACCTAGGTATAACCCCCTTACTGCATACATTATTAAAATTATTTTTAGCATAAATGGGTTTATTTTTCTCTATTTATGTAATTATTGGAGGTTTTTTATTTTTATTTGTTATACAAGAATCTAACTAGCAGAGCCATATATGTATATGTATTCGTATGCATTATACCATTAATCATGAGAATCTATTTTGCAAAATGTAGATAGAGTACGGGATTCCTTAGGGAAGCTTAATAATAAGGTCCACTATTGTTTAAAATTACCTACATTAATGACTATATTAATATTATACTGTTAAAAAAAATGCTTTTTTAATAAGCTTTTATAACTTTTTATTTTATTTTCGTGCATTGTCATCGGAACCAAATATTTGTGCCGAATTTCAGCTCGATAGCTTCAGTGGAAGTGGGTGAAATATTGATTGCAATATTCCAGTACATAGATACACACGAGTGAAGTTAAATAAAAGCTTTTAATTAATAAAAGAAAATAAAAACTTAACGAGAATATCACGTGGCTCGAAGATAATTTTTTGGTAAATCTGTATAAAGCAAAGTTAATGCAACTTTAGTCCCATCAATCTCGAGGGCAACAGTTAACAGTAAAAAATAATCCACATATAATTATTGTTAACAAGTTCATCAGCATACATTTTTTGGCTTTCTTTTAGATATACCCTAATAGTTGGAAATCACACATACAATACTTATGCAATAAACAGTTGATTTGTCTTTGTTCAAAGCTAGCGCAAAATGTATCTTGAGTAGCTTGTTATGGGTTCCTGGAATCAAATATAAGATATGGACAACTCAGTGGAATTAATTTCAATGTTCAGAATGCGGAAAGAAATTACACGCTCTATATTAAATTAAGCCAAAGACATAGTTGTAAACAATATCAACAATATAGTTGTAGCCGAAGGTCTAGGGGCTAAAGATTTAAATGCGGAGCCGGTCTCAGAATGGGGTAGGCTAAGCTTAGTCCAGTTTAACCCATCGAATACAAAAGTGTGCGCGTTCTACGCTAAAAAAAACTCAATTTGTCGTAGCACCGCAATTCGAGGGCATATCACTCACCATCAGTAAGTCGATTGGGATTCTGGGCGTCGACAGCTCCAGCGATGTGCAGTATCCTTCGATCAATAATGCACTATCGCATTGATCTTGATAGAAAGACCAAACTTGTATCATGGAAGCTCTGTGTATTGAACGGAGCCTATTTTTAAGTCGGCCGTACATGGAGTACTGCTCCTACCTCAGTCTTTATAAAGAAAATTAATAAAAGTTTCGGATTAAAGAATCTTTTTCCCATAAGACATTGAATGTGTGCATGTTTGCAACGGTTTATTTGTGTGTGTGTGTGTTCGGTTTTATATACATACATATTATTGTGTATGATTAACCTACTTCGTTAAAATTATACACGAAGTCACTATTTGTATCTCTGTCACTTCCGTGGAAGCGTGTTTTCTTTTACCCTTTTATTCATGAAAACTACAGTGAATATAGCTAAGCTCTGGAATATATTGTAAAATACGATACCTTCCATTTCAGACTACATCGAATCATATTAAAAAAAATCATTAGTTTAGTTTTGGTTTTTTTCAGAATTATTGTTTTTGAGAATGGCCCATCTACAATGTACCTAATTGTATTTTGTGTTTTGTAAAAAGCGTTTATAAATAAATAAATAGAAAATATGTTGAAAACGCATTCTTGTTTCACACCTGCAATTTCTACAATAAACATATTCGGAGCTTCATCCCTTAGTTGTTCAAGCGGGCGAGATGCGATATATGAGAGGAGACAGGAGTATACGACATTTCAATAACATAAATTGCTTTGTAAAATGTACTACTACCTACAGGCTCATTAGTTAATCGATGAATGTCGCTAGCGGAGCTGGCCGGTTTCAAGTTAGGTTTTATAAATTTTATTACGCTTTTTAGAACATACAGGCTTAAACTAGGTTGTAGGTTGTAGGTATAGTTAAATAAACAAACTTTAATTAGTAAGCTCTACACCCAGGTACCTACTAGGTACACAATAAAAAATATTGTGTACCTATACATACATATAGTTATAATACCTATAGCAATAGTACCTATTACTATCATATAACATTTAAATTATACTTCTAATCATTTTGCTGGTCCGTAAAAGTAATGCTCACAATTCAATATCTTATTTAGCAACGTGATGAATCTGTTTACTGTTCCTTGTACTATTATGTATTCTGTGGTTCAGACTCTTACGGCGCCATCTATTATTGTACCTGAAAACTACACATTACACTACAGAACAGCTGCTGCTCTAGAACATGACACATAAAAATGTGTAACGTAGAAGGGGAGCTGAGATATTAGTTCGGCTCATTGACGCTATGTAGCGCCACGGTCTACATTACATTAGAATAAGAAATAAGAATTTTATTCATTACCTATGGGTGTCGGTGTACCATATTAAAACTCATACTTATAAGTACGTACGTACTTTCCTGGTAACGTAGAGCTGTGCATGAGAAATATTTTTGTATTTCTTATGAATTTAGAAGCTAATCTGAGCTGCAACCCATAGCGTCCCACAGTTGGGCACGGATCTCCCTCACAGACAAATCTGCGGGAGGTCTAGAGCATACTCCACCACGCTGCTCCAATGCGGAATGGTGCTGGTGTCAACCAAGTTTCGCATGTGTGTTGAATGTGAGCCACCCGAAGGTCTTCTTCTTCTTCTCTTCTACTGCAAGGCTTAACGATTGTATTCACCATTGAAAACAGATGGGAGTGAACACTTAACGTGCCCTCCGAATCACGGTAGGGCCCATGAAATTTTACCACTCGCAGTCCGTGACTTTGTGGATGGGTGCATCCACAAATCGATCCACAACCGCGCCCGTCCTTGATTGACTCTGTTGATCACATTGAATCGACGCGAACCGTTGGGCTATGGACTCTACGAATTATTAGAAAATTGATTTATTTTGTTAATAGATGATTTTATTTATAGATATTACATACATTAAAAAATAGTAAGTAATGCTGATTATGGGACAGTAATATGTATAATATCAGTTATGAATGTTGTGATTTTGTTAACCTTATTATGCCTCCCTGGATAGTACTTGAAACTTGAATTACTATGTTGTAGAAAGATCTCTCAGTAGATAACTTAAACGAGGCCATTGTTTCCACCAATAAGCATCTAGCGTCGCATTGGACCATAGTCAGCCTCCGAAAATATGACCATATTTCTGAATTCAGAACCAAGCTCAAGAGAACTCAAGGAATTCTCTTCTATCTATTTTCATTCTATTCTCTATGCCTTCTATTCCTGTATCTATCCGCAAAACAACTTCTCTAAAATCCTTTAAACTCCATCTTAAATGTCACCTCAAATCCTTAACTTCATTTGCTTCTGTTGTTTCCTATTTCCTATTGCTCTTTCCACGTTATCACCTGTATAAAGTAATATTGATGTAATTTATGTAAATACTAGCTGACCCCACAAACGTTGTTCTGCCATATAAAATGTCAAAGTGACGCGATGCTTAACGTCAATGAACGGCGGGTAAAAATAAAAATACTAAAATAATGTTTAAAAAACATTTTCCAGTGGGCCAAATTGTGAATCTAAACCATCTCGAATCCCCTTGAACACACAAAAAAATTCATCAACATCGAGAATTGGAATTTCGAGTCCAAAATTACTTCGATTTATGTGTATATGTACTTTATTAGCATCGAGTTATTATGGCTTAAACTAGATTGAGTACCTGATTATAAATTATTGCTAACAACAATCACATTTACTTTGGCTTACAAATGTTACTTACTCATTAACTTAGACTAACAAAGTATTTTGAGTAGAGTGCAGATCGAATACAAAAAAGTAGGTAGTTACCCATTTTTAGGTTTAGGTACCTACTATAGGTAATGCACTTATAAATATTATACTCATTTTATTTCGATTTTTGTTATACCTACATTATCTATACTAAAATCCTATATTAATTTTGATTTTACTCTATGATTATTCAAGAATCATATTAAATAATAAATAATATAAAAACATTCTCACTGTTCTTACTGACGACGGCCTAGTTCTTTAAAATTAAAATTGCTAAAGTAATTTTTCTTAAATAAGTCTTATATGACGACTGATTTTTTACATAATCATCAATCAAGTATGTGATGATCAAATGTTTTGAATCTTTTTTCCATCTAAGTCAAATCTAAGTAGATGCTTTGGGTGGGATTACATCATAACAAACAATTGATCACATTACAAGTTCTCACATCCCAACTTTATATGTAAAGTAGTTGCATACGTAACGTATATAAAAAGTCCACAATGTTAGTTTTCTCACTTACCTATATGACTAATAAAATACTATACCTACTTAATAAATTATATAATTAAAGTATCTATCTACTGTCTATGTATTTGGCACATGAACTCACGTTTTTATCTCCGTCTTTATACATCTTCATCAAGAGAGACCGTACATGGTAAAGATAACATATATATTATTCTACATAAGATTTCACTGACTTTTGCGAATCGAGAAATTTTCAAGTACTTTATAAGTACCTATTCCATTTCATGTTTTCTAAAGGGCACACAATATTTTTTAATAAACATAATAAACAAGTCTCAATAATTTTTTATCACGATCCCTAAACGATATCGCATACAGACATACTCGTAAGTACAAATACTATAAAAATACTTAAAATTTTGCAGATGAACATTTTCCTGAACCTATTATTATTTCTTTCCTATAAATGCTCAAATAACTTACTGCTCTTCGAAACATAAATTATAGCTAATTAACTCTACTTAACTACAAGTTGAGCATAGGTACTCTTGACACAATCGTATCCAAATTGATTCGCAAAAATGAGCAATAAATATAATACATAATTAATGATTTATATTTAACGAATCTAATCTTATTTAAAACCTTCCTTAAAATTAAAGTTATTCAATACATTTACCATTTATTTTTTATACATATTTATTTTTATAACCAGAATAAACTTACACCACGTATAATAAAATTACTTTCTAGACAAGGATTGCAATGTTTTATTTCCATACATGTACAGTTCTGTGATTGACCTAAGATTGTAACTCAATATAAATATTTAAACAGTTATGTAGTGGCTTTCCGGAGAAGCTTTGTATTGTATACCTAATGTTCGGGTAAAATAAAATTAACCACTCTTCGTTAACTGGTGTCTTCGTTGTATTATACGTTAGTATCCCTTAGTAGTTTTTGGTTTTATTACATCCTACAAACATCGTCTGTCAGATTTTTTCGGCCTTTTATTTTGGCATATGAGCTGTTATCCTCTACAAAGTATTTAATATACATATCCCTACAATTTTGAGCATACGACAGCGATTATAAAATCTATATAAATACATTTAACATAAATATATTATGTCAGTAGGCTCGTATATTTATACTTACAATTTTTTTACATACAGGAAGGATTTGTCGTTCTACTCTGTAACTATTCTTTTCGAAAATATTATTCGGACGTCAAAACAGATTTATTTTTCAATTCAATTCCCTAATACATAGTTAATAATAGTTACATTAATACATTAATATAATATCTACTTACTTAGTTACGTTATTGCATCAAAATAATAATAAAGAGTGACATATTTTTTTTACTCATATGAGAGAGATTTGTCTCTTCGGATCGGAGTCAATAAAAAATTAAGATATACTCGTAAGTGTTTTACGATGACTTAGATATAATCAAAATTGAATGGTTCGGTTTTAACAGTCGGGTCTCAAGAGGGCAGGTCAGGAGGTGCTGGGGGTGCAGTAATGGGGCCTTGCAGGAGTTTGGCCGCTGCTGGGAAGCCAGCCAGGTCGAACCCTGCAGGAGGGACTATGCCTGCGGCAGTCGCTGTACCTTGTAGATATGCCACTAGCCTGAAATATAGTTTATTATTCGTAATCATTTATATGTAACGCACACGGCGTTTGTTTATTGGATTGGAAGGAACGGAGCAATACAATTTTTATGCAAGTGTATAAAAATTTTATTGCTAAGGCCTACGCAAATGTCTCGCAGATCTAAATAAATGTATGTATTAATATACATTTTTTAAACATGAATATAAAAATTTATGGCATTGCTATAAACATAAAAAATTGTTATACAAGTGTATGAAAAATGCATTGCTAGAGCCTACGCAAATGTCTCGCTGATTTAAATACATAATAGTTTTGTAAATCTTACTTTCACTGTGAATTTAAGCTAAGAAGATTTTATTTATATTTTGTACTAAATTTGCAAATAAAATGATAATCTACCTTCGCAATTCCTCTAGAGCACTTGCTTGCATCAGAATATAGTTTTTAGCTAATAGCAGTGTGGCTATTTTGGATAACTTCCGTACGGACGGGGAGTGTGCATAAGGAATCACACTGCGCAGTTCATCGAGGGCATCGTTCTGAAACAATAAAATATAACTAGTCACATACTGGTCATTTCATAATCCCATGATAAAAATCATAATCAACGAACGAAAAAAGTATTTATTAATTTACAACATAATCTATAAGGCTCCCACCATAATGGTAATATTAATACCTAACATAAACAAATATTGAGACGTATAATATTATTAGTAATAAAATATTAAACAAATTTTGCTGGGTATTCTAGAATTTTATTTTATTTTGGCGACTAAAACCTTAAACAAACTTACCAAATCGTGCATTCTTCGTCGTTCTCTGGCATTAATGTTCAGTCTTACACTTTTTCCTTGACGCATTTTTTGTTTGGACTTGCCGTCTCCGAGTGGTCTGAAAAGTAATAGGTACCTATTTTATGGTATCTTAAAGAAAATACTAATAGCGTCTTCACAGTTTGTTCTCGATGGTCGATGGACCTATCTACACTAACACATTGCATTTCTCGTTAACACAACTTTGTGTAGTACCAGTGGTAGATAAAAATGTAACCACTTACTTCATTAAGCGTATCCAAATATTACAATATAACAAAAAACAAATTAATCTAAATCTGAATCACTGCTCTCATGAAGTCTCATGTAGCGACGGGAATGCTCAAAGATAATTTTTTTTTTGCTTTTTTTTTTACTTTGCTAGAACCTATAGACATGCCACTATTGAGCACGGGTCTCCCACAGCCACAGCTGCGGAGAAGTCTAGACCATACGCTGCCACGCTGCTCCAATGCGAATTGGTGATGATTATTTACTTACTTACATATTTATCTAACTTTAACGACGTTCTAAATGTCGTCTAATTCAGCAAACATTACCACTTCTGAACGCTTCACATAAGAAAACCCTTTGGGTTACTTATATTATATATCTATACATTATTTCTAAAATATAATCATAGTGGTAAACTATATTTATTACCAATTGATGCGGAATGAGTCAGCATGTTGGGCGGAATTTGCCATTCCTGAATGTAGTATGGAACCTAAGTAATATGATTCCTGAGTACCAATCGATGCGGACTTGCGATATGGGTCCGCATGTAAAGCGGATTGATTCCAGGGGTGGTGACGTGAAGTGGAACAAGTGCGGTGCTAACAATGGCCGCGCTCGTGTGGGACGGCAACGAGAGAAGAGGGTTGAATCTGAGTTGGTCGATTACAAACGTTTAGACGTGTCCTTAGAATTAATGTTTTAGTACAATGAAAGTAGGTTGGTTATTAAGTTGTCGTGTAAACATAAAACATGTTACTTCAAATACTTATATACAATTCGTTGTTTTTACTAAATTTTACAAACTATTTCCACAAAATAATTAGGAGATAATGTTTTTATAGGTATTTTAAGTACTTAGAAACTTAATTTAATTTTGACTACTAAAATTTCCTACCTTCATTGTAAGAAACAATTGCTTTTATTTGCAATTGTATTAGGTGCTATAAATAACCTAAAATAATAATATACGTATTAGGGATTAATTAGTATATTAGGTTTTAGTTGGTTAGTTGAGAAAAAAAGAATCTGTCTGTCTAGTTGGTTAACCTACCTAGTAGTCGCCTAACTTAGAGTCAAGCTAAAACATTATTGGGTTTTTCTAATCTGTGATTCCCAGTAGTTCTCGAGGTTTTGATTTGTGCCCAGTGCCCGGTGTATCGCAATTGGCTATAACCTAACATAATTGGTAAAAGGTGGGTGCCTTTCGGGGAAATGCAAAGGTGATGTTATATATTTTACTAATTTATGTTTTTATTTAACTTGAGAAGTTGAGCTTAGTTTCTCCTCAGGATGAGACTCTCCAAACGGATGTTCAAACGATTCCATTTATTCTTAGCTCTATGGCACGCGCAATGATCATGGCTCTACTCATTACAATTGAATTTTACTCTTCAGGCAAAAAGAACGAGGGGAAGCTTTTGACATTACCCAGATGGTGTATCCGAATGTATTTTGCAGCAGTTCTTTTCTAATAAGTATAACAGATGGCAAACAAACTACTAGACTAGTAATAATACTATGCCAGTTATTTATATAATATAAAATGAAATATACTCGTATAATGTTTGTTTTTTTCCAGAATATTAATCATCTGAGGGCTTATATCCGTTATTTTTAAGAATTTCTACAGCGTATACATTAATACTTAATACCATATCACATTTAGTCTACCTACTATATACCTGCACGTTAGTAGAGTTTAAAAAATTACCCCCTCGTCTATTTTATAAGGATTTAATTATTAAGCTGACAATTCCTGATACGTTTTTGTTTTTCATAAAAAACATATAAGCACATTTTCACTAGGCTAGTACATCTAGCGAAGTAAAGATATGTGAGTCAGACAATGATTGTTAAAAAATAGATATTTTTTGCCTCATCTCATCTCAGACACTTCAAACAGCGCATGCGTCTAAAAATGACTCTGAAACCTATCTGAATATCAATTAGATCAAAATAGTACATAACACTTTAGATTTGATCGCTGAATTGATACATGTTAAAACTGACCTCTGTGCATAGCTGGTTCCTGGTTCGGGCTGGTTTTCATCACTAGGGTAGCAGTGCTGAGGCGGAGGCGGCTGGCCTCCTTGCATGTAGAATCCTCCGAGACCGACAGCCCCCAGCGGAGTCCGCCGGCCGGGTACGGACTGCGGCGGCGAATGGGACTCGCCCAGCGGAACACCTTCCCAGGTCCTTCGCCCTTCCATTGTGGCTGATTACATCGAATTTCAAAAATAATAATTTTAAAGAAACAAAAATGGGTGTGCAGGGACGTTTGAATTTGGCACGGGGTTGACAGACAGTGAGCGGTGAAGTTGAAGCGGTCCACGATCGATCGGAGCACGCAGCTGGGGCGCGCACCCCTCCAATCTCGCCCATTGTTCCGAGATGAGAGTTGTTTCAGCGTTATGGCCGATTGCCCGGTTGCGTACTCCTCTGCGGTCATTAATATAATGCTCATTGCATATAGCGTTATCAATATAAGTATGTATTTATTTATGTATTTAAGATGCTGAGGCATTTTGATTCTAAGCTTACAACATTGGGATTTAACATTACATTCCTGCGTTTAATTCGTCCCTTTAACAAAATATTATTTAAAAATACATTAAATTCATACTAGCACAGAGGAAAGGTATATCATTATAATGATACTAGATAAGTACAAAACAACAACATTGTTGAAAAAAAAAGCACGTTTTTGTTGATAACTGAACTAAAAAGTTGAATTTTTAAATAAGTAATTGCATTTTCTTCACTCATTGATAAATTTCATTTTAATCCGACATTTTGAAGTGGGCGAAAATCACGTTCAAAGATTCTGTTACATACATATATACCAAGCAAATAAAAGTGTGTTAATAAGCGAGAATAACTACTTTATATACAGTTTATACTTTAACTAAATAAGTTTTAATAATGACGATAATAAGTTACAATTACCTACGGCTTTAAATAAAATTACGACGGTAACAAATTTTAGCAATAACCTTTCATAAGAATTAGGTAAAACAAAAATTAAACCTTTATTTAAGTACAATTTTATCATACCTGTGAATTGTGGTAGGATAGTATCAAAATTTCATGTTAATTAGTCCCATTATAAAACCTGTAGATAGGTATTCAAAAACTGAATCCTTCGAAGTAAGAAAATAGTTGTCTAAATTTCTTTGTCGCTTGAAGGTAAACGTCGGTCGTTGGCTCCTCGAGTCAGCTTCTCATAACCCTATCTCGAGGTAATTTATTCGGGTGTGCAGCAACCGGATTAACTGAATGCGAGATACAAACATCGGCGTATCTATATCGTGGCTTGAATTAAGGCTCTTGTTCTACGTAGAGATATTGCTAAGAAAATGAATAAATGCAAGTAATTGTACAAAACCGGTCAAATGTAAGTTGTACTCACACACGTAGGGTTACTTTTACGTTTTACCCCATTGGAATCTAACTTTTCTACTTTTTATTAGTTGTGATAGCGACTTCAGTAGGTAACACGCTTTCTGTAAAGAATTTAGGTGGTCCTATTCCATTTAAAAGTAAGTTAGAGCCTTGTGACAGACAGACACACAGCGGAGGCATATTACTTAGTAGGTTTCCGTTTGTCAACCTTTGGGTACGGCCCTAATAAAAATGAAAGGTATTTTTGTTCGTTGTGTTGTTTGGATTATGAGTAGGTATCTGGATAAAAATTTAAAAATAAATGTTAATTAAAGTTAGAGAGATTGATTTTCGTACCAACCCTAGGTACGAAAATCAGCTATTAGGTAACAAATTACTTGTTGCGGTTGTTGAGAATTGTCGTACTGCGTAGTCAGGCTGGGCTAACATGTAACATTTGAAGTTCATAGAATACGAGGGGTGGTTTTAATTTTTTTTTCTGAAAGATTGTTTCTGAATAAACAAACAAATATTGCAAAAGGTTTTAATTGGTATCTTATAAGTAAATGGACTTTTGCAAGAAATTATATGTGCCTAGGTATCTCTGTAAGTATTGACAAAATTATCATCTTATAGATTTACACGACGAGAGTCGTACAGGTGAATTATGGATATCATCTGAATTGCTGATGGCAATGATGTATTGTAATGTATGGATCAGGATTTCCTCTAATACCTACTGCATGGAAAACCCCAATGTATTTTCTGCTTTGCTCTCAGAATATAATGACCATTTTATGGATTCGTTGATTGTTTTAACTTGTTGAGAGTTTGTCTGCTGAAATCCTTGTTAATAAATAGTTATAATAAAACTTTCAGTTGCAACGTGAGCTTTTAATTTAGTGTTAACTATGTATGTTATTTTGATTTGTATCTTTTGAATCCGCACAGTATAAAGTCCTCTGTGAGTAATGTCTGCAATACCTACTTGAAAGTAAGGCAACTACGTTGACAAAATCAATTAGGAAGATATTATATCCAAGATATTATATCCGATAATTATATCCGAATAAATCAGATTGTGATAAAGAACAATGGCGAAAAATTAGGCGGGGTGAATGGAAGCAACTAGAAATTACACTAAAATTAAACGTATTTAATATTTTTTCTACGTTTTATCAAAGCATCAAAATAAAAATTTACAATGGGAGAAAAAACCATTTATTTAAAAAAACTTTAATTGACTAAGACCATAATTAAATAAATATCAAATTAAATATTGCCATATAAAATATATTTCTTTTCATAAATAAGTCTTCTATTTTATACTCTTTTAATGTAATTACGACCAAATAAAAATATTTAAAATAAGTAGGCTAAACTAATTCTTGTTCTGTATCCGATTTTATTTTTTTATTTCATTAATCATTTAATAAAATAATTATTGAATTAGTTTTTTTACTACAGCAGCAGTTACAAAAATGTTATGGCAACATTAGATAAATGCTGTCAATCAAATAAAGACTTGCTTTTGGATTGCTTGCTGAATTGTTGTGTGTGTGTTGCGTTTGTGCTGCGCTTGTTATCTATCGTTTACCTATATTTTTACCAACCGGACAGTTTATGGACTTCGATATTTCCTTCCCGTTACGATACATACTGCTATTCTCTTTCTGGACACCGAACTTGCTTTGTGATTTGGCAGGCATAATAAAAATCACGCCACATTTCGATGAAGCAGTATTATGTTTATATTTTAATAGAAAATAATATTCCTGGCTGGACCGGAATTACTGAGTACAAGTTGCTTAGTTTAGTTGGTCGGCGCACTGTAGGCTGCTGCGCACATGTAATGACATTGGTTTGGTATCAAGGATGGGCCAGATATGAACAAAATATACCAGCACCTGCAGAATTTTTAGATA
This sequence comes from Carterocephalus palaemon, assembly GCA_944567765.1. NCBI lineage: Eukaryota > Metazoa > Arthropoda > Insecta > Lepidoptera > Hesperiidae > Carterocephalus > Carterocephalus palaemon. Next base: position 4,465,959 of record OX155639.1, on the reverse strand, counting down.
ATATCATGCTAAGAGAAGATTATGAAGATTAAATTAATTAATTTAAAGAACCTTGTTTTATTTGTGATTACTTTCATGAGATTTCCTAGCAGTATTAAAATGTCTGAGTTATGTATAAACTGATATGTGCCTACTTATTTTATTTCACAAAATGTCAAAAACTAACATTTCAATTTCAACACATCAACTTATGTAATCTGAAAATGTTTAAACTTGAATATCTCAAATTCTCCATTAAGAAAAACAAAAATTCTTATTGAATTGAACTCAGAAATGAATACATAATTTTTTGAAATATTTTTCATTCATAGACGTCGAAATTACATCTCAACTAAAATCTTGTATGGGAGTTCGCCATTGTTCTTTTAGTTGTGTAAAAAACAGTTAATCTACCTCTAACTCAGAGTTCTGGGTTTAAATCTGGACCTAAATAAATTGTAAAAATTTTAGCAATATTCACACATACCTACCCTCTGAATGAATTTATTATAGGGAAATACGCATGCCTGAATATTCGATAATGTTCTTGATGGAGTGTGATGCATATGTCGATTCCCATGTGGCAGAATGGTGTTCTTTATTATTCTTAATTTTTTCGTGGTGGCATGTTCTGCCAGTCAAATCTGATAGGTATAGAGATAAAAAATATATCTAATAAAGATAAATATAATAAAGTAGAAGATTTTGTCATTATTTTATATTATATTTTACTCTAGCCTATTATTAAAACTTAATTTTAACTGAAAATTTATATTAGGTAAAATTCATCAAAATCAATAACTGAGCGTAACAATGTGAATGTTGTGCTCACCTGTAATTGTATTACTGCAAGATTTATTTATACTGTTTCGTGTATCATATTAATATGTTGGTGTGCCTAATTTAAATAAATAAATAAAATAAATACTTACTAACACGTAATTATAATGACGTTATAATTACTAGTTTATTAATTAATCTAATATTTGTATGCTATTAGTAAGATATAGCTGAATACCATACCATAAAATAATAAGCCTTGATAAATGACATGTGTTCAAAGCAAATAAATAAATGAATAAGAAAAATGAAAAATGTAGTATTAAGTATTTTTACATATTTTTGCTTCTTCAATAGGTATTGATGGGTTACTTTAAACCACAAGGTGTATAAAAGTACTTGAGTGAAGTAAAAGGTAATGGCAAAATCTAAGGTATAGGAATTGAAAAATGGAAATAAAGACTATTATATAATAGGAAACATTTATTTGTAACTAAAAATTATATACATCTTAACAAAATCAGTTCAAATATTATACAATTTCATCCAAATAGCATTTATCCAGGATTACCTGATACATAGAATTCCGTATTGAAGTCGTTTAATTTGGCGCGCTATCATACACAAAAATATTACAATTTACTATAGTAATATGTTCATATATTTTTAAAAGTTTGTATATTTTTGTTTTTCATGAAATATATTAATCAGTAAAATTTTGTTCAAAATCATTAAATAAATGTTCTCAATACAAGCTCGCGCCTTATACCGTTTGTCTTTTCACAGCCTACTTCCTAATGACTAGAATAAAATAATACGATAATTACATTCTTTTCGTTTTGGTATATCTAGCTGCTTAATTGTTCTATTGATATCTAGTACAACAACATACAGATTCGATAAAAATTTGCATATTTAGCGATGAACGGCTAATAAACATATAATTATAATTATTTTTTTACAAAAATAATCCTGATTCTAGTTTTATTCATAATTAAGTAATAACATTTAGATCTCCATAGTATTAAAAAAAGTTCATTGGTAGGCAATATTTTAATACATCACGATGATTGATGACTTGCTACTATAAAGATAATACCTACATGTTTTAACAAATCAAGGTCTATCTATCTACTTATAATAATATTTACACTCTGACTTATCATATCTACGACTTATTTTAATAATACTGTGTAAAAGTAGAAAAATTATTTAGGCCGACCATTCTCAACTTCATTCATACCATTATTAACAATCCAATATTATCCGTCGTAGAGAATTTCGATTATTCCAATTGGATGAATATTACATACGTTTTGGCCCTTTTTTTTTGTATTGAACTTGAGTACAAATAATAAATATCTATGAAAACTAGATTATTTCAATATTGTTTATGAAAAGGTTTGTTGATACTAACTAATTATTAACATTCATATTTTTGTAGGTAGGTACTGATCCTTAAAGTTTCTATATAGCTATAACATTTATAAATGTGCAAAATCTGGTAAATATTAACAGAATTTGATAGATACTTATCTATATATTTTATGTAAATATGAATAACTTTTGAAAAATGTTGAATAGATATTTCGATATGATCTATTTAATAAACATCATCATTATACTAATTTTATAATGTTGGCACAATGATTAGCTATTTAAGTACATTGTTTAATTTTTACAAATGTAGGGTGTGGGTCTAACAGGTACTCACTACATTATTATTGTCAATATTTCCAATTTAAATACGTATGTAATATATCAAGTATGAAATACTCGTAAATAATCATAATCCAAAATATTTTCAATCAATTTTCAAATGTTCGCCACACATATGCATGCTTTAAAGCACTTAAAGTTCAAATTGCACCGTCACTTATAAACTATATAACTTTGGGTTACTGACTAGAGTTTTATTTGGTAGATTTTCGTCCGCATCACTCAGTTTTAATGATCCTCACACGTTACCGTTCTCTCGGTCCGAGTGCATCGGTGGGTGTGTTGGGCACATGCGTCACATCATTCTCATGGAGGCGGAGAGGGCATGCGCGGAGGGGAGGCAGGCGAGCCAGGGGGCGGCCAGGCATCAGCGCGCTCGGTGCGCGGGCGCCGGTCAGGGCGCGGCGGCCGCCAGCGGGGCGCGCGCGGGCGCCGGCACCCGCGGGCACGCCACCATCGACCCGCTGCGGCTCGTCTGACTTGTGTTCGTCGCTCCACCTGAATTTTTCGGTAAATTAGAACAATTTTATTTTAGACGTCTGTTAAGCGGTATCGGAGTTTGTAAGAGGTATATTATATGTATATTTAAATTTAAAGCCACACTACAGATTAGAAATCAGTACGTGGCAGTACCTACTTCATACTTCATTAATGTTCAAATGCGATTTAGAAGCGGCTTTTTATCTTGAACTAAGTGATCGAGTAGTAGAAATACGACTGGTTTGCCATGGGTTTTTCTATGAACAATTCAAACTAGTGAAGAATAATAGCTCTTTTGAACTGAGAGTCCTTATGGTGGTGAGAGGATACGTGCTAGCAGTGTCCGTATTTTTTCTTTTGCGGTATATGGCATAGTAATTTCGTCACGCGATGTTCCCCTCACATTGCCCGTAGGTAATAGTTATACAAATTCTTAAAACGAGAAGAAACTTTAAGAAATTAAATGTCACTTGTTATAACGGCGAAGGACATATCGTGAGAAAAACCTGCAAGCCTGAGATTCCTTCATAATGTTCTCGAACGCATGTGAAGTCTGCCAATCTGGTGAACTAAGGCCTAATCCCTCCCATTTTGAGAGGAGACCCGTGCCCAACAGTAGGACAAAGAAAGGGTTGTGATGATGATGATGATGAAGCAACATAGAAAAGTAATAGAAACGCTGGGATTTAAATCCAGACCCTCAGCTAAAAGGCAATGAATATTCTGAGCTGAAGAGCTAGCTAGTGTTTATATATTTTTAACATCTTAAAATAGGTATTTAACGCACCTATTAGCGATCCGAGCATCTTGGTGACAGAGAATTTGCGCGACCTCTGCGGAGTCCGGACCTCGGAGAGCAGGCGGTCGACGCAGCGATAGAGGTCGCCCGAGTTGTCCGCAACGCTGGCCTCGCTAAAGGACGCGCCGTGTGCCGCGCTCACCGACTGTCCCTCCTTGGTCGGCACCTGGAACCATGTCACACATAGTTTAATAACAAGGAACAAATTGTAACTAATGTCGAATATATTATACGAGTTACAGGTAGATGTTTATTATTGCGTCTGGGGACGATTCATTAAAAGCGGTAAACCGCATATTGTATCGGCCACTTCACCACATCGGATCGGAAAGCATTGAATTACCTTTTTTAATCATTTTTAACCTTAGCTTAGCTTGGCTGCAATCTAAAGACGTCCCAATGCTGGACTCGGGTCACGTGGCCAACCCAGTTTCGAATGTTCTCAAGCCAACCGAAGGTTAGCGACTGTTTTCACCATTGAAAATAACCAGGGCCAATGGCTTAACGTGCCCTCCGAAGCACGGTAGCGCCTATGAAATTATGCCACTAGCGGTCACTCATCCACAAACCGACCGTGCCCGTCGTTGCTTGTCTCTCACTCGATCCAATTGAACCAACGTGAGACATTGGGCTATGGACTCTACTGCTAATTTTTAACCTACTCGTCAATTAATAAATTATTCATATTTTGGATAGAAACTCACAATCTTTAGTAAAAATTGGTAAATAATGCGAGACGAGCATCTGCCTCTCAAAAAATTTTATACAAATATACTGTTAAAAAATATTTTTTTAATGAGCTTTTTATACTTTATTTTTTATTTTTTCGTGCATTGTCATCGCAACCATGAACCAGGAACCATGTCATGTGTGCCGAATTTCAACGAAGCTAATGTGAAATATTGATTGCAGGACATACATACGAGTACATACGAGTGAAGTTAAATAAAAGCTTTTAAAAAAAGACAGGATGCAGGAAGAAATAAAATATTCATATTAGCAAACCGATGCCCGTATTGAGATCTGCTCGAAATAGCTATATGAAACGGATGTTCGGAGATCATTTTGTACTATATTTAGCAAAAACGATGTGTTGGCGACACTCTGAACATAAAACGCGTCTAAAGTATATTTCACGTCATTATGTTCTCAATTAACTAAAATGCGGGTTGATTATAAATAACCTAAATACAACCCACTGCAGTGAACGGGTGTCCCCCACAGACGCAGCTGCGGCAGGTCTAGAGCATACTCCACCACGCTGCTCCAATGATTGGAAGAAGGAAATCAAATATGTAACCTATTTGTGTAAAACAGTGAACGTTAATAAGTTCTGCAAACTATACGGAAGTCATACAGGAACAGAAAGCGTCAATATTTACAGAATCCTGAAAGGCTGTTCAGTGTTGATGTATATTGTCAGTGAAGTCAAAGGCATTGTGCACTGAAAAGCCTCTCGTCAACGTAGTAGCAGCGAGTTTGAATAGCGACGGGACACTATAGCTTTCTACTTGCCAGAAGCATTGTCTTTAAGATCCTTTATATACTATCTAGTTATATTCAGGGAAGCATGCGCCAACTACTCCATGGGAAACTAGAACAAAGATGCACTTCGAACGTAGACGTGAGCTTATGATAACAAAATTGGACGCAGATGCTCTTACATAAAACACCTACTTAAACAAACACTTATGTAGGTATCCATCACACTCTGCATTAGCTAGCATTTGATTGTTAGAAGTTCCACCTAGCTACTACCTACGCTTACAGTAGGTAATGGAGAACACTCCGCGCTGTTGAGCTCTGAAGGACGCTGAATTTATAAACATCTTCAGCGTTGTTTGTTATTGTTCAGTTTAGTCAGCCGTGTCCCTGTAGCGTAGGCATATAACGTAGGCAGAATACAAGATCAAATAGAACGAATAATGGACTATGAATAATCAAAGCTGCAACGCGTGCGCGTGTATGAGTTCACTAATGGATAAAAGAAATATGTACTAATATAACTCGAAAAAAGAGTAAAGAATTTGCCTTAGGTTGGATGGAGCTGTCATCTCTGTCTGTCTCGTTTAATTTTAGTTATTCTATTTACGAGTCATCGCTTGTTGATTTTTACGATGAGAGCGAGTGTGCGTTGTGTGTCTTGGCGTTGTCAGCTTCCGACGCCGGCGAGGGCAGAAGTGACTGACCTGTCTGAGGTGGTCCAGGTCTGTCTTGTTGCCCAGCAGAGCCAGTGGCATGGAGGACTGCGCGCTGGCAGGGCCGTGGGCTGGGCTTCCGTTGGCGGGGGTCCGCTTGAGGGCTGTCAACACTTCCGAGGCGTAGTCGAAACTGTTGCGGTCCGTTACGGAATATACTAGTAAGCAGGCGTCTGCCCATTGTATCTGTAACAAGATTAATTTGTTAATTAAAATACTTTTGGACGTTACAGCAATATTTTAATTTACTCGTAACTGCTATGATTTAAAGGAGGCGAAATCGTGTCGAATCGCAGACTCACTCTATAAAGCAAGAGATAAAGAAAAGTGGCGTCCACGTATGATTAATTAGCGAGTTGGAGCCAACATTCCAGCTCAAAATAAGCTGTTAGAACGGTTCACGGGCACTCCTACGCCGCGAAATGACAACTACTGATTGGCATTATTTATTATTTGAAAGATGAACGATATTTGCTTGCTTTACAGAAAACAATAACAAAAAAGAGCTTTAACAGATGGGTTAGCAAATCTAGTTGAAAAAAAATTAAAGATGAAAGAAGAATAGTTTTATTTTAGCCTAGCGAAGCATCAAGCTCAATTGTGTAATGTACAGTACAAAAAATTAACACAGGAAAAAAAGTCTATATTGATATCTGAATTCTGAGTTGTAATGATGTAGAGAGCATAATTGGTTGAATCAATCTTTAAATCATCAAATCGAGCAATTTCGACACGAGTAACACCGGCTAGCAAAGAAAATCGGGCTTTTCTAAATTTTTATAAGAAAAAGAAATGAAATTCCTCAATGACCCACTGTGGGTTGATGTATTTTAGTTGTAAGACAGCCACGGAGAAATAACAGGGTTTCAACTCTAGACCTCTCTCCTCCTGGGTCATTACTACTCATAGTGGAAAAAATCCTTTATACAAATAGGTCAGGTTGATAGACGACTCCTTTGAAAGAAAATATCTACATAAAATAAACAAGCACCCATTCGTTAAATATCCGAGTGCCTGTCCGCTGACCGCAATCTACATTGTCCTAGCAAAGAATGCAGCTTCACATTGCCTTGATTGCAAATAGAGGTAGATATAGAGATAGATAGAGCCATTTTTATGCTCTGGTTTATAATAAATACATATTTACCTACTTCAATAGAAAATATTGATTCCTAAACTTTGGTTTCTATACAAGCGGTCAAGGTCGTTCCGTATGCTATTATAATACATAATATGACTCGTACTAATACTACATGGGTGTCCACAATTTAACAATATATTTTATAATTGTGTTCACAAATACAGTCGGAGGCATCATTCGATAACAAAATAGAAATCATAGTTACCTAATGTATTTGCTGCCTCCGTCTGCGTTCGTGAACATTGTCAACCATGATCATTCAAATTAAAAAAAAAAGCTTAATTTTCAACTTGTATAGATCGTTTCATTTCATTTATTACGCAGTCGGGTTTTTGTTTTTATTAATAATATTTGTTTATCAAAACTTTTTCCATCCGATTTTTACTCGATGTAAGGTATATTTCGATAAAATGAATAGTCTCTTCTCCCTTAGCAACATGAATTATATTATCATGATTGGCAAAGGTATTAAGTTTCCTTACTGATCTGTGAAAACGCTCGCAACGCCAAGACACGAATCGTTGATGGTTATTGATTTAAGACCTTACCCAAGTATCACGTAACTACTGTTTTATTTTTAGAAATAGGTACAGAGCTTTAGTATCACTGTGGTAAAGATAGGTAATCTAACCTTTGCGGTTCGAAGCCTAACCAAGCGTTTAAGAGTATCACGTGTCCTTTGATTTATTTTTTAATATATAAAAGCCGCCTGTGAACTCACTATTGAGCTTGGATGTCTTTTCAGCCATGGAAGTCCCTCGTGGTCCATGTAGAAATTTCACCAATTACACACCTTGCGGAAATGGCATACAGGTTTTCTTAAGATATTATTCTTTACTTTATCTGACTAAAACGCAATTAAGTATTAACATAAATCTTGCTTGCAAAGAACTTTTATTTTAGCCGAAAGTCCATTTTCAAGTATAATTTTTCTATATTAACTTTTCTTTAATAAAGATGTAAAGCTCCAAAATGTTGAGGCATATTTACAAGTAATAACACTATCAAATAGGACAAAAGTAAGCATAACTACGCGTAATACAAATGTAAATGTATTTAGTTGCGTTTTTTTTTCGGTCGATCTGTTTCAAGTCTGTTTCTGAGTTCAAGAGTGAAACCTGTGAACTGAATAATTTATTGTAATGGCGGTACAAACAGCGACTGCGAAGAGAATATGTACAAATTATAAATGTAGCTCTGTAAACACTGACTCACGCAGCCGTGTGGGTCACTGGAGCGACCGAAGCCACGCTCCCACCTCGCATCATGTTGCTGTGATTAACCCATTTGTAAGAACATTAGATGGGTTCAGACTTTGTTTAATCTCTGGATTTGTTTGCGGAAGGGTCGGCCGACTGTATTAATTTGATCTAATCCAGACATCTCTTAAATATCATGAATCTTTAGATTACTACATACGAGTATATGTATTTTTAATTTTGCATGAGTAGCATAGCATTGGGTATTTATCTTTAATCAATATTAAGTTTGTTTGTAATGCTATACGCTTTATGCGTTTTGTCATTCGAAGTAAGGATTTGATTTTTTATTATTTTGATCACACTCGTACTAAAAGTAGCAAACATGATCTGATTAAAAAAACCGGTTCACAGCGGAAATGGGTGTGGCGGTGTATTATGAAACTCCATTGTTTTTTTTTTCGAGATTAATTGTTGTATCGTATATTTTAAATCCAAGGCGACAGAAACCCGAACCAACTGTTGTTATTGATACGCATACACGTAGGCGATTACGAGCCGGTAATATCGTGACGTGACCTCGTGGAATTATTGTGTAGTCCTAAAGAAAACTCGGACATTCATAATCTTCCAGCGACTTACTCGAAGCATCGATGTTATTGTTTAGAGAACTCTAAGGTCAACGAAGAGTTTGGCTCAAGCTTTTAATTCTGTGAAGGTGAGAAATATCATGAACCGGGCAAGGCCTGAAACTGCATTAACCTACATTCTGATACTGGATACTACGAGAATGTCTTTCAATGTTTTATGAGGTTTAACCTAACTACTCATAAATTATGCGCGAATACGAAGTATAACATCTAACAATAATGCTCTTTACAATAATGGTCTCTATCGTCCTATAAAATCTGCTGTAGAAATTCTATTCTACCTTTCTTACTTAGGACCTAGAAAATTTCTTGTAGATCTATTAGAACATGATGGTAGAGCGGATTATTTTGTGTGAATTTTTAAGATCTACCTATTTAAAAAAAAAACAATCAGAAACATACATAACGAGTGAGGACTCGTACATAAACATGATACAATTGAATATTATGTACCTGTTCGGCGGGAAATTTGTCAGGATTGGATCCTGATACATCAATTACTTCAAGTTCAATTGGAGTTCCATTAATTGGCACTGTTTGTCTGTATAACAGATCTGAAACAAAAGAAACGTTCATTTACCTAAAAATTAATATAAAAATAAATAAACAAAGCAGAATAAGCCAAAGTTAAATAATTTTTTTTGCTCCTCATGATGAATACTAAGAACAAGAGAATAAGAATTGTTATCAAAAGCACAAAATCAACCTTTCATACAATATATAACAATTTGCTACAGGCATATATTACATCGATCTAAGAGGTAATAGTAGCAGTCGTAAATACGACAATAGTTATTATACCTGTATTTGAGTGATATTCCCCGATGTATCGCCTTGTCAAGTAACGCACAATGAGCGCTGAAACAAAAGTAAGAATTTCATAATTTTTGCGTTGTTATCACATCATGAATAGTTAAATACGTCTATCAAACTTCAAAGGTTTTAACGATCCAATCCAGTCCAACCACAGATGAGTATTGTCGAGCGTCTGACCGAGTTCATGACTTTTAGAACATTACACTTAAATACTGTGTTGAGTGGTTTGTTGTCAGAGAAAACAGTGAAAGCTCTCATCTCATTTTTATTACATCACTCAGTGGAATGGGTCACTGGAGTAAGATAGCTCTGTGTTATATCATCTAGGCGAAATATGTCATGCGTTAATTTCTTTTTATTCTTGAGAGGCAATTTAAGGAAACCGAACAGTTTTTTTTTCAATTACACCTTCAGAACTGTTCCTTTTGATGGTTTTATGTAATAACCAGCTTTTTCAACAAAATGATTGCTCCTGTGCTTTGTTGTGTGAAATAAATTATGTATTCGGCACAGACTTGTCATTGCGTTTTTAGTAAACGCGTAATATAAAAATGTTCAGCCTTTTTCTATTTATTTCTGTGTTAGTAGGTGCGAGGTGAATAATATACGAGTAATTACCTACATTATTATGTCTTGGGAGATATTGAAAGACATATTTGTATCCACGTGTCTCTACTTCCTCAATTTGCGAGTGAAAATCCGTGATATATTTTAACAACGAAGTAGAGCATTTCATTATCATCACGACAATCAGTAGGCAAAGCTTAGAAAGCAAGTAAAATGTTTTTTATAGATCATTAAACCTTTGAAAAATAACAGCGCACTCAGGCATTCAGGTCACAAGATTATAATAATATCAAGAACCGAATTTCTACTTTACATGAAAATTATTTCGGTAAGATTTTAGAGTTTAGGATTTTACATAGACATGTCCACTCTCGAATGTGTAATATGATTCGCGGATATAGCTTTCGTTAGACAAGAAGTTTAGTGATTTTGAGTTATTGCGATTGAAATAACCCAGTCTGGTCGGTACAAAGGAAGGGTTAGTGTAATTGAATGAATTATGAGAGAGAATTATGTTAAGATATAAGTGTATGTAAGTAAGTACTACTCAAAATGAGATCATTACGATAAACACTTCAATAATGTAGGAACTGATATGCTGACAGTGTATGAGAGTGCTGAGTGCTCACCGGATTTGCCAACTCTAGAGCTGCCAATGACGGCAATGCGCACGCGCGGCGGACTGGCACGCTCGTCCCTCATGATGGCTGAAAGCTGTGAGCGGCTGAAACAATTAAAAAACCTCCGTTAACGATACAAGATTGACTCTGCTCTGAAATAAGGAGTTCGTATTCTAGTACGCGTTAAATATGTTTGTTAAAAATAATAACAGCTGATTTTTTAATTCCTTCTTGAATTAGTTCCAAGTATTAAATCTAGTGGCGGTTCGTTCATCGTTGGTCGTCTAGTCTAAGATTTCATTCATTCGTCGCAATTCATTTCTGATGACGTTGGTTGCGCTTGTGCCCAGAAAACGGACAAGACAGTTAGTACGTCAGAAGCTTTATGTAGAGATCTGAACACTTTCTGCAAAACAAATTCTTTATGAGTATAATGCTTTACTAGTAATGCGACGTTATCTAAACCGGTACATTTCCAACGTAAACACTTATATTTAATTTTGCCAACGTAAATATTGTGTGCCTACTGTAAATAAGTTCTATGTAATGTGACGAAGTTAGAAGTCTGATTTCAGATTAATGTACCGAAAATACCGCGTTGATAATATTACGAGGAATGTCCAATATTTATAAAATAAATTGACGCTCTGCGTCATTACGGCATCACACACTCGCTGAGCAGTTGAATAACCCGCCTAGACATTGAAACGCGCATACAATGTGAAACGATATGGCTACCGTGCGAGAGCAAAAAGCTGATTCATTAGCCCCATTCCTGTTCCATGTTTTAAAGGTCTTTTGGAATTTTCGTCAATTAACCTAGAGTTCGAGCAGTAAAAACTGAACAAAGATTTTTCGTAGGCCAGTTTTGCTGGCTGAAATAAATGAAAACTCTGACGTAACTTACTGCGTGCTTAGTATTAAACTACGGTAGTATAATTTACAATGATCGCGAGTGAAGCAAAAACAATATGTGAATACGCTGATAACTTTCCATAGGTAATTACTTTTTTTTACTACTTTCATTTTCATATTTATTTTTGAGCATCCTGTCCACGCTCAGCGTAGAATGGACAATGTCATTTGACTATGTATTAGTATGATGAAAGTGTGTGAGAATTATTTTTGTACATTATCAATTACCTGAACAACCAGGGTTTCGAAAACTGCTATAACAAAATTATTTCCAAATATGTATAAATAGGGAGAAAAGTGTTTTCTATGGGTGGAATGTCCGTGGGCAATACTTCGTCGCTCGTCGACGCTCGTTAACAATCTTTCTCTTTTGTGTCGCTACGACAGTGGAATGATTTCGTAGACCCAAGAGATGGTCTACGAAATAATTCCTCTCGACTCAACCGTCCACTTCACAAGAAGATGCTTTCTAGTTTTTTAATAAAATATATACTTTTGTTTAAACAAGTGTTATTTATACTCTCATCCTGATCAATGTATTCAGTTGCTCTGGACTTTGAATGTTATGTATCTTAAAGGTATCTGTATGTTTACTCTCGCCATGATCGTGGTGCACTACACGAGCAGTGTCGCATTTAAAAGCAATAAATTCGGCGGGAAATGTCACATTTTATGTACGCTTGGCGCCAAATAAAAATAGGACCAGTCCAGGCGAAACTGAACGCTGCCAAAAAAATTTGCGGCATTATCTTAAATTTCCGACCCACAGTGCAAACTTCGTCTTTCATCTGGTCTGAACAGGTTGGAAAATAATTATTTGCAAACACGAAGTATGCCTTATGGCTCTAAATACATCATTGTTTTGATGGATATCGCTTCTATCGAAACGCAGTCTTATCAGTTGCGCCTTACAATATTTTATAGCTTGTGTATGTTGAGCAGGTTGAAATTTCAATTACACGTTTTTTCTTTGCTTAAGAAGAGAATCATTTAGCCACCTGTACAACATATTATATATAAATATTTATCAACAACTCGTTATAATGACAATATCTACGTGAAACTGACCGCAAAACACCGCACTACCTCTATGGTAGGTATGCGTTTCATGGAAATCGTCTGTTGCGGCTGGTATGAAATTTGTAACGCGCGACTCGGTGTGGAGAATAATAATGCGTATATTTGGATCAGAGGAACTGTTTAATAAAAAAATATATAAAAACTATACTCCCGAAATAAACTACATATACAGTACCTACGCGAAACCAAAAACTCAAGTACGTAGATGTTATTCGTGAGCAAGTCTACCGAGAGTAAAGAAAGCAAAAAACAACAAAAGCTGCATAAGTAGGGACGTGTTGCAGGAATGTCTCCTCCAACTTTCTAACAAGACAGGCACGTGTCGCTTCTATTTCCAGCACACTCGAGCTGCGACGCCTCGTGCACATGCAAAACGATCCTTTTCATGTAATCTACTTTTTTCAACTAGGAACGTAGAATTTACGTGTATTACACGTAGAATTTCTATGTCGTACGCTTTAACTTTGTTCTTGAGTCTTGCAAAATGCCTATTTTTCTAACATAATTGTCAAATATTAATTGTTATGATTCAACAAATTTTATCAAAGGCTTGTAACATCCTACTCACCAGTAGCTATCGGTACTACGGAGAACTTGGTAAAAAGGGGTTATAATAATGTAACGGTAACGATATTTATTGGTTGATCCACAGGATTTATCTCTAATCTCGTAAATTTGTTATTGTGTGATTGATTCCATTACAAAAAAAGTCAATAGTCAACACAATCTGAGGCGGCTGCCGGTGGAGCCCACGCACAAGGGAAGATAAATGTCACGGTATATTTAATGGTTGCGTTTATTTTTGCCCCGTTATTTTTGCGTTATCCATTAACGTTATGCTGCTGGTGGAGCCTTATGATGCTTGAATGAAATAATGGTGATTTTTCCTATGCGTCCCGGGGGAGCATCGGAACCAAAGCCAGGGCGTTGGAGTAGGAAATGTAATTGAGTTCGTTAAGATTATATGTTAAAGACTAGTGGACGCCCCGCAGCTTCGCTCGCGTAGAATTAGACCCATTAACGACGTCTACCCGTCTAACGACTTCAAAAACAGCAAAGTTTCATACTAACTTTGCACCCCCGTTTTACCCCCTTAGGGGGTGAATTTTTCAAAAATCCTTTCTTAGTGCTCCCCTATGTTATAAAAGGAACCCCTGTGCAAAATTTCAAGTTTCTAGCCCTTATAGTTTAGGCCCTGCGTTAGTGGACGCCCGCAGCTTCGCTCGCGTGGAATTAGACGTAACATAACCTAAATACAAAATTTCATTGAAATAATGTAGTTATATACGAAAAAATTTACCCCCCCTCCTTAAGAGATGATTTTCGAAACTCAATAAAAAACCTTCATAGGTAGGTGAATTTCATTCGAATAACATCAAAAACGGCAAAGTTTCATACTAACTTTGCACCCCCGTTTTACCCCCTTAGGGGGTGAATTTTCAAAAATCCTTTCTTAGTGCTCCCCTACGTTATAAAAGGAACCCCTGTGCAAAATTTCAAGTTTCTAGCCCTTATAGTTTAGGCCCTGCGTTGATATGTCAGTCAGTCAGTCAGTCAGTCAGTCAGTCAGTCAGTCAGTCAGTCACCTTCTCCTTTTATATATATAGATATCTACTTTTATATTTTGTTCCTTTGCTACTTTGAGTCATTCCCATGGCTAACACGGGGATTGTTTTTAAATAAAATTCTCTATATTTAAAAAATATATCAAATAATAATGTTGGAGCAGTCATTAGATAGATACATTCCATAGGGCATCCCAACAGCTGGCTATTTTGTGCACAAGCACAAAATAGCCAGCCCTCCTCTCTCAAAGAGGTCTCACTTAAGCATCTGAGTATAAAATTGTTATAATCTAAATAACACCGACGGAAGCAAAATGCAAGCAAGTCTTAAATGTTTCACGATAAAAACTGAAAAACTTCCGATAGGTAAAGAAACATTTCATTCAACAGATTAAATATTTAAAGGTGGTAGGTCATTTAACACAGTTTATATCCTAACTCAGATAGGTGGCGGTGCGGTGGTTACATAATATATCAGCATCGTTGGACGACATCTTGTGGGCGCTAATGAGTCCCTTCAGACAGGCACGTGTGGGTGGAGAGTTTAACTTTGAAGTTGGAAATACTAGGAGTAATAACATCCAAATTGCAACTACATCCTACGCTTTTGGGTAATTGTGTGGGAATAATTTAATTGCATTACATCTCGAATCATAATATTGTTTTTTCAAGTAAGTAGGTAATTAGATCCCCCAGTCCCGAATTACAAATACACTCCGAACAAATATCCCGAATTATTTATAATACAGATAAGATACTTTTATAACCAGCATACTTGCCTTCGCCTACGGTAATTAACTGGAAGAAAATGACATTATTAGGCAATATGAATAACCACATTTTTTACGTTTTACGATAATGTATTTATTAAATAAACGAAATAAAAATATATTCCACTGGATTGTTTTTTACATTGTGAATTACAAGAGTTTACCTAAATAAACATTTTTATTCATATACCTGCCTTTATTTTTTATTTAATTCATTTTCTTTATTGTAATAAACAAAAAAACGTTTATACAAAAGGGCGGACCAGCCTGGCGGCATTCTCCACCAGCCAACCCAATGTAAGAATAAGTGGCAGGTGGATCGTAAATCAAATACACGAAAAACATATTTTACTAATATGTATTTACAAGGCAAAATTAATCTTAATAGGCATTGTATATTT
The DNA here is from genome assembly GCA_944567765.1 of Carterocephalus palaemon. Taxonomy (NCBI): domain Eukaryota; kingdom Metazoa; phylum Arthropoda; class Insecta; order Lepidoptera; family Hesperiidae; genus Carterocephalus; species Carterocephalus palaemon. The sequence continues at coordinate 4,450,280 of OX155639.1, read as the reverse complement.
GTAATAAGAGTACTACCTTTCATTTACAGTCCTTAGCTACATCTTGTGGGAGCTAGATCCGTAGTTAATTTTCCAGTAACTTACCGATAGGTAAGCTACCCATAGTAACTTACGCACAATATTTGTTTACAAACACAGAATTCGTTATGTTATCCTAATTATCTGAATTTTGCAAACATCACGCTCAGTTAGCATTAGATTTACATAATACGTCTGATGTTGCTAAAGTTTCGTAATACGTGATTAATCTAATTTATTCCGTAAAGCCTTGAGATAAAACCCCGAATAGACTAAGGGTAGTTCCCATATTCTCAAGGCCGTAGGTAGGCCTTGGAAGGATTAAGCTATGCTGGGAGTGGTTCAAGGTCAAAACATATGTAAATATATAATACGTACGACGTATGAATTAATTTTCAATATTGATTGTGATTATGAATAACAAGATATACAGGACAAACCCGAATCAATCAATGATTCTAAATATCTTTTCGGCAAGACGCAAGACATCGCAAAATTTCGTACGTGTCGTCTATTGGCTGTTAATTTGTATATGTATACATGGTTGTACCGTCATTGAAAATACACGGAAATAGGTTGAAAACGGATGAAGGTTTTTTCTCGAACTAACTAAATTCGTTAGTGCCCATTTTTCTGATTATTTTTGATTAATCACTCAGCTACTAATTTACTCAGCAAAATTTTGGAAATTTTCGTTATAAATGGGTTAGATTGTTGCAAAAGAAACATTACTGCACGGCCGCAATTGCGTACACAGATACGTATCTATCAGTAATAGGTTTGCCATGTATCATCGTAAATAAAATTGGTGTATGGTATGTAGGTTACGGTATTGTTACCGATGTTACGTTAAATGATTACTTATAACTAGTAGATAAGCAGTATTTACTTTTAACTATGCCGATTTCAATAGTGTAGCGGACATTCTTGTGCTGGGGCTGAAACACGTGTCTATTCTAATAAACATAATAAATTGTTCATAACTGCGTAGCTGTAGGAAACATTTTTTAAGTAAAATAGTGCGTAAAACTATTATTGTACTGTAATCGTAATTTTATCAGTCATGTATTTTTCACGTGTAGCCTAGCTAGTCATTGTTGAAATCGCCGCGAAAAACGTCTTGTACGAAGAAAATTTTATTGCGACTTTTAAGGCTGCTGGCTGTTTTGTTTCACGGAATATGAAATACAAATTTAAAGAAATAAAAGAAAAAGAAACATTGTAGACAGTCAGTAAAGAAAAAAAATATATTGGCAATAATAATTATATAAAAACAAAGGCTTTTCTTCCTTCTAAATGTCTATGCGAACTCGGATTCAGTCATTGAAATGAAATTTGAATCAATGATATCAAAGAAGACTTACGCAAAAATATTTCTATCAAAAAACCTTAATGAGTTTGCGAATATGGTGATAGATTTTATCTACATATTATTCATTATGAAGTCCAACGAGGTCAATAAACAAAGCTCTTGAGCCGGCACGTCGTCCCAAGGCTATGCTAAGTTCAGCTGAGGGAGTCAAAAGATGGAATGCATTTGTATTTTCAGACTGTTTACACTACAACAGATATGCAGAATATCAGAAGGACTCCTACCCCATACGCAAGCCCCGACTATGAATATTAACAAATATTATTTGATACAAAATATAGAGATTTAACGCGATATCTGAAACACATTTTAAGTTTTTGCATACTGCAATACACTTTAATTTAAAAGTTGTAAATACAGGACTAATTTAAAAAATATTAAAACAGGACTGCGCGATTACATTACATTACAGAGCATTACACCCCCACTGCAGGGCTCAGGTGTCTCGCTCACAACTAGGCAGGTTTGAAGCGTAGTGATCAAGCAACTCCAGTGCTATATGGCGGAGGATTTAGTGGTCAACCCGATTGTCAGAAGTTTTCAGGCCGCCCGATCCTCCGAGATAACATTTAGTTAAGCCATAACAAAATTTTATCTTCACATAACAACAGGTGCAGCAACAGACTGCGTGCCCTCCGAAGTACAGAACTGCTAAAGAAATGTTGCCCTAAAAAAAGGTACCCTAAGGTAGTTAAATACTACGACGCTTTTTTGAGGTTTATGTGGAATCGAACAAGCTGTCGCGCCGCCTGATACTTGGTCAACGATAATTATTAGTTAAATGTTGTTGTATGTATAAACATGTATGTACCTATATTATACGGCACAGGCTTTGTTATAAAATATTGAAGATTGTCCAATAATGGTTTGATTTTATTACGTCTATCGCTTTTGACAGATCTCTACAACAGCTCTACTAGCTCTACAACATATAATAATAATATGCTTGACTTACAATTTATCCATTGCAACGAGAAATGTTAACAAATATTTCGTTGAAATTCATGTCGTAGTTGCAGTGAATATTTGATTGATAAGTTTAATCTTCAGGTAAAACACACACACTGTCACCCAGTGATCGGCATGCACCGATGCACCCTCAGTTGTGAACTGTTCGCTATCAGGCACTGCGAGCTCCGCCCGCCCCCGGCTGGAATGCTAGGCGAAAGCGCCTGCGTTAGAACCACTTCCTTTCAATGCAATTTTCAATGTCAGCTCATTTTCAATGCCAATACCTATAGGCCAATCGAAAATAAAGATGTATAGGCCAATCGAAAATAAAGATGTAATATAAGGCCCGTTCAAAACAAATGGTGCGATTTATCTGTAGTTATTAGTTAGTAACCTAAAATCATTATTGAAAGTAATCTTGTATCGATTGCCAACACAAATTAAAATATTCAACGGTATATTAAATTAAATTGACAAAATATTTATGTTAACAAGATCTTAACAAGGCAATGAATTATGTGGCGGGCATCCTCGCACCTGTCTGCTTGTAGTTCTTTTTTAAAATGTACGTACAATATGTTTAAATTATTACCAACTTTTAAATAACACTGACCCTGTAGTGTACTTGACCCAAAATTTCCATCTGATCCATCTAATTTACACTGCCGTATTTAATCATCTCTTACGAAACTTTTGTATGCTGAACACGAAAAACTGAAGGGTCAATGTTTCCACGTCCGCCTATTTTTAAATTTGTCTTAAATTATTGTACAGTAAATTGTATGAGAAAAGCACTGACCCTCACAGTGTCATGGCAGGCTTAGCGAAACATTCGTTCAATGTTTGTCCTATTGTAAACGATCAACTGCGTACTCTTGCACACCAATTGGTGCAATACATTTTGATGAATCACATTTGTTTTGAAGGTTACCTTTATCGATGTACCAGTGATTTTTATAGAGTGGATACTAAAAGCACCAACCGTCAATACAGGTGGCCGAGTTGCTCTTGACCGAGTTGGTATCCTAACAAAACGATTTAACCCAGTTATGAAAGATGCATAATGTTTTGGCCGACACATGTAAGGTTAACTCGAGTATAAAATTAGGCTAATGAGGATTGTCAAGTGCGCGTTATGTAGCAAAATATTTTCATTGTGTCTCACGTAGTCCTTCGTCTGTCTACACGGCGTGAATTATAACTGTCCCTACACTCGAAATATTTACTAAGGCTTTTCGTATGAACCTTACAAAATATAAATTTGAAATATTTCTTAAGGATTCTTCTGTTGTTTGCTTTCACATATGTTATTATATTATAATACAGGCCCGTTGGCGCAATCGGTAGTGACCCTGTCTGTTGCGCCAAAGGTCGTGGGTTCGAATCCCACTCAGGACAAATATTCGTGTGACGAACACTTGTATTTGTTCTGTGTCTGGATGTCAATATTATCTATTTAAGTATGTATTTAAAAAAATCTATGTATGTATATCAGTCTCTGACACCCATAACACAGGCTCGCGCCTACTTTGGGGTCAGATGGCCGTGTGTGAGAATGTCCAAGATATTTATTATTATTATTATTATTATAATAATATTTTATAGTAGCAGATAGCAAAGTGTACCTACTGTAGCGAGTGCGCCGTAGCACAATTTCCCCTTTGTCTCTCTCTATACTGTGGCCGTAGTAAATATATTACGTCGAAATCTATTGAAATTTTCCTATCAGCTTGTAGTGGAAATATTTTTGTCGTAAACCTCAGAATGGCTTTTATTCCTTTGTGTTTCCTTTAATAAAATAACATGATCTATACAAAAATACGGTAAGACTAATACAGTTAAAATGCCGATTAGTAATACAAAGTCGAAAAAAATTCAAATCATGCATATTATGATCGATTTTCGACGATGAGCGCTTTAAAATAAACGCAAATAGCGCCCGCCGCATCTCTTACCTACTTTTTCCTGAAGGCTAACCAAGAAAAACATGTTTTGCCCCCTTAGTTGTTACAGCAGTGCATATTAGAGTCTTCTGTTTACATCGTCAAGACCATTTATTTATATTATGATTACATTGAACTAAGAAGAGAATTAATTTTCGTCGGGTAATCGAAGCTAAAGGTACGTGCGAATGCAAAGTACGTATCAAAAACTTACGGGAAAGGTTAACAGAATATCAAATTTAGTAATGGAAGAAATAGCTCGGATGTTGGCAAATATTTTTCCGCCGGATCATAGCAAAGTGCAAGTGGGTTATGAATCTGTAAATGATGGATGTGTTGCTATATAAAGTTTAATCACCTCTTCTATCATACAAATAGCACATCGAATTTGCTCGAAAGAGATGTGTACAAGGAGTTCAATTAAAAGTTTTTCACTTTTTTACTACACGACTTACAATTTATCTCAAAATTACGAAATCATTTTTTAATATTTTTTACATTTAAAAACTGATTCAGAATTCGCCAAAACGGTTTTGATATCACATACCTATCGTGCATGAAGACAGCCTGTACTCGGCCTAACTCAACGTCAGTTTTCCTCAGGTACCTACCTAAATTGTACTGCAGGCCAAGACAAACATTGAAATTTTTGGTGGCTTTGATATGTTAGTTTACGATATGTTAAATATGTTAAACTTGTGGTTTAGCATGTTTAGATAATTTATAGCTTCTAAATGAGTTCCAACGCAACCCAAAGTACTAAGTTCCATTTCAGCAGTGTAATGTAATGTATAGGTTTTAGAGCAAATATGTTGCAGTTAAAAAGTCTTAGTTTGGGGTTATACATTGTAGAAGCTATCTTTTCTCGTCCTTTCCCTTGTCCCTTTCTGAGCCTCGGTTAGTTTGTCACAGTTGTCATGGGTGGCGGCGGATGGGTTGTGTGTGTTGCATGCTCGTTACTATACTCGTGAATTGCACTATTCTCGTTTCTGTGACAGCGTCCAAAGAATTGTGAAAGCAATATACAAAGAAAGTTGCAAACAAAATAGAATTAAAGTCGGTACTGGAAATGTACTCAATGAACTCTCTCGAATCATATTATTGAGTAGTATAAACAAATACTTTTCAATGTCAGGTAAACAAACAGGGCAAGCTAAATAAAACCGTTTAATAAATTACACATGAACTTGCGATATCAATCTCTGACATGTACCTATTCGCATGAGTATACGTAAAACACAAAATCTTAGTTTGCATTTATGAGCAATCTGAATGTACCAGCAAAGCATTTTGAGAAATATGAAAAACAATGCGGGTATGATTGGGAAAATAACATGTCCGAGGTTAAGGTCACAGATCTCATCCTTAAATAAATCATAAAAAGTGTATTTGAAAATAAGTTATAACATTGTAATAGTTTTTCAAATTGATAAAAAAAAATTAAATTGTGTGGTTTTATGAAACCACGGTAAAAGTGAAACTTTTTTTCACATTACAGACATTTAACTAAAAATTTTTGAAATAATTTTCCATTAAGGGTATAAAAATCGCTCTATCAATTTTTATGTTAGGTATACTTGGAAAATTGGAATGATAATGGGAAATAAAATAACAAGCGTCACTACACTATTAGCCGTTCGAATAATTCGGCTGGTCGAATGGTCGAATGGTTGGTAAAAACCATCTTCTACGCCGCGAGTCCCGGTTCGCTCCCCAGTGTCTCAACAAAAAATAAAATTTTAGATTCAATTTTAAAATGTAATGCGACGTGCGTCACGCGACATGCGACAGAAAAGCCAAAATTTTCTGAACTATGTAATAAAAGTTCACTTTAAAAACGGAAAATGCTTAGCTAAAAAGGCTTATTTTATATTATAACTCTTAGCATTTTTGAAAAGATTAGATTTGGGCGTGATAATAAAGAGATTTATGTGTATAACTCGAAACCTTTTCATTATTACGACGAAGCAATATAGTATATAAGTATCTCTAGTTAAATACATAATCGAATATTAATATATTTTTTAAATTTACCGCCATTGGTCACTTGTAATGTAAAATTCAAAATTGGAAAATTAAATAATTGTCTTTTCTAATACTGAAACATGCATATTAGAAATAAATACAATCTCAGATTACCTTTCGTTCTGTAAACTGAGCGTTCAATTGCCAAAAAATCCGGCATTGCATACATTCTTATCGCATAAATCATTACGTAACACTGGTTTCAAATTAAAAATAAGGCGGTTGTGTTTTGTTTTGTTTGGCTCAGACGGCGACAGGCCGATATAAGTGTTTGGAAAATATTACAGTATCAAATCAATCAGGCGAAAATATGAACTCCCCGAAATTTTCCAGGTGTAGGTACTCGTATGTGTTTTGAAAACTAACCAGAATCCTTATGAAGTAAATACAGTTACTAAATAAACAAATCGCGGGGAGGTGAACGAAGAAGCTGTATCCAGATAAATTATGAGGCGAATGCATGTCAAGAAACAAGATATAGGTATATTGTTGTTTGCTATCCAAATATTTTACTAGATAGCTTAACATTATATATTTATTTACTCTCTCTACACTTTTCACGTACCGATGTACAAAATTAAATTAATCGATTGTTATAATTAACAGATAGTTAAAGTGTGAAATTTATAAAAAAAACAGTGCCTCAAAGTTAATCCTGATGTAATCTTATGTAATTCTGGACAATTAAGAATTGTTCAGTGGTTTGTTATGTAGTAGACGTTTTGTAGTAGACATGAATGATATAGGTATTATTATTGCCATATTATTCAAGTTTCGAATACTATAATATTATAGGTACTCATTTAACATGATCCTTAAAATTTTTCAAATAAATTTTTTTATTCTTATATCAGAATGCATTTTTTGCATTATCATCAAAACCAAATAATTAAAAAAAAAGTTTAACGATACATAATAAAAAGCACGTAGTTTGCGTAGATTTTATCTGTTATACATTGCTTTTTTTTAAACAATTAGTTTATATTGGCATCTACATTATTTGCTGTTGTTTTGTTGGAATTAACTGTATATGTACTTAAATATTATCTTCACCTATAGATATATCGCACATATATATAGACATATTATCGTATTCTTCTTCTACTTCTCTACACTTACATTTTCATTTTCACAGTCATTTAATTTTTAATTCACATATTGGGCATAATAATGTATTCTCTTATCGAGAAATATCTGCTTGTAATCGATAAGGTACTCGTAGTTCTGTCAAAACGATGAATGAAAACTCACCTGATTAACAAGAACGGCGATCCGGCGATTCAGATACTGCTGCAGGTGTGAAGCGTGTGTGCACGCCGGCGCTTACAGGTTAGGTTAGGTTAGGGCGGGCCGCCTATAGGCTCAACACAACACAAGATAATCCGTGATAATAACACTTAGTTTTAATTTATAAATAACGTATTTTAAACAACTCTAAGACTACAAGAGAATATGAAATGATGTGTTCACAGCGAGCGACGTGCGCTGGACGAAGCGTCTTCGAACGACTGGGCGGCGCGCAGCGGTGTAACCCTATATATACGTGTAGTAGCAAGGCGCCCGCCCGCCCCCCGCTCATTTTTCGTACACAAAAATATCAGTGGAATCTGGATCCTAATACTCTCTGACACTACCTTCTCGGACACAATGGGAGCGTTGATCTCGGCAATCTGCATCGAGAGACAGCTGACCAAATTCTTTCATTCTGACTGTCAGATGACCGACTTTTTTCTTAATCCACATCTCGATGTTTTCAGCTTCCAAATATGGTTACGTAAAGAATTGAGGCAGTCTACTGAGCCATAAAAAGCATGCTTCTTAAATGACCGAGTTTATATTTTATCAGAATTGAATACGTAGTTAATTTGAATAGATATCAATATAGATATACGTAACATTAAAAAACTGCGGACTTTGGAATAATTCATCACGATTTTAGACAAGTTTAAGATTCGCAAGAAACAAACCAGTTCAAGGACAATATGGCATATATCAACATGATATCTCCATACGAATTTTACGATTATCGACGTCCCCTACTCTGCTCTCGATGAGTGAAATAACTTTATTAACCACCGCTCGTACCAAGGAAAGTAATAGGCATTATGAAAAGGAATGAGTATACTCATTTTGAGCGTGCGAAAAGAATAATGTGCCAATTGACCTGCCCCAGCGAACAACTTGTACAAACAAATAGTAGTTCCACAACTTCACCTACCGCGCTATCCCAAATGTGAGAATAAATAATGTTTTTGCGGTCAAATTTAAATCGCGGTCAACTCTTTTAATGCTGATTCGTTATCGATTGCCGCGACCAGCGTATGTTTACTACGTAGCTGTTATTTTACTAAGCTCGTTTGTTCCGATTTGTTTCCTCATTACTCATTTCTGTACCAGGAAAACATATCATAATATTTTGACTGCAAAATTTTATGTAATTTTATTTCGGATACTACAAACGCTCGGTAGTTTGTTATTCATCCAGTCTCAATCTGTCGATGTATAACGTAATATTTGTGATTACAAGTTTAGAAGTCACAAGTATTTAAATACGCACTTGAAATAGTGGTTGCAAATACTGGAAGGTTGAAGGTGAAATATTAGTGGCCACTTCCAGGAAACATCTGGACACGACTTGCGTGATGTCGCATATCCTGAGGTATTTATTCTGGCGTTTAAGAAGGAAATAATTTATCTCAAACTAGCTTATGCCCGCGACTTCGTTCGCGTGAATTTAGAATTTAAGAAAATAGCGTTGTGAGCGTGTTTAGGAATCTGTGCTTGGCCCGCTATCAAATTGACTGGACATTGGTTGGACTTCATCGATCGTTTTCAGTATTATCAAAGAAACATATTCCATAGAAACATATTGTCGGGATAAACATTACGCTACGTGGCAATCCGGAATATAGTCTATTTATGCGGCCCTGCAAGGTCTAAAGTCTAAATCCATGGTTTCTAAACATTGAACCAACAATTAAACTCTCTTTGTGGTGGAATTTAATTATTTTTTTTATTTTTTTTATTAAATGAAATAAAAAAAAAAAACATTGTTCTCTTTCACATTATAATTAATATATATAAATAACTAGTGGACGCCCGCAGCTTCGCTCGCGTAGAATCAGACCTATTAACGACGTCTGACCGCGTTCGGGTTGCCCACTTGACTTCAAGGACAAAACAACACAAAAATTGACAAAAGGAACCCCTGTGCAAAATCTATATAATATATCATCATACAAGAATACAAGAGTGAAATTAATCTAATGAATTTTATTGATAGTTACAACAATAACTTACACGATGTTAGTTTTAACATTTAAACGCAACTTACCTACTATTATAAATACGAACAAAACTGTGTTCGTGATTTATGAATATATAATACTACTCGTAATATAAAAAAATAATTTATGATATAATATACGCTTTTAGTTTTCTAACGTAGAATAATTCGCTGGCGCTACCTAGCTAAATTATTTACCTAATCAAAAAATTATGTACGATCTTAATCGTAACAAGCACGTAATTAAGAATCTACAGAACATTCTTTTAGTGAAAATTCCAAATATTTATTTCACATTTAAACATGATTAACATCAATGGGTGGAAATTTTAAGTAGGTACCTATCTAACGATTTTGAGGTGGTAAGTTGTAATAATGTATATTCACCGCAATTGTTGCATAATACATTTTATTATTTTGGTATATCAAGCTGAGACTAGAAAACTAAAAAAAATATATGATGTACAATACCATGCAAACTTCCACCGAAAATTGGTTTGAACGAGATCTAGTAAATAGTTTTTTTTTAATACGTCATAAATTGTAAACCGCAATTTACCTTTCATTCAATCGAGTCAAATATAAAAAAAAAACAACGAACTACAAAATTTTTATATTATGTTACTTGCTGCTACGAAACCGTTCATGGTCAAGTCCGACTCGCACTTGTCCGCTTTTTTATCAGTTAAACGTTTTAACAGTTTAACGTTATCAATATATTTTCAAACAAATAAACCTACTTCTTAATTAGAAGTTGGTTTATTTTAGCAAACCAATATTATTAATTTATTTTTAATTTTTTATAAATGTTCAAATATTTACATTTCTAGTTTTAGACCATTAATTAAGTAGGTATTGGTAATAAAAGGTTATTCACACTGAAGATACCATTGAACTCTAACGGAAGGGAACGAGGGAGATAACATTTCAACAATCTATGTCAATTAGGAAATTTAATTCAGTCTGATCATTGGTTTAGGCAAGCAAGAGGCTTCTACGAATCGTTTCGTAGCGGCAAGCCTTCGTAGACGAAGCGATCGACGCTTCGTAGCAAGTGCGCAAAAACAGGTTTTCCGTGAGATTTGAATAAGTAACCATTTTTGTTTTACGAGTGGGAAACCTTTTAAAGTTACCTGGACATCTTGGGAGCGACTCCGGGTTATGTGGTATTTCCACCCACTAAAACCCTCGGTGACCTTCCTCAGCGCTTGTGGCGGGCTCCGGGATCTCTGTTAGAACGCACTGGTGCCCTCCAGCGCTGTGCCCATGACAGGCTCGTCTCAGAAGAGACGTCCAAAGACGTCGAGGTCATGCAGCCTCACACAACGTCGTCTTTACCGGGTTCACTGGATGGACCGAGCTCCCACCCCTTCCGCCCGGGACCCCAGAAGCGCCCTTTTGTCGCCTTTTACACCAACGCTTTACGGTGCCATCCTCCCAAAATCATTTTGATGACAAGCAGCTCAGTCTTGCGGAGTCAGTGAACTTTTAAAATCATAAAAAATGGTCACCCTAAAATATTTTCGCTTTACTTAATTCCATTTTTGCTACGGACGGACGACGAACTTCAACTTGTGATAGAAAACAATTGACACGCAATTTCCTGCCAATTTTTAAAAATCAGTGATTGCGTTTCTTTTTTTAAAAGAAATATAACATTCGAAATTAAAAGAGCAGTCAGGAGCGCAGAACTTTCAGTGTACATTACTTGCTCAGTGCAGTGTACCTTATGTATTAAGTGAGTAGACACATGGATAATCTGATAATGTCATGTCAAATGGGAATGTAATATTGTTATTATAATTAATTACAGTTATTATAATAACATATTTACTATGCATTAAAAATGATGCAAGGAATCAGAGAATCCGAATAAATTATCGGAAAACAAATGCAAAAATCCGTTTTTCTACTGCTTCGCCATGTTCTGTACAATCTCTTGATAACAGAGTCCACAGTTTTAACTTCTAAAGAGTTATTTGTTCGTACATACAGAATTCGTATGTATATAAATTAAAAAGTAAATAACGATATAGAATCGGATTGATGATACTTAATAAATGATGATAGTAATAAAATTACAGTGGCCGCGTTACCGGTAAGTTCGACACGGTTTTCGTAATGGATTGCTTCGCATATTGCGTGTTAGCTCCTCAGGGACGTCACAGTATCCCGGATATCTACATTCGGTTATTTATTGTCTAACAACGCCACATCAAATCCGCCGTAAATTAATATAGTGTTTATTGCTACTGACCGTGTTTCTTTCTATTGCTTATGAATATCGGCTGAACGGTTTGACGTTGTTTGTAAAATTATGTTAACGTCATATGAAGCAACAGTTTTATATAAGTTTCCTGATTCTAGTTTAAGAACAGAGAAAACTACCTATTCTTTGAACGTCAGTGTACCTACATACTTGCAACTGATCGTTGGAAGCTACGTTAGCAACGAAAGCTATGAACTATTATTTACGACTCTAATGTCACGGGAAATATCTGGTCATATATGTAAGAACACAGCGTGGTGGTGTTTGGCCCAACGTGGGACAAAGAAGGCGTTGTGGTTGTGGTGCAATGGGAATTTACAACTTTTGGTATAGTGCAAAGTTAAAATCTTTAGAAACTGTTGAAGCAGAGCCACCCAGTGTTTCCTCATCAAGATACCATGCAATTAATTTAGAATTTAATTTAGTAATTAAAGGATTTATAGCTAAACTAAAAAAGAACTGGTCCGAGAGGGTCGCCTTGCTGACATCCCACTGAAGATTCAATTTCATCAATTACCAAACATTAATTTAGACATTAATTGCCAAACATATTCGAAAATTTCGGGCACTAATATTTGAATTTCAGTTAAGTCGGATCATACTTATCGATTTTTATTTAAAATGTAACATTTTTAAGTAGGCAATTTTTTGATTACAATTTATTTTTGGAATAGTACTCAAGTCAATCTGAAGACCAAAAATGCATTCACTAGTAACCATACTAAAAGTATTAATGAAAATTCGCAACTGTAACTTGAGGTCTTTAGTATATCTATAGTCGGAATTTTGACCCAGTTACACAGATTTTGGTCACGGCAAAACCAAAAACATTGGAATGAGTAGAGAATGACTGTTGACAAGTTGACGGGCGTTAATGACAGCATAGTTTCGTTAGAAACGTCGAGTTTCAATTATATTATGAATACATACCTAATACTTTTTACTATTTTAGTACTTTTTAAGTTATTCATAAGATTCGCGTAATTTCAAGCAAATATCAAATTAATACACCATAACTGTAAGTTGTTCATGCAAGAAGTTGAAATTGTTAGTCGTGAACAAATGAGGAACGTTTACTTTGTACTTACGAAGGAGTTCCAGTTTTTGTAGGAATAATTTAATCAACTAGAAAATCCGGAATTCCATTCAAGGTATATCTAAACCTCTACGATTAAATTGGCGTTAGAAATGAGGTCAATACCCCTCAGGTTTACTGCTTCAAAGGGGATCACTTGCAATCGCAGTACCTACTTTGCAGATAATAACGCCATAATCGTAACCTACGTTATGGCCTCTTTGTGCGTTATGCGAGCTCGTTTTAAAGTTTAATTGACACAATGTTAGAGGTATCATCACTTTACAGCTATCATTTACAGAAGGTACACCAGAGCAATTAATTTAGTAAAATGAATAAATAAAATTGGCGTCAGCATCAGCATCTGCATGAAGTGAATTGATTGTATTGTGATCATCATACAGTGGAACTGCAACCCATAGACGTTCCACTTCTGAGCACGGGTGATAAGTGATAGAGTTTAGATGGCTCCATGGCGCAGTGGTCACACGCCACCCACAACACAGATTTTACCTATCGCAGGAATGTAATGAGTGTGGTAGCGTTTACTATTTATTTATAACTAGTGGACGCCCGCAACTTCGCTCGCGTTACACATTCACTAACTTCAAAAACGGCAAAGCTTCATACTAACTTTGCACCCCCGTTTTACCCCCTTAGGGGGTGAATTTTCAAATTTTTCTCGCCGTAAAAACCATCCTTGAACTTCAACGAACATTTTAAAAAAAGAATTGGCCAAATTGGTCCAGGCGTTGTTGAGTTATGCGCTTACCAACACATTTTGCGATTCATTTTTATTATATAGATTTAAAAAGTTTCCAGTATATTCAAATAATCAAAGATCTCCAATAGCGTTTTGCTTATTTGAATTGAAACGTACTATACTATACATACTTACACTATTTAGGATCAACAAGCGAATTTGTCATAATAATTTTCGGGAAATGTTTATTGGACTATGAACAATGTCGAAACAATGATCCACTTTGATATCTTTGTAGCGTTTTCCTGAAAGCATTGAACACCTGTCGTTCCAAGACTACTGTGCATCTGATTTACTCGTATGTTCCAAGATATCACGTGAGACGAGCGAGGAGTAATCGTTAGTATTAAAGTTTATGCTACGAACTGAAACACGTGTAGATAGTTTGTTTGTCTATATATTTAAACGTGCTTCTATTTATCCAAACTAATGTTCATAACGTAAATGAATAGTAAGTAGGTAGATAATGTGATATTTCACATCTGTAACTTATCAACTATTATTATTACCTTAATATTTTTACAAATTAATCTGAGTACATATAACTTAAGTGTTCTGTGGTATAACTGAAACCGTGTTGGTGCACATACGTCGAATTAAGGATTGGTCTTGGTCATGAAGGGAGCCGATTGATCCCGCAGGTGTTCGGTTATTGCGGACACAACAACGTCCTGGTTACTTTACACAGTTACTAAATACGCGTAGATACGAAACCCGGTACATACGAGTATCTGTCTGCGAAAATCAGAAACCAAGACAAGTATATTAATATTATATTTAAAACAAAACGTCATAATTTGCTCGATTATTGCTAAACAGTAAATCCTCTTTAAAGTAATTGGCTCTCGAAACTTATATTAGGCTTATTGCGAAATAAATTCTGTTACAATTATATTTGGATGTGCTTTTGGTAGCTTCTAAAGGAATCATATATATTGATGTGTTAACCAAGTTAAAACCTTTTTGAATTGGTTGTTAGTTAAATTCAGATTTTATTTAGTTCATTCGGGCAAACATCGGTAATTTGTTTACATGTTGCGTCTTTGTCCTGTACACGGGACAGAGAGAGTTATTTTAAATTTCAGCCTTCGTTGTATCAATATTATTTTTAGTGATCGTAAAGCATTAAAAAATCATACAAACAATAAAACGCTGCAAGATGTACGGATGCCAACATGTGTGTAACGTGCCTTTAGATTACACTTCTACATTAAAATTGAGCATTCCTCGTAAAATTATAGACGGAAGTCAATGAAAATAATGAAATTCGAATGAAATAGATTTAATTATGTTGACAAGTAGGAGGAACTTCAACTATGTAGTTGCTTCATTATAAACAAAGATTATAAAACTTGATATATGTGTAGGCACTCAACTTGTTGCTTCAATATAAAAAGTAGGGAAGTAAGTACGTTTGAAAATAAATAGTAAAATAATGTTTGCAGGGACGCCCACAGCCAATCGTAAACAGAAATGTCAGCAAACAACTTCGCATGGGCGGTGGCGGTGGCAGCCCTCGACATTTAGATGCCATTCGGAAAACTTGCTATCATTTTATTATATTTTAAGTCGCATGTTACTTACGCTTCTTTAAGTTCGACTTATTGTAGGTTTATAAATGTTCTGAAGATTTTTCACTTGACATAAACTCTTTCTCGGGAAATTTCTGGTGTATGTGACTCACTAAAACCCCATCGGCAACCTTCTTGCGCATGCAGGCTGGCCCCAGTATCTCCTGCGGAACACATCCCTGGTCATTTTGCCTCACTGTGGCTTGCTAGCCTAAAACTACGCCATGATGGACCGGGGCGATGATTGCCACCCTTCATAATAATTATTAAAATCCGGTACCGATGACAAAAGGACACATTTTTTTGTAGATTATTATATCCCTTTTATTGAAAATATAACATAACATTACGCCTATACTTAAAGCGTTAGGCTGAGGTGTCTCATGTTTCATTGAAAAAGATTATCTGCAAATTACAATAAGTAATTAGGTATAATATAAAATATTAATATGGAACCTGTACAAATTAAAGCTACGTAAAGGACGTTGCAAAGTTGGAAAATTTAACTTTCTAATTGTATTTCAAGTCGATTTGTAAAAATAAACAGGATTACTGGCCGCCCACTTCTCCGGAACGAGGGAGATTCATTCAGACACGTCGCGTGAAGAATGGCTTTCAGGTAGCGATTACTATACTTCGTGCAAATATGCGCTGCACAATAAACATACCGGCGCAACGTAAGAAGTTCATAGTTCGTTTATTTACGTCGTGTCGGACTGTCATAGTTGAAAGTACAATTCACAGAGTAGGGTTTCGATGTATTTGCCGTAGGTACACAATAATGTGGATCGGAAAATTTTCATTTTAACTTGTAAACAGTGAAATCATGTTGAAAATCACTTTTAACTGATGTTTCCAGGTGTTGTTCAAGACATAATACGATTTATTGTATCTTTAATTTTGTAATGTTTCTCACGTTTCGCACGCTCTCCTGCGCTATGTGTTCCCAGCCTAAAAAATTATAAGTATTCATCACTTACGAACATACATTATTTGCGAGGGCGTCCATCAATCGCGAAAGGCCCGCGTATAAGGGAAACGATCTGTTTGTTTACAACAGGTCGAGCGGCAGTGAAATACGCACAAGAACAGCATCGATCGCGAGGCATCCGCGGCGGTCGTTCCTCCGGACGCCAAAGCGGAATTCCTCAGTGACAACTTAATCTCCACATCTTAATTTGTTGGGCGCCGTGAGGAATCTACGAAGTGACAAGAGCACGGTCAAACACCTCACCTGTACTTTTATCCGTAATCCGAGCCCCATCTGACCCGATTTCTTCTAAGGACGTTGCCATTGCGATCACTACAGGTCACCGCCCATCCAATCGTAATTTAAGTACTCTGTTTAACAAATTAAAAAACAAAACAAACTCGTGTGAAATGTTTGAAAAAGCTTATTAATTTTGGAGATAATAACAATTTATTATGGATAAAAGTAGCAACAATGCGGAAATGAAAGGAAAACTAACTTTTTATTTTTACGAGATGCGAAACAACCGGGTAACAACGGAAAAGTTTTGCACGTGTACGGTGTTGTGTCATAGATTATTCGTTAGCCGTATACCGGTGGTATGAATTGAACCGCACGTAACTATCGGCATTATATCACAACCTGTTAGTGAGCAGTTCATTGCCTACGCGGCGAGCGTTATCACATAAAATAAAGTCTGTTGCTGATCGTGTTTTTATTGTTTTTTTATTGTATCGACATAAATTCGTTTAAACCGACAGCTGACATAATACCCTTTACATAAAAATGATAATAAATGGGAAGGTCATGCGGAAATAGATATATGTAGGCAATGTATATAGCCCAATGCCTCCTTGGCTCATTGTCGTGCTTCGGAAGGCTCGTTAAGCCGACGGTCCCGGTTGTTTCAAAACAATCGTCGAAGACCTTCGAGTGGCATGAGAATGAAGCAGCGTGGTGGTGTATCCTCTAGACAGATATGTCTGTGGGGGAGACCCGTGCCCGGCTGTGGGACGTGTATGGCTTGCAGCTAGTGGGACAATAAATAATAACGATGTAAAAGTTTGTAGCTATGAATTAACTAAAACTAAAAACATTAAAAAATCGCAGCGGAACTTTTCGTTGGTCTACTCGTAGTGTGATCAGCAAACCTCTGACTGGTATAGAAGTGAAATGTTTGTTCGAGCTTATGTACAAGTGTCCGAGTGGCAGAGGGGGGCCTTTGTTATGTGCAAACTGATCTGATCTGAATTTAAATTTGTATTCTGTGATCTTTTGATCCGAAACAAACAAACAGACGAAATGGAAATTTTTGGTGGAAAGCTGGGAAACGTGTTTGTTTATTCCAATATTTACTTTTCCACTGCCACGGTTTATTAAATGATGTCACTTTGCAAATAAATTATTCTAGTAGCACGGTATCTCATCCTTCTGTGTCAGTAGTTTGTTAAAAGCTCGTCTATAGGCATATAATTTATCTGAGTTTTTATCGCTATCTAATTGTTACCGTGAGTCGAGAATGAGCAATAGGTGAACAGTCTGAAGCGTTTATAGTAGGCATTACTTGGAAAACGAAACCAAAAACAATGTAACCATACAAAAGAGACGAAAATATAAGCGTTAATGCTTCAATTAACGCGTATTTGTTACTTCTTACGCTATCTGTTCTTTGTCTTAGAAATTTATAATTGGACTCAGGTTTAGCGAGGTTTTACGCTAAATGTGAGTGCAACTTTCCAAAGTAATACATTTATGCAATAACTCATCCCTTCACTCGTCGACATTAAATCGATACAAGCACCTTTATTATCCACGTCCCGTGTGATCACGTGTCTTATGTGTTCGGCTGTCCAATAAATATTCCAGACCGTCAGTCACTCCAATTAGCCACGTCCCGATAACACGCCGGGTCTATGGGAGCCCAACACTACCCAACTCGGCACGTGAATAGAGAAACGTGATTCAACTGGCTGGTTTAACAACCATGCGCCCGTATTTTGTTTGTGTTGGGAAAGATTGAAATTTAACAGGAATCCGAACAATTTCGTTTATATTGTTCTTTTCAGCAATTTTTTAAATATTGGATAAATATTTTACGAGGTTAAAAAGTAAAATATAGCCTAAGTAAATGTGATCAAAGTCACATCTATCTATATATATAAAAGGAGAAGGTGACTGACTGACTGACTGACTGACTGACTGACTGACTGACTGACTGACATATCAACGCAGGGCCTAAACTATAAGGGCTAGAAACTTGAAATTTTGCACAGGGGTTCCTTTTATAATCTAGGGGAGCACTAAGAAAGGATTTTTGAAAATTCACGCCCTAAGGGGGTAATACGGGGGTGCAAAGTTAGTATGAAACTTTGCCGTTTTTGAAGTTAGTGAATGTCTAATTCCACGCGAGCGAAGCTGCGGTCGTCCACTAGTTTACCAATAAAATAGTGAATGTCTAATTCCACGCGAGCGAAGCTGCGGGCGTCCACTAGTTTACCAATAAAATAAATGTAGTGTTGTAGTGTTCATTGGAGAAATTATAAGCATAGGATCAGGCACAGGATCAACTATCGTATCAATTGGAGCATCTAAGTATATAAGCTAAGGAGTACGAATCATACTTTTATTCTAGCTTCTGATAGGTGGTTCAGTTATAATAAAATTAACGTAATAAAACTTCTATGAATAACAAATAATAATTCTTTACATTTCACCATACACAGTATCATATCAACAGATCACACAAATGTATTCCTCTTTAGTATTTCTAGTTCTATTGTATGCGTGTATAGACGGATCTGGTCAGTCAAATCAGAAGATATCACAATGATCATGATGGGGCCAACGTCTTCCTGGGGCCTCCTTCCAGGAGTTCAATAAATAAATAAATAAATATCTTGGACAATCTCACACACGGCCATCTGACCCCAAAGTAGGCGCGAGCCTGTGATATGGGTGTCAGAGACTGATATACATACATAGTACATAGATATTTATAAATACATATTTATTTAAATAGATAATATTGACATCCTCCAGACACAGAACAAATACAAGTGTTCGTCACACGAATATTTGTCCTGAGTGGGATTCGAACCCACGACCTTTGGCGCAACAGACAGGGTCACTACCGATTGCGCCAACGGGCCTGTCAATGTGGAGCCAATTTCATATTGGCAAACAACACCTGTGAAAACATAAAAAAAAACTTTCAGTACGGCGGCACAGGTAAATACACAATCTCTAGATTTTACTACAGAACCTTAATCACTTAAAATTAAAAATCAGTTAGTTAAATTTTTAGATTGACGTACTGATTAGATTGAATGAGGATCGGAATATGATCAGAATTGACATTGAATGCAAGAGTAGCGCTGACCTTGAAAGCATCTAATAGCCCAAAAAGATCTACACTACAGGGCAGGGTTATTTGGCGAAAGTGAGAAGCGCTTAGTGGCCAACCCGATTGTTAGATGTTAATAAGCCGCACGAAGGCCTCCGACCGACCGTAGCTTAACGACTGTTATCTTTTGATACCAATCGGGACCGACCGCTTAGAGTGTCCTCCGAAGCACGGAACAACTAATCCATGAGCGCTTTAATGCTAATTGAACTACTATCTGCCACTGGTCCGTATAAACATATAACCTTCATGAGTCACACTTCTCAGGGAAGGCCGGCGCCCGCGGACATTGCCTTGCGTACGGCTATTGTTATTTCCCGAAAAAACTGTTCTTTCACTGAAATACGTTTAAGAACCGAATCCCTAAGGCCGTACTAAATATACAGGGTGTCCCAGAATGAATGGATAATCCTTGAGCCCCGCACAGAACAGCTCTCCAGCGCTTAGAAAAAAATATCAAAAAAAAAAAATTCCAAGTGATACCCAAAATATGATTTTTTTTAGAAAAACATACGTTATTTTAGCTTTACTTCACATTAATGTGCACAACTGCCACAAATTAATGAAATTCTTGGTGTTTTTGGTGTCATTTTATTCCTGATAGACCATACTACTAGAAATACATTAAATAATATAAGTATCTGTGATACTTTTTTTATAAAAAAAATAAGAACTTGAATTTTTAACATGAAATTTGATACCAAAATAATTTTGACATAGTTTGAGAGTGTTTCATGTAAAAAAAAGTATGAAAACGTAAGTGTCCAGCTATTTTAAAAACATGCGCAGTTAATACAGATTAAAAAATGGTATAATACATCATTTTATCTAATACTACTACGAAGTTATTGCTATTGAGATGCAAAACGAGTAAATACGACTAAAATTAAAAAGTTAATGTCTTAATACATTTTAATAATAATAAAACATTTCAGGTGTCGCTGCGACCCATAGACGTCCCACTGCTGGGCACGGGTCTCCCACACAGACACTGCTGCTGCGGAAGGTCTAGAGCATACTCCACCACGCTGCTCCAATGCGGATTGGTGGAGGGGTTAGTGGCCAACCCAGTGTCGAATGTTCTCAAGCCACCCGCACCCACTAGCGCTTACGCATCCACAAACCGACCGCGCCCGTCGTTGCTTAACTCTTAATTATTAACATTGAATCGACGCGAGCCATTGGGCTATGGACGCTACATTTCAGGTGTACATAACATCAATCTTTATTCACAACAGGTATTCAAATTGTCTGCCACCGATTCTAATACACGCTCGACATCTTCTTTTATAGGCTCTACTAAGAAACCGTGCGTAGAGTCATTCATTTATTTTTGAAGCGGCCTCTTGAACACGGCTGCGTAATTGCTCATTTGAAATTGTTTTCGAGTACACTTCTTCCTTTAGACAGCACCAGTAAAAAACATCCTGTCAGTTTAAATCTGGAGATCGAGGAGGCCACAGAATGGGACCCAAACGACCAATCCATTTGTTTGGATACGTGGCATTTAAATAAGCCCGGACGTTTGTACCATAATATGCAGGGCAGCCATCATTCTGTAACCAATGGGATTCCATTACCTCCTACGAAACAGTCGCTAAGCCTTGTCGAAGACCTTCGGGTGGCTTGAGAACATTCGACACTGGGTTGGCCACTAACCCCTCCACCAATCCGCATTGGAGCAGCGTGGTGGAGCATGCTCTAGGGCCAACCCAGTGTCGAATGTTCTCAAGCCACCCGAAGGTCTTCGACAAACCTCCCGCAGCAGCAGTGTCTGTGTGGGAGACCCGTGCCCAGCAGTGGGACGTCTATGGGTCGCAGCGACACCTGAAATGTTTTATTATTATTAAAATGTATTAAGACATTAACATTTTAATTTTAGTCGTATTTACTCGTTTTGCATCTCAATAGCAATAACTTCGTAGTAGTATTAGATAAAATGATGTATTATACCATTTTTTAATCTGTATTAACTGCGCATGTTTTTAAAATAGCTGGACACTTACGTTTTCATACTTTTTTTTTACATGAAACACTCTCAAACTATGTCAAAATTATTTTGGTATCAAATTTCATGTTAAAAATTCAAGTTCTTATTTTTTTTATAAAAAAAGTATCACAGATACTTATATTATTTAATGTATTTCTAGTAGTATGGTCTATCAGGAATAAAATGACACCAAAAACACCAAGAATTTCATTAATTTGTGGCAGTTGTGCACATTAATGTGAAGTAAAGCTAAAATAACGTATGTTTTTCTAAAAAAAATCATATTTTGGGTATCACTTGGAATTTATTTTTTTTGATATTTTTTTCTAAGCGCTGGAGAGCTGTTCTGTGCGGGGCTCAAGGATTATCCATTCATTCTGGGACACCCTGTATATGTTTAATCTGTGGCCGTAGGTACTTTAAGATGTTGATATTATAACTTTATAGGGTTATGTTACCTACTCTTACTTTAATTTCGTAATCGTTTGCAAAGTCCTCTTCTCTACTTTTACTATACCTACTTAATTTATCTTCTGTAGTTTTGAATTCATGTTTGATTTTCCTTCTTCATTCTTAATACGAGTACCTACATTACAGCTTACAGCGTACGTTAAAGCTTAGAATATTCATGTGGTGTCGTATGGCAATGTCAACCGGCCTTCTTATTGTTGGCAGGTCCAGCAGTTGTGTCTCATGCCGCTAATTGCCGTGAAAGTAATATAACCGGATATGTTACAGACCTTCGACCTCCAGTTGACAGCTTACAGGAATGAAATACAGATAGTTTTAAAAATTACGTAGATGAACCTACGGAAAGAATAACTACTAGGCACTTTTAAGACAACCCCAATTATAATTAGGTATAGGTAGTTATCTTATGGACGATCAGAGTATTACGAGCATGACGTAATTTTAAAGTGATGAAGTTTGTATAATGATCTTGTTTTAACACTTGAGTTGTTTCAAATTTGGATTCTTCCGGTTAAGCTGATAATTAATAAGTGGAGTAAGTGAGTTTTTGCGTATTTATTTGTCCAAAAAGTAATTAGAGGTAACCCGTGTGTGCGTAATGCGGAACCTAATGAGAATGAAGATATTAATTTCAAAAAGATCCGACTTTATACGTTCAATGACACCGCCAGCATTCCCCGAAGAAAGCCTTTGTTCCTGTTAATCTGTTTAAGCCTTGGCCCGCCAGGTTCAAGCGTGTTAGTATGAGAAAGACATAATTATTATCGTTATAACTCACCCCTGTTCTTCGTCCTACATAAAGAACGTCGTCCCGCGTCCGGAGGAACTGCTGTCGTCGGGCCCACGTGAATGGTGGTGGTAATCCGTCGGCTCTACCGTTTGTCGCTAACCTCATTAATATATCTAGTGGCCCTGTTTTCGAAATCTGCTCGTTATTTCATTCAACATTTCAGTTTGAATGTGTGCGTTGTCTAAGCATATTTCACAATGATCAAAAGTCTGGTCTGGGTGTTTATTCAATTTGGACCGTCTTAGTCACAATCTCCCGTAACTATATACATCGCAGGGCTTCCTTGAGTCTGTTCTGTATTATTTACGAATCCTTTGTTCATTAACAGCCATCAGTTTTGTAATACTGTGTTAATAATCTTAATGTCAAAGACCTCGTCGACATCGTATCTCAACTTACTCGTAAAAGCTCCATTCATCTCGGAATTAAACTCGTGTTGATTCAAACGTTTACATTAGTAATGTTGGTGCGGTTATGATTTTTAAACAGGAAATGAATGTATAAATCAGAGGACTGACCGTTGTTTGGGTATCGTAGAAGTGGGCGTATAGAGGTCATTATTAGAGCAGATTACGTTTCAGTCTAGCACGTTGTTGGAAGAAATCTTCTTATGAACTTCTTAGGTATGTATCATTTTGTATATTTATGAAAGTGTATGTTTGTGGAAACTTAGACGTTCATATTAAAGTTGCGCAGGCGCCGGCGGAGGGCAGGCGTCGCAGTCGTTCGACTCCGAATTCTTGAAGCTCCAACATCCGGCGGGTGCAGCTGGCTCGGAGCCAACTATGCGCGCCGCTAACACGCCGTGGAATCCACCGGGAAATTATCATTTTACAACCCTGATTTTACACATGTCGTGAATTTCCAGTGAACCTAAAAGTTGTATATACTTAGTAATTATTGCACGCGCATGTTTGACATTGAATTTCAAAGAAACCTACCATGGTCAACGTTCATATCATATTGTTTCAAAGTTTTACAAGCTTCCTTGACATTATTCGAAAGCGGAAGAAAGTCCGGTCTTTGATACCGGTACTGATGTGGGTTACTTGTAGTAGGAATTATCTTATCTTATCAATTCAACGTAGAACATTTTTCATAGAATATAACGACCAGATCAGCTGGGAATAATTTTGTTCATAATAATAATAGATATCAATTACCAATTGAATATCAAGAACAATGCTATAAATCTTTATAATAATGCAGGTTTTGATAAGATAACTAGAAGCTTATTCCTCACTTTTTACCTGCGACCGATTCGTCACGGACTCGCGGCGGCGGCGGCACGTTCGAGCGGGTTATGTGGCGCCGTTTTCCATACTTGCCAACTGCAGCCAACTGCTGATAAATGATAATGCTAAATTATTATGAATACTTTTGACTGGTCTTAAATTTGCAATTTGTCTTTATGAATTAATATTGAAATGATACGTCTTAGTCAACAAAGTCTTACATATAATATTTGAGATACCATAAATACCTACCAATGCTGACCTACTTCTAAAGCCGAAATGTAATAGTACGCTACAATTAAAGCTTTACGCGTGTGTTTCTATGAAAACAGGTGTTAGTTTGGTTCCTACGCAAAAATTCATTCAGTTGTAGTTCGACGTGGATTTAGTCATGCAAATGTAAATAAATAGCGTGGTTTACTTGGAAATGCGTATTTTTGGCAACATGTGCGACGCTGTAGGGCTACCTATACTTTCTATATTATAAAATAATACTGGACTAGAAAACTAAAATGTTTTATTTATTTAAATAGCAAAACTAAGCAAATTAAATATGTACAAATATTTGCTATCATCAACAATTATTTTTGTTAAATGAAAATGAGTTAAAGAAACGTAATGACATAAGTGCGATTAGAACTCGTGAGTCAAGGGTTCAGTAATTGGGGTATTTTTTCCCAGTTCAAAGTCATTGCAGATTAACAAAAAATTCACCTTCAAAATTCATTCTGAGAAAACGGGTGACAGACAGACTGAGAGACGGACACCCTTTTTCCTTGTGTGGAACGAATCCCTAATAAAGATCATTGAAAGCCAGAAAAAATAAGAATAGTTTTCGTATATTATACCAAGCCTGAGTCTTGTCATAAATTCTTAGTTTTCTGTGTGGTAACCCTACGTTACGTAGTATCCATTCAGTCGGCAGATGTCGAAACGCTTCTTGCTGCATTGCACAACGCGACAGTAGACGCTTCCGGGGTACGCCTCTCATTGTTTACACTGTTTTTAATAATTTTAACAACTATTTTAAGGACCCGGCGGCATTTAGCGGACGTCTGTGATGGATAGACGGGTTGTCGACAAGAATTTTCCGTAAATCTTACCTGGTCCGATGTAATAAGCTCTCCGTTGTGTAATCATACACGTGTATGTCTCTGTAACTTCCCCGCAATCTTTTTCTTATCCCCTTGGGTTTGTTCATATAATTGCGTTAATAATTATCACCCACATTCAATAATCTTAGAAATCGTATTGATCTCGATATGATCGTAATCAGATATTATCTATTTGTGGAACAGTTTAGTTTTATTACATCATAAAATATAAGAACGATAATCTTGCTTAGTTTTCAAACCGTTTGTGGGGTTTAACAGGGTTTAACCCAATTCTTAACGAACGTAGTTATAGATTGATAACATTTCTCTGAAATATTTCGAGCAGCCGAATTACTGTTTACGTAATATTTTATGAAATATTTTACTTAATTCATATAATAAACTAGTGGACGCGCCCGCAGCTTCGCTCGCGTGGAATTAGACATTCACTAACTTCAAAAACGACAAAGTTTCATACTAACTTTGCACCCCCGTTTTACCCCCTTAGGGGGTGAATTTTCAAAAATCCTTTCTTAGTGCTCCCCTACGTTATAAAAGAAACCCCTGTGCAAAATTTCAAGTTTCTAACCCTTATAGTTTAGGCCCTGCGTTGATATGTCAGTCAGTCAGTCAGCTTCTCCTTTTATATATACTAGTGGATGCCCGCAGCTTCGCTCGCGTAGAATTAGACACATTAACAACGTCTGCCCGCGTTCGGGTTGCCCACTTGACTTCAAAAACGGCAAAGTTTCATACTAACTTTGCACCCTCGTTTTACCCCCTTAGGGGATGAATTTTCAAAAATCCTTTCTTAGTGCTCCCCTACGTTACAAAAGGAACCCCTGTGCAAAATTTCAAGTTTCTAACCCTTATAGTTTAGGCCCTGCGTTGATATGTCAGTCAGTCAGTCAGTCAGTCAGTCAGTCAGTCAGTCAGTCAGTCAGTCACCTTCTCCTTTTATATATATAGATAGATAAGGTTGAAACTGTGCTTCGGAGGGCACTTTAAATTTACTTAGAAGTCATGAAACATTTTTATTTATTTTTTATTAAATGTTCAAAATTGAACTCCGACTCACTCAACCCCAAATTATTTATTTTCGATCTAAATTTTAATAATTTTTTATTAATAGTAGGATGCTAGGTATTTTATCTGTGAGAGTACAACTGATAAGGACTAAGACAAAAAAAATAAAACTGTTTTGCTAGCTTCATTATATATCGGGTACGTACGTGTTTAAATAGATAGAATGCGACCTTTACTCCGGAAATATTCTCAACCTTTCGGATAAAATTCACGGCAATAGTCTGTATCGGTGAGTCATTTTGGCCGATTTTCAGCCGGCCCTTCGATCATTGAGGGCAAGCGTTTCTATAACCGTCAATATAGAAGGGAATGCTATTAATGTAAACGGGCCGTAGCTGCCGTCCGACGACTAACTTTTTAACTCTCATTAAATAACTGCAGTCGTCTACTGGCTTGGTAGTTTCATAGAAAATAATTAAAATTACTGGCGTACTATCTTCAAGACAATTTAATATAATATTTCAGTATTACGAATAACACTAGTAGGTACTTGACTACTGGTTATTTCATGAAAAATTACGTTTTTTTTTCATTACATAGATAGCCTGTAGGTATTCATCTAAAGGGGCAGAGTTTTGTAATACCAACTACAACCCCACATTTTTCACCAGTGACAATCAAGGCAGAGTAGGTAATTATTGTTATCGAGTTACCAAAAATACTATGAAGACACAGCACATCTTTAGAATATAATACCTTTCCTTTATCATTCGCGCCAAGTCCGATAAAGATAACTATAGCAAATTACAATTCATATTTCAAACAGAATTTGTCAATAAATGCCTCCAAAATAATAATACCTACACATATGTACAGTATTACAGTATATCTCATACACATTTCTATTCTAAAAACCATGTGGGTTACCTTACACACCTTGTTACCACACATAATACACGTAATATATAATATTATTATAGTAAATTAAAATAAATTAAAATGTATTATAACTAAATTAAATTATACACAATAAATTATTAAATTGAACTAATATTCAATTTTAGTTTGCAGTATAGCAAATGATTCGTGTATTTAGAAACGTTGTGATAGATGTACTTAGGAAGACATGTTAAGCCGTCGGTCTGGCTTGGTTACAATAGTAAAAATAATAGTTAAGCATTGTCGAAGAACTTGGGGTGGCTTGAGAACATTAGACACTGGGTTGGTCACTAACCGCTCCACCAATCCAGCGTGGGTGATTTAATGTTTCAGTTTTTGTTTTGCTATCAATGCAAGAAGTAGCCGAGAAGAATGTTAGTTTAGACTGTCTAAATCTAAGTTATATGAGTCAATTCTGCCTGTCTTCTTATTGCTGGAGTCCTCATTTTGAACAGATTTGTGAATGTAGCCAGTTGCATATCGAATTGCATCGATTTCTTTCGGACGTATATTTCTCCAGATTCTTAGGATTCTCTTCTTCTTATTGACATTCGACTTATGCGGAATTTTTCTTACTTATGACAGTCATCAATTCATCAGTAGGTGCAAGCAGATGCCCCATCCGCACTGACCGGACGGGGGCATGCATGTCATACTACTGCATGAGTAGCGAACTAAAAATCTCCACCTGTTTGTCTACAGAGTTTGCATTTCGAATTACTCTCCAATTCATATTGGCGGCTTTATTGCAATGTTTTAATCGATCTATTTCACTAAAATAACGCTAAAGAAGAATCCTCGAATTTGCTTTTCGAGGTCGGATTTTATAAGATAAATAAAGGAGATCGTGGTAAGAGAAACCTTCAGCCTCATTACCCGTATTTTGCGACATGATCCTGCGACAAAAATGAGGTCTAGGAGGGACGGATCACAATTAGGAAAAAAGTGTGTGGCACTGAGAGGCAACATGTGCAAATTAGCAGCATCGACAAGTAAAAGTCCCTATTCAATGTATTGAAATGAAAGCTTTGATATAAAATCTCTTTCGTAATTACGTATGTAAACCAGGCGACCGTTTCCGCATAGAAAAATGTTTCAATCAAATGTGCGCCCACGGGACTCGATCGTCCTTCGCCTTTAATGATAATATTTATCGCGCCGCTCACTTCCTTGACTTTTACGCTTTACTAACTGTTGAAACTGGGATTAGAATACTATTTAAAAGTTGTATGGTCGTTTTACCTAGTTGTACGTATTCGATAAATTTGTATCTACGAGTATGGTTACAAAAATATAACATACAAAGGTATAATAAAATATAGAGGCGCATACTTCGTGCGATATTTTGTTTTACAATTGGTTTTACTACGAAAGTTCTGATACGCCTTTTGATCTCTATGAAACAATTCATAAGAGTTAAAAATAAGATATAATTTATTCTTTAACCTATATTCATTTCTAACTAAAGTTTAAGTATTATTATGTACCTACCTAACTTGTTTTTGCCCGCAGCTTAGCCCGCGTAAAAAGTGTATTAAAGTTAACATAAGAATTAAATATTATACATTTTAACGTCAGAAAAATTTATTGAGGTTACTAACATAGTACATATTTCGCAATTTTACCTACCTAAGTTCAAGAAAAAATTTATGTTTAAATAAAAGTAGTTTCAATAATATAAAATACAAAATACTGACCTGACTTTCTAGTATCTAATATAAAATCTTTCACATTTTCGAAACATGCAATCAAAGTATATCAAATGAGGTTACAGCCGGTCATAGAGAAATACCAGAAGAGTCAAGAGACAATAATTTAAACATGGTTTGGATGTTATAGGGAATGATTTTTCTATCACAGATGCCACAAAATCATTGTTTGTAGGAATTCGGTTGTAAGCCCTGTAAGTAGGTATAACAATTTGCCTACACATAAGGTATGAAAAGACAACAAAAAATCAACTTGGATTGCTCTGGACTGAATCTCAATATAATGCTTTTATTGCTTACATAAATATCATCCTTGTGTGAGGTAGAGCAACGGAACAAATCTCGTAGGTAATAAACTTGCAGAATCCTATCAGTAGCACCACTACTAAACACGCTATTCATTGACATTAACCTGTTGTTGAGGCAATTTGAACTCCAAGCGTCTCTGTGTTGCCAAAAGATGGCCTGCGCTGGTTTAGTGGTAAACAAATTTATGACGAGAGGAACCTATTTATTATATTGCATCATGAAGATGACCTAAAATTGTTTGATGCAATCAGAGAGAAAAAAGAATAAACACCAATGAATGAGTATGTAACGTTGAAAGACAATTTTGAAGATTTTCTGTTCATACAAAAGCCTTCATTACTTGTCTCAGACCAATAAAACAAAAACTGTTTGTATGTTCGTGTTTTATACGTGCCTTATTGTTCATCATGAAGTTTCCTGAAAATTTGTATGACTTTTTTACTGACGCTATGTCGAGCTCACTATAATGTGCGAGCGATGCTGTTGTAACATAACAAACTTTTGAAATGTTTTTATCGAATGCCACTCGAAATCCAGAGAAAAGCTATAGAAAAGCCAGAGCTGTCATGCCAGTGATAAATAAAATACACGAATAAATTAAAATAAATTATAATTTTATTTTATACATACCTACCCAACTTTAAAAATAAAATCTGCCTATCGGTTTCTCTTGGTCGAGAATTACAAAAGTTTTATCACAGTTCTTTCAGAATATTATAGAAAGAGCACAATATTTCGAACAGACGTGTTTTCATAGTTAAATTAGTCTCAATCTAGACCTTGTCGTTAGCGAGGCGGGCTCATTCGTATGCGCATTAAAAATTGTTCAATGAAAAATACTATAAAGTATAGGAAGAGATTTTTTAGTATGTTTTGATTGTGTCTGTAACCTTGTTCCCGGAGAACTATTCTGGAAATATCGCGCTCGTTCTAGACATGTCAGCCTTGTGACCGGCTGGTTAGGCCATAGGCTTGGGTAGGCCCATTCATATGCTGTGCGAAATTGATACTACATCTGTTTTGCCACATAAGTACTTTAGACAAGCGCGTCAAAGCACGTGTGTAAAGCGTTCGTTTGATTGAAAAAGTCTAAAATAATCTAAAATGAAATAAAATCTTTAAATATTAATCAATTTAGTTGGCAATATTTTCCTGTATTATTTTAAAATTTATTAAACAATATAAATCCACATTTCATACCAGTAGGTACCTAACTAACAAGAATTACACAATATTATTAAATCCTTAGGCAATCATGTAGGCTAATACCCATAAACAATAATCAACTCAACGGTAGATTAATTAGGGCAACGGCGTATTTAACATATTACCACAGAATTCTTAATAGTACTCATTTTCATGTTATTTTATTGAAAAATTTAGTGCTAATTTTGGTACCTACGGAAGTTACGTATCGTCAGAATCGGTATCGTCACCAGAATGAGCGACTAAACACATTCATTAAAATGGCCGCTCAGTCTATATTTAAATTTTGTCGATCGGAAAATCTGAAGAATTGACGTAATAATTATTTTATTTATAACCATCCAATTCGTCACGGTTTGTCAATATTATTCTCTTTCTTAAAGTGACTACGATGTGCATCGACTTATTACAACACATTTTTCCAATTAAAAATTAGCCTGTCTCAGGCTCTAGACTATCTGTGTACCAAATTTCACTTAAATCGGTTCAGTAGTTTTGGCGTGAAAGCGAGACAGACAGACATACAGAGTTACTTTCGCATTTATAATATTAGTATGGAAGTATGGATACGGCCTAGAGAGTGATATAGGCTACAACATATAGGTACATACATTTGGCTTTAAGTAAATGTATTATTTATTATTATGTATGTATTATTATTATTATTATGTATTATGTATTAACTTATGTTTAAAGTACCTAATGAATCTTTGAGTTTCATGGCTTATAAATCGATTCTTTCACCTGCCTGACTGTCTATATCTACCGCTTCATTTGTATAATTACCTACCTAAGTTTGAATAATTGGATTAAAGTCCTCTATTCTCAGTTATTATTAAGAAATTAAATTTTCGTTATTCCCCAGACATAAAAGAAACAATAACGTGTTAAGACTGTGGTTATGTTGAAAACAAAATTAAAGTTCTGAGTATAATTTCTTGTAAAAATATATTATTAAAAATTCATAAAATCAACGGAGAGATATCAAAAATTTAATTATTATATTGGCTTACCTGTTGTTATTGTCTCGATTATTATATCAACAAACAAAACGTACGCAAGATTTCCATCCACGAGGAAACTCAATTATGTTAGTCTCAGGCATGCCAAGTGCTTATTATTTATATTATTATTAGTTTGCAAATGCGCCAATACGACTTTAAAGGGTTCTTAACAAAACTAACAAGAAGATTTATAACTTTTAGTAACCTATTTCAGAGAATGTTGCGTCATAATGAGTAATTTCAGAAAGGAAAAATATTACTCAATCAGGATTTACATGCTTCACTTCATCTTCTAAAACAATATAGATAACTACAGATTTTTACTCGATATTTTATTTATTTTAGGTTTTAAATTGAATCCGGCCTACGTAAGTTATTACCGAATTTTAAGCTACTCGGTTATTAATGTCATTATGGCTATTCCAATATAATACTTGATTAATTAGTTTAATATTATTTCAGACCATACGGGAAACTATTTTTTTCCAGAGTTTTCTTCGCACTCTCAATTTGACCACGAAGGTCGAGGCCCGACATTTCTCATCCACGATGGCCGCCAATGACAGTATTGTTTTTTACTTTGAGTTTCCGCGAATGGCTCTTATGACTCACGCTTCAGTCATACTCGTAGTTCCACGGACCGCCCGTAAAACTTATTATTACAGATGTCTCGATCATTTACGAGACATATTTCAGAATTTAAACTCAGGAATGCGAAATGAAATTAAAAAAATCGTCTAGAGTTAACACGCGAAGTACGAGCGTTTGAATTTTCTTTTGCTGGGTTTTTTATTCGCTTGCCAAAAAAGCTCAAGTTATACTGAAACTCATGAGCCACCGCAAACTGACGCACTCATGATCTCAACCACAAAGCATCCGCGGTGGCAACCTTCATAAGAAACAAAACAATGAATGTCCGAAAATAGGCAATATTCTTACTAATAAAGCCAAAAAATATTAATTGGACAGACAACTGAATCATTATATTGATTGGTTTTGAACTGAATCATTGTAATGATTCTGTTTCGTTACAATCACAGTGTTTATACTCGTATGTCAAAATAGAGCTTTATAAAAAACTATTGAGTGAATGTAAAATAAACTTAGGGCACAAGACACACGTGTGAATAAGCATTGAGATTGATATAAAATGAAGACCTTGATACTGTGAAATCGCATTTGCTTGGCATAAAATGTAGTTTTCGCAGTTTATTTTAATTTTTATAGACACATTTATGGCTCTAAGTATTTTAACACTCAGTTAATTGCGCCTCGCGAACATATATACTCAACTAGTGGACGCCCGCAGCTTCGCTCGCGTAGAATTAGACCCATTACCGACGTCTGCCCGCGTCCGGGTTGCCCACTTGCACCCCCCTTTTACCCCCTTAAGAGATGATTTTCGAAACTCAATAAAAAAACCTTCATAGGTACTGAATTTCATTCGAATAACATCAAAAACGGCAAAGTTTCATACTAAATTTGCACCCCCGTTTTACCCCCTTAGGGGGTGAATTTTTAAAAATCCTTTCTTAGTGCTCCCCTACGTTATAAAAGGAACCCCTGTGCAAAATTTCAAGTTTCTAGCCCTTACAGTTTAGGCCCTGCGTTGATATGTCAGTCAGTCAGTCAGTCAGTCAGTCAGTCAGTCAGTCAGTCAGCCAGTCAGTCAGTCAGTCAGTCAGTCAGTCACCTTCTCCTTTTATATATATAGATATTAATAGTACGACTGACTACATTGAGACTTCTAAAATATTGTAGGTGTCATCTAAAAGTCACGCATCTTAATCAGCTCGCGTTACGCCTTGTGTGGTGTGACGGGTTAGTGTGGACCTATAAAGGCGGCAAATGTTTGTAATATAAATATGTAGTTGACAAATTTAATTAAATTAGCTGTAATATGAAAGATGCGGATATGTAATAGATATTATTGCTGCATGATTTTGTTAGCATAACCCAAAATCAAGAATATTGATTTATATTTCAATTGTTCACCTAAGAGGTGAACTCACAGGTTCCTCTCTACGCTGATGATTGTGATACTGATCCATTGGGTTTGTTTTAACATTTTATGAGTGTACGTTATAACGAAAAATTCATTTATTTAAGGTACTGGTACTGGTGGGTTTACCTACCTAAATTATAAAACCGAATAGGATGTAATTCAGTCATTCTCGTTAAACGGCAAATACTTTTAGTACTGAAAATATTCGACTAAAGCGAACAAAAAATATGCTTATAAAATATAAGTTCTTGTTACCTCGAGGTAACAAGTCACTTATTGTAATATGTTTCCTTCTTTGGTTTCCTTTGCCCTTTGAGACATTCGTGAGCTAAAATTGAAATCAAAGTTTGGTATGAAAAAAAAAATCGCACTTGTATATACTCGTACTTGTAACGCCTGTGCTTAACGACAAAATACTTATTTGTAACAGCATATTGATACTTAATTTTATATGCGGTTATTATATACAGCGGTTAGGTTATATAATATAACAAAGGCGCATGTTGGAATGTAATTATATCTGTTAATGTAGACAAGAATAACATCTTTATATAAGCAATGATTAGTATTTCGATCAACAATATCAATATGTATTATGTATTCTGTGGTACTACCTAACCTACCTATTTAGTATATATTCTATGTTGCTATGATCGAGATAAAACCGATATTGCAGCCGAGAGCGAGAAAACGTGATCGGCCCGTAACACACCACATTGCTTGTGTAACCGTACACTACTCCAGTACACATTATTTCTAGATTATTGTATAATGAACTTAGGTCAATAGCTATAGGTACATAACTACAGGTAGACAGGTATATAACTACATGCATAGTTACTGGCGTCCATAGCCCAATGGCTCGCGTCGATTCAATGTGATCGAGTTAAACAACGACGGGCGCGGTCGGTTTGTGGATGGGTGACCGCTAGTGGCAAAATTTCATGGACGCTACCGTGTTTCGGAGGGCACGTAAAGTCGTCGGTCTCGGTTGTTTTCAATTGTTGAAACAGCCGTTAAGCCTTGTCGAAGACCTTCGGGTCGCTTAAGAACATTCGACACTGGGTTGGCCACTAACCCCTCCACCAATCCGCATTAGATAGTTACTGTTCAGCTATTCGATATAAAACTATAAATGTAGTAGGTACACTGACACAATAACGAACAGCAGTTGTAATATAATGACATAGATGTGTTCAATTTCATTCATAATGATCAGATGGAAATCTATGTACCTAATACAGTTTGCGATGGGTCTGGGCCTTTATTAAGCCAAACTCAGATCAGCATCAAGATCAGGTTAAGTTCATCAATCCCTTACTCAATTTATTTCTTGAGTTTGGTTTATCAATACAGATTACTTTCTTGTAATGATAAATGAGTTCGTTATAAAAATAAGCTGAATTGAAACAAAATGTGTTACACAGTCTGAAAGTCGGAAGCAATTAATCACAGAAAAATTAATTGATCTGGAATCGCACAAGATAGAAAGATTAGGTCATTTAGAACATAAACAAATCTTAAATCAATTTTAATGGACGAAGCAGATGCAAAGATGCTCAGCGGTTTCTAGTTTTGAGGCCGTGCACTTGGCTAACCATTTCGGCTACAGCAAGGACGTCGCAAACAGATATCGAGTAGTCCAGTCGACAGTAAACTAATCGTAATAATGTACGACATCTCTAGGCCAGGCCCGTTGCCTGCAGAAAAAAAATTACCTTGATTAATTTCAATCGCTTAGAATATAAAATAGTGTACCCGTCTTACGTCTTCATTTGCTTAATAAACATCGTAAATTTAGATAGACTGACTTTGAAGTCTTATGACGACCGTTTAGTATTATAATCATCATGTGAAAACGAAGGATTCCTCTTTTATAAAATCATGGAAATATGTTTTTGTTTTTAGTGGTTGGTTTACGGCAGATATAAATGTATTACTTATTGTATCCACAATTATCCGCACTACAGCAGGTTGGTGGCTTAGCTAGACCTCACTCTGCTCTGGCTGCACGGCAGGGTGCCTGTGTAGCTTACTTATTCACTGTAACCAATAATACCAAACACATTGTCTACCAAAAGTTAAAATCAATTAATGGAAATAAACGAATCACTTAATTTGTTTGGTTCAATGTCTTGGTTCAATTCAAATTTACAGGTGTTGGGTCAACGTCTCCTCCTTTATTTAGTAAACATGCTATAAATAGAAGCGCGATCACCTGCCTCGTTCATTAAGGGTCCGAACAATTGTTATTACCACTGGATCTAATACCAATATGCCAAACGTATTGATGTGTTATCATGGAAATAGCTACTCACAAAGACTCATGTAAGGATTCCTTAAGTTTATCTCAAGAGTTTATGTTTTAGTCCTGTAATTAATGGGTTACTTGTGCTCGTGAGTACTTTCCGGTAGTTCAACAAGGAATTTGGTCGGTTAAGTAAACATCCAGGCACTTCCCAAATAGGAAATTTACCATTTTGAAATGAATTTTAATTTATGAATTAATTTCATTAAATAGAGATTGCAAATCGTATTTATAATTAATGTAAATTCTACTTAAATATTTGTGTTGTGTTTCTTTACTTTTACCTACGAATACCATTAAAATGAGAAAATCTAACTGATACATTAAAAAAGTTTATATAATTTTTGGGAAGGTTGGGTTGGTTTGGCCTGTTGGCAAATAGGACATCGGAAATCAAGAATCCACTCACCGATCGAGTGTGTTTTCTATCGAACTATCGAAGCTCATTTTATCGAAACATCGAAGTTTATTAATTTTGGGTCGAGTTTCTTAAACAAGACATCCAAAATAAGTTTTCCCGGCGCCACGTTTGCCATTTAAATGCTATAAATATAATTAAATTACTCATTTTTCAGAGCGCTCCACAAATTAGTCTGCGTCGCTCAGTATTAAAGAGTTTTTTTATTGAAGTTGAAGTAATATTAAGAGGGCATGCGGTTTCCGTACATTTTATTAATATTATCTCGTATTTGCTTTTTTTGAATATTAAACTTTTGCTTAATATTAAACAGTTACGCGTTCACTTAGTTTATCATTCTCTATAATTTCTAATAAACGCTTCACTTCAACGGTAACACAAGGTAAAATTAATTGGAAATATAGAGTAATTTACGTAATTTAATAGCATTAAACATACTTATTATTACAATATTTTATGATAATATTTGACAAATAACAAAAACAAGGCTTCGGTAAAAGAAAAACCCCCCAATAGAATATGTGTTGAGGAGGTGTGGTAGAGAGTGTAGATAAGTAAAGTATCCACTAAAGCTAGACGACAATCCCAATGCGACAGAACTTTACCTTACTTCCTTGTCTCCAACTCCTGTCTCACTGGCTGTGGCAGCGTGACATCAAAAATAACTCCGCTGTACGCAGATGCGTCCCCTTCACTATAAAGTCCTCGAGCAAACAAACAAAATGGTTGGAAAATTTCAAGCTAGCATAATTACTTCGGATATAAACGATGCTGATAACGAATAATTCGTTCTATTTATAGAGTGACAGATCAATCATCGAAGCTTCCGCCTGCGATATCGTCCCGGATTTAGAACTTTCGGCCTTATTCTAAATTTACGAAGCAGATGCAATTAAACTTACGTTGTTATAAATATTATGGAAGATAGGAGGTGGATAAGTAAGTATATCATAGGCGTCATTTTCGCACCTATCTGTAAATTTTTTACAGCATTTCGAGAATGGTTTAGATTCACAATTTGGTCCACTGGAAAATGTTTTTTTAAACAAGATTTTAGTATTTTTAAAAGCTTTTATTTAACTTCACTCGTATGTATGTATGTCCTGGAATCTTGCAATCAATATTTTATGAACAATATCCCAATATTTTAACCGTCGTTCGTTCATTGACGTGAAGTCATTCACATGAAGTGTCGCGTCACTTTGACATTTCATATGGCAGAACAAGGTTTGCGGGGTCAGCTAGTATATATACCAGAATATACCTATATAACTGTTTCCCAAAAAAAAAAATCCCTAAACATGACTTACAAAAACTAGATAAGATACTAGATATAATTGATAGTATTGAATAAATGTCTTTGCTTAGATACAAGAAACTAACTTCGATCAATACATTGTACTTATTCATGACACTTGTGTAGAAAATCAACGTTTAATCTACCAAAAGGAAGTGGTTATATTACTTGAAAAGCAGCCATTTGATTGCTCTTCAGCTATGAGTACTCAGATGCTTTGTTTTTAGAATCCGTATTCATTATTCTTGTCTCGAAGGGTAAACGCTCTTCGTACTCATTACTTGTTTTCGTCCAGAATAATGGAGCAGCCGCCGTGTATTTGCATTAAGACTCTAGGTCGAAGGTGAAAGTACTAAACCGGCTTAAAAGTTTTTTGTCACGCTTTTCCCGAGTTCAAATAAATTATATTAATTCAATTTCAGACATAACTTAAGCCAGGATTAAATCTTTCCGAGAATATTGGTAAAAATCGGATACTGAGAAAACAAAGGATTTATTACTATTATCGCTGCGACCCATACGTTCCACTGCTGGGCACGGGTCTCCCCCACAGACACTTCTGCGGGAGGTCTAGAGCATACTCCACCACGCTGCTTCAATGCGGATTGGTGGAGGGGTTAGTGGCCAACCCAGTGTCGAATGTTCTCAAGCCACCCGAAGGTCTACGACAAGGCTTAACGACTGTTTCCAGCATTGAAAACAACCGGGACCGACGGTTTTACGTGCCCTCCGAAGCACGGTAGCGTCCATGAAATGTTTTGCCACTAGCGGTCACCCATCCACAAACCGACCGCGCCCGTCGTTGCTTAACTCTTTCGATCACATTGAATCGACGTGAGCCATTGGGCTATGGACGCTACTATTACTATTATAGTAACCATTAACGTTAAACATGCGAGTAAATAGCTTGTAATAATATAAATAATATAATAGTATTGGTTTAGATATTTAACGATTATGTAGTAGACTGTAGACTTTATACTGCTAATTGCTGGTTGGTTGGTCGTTGTATCCTTAATCATAGTAGGAACCATCGTAGAGATAATCTTAGTGAAAGAAAGTATTCAGTACGCCTGCGCCGATGCCAATTTAAGCGTGTACATAGTATGAAGGTAGAAGAAGTGACAATGAGGCATTCTCGATTTTTTCTATCGTCACTTTTTGAACGAACCGCCCAAGAGAGCGAGAGTGGTGCTATTAATTGTCATATTTTGTGCTCCATTTTACTGAATTGCTATTCTAGCTAAAACTCCTTAGCCTTTCTTGGCGTAACCGAAAAATATCAAAAGTTCTCAATGGACCACAATGAGGTACAGAACATAATAAAAGTTTTGTGAATAATTCATATTAGCTATTATAGGAGCATGGAGTTGTATAATGTTTAAACGTATAAAATAGTTACCTTAACATTCCTCCTGTGTCAACGATTCCCCGAAGATTTCCACTTTTACCACCTCTCCATCTAAAGAAAAGGGTGGAGACCCATAACCTTTTTTAACTTCCTGACAAATTTCAGTTTAGAATAACCCGGTGGATAACAAAAGTCCTCCATTGGAAACCACGACTCGGATAAAAGAGCACAGGTGGTTATACAAGTTGTACGTACTACGCGAAGCGAAGACTCTTTATACTGTACCATAGTATAAAGAGTCTTCGCTTCGCGTAGTACGTTCGAGTATATCCAACAGTGGATCTCAAAAGACTAGATAACGGAAAGTACAGTAATTTCTCGTTGGTATACTATTTTACCATTGAAAGATAAGCACAAAATGCAATTTGACTGGAGTTCAAAGGTCGGGAAATAGGATTCGTGAGGTCACGAACTCCGCGCGCAGGATGTGGATTATCACTTGTGGATTCAAACGGAAAACAGGGCGACAGTGACAAACAGGTTATGGGTAAGCGAGTAAACTTACTTGTAAGGATTTGACCTGTAATTGTGACAGCGGCGTAGAATCTGGAACCTATTTTCTTCCGTGTTCGAGGTAGGGCACCGCACCGATTTTTGGCGCAGCCTTTTCCGGGTTTTTTTCTGAACAACCTCTTTGGTTTGGTTTGAAATAACTTCCTTTTTAGCCTTTTTCAGGCATCTACATTCAGATTTTCAAATGTATTAATAAAGTTTCTCTAAATCGACACAAATTATAACTAAACAAAAGCTAATGTAATTTGCTGATAGGTATGTAGCAGTGTTGTAAATCTTTTAAGGGATATAATTTTATATAATAGATAATATTATTCTTATAAAATTATTTGTTACCTGCAGTACTAAATATTATCGTAATTACCTATAATACGTAATAAGATTATGTGTTACCCACGTATTATCTAAGAAATGGCTTTAAATATTTTATCGAAGCAAAAATAACATCCATTTAAAAGTGTATTTTTATGTAGGTGGGCACACAAAATATATTCTAAAGTATTCTTATTTAAGCTCTTTTTATACTTTGTCTTTATGTTTTTATACTTCTTTTTATATAATCGCATTGCACCTTATTATTTGAACCCGAATTCTAAATAATCCTTAAAAATATATAAATTAATATTTCTATGAAACTACATAGTTTTAATATATTTACTCAGTTGGAAAAAGTTGGATATTGAATTTATATAAACTGATGAAGAGAAAAACTCGAAATGACAAGACAATGTTTACGTCAAAAATGTCGTTCAAATGTCATTCAACGTAAAATTGCCTGAGAAATTGTAAGTTTATGCATTAGCTTTGCTGACATTATTCGATGCTAAACTGAAGATGCACTCAAAGAGAATATCTACTTTTAAGGAATGCAACGGCAAATACAATCATCTCCGATAGATGCTGCTTTGCAAGACCCAAAAAATGAAGAGCAGTTTTTCACAGCTAGCGTTCAGTTTTTACAAAAGCGCCTGCAAGAGAAGAAAAACGATTCATCTTCCGTTAAACAGGCGCGCCAGGTTTCACATAGTTGTTGTAATCTGAGCAAAAGGCCAGGCGCTGTTTGCCAGTCAAATGAAGATAATGCGTACTCGAATATTAATTCGATCTCAGTAAACAATAGGCCGCCTTCATTATCCATGCACCAAATCCTCCCATTTCCGAAGTCAAATAAGGAGAGCCTTTTCTCGAGGCTCATGAACTCGTTCCAGAAAAGTAAGAAAAGCTTAGAGATGTGCGAGATAGTTAGAGCGAAGGGTAAGATCTGCCCGGAAAGTAGCAGTGTCAAATTCCCGCGATGTGAACGACACGGCAACGGTACTTCGTGCGACTTAATTGCTATATCAGAAGAACATTCTAATGAGAGTGTTAAGGCGCATACTTCGAGTTGTGAAAAAAGGTCTGCTCGCATAATTAGATCGCGACATACAATCAATAAACATGTAAATAGATAAAAATGACAATGCTTTCATTCCAATGAGATACCTTAAAATTCACGTAATGTTTGAATTTACCGCCGTTCCTTTTTATAAAGTCCATATACCACTCCACAAGTCCAGCAAAAATTCAGTTCATACCTAATATGCCTAATAGTAAAATGTGCATAGTCGTACTTACTTATTCAAATGTCTATTTGTGTTGATAAATATCACTATCGAAACAATCGCATGGCCATTGCCCTGAGCTTGTAGGTCAGAGACGAAAATCCATCCAGATTGTAGTAAAACTAATCTTTGTCATGTCATGTTAACGACGGCATTAAAACGTATGTTTCAGAAGTCGTTAACTAAACAATGTAAGTCGGTATTATTATACTAAACTGTTAAGATATTTATGTTGCGATGCAAAAGAAGTCTAGGAAATACTTGCCTTTTTAAACGTGCGAGGGGTCACTACGGGGGGAATATGTAGGTCCTGTAAAAACTTAAACCCCACGGTGTCCCTCTCTCCGTTCGTAAGTAGGGATCACAACACCCCCATCTCCTCCGCCCAGTCCTCATGAGGTTTCAAGAGTGTCAGAAAGCCTTCCTTTGATATCCTACATAGGAAATACAGGCATGATGATGAGTCATTTTTTTTTTTTCATATTGTTGCCATCCTTTAGCAAGTATGTAGGTAATACATACAAGTAAATGGGAATATATTTTCTCACTACAAGCTATGTCTTCCTTGCCCATAAAATTTAGTAAAGTCTACTCATGGACTTCTTTCCCAGTAAAGAGTGCACACATTATATTTAGAGTGAGCACATCGCCAAGGCAAGCTTCATAACTGGGTGGATAATTAGAAGTTAATTTGTTTCAAATTAACCCAACCTTTGTCTGAATTGTTTCATACACCTAAAGGTGAATGACCCGAGGTTAAAGGCCTATTTAACAGTATTCTGTTCACCTAACTTGCTGATAAGGGATAAAAAAAATAGTGGCGAACCTTTTTGTACGCCTTCTCGAACTTATATATTTTTTTTTGTAAAAAAAATATGTTTCTCGGTTTGTTTGTATTCTATACGAAACTAAACTATGAATCCTTAATAAGTTTCTATCTCACTCGTATAATGGTTTCTTAGGGAAGATGTAAAAATATTTACATATTTACATTTCATACTTCCTACCTTCGATCAATAATGTAGGTACCTTCCTACCTACATAGTCATTATTCGTTTTTGACATTAGTCACCTAAAGGCTTGTAAAAAATGCCAGGGTATATCTTAAATCTTAATAACTGAAACTAATCCATAAATAAATATAATCTAGTTCTCACTATTTCGGAAAAAATATTTCATTCAGAAATTAATAAACTATTCTTGAATCTAGCAATCTATAATTTAATAAGGAATACATAATTATAATTTAAGTTCCAATAAAATCAAACAGCTAGGTACAATACAAATATTACAACAATATTCAAAATGAGACGTTATTTTGGGGAATATTTTAAAGGTCTCTAAGCTCTAAGTGGCAAAGTGTTTTAGTAAGTAGACCGGTAAGGGGACGGAATAAGGTCAATTATATCGACGGATTTAAAGAGAACAATGAACTTTGTGAGTATATTTGATTGTATTATTTATAAACATTTATACCTAAATGTGTGTACTAAAGGAGGATGGCCATTTTGGTACCCATGTCCAATCAAGATGAATCACACACCATTGGATAGCTCTTCTCAAGTGTATAAAAAATACTATGACGGCATGTCCGAAATAGCTGTCCGTTTTGAAATATACGCTTCAGAAGATACTGGATTTTTAGCTCGAAATAGAATAACTCACCTATAAAAGTTTACTTTTACCGATTTTTATTCCTTTTTTTTTTAAATCCTATTTCAAAATGTCAATCAAACCAATCAAAGCTACATTTGATCAGTAGTTTTACAGTTAGGTCTGATACAAAGTATAAAAAAAATATGCAAATAAGTATCAATATGATATTGAATATTGATACGTAATATACAAACCATGCTGGCCAAGTGCGAATTGGCAGACTTCACATGCCTTAGAGAACGATATGAAGACCCCTCAGGCATGCAGGTTACCTCACGATGTGTCCTTAGTTAGAGTTAGATAGCCACTGGGCTGTTACCGCTTATTATGTAACCTCATAATAAAAAATAAACATGAATACTATGGCGAAATGGAGAAGAAATTGACCTGATAGAAATACTTTATAAGGAAACATTAGTAATTTTCAAGGAGTGATTACTCCGATCGGACAGCAAACTGGGACTGGCGCCTTGGTTATTATTATTCTACACTAAAAGACCTTTCCAACGATGTATCATACATTTCGATTGGTGCCGGTACCAGGTTCCATACATTTTTGTCCATCGTCCTTTAAGTTTAAAGGCATATAAATCTATCACAGATTTTTTGACGATTTTTCACTATATCTTATCATACCTTAAATTAAATTACTTAATTTTACTTTCCTCATACATGAAACGTTAAATTCATTTTTTTTAATCTCTACTATTTACATAATATGTGAAACATGTTGATCACTCTGTGTTCCTATACCAACTTTTTACAATTAAATTCTCTTCCCGGTCTAATTCTTTTCCCGGTCGATCTACCATAGATGGCAATGCCTTGAGATATAGCCTATGATATTTCAAGCCCTTCTTGTTTCAGTTGTCTCACTACTTCAGGAGACAGTTCCCCTTCTCTAAACTTATAACCATAAGACACCATTTCCTTAGCTACCGTGACATTCTTCTTTAAGGTGTCGAGCCAGTTGGTGTAGGAGTAATCTGGCCATATCCCACCGTACCGTTCGGGCAAGCACTCTGGATGAATGTGCTTGTGGAGGCTTTCGAGGTCATAGCCATGGAAGTAGATCCTCGAGCGCATCGCTGAGGTGAGCAGGGGCTTGAATATGTTATACATTTTGTCGAACATCCAGGAGTGGTTGATGACGTGGATAGCGTGCGTGATCGCCGGGAAGCTGGACTGAAAACAAAATTGATGTTTCGCATTAGGTTCTACAGTAAAACTAGTAAAAGTCTGGATGGACGAGGTTAAAAATAACTCATAGGTAACAACTAATATAAAGAAATAGTCTAGCAAGTTTCAACCCATTAGTGGGCTTCTGCAGGACACATACTCTTCTCACAACTGAGGTGTGGAGCGTACTCCACTACTCTGGTATAATACGAATTGGTGGAGGGGTCAGTTGCCAAACTAATTTCCAGAACTTTTTAGGTCGCCGAAGGCTTTAGAGACATGGCTAAGGTAAGCTATTTGAGTGAAAATAAAATATGTATATCACTGTACGAAATGCTCCCGTAATAGATTTCACTGCCCATTAAGCGGTGACAGCACAGTGGCTATCGAAGCCGAATATATACCTATGTCGCCTCTCACTCGAGCGGTCCGTGCTCAAACCCAAGCGGAACGCACTAATGACTTTTCTATGTTATGTGTATTTGAGAAATTAAATACCTACACGTGCTGTAACGGTAAGGACACTCATCAAACCTGCATGCCTGAGAGTTCATCATAATGTTCTCGAAAGCATGTGCCAATCCGCATTTGGCCAGCGTGGTGGCTAAGCCCTAATCCCTCCCATTCAG
This sequence comes from Carterocephalus palaemon, assembly GCA_944567765.1. Lineage (NCBI taxonomy): Eukaryota > Metazoa > Arthropoda > Insecta > Lepidoptera > Hesperiidae > Carterocephalus > Carterocephalus palaemon. The sequence goes on along the minus strand of OX155639.1, from coordinate 4,405,844 downwards.
AGAGGAGACCCGTGCCCAACAGTGGGACAAAGTGATATGACCATTACTAACATGTAGGATCCGATTTTCATTTTATTTTTATCCTAGAACAGATCCGAAACAATTTAATGCAGTTTAAACACAATTCGTGTGATAATAATGAATCATGTGCCACGTGTTTAAGTTGAGGCATTTATTTGATATTGATGATAGTACCTAAGTACATTTACTTGGAGCTAAATTTAAGATATTTTCTTTCTGTCCCTTTTGAAGAGGTCTCAGACCTTTAATAAGATTTAGGCCGATTTCAATAAGTACATACTCACACTGGGTTCAAAAGTCAATGATCAAATTTATCTATTTGGGTGGATTTCCCAACAGCAAAATTTACGCGGCCTAGATCGGTACTATAAAATTCTCATATTATTTAGAATTAAAGTTAATTCGGAATAAAAAATGATTAATCCCCGAATTTATCATTTCCGTTGCTGTCCGCGCTACACTTTTCAGTATGTTTTACTTCGTATAACAAAATCTATTTGTTAATTAGATTTATGACTGCTTTTGTCTAACTTGTAAATAGTGATAGTATTGCGACAACGTTTTTGAAAATAAAATCCCCACAGTTTAGTTACTGGTAAGTAGAAATGTATTCAGAAAATTCATTCATTTTGGTGGCTAAAAGTTTATCATGAATATTTTTGCATAGGAGAACTCTAGCTCCTCCCTCATGCGCTTAAAATATGCACAGCAATGTCGTCTAAGATGAGCAATCTTGGAAGGACGTGTGCCAAATTTAAATTTAGGTACTTAGGACAGCAGCAGGTTCGGCAAGGCGATTAGCCATGTATTCCTCGGGAGTAAACAGTAATTAATACGTAATGGATAAGTAAGAACCTATCCAGCGAAATAAAAGATCATATCGGTGACTAAGTAGTTATTTTATTTCGGTGAACGACTTTTTCATTTCTGTGGCATCATAATTTCAAGCACGTATATCTCACAAGTTCGTTAAAATATTTTGATGGCATTAACTATGATAATTTTGAACTACAATAAACCACAGTTAAAATTTTGATAAACTTAATAGTAAAAAATAATAGGAAAAAAGTACTTTGTTGAAATTCACTCTTTAAGTAACTTCGTCAGTTATTGACGTGATAACGTCTTATAAATCGATCAACGCCTACACATACGAAAAAAGTGTGACGTCCCCGTAACACCAAGTGCCATGCGTATTTATATTATTCATTCAATTTTAGTCTGTAACCCATAGCAATAGAGCTAGTTTACTAGGGCGAAATGAGATATTAATGTATTTTACACAGTACAGTTGATAGCGTAATTCAATATAAAATGTACTCTGTGGCGTAATTCAGAAAAAGGGCACAGCGCCATGTAGTTTATGTTTTGTGAATCAATGCTACAATTTCTAATAATATTTCTTAGCTTCGCTCGCGTGGATTAAGACATAACAATAGTTTCGTTTACACCTAGTAATACCTATAGCCTTTGCAGACAACCATTAATTTTTTGCTTTTCTTTTCTCATCTTGGCATCTATTAGAGGTACCCATCTGAATTTTTTTTGAAAGATGCCAAGTATGAGGAGTATACATTTTTCGGATGAAGTCCTAAAGTCGGATTAAAAGTCTCAAGAACTTAATTTTGCAACTTTCAGTCAGTTATAATTCTCATGGGATACCTTCTAATATACTTTCCTAAGCCCTTTTGACTTGTTGAAGGTTTCAGATGACACGGGAGGCAGCGGACGAGCGCTGAGTGCTCGTTTGCCTTCATAATTATATTGATAAAAAATAAAACTTATAGAATGAATGAACCGTTTTATATAAAAAAGTACTCACGACCAGTAGCTTGACAATCTTCGCAGCCACGGACGGCGTGATCTGCCAGGCGTGCTGCGTGCCGATGTCCGCCAGGTCGAACACGGCAACTCCGCCCAGGATCTGCGTGCGCTGCTCCATCAACCCCAGCTCGAGAGCAAACACTGTAGCCTTGAACAGGTCGTCCACTGGAATCGCTTTTGGATCCCAGCACCCTGGAATAGTAAGGTATAATTTATAGGTAACGTATTTTAAAGTTCCCATGAATTTTGTGATGATATTTCTTTTTTTATTTAGTGTACCTAAATATAACCGTACTAACTAGATAACGTTAACCCTGGCCACGCCCAAATTACTACTACGTAAGTTAGTACTTAGTCACTTAAGTCGACAATTTGGTTAAGCTAAGCTTACCTAACATGTTTTAGTCTTACGTGTTACATTCAATTTGTGAGCATAATTAAAAATAGTCCGTACTAAGGATGTAAATAAATAATTAATATTATTTTAACAATTTTTATAATCTTTGGACAAGGTTATCGTAGAGCTTTTATTTCAAATCTTTTATATTATATGCTACTTGTTTAAATCGCTCCGAACCTATCACTTCCATGACACTTGACAGCGGCCTTTGAAGAGACTCCTAACTGCTATAACTGTCTCAATTGAAAACCGCACAAGTAGGCGTAAAATAATACAAACGGTATGGTGTATTATGTACGGCGGAGTATGGTGTTTAATTATTTTGTACTTCAGAAACAATATTATTAACATTATCAATATGATATTTAACTAGTTTGTGTTTTGTCTCGAGCTTTCTAATCAAGTCTCAACACAACACGCAGTTTTATTTGTTTCAATTTTATTTCTGTATCCTTATAATCGTCTATCTTTCATGCAGTTAGAAAAAAAGTAAATTCCAGTAGTATGTACCTCTTATGAATATAAACAAAAATGAACCATTATTGATTACCAATTCTGTACAACAACATTCTCCTTCCGTCCTGGTCACGATACGGTGGAACTGCGATTATATTGGCGTCGCCAATGTTTCTCAAGTCCAATGGAAATACATCTTCAAATAGCTGTGATTGCTCCTGTTTAAACCGGTAATAATTCACCATCTGAAATAAGATTTGAACTGTACTGAAGAAAAATTTAAAGAAGCAACTTGGTTAGGGACACTTAGCTTTTTTTCAAAATTAATATGATTATGAATAAGTAGTTGCGACTTTACTCCCCTTCATTTATTCATTAGTCATATCATAACATAATTGGTTCCATATAGAGTTCGCCCGGGGCAGTACCACCGCCCGCCACGGTACCTAGTACCATTTCTGCCGTGTAATAATTGTTTTTAAAGCAATTGTGGTCCGGTTGGAAAGGTGTGGATTCCGGTTACACTTCTTTAGAGGCGACCATCTTGGTCCTCAAGGGTAGCGGCACATCTGTGACTGACATAGAACGAGACTCCTACTAACAAGTACTAACTGGACTATTACTAACTCCAACTAACAGGACTAACTATCACTAACAGTCCCTAGTCCTCATACCTACTAACGAACTGACCAACTAATGTTCTAATTAACTCTCTCAACTAATTGGACTAACCATCCCAGTCCCTAATTGAGTCTTGTTCAAGGTCAGTCACAGTTGTCATGGGCGGCAGCGGATGGGTGGTGCTGCAAGCTGGTTTGCTATCTTTTATCCATAAAAAAAAAAAAAATATTAATCTCATATTAATTGTGGAAAAACCATTAGACAGTGACAGTGTTCACTATACATAAAGTACGCAGTTACGAGCATTTTAATATACCTACTTAGATAAACTACTTGTTCGCGGCCTAAAGACACGTTTGAGTCACGATTTTTATGATTTTTATATTTACTTCGAATCGTGAGTCATCTACGCAGATTAATGAATGCAAGGCAAGGCAAGTAATGGTAGGCTACATTAAAATTTCAACAAATTTGTTATTATTATAACGAGAGGCATCAGTATTTGATCTAGTGCGTATGTAATTTTGCATGTTTTACAGTTGTTTTAAAAATCTTCATAGTCCACACCTTTCCAGCCTGTTAGCTCAGATTCTTATATTGGAAAGAGTCCATATTAAACAAATCTCCTATACACCTTTTTCCAAAATGTTATCGTCATTTTTGCATATGAAAACTTATCTATAAACTTCACAAAACAACTTTATGCCTCGTATATACAAAGGAAACTGAGGGAAAAGTAGTCTTGTGTATGAAAAATTTAAAAAATGTACTCACCAGCCTGTGAGCTCTTTGGGGAACGAAGCTTCTAGCGCGCAAAAATTTGACTAGGAAGTCATTATCCATGCGGTGCGGCGTGCACTCGCCACGCTCTGAAACAAAAAATTATAGCGTATATAACATGCGAAATTGAATGTACTACACATAACCGCGTTTTGCTTATAACACGAAAACGATTAAAGATTAACTAAATTATAGAGATAACCAAGTTCAGTATAAAATATTCCATAGTTTGACAAACATGTTGATATATGGAATTGTAGGAATTGCGTTAGCACATGGAAGTAATAGATATAGATCCGCCTTGCGGATAGCTTTTTGATGCATCAGCATTAGCACTACCATTGGTAGCCTTCAGTCAGAGTGCTTCTAATTAAAGGGCCCTGTTTCTCTATAATGTGTCAAAGGTCCAGGTATATAGCCCTATATTAAAAAAATTTATTAGCAGAAGCTACCACTGTAATCATGCTAGTAATCTTTAGCTTCTTACCTAGCTAGCTAGTAACTACATCATATTTTTTTCGGGTTTTTCCGGGATCAAAAGTATTCTTTATTCTAATCTGGGTTATCATCTACTGTGTGCCAAATTTCATCTAAATACGTTCAATAGTTTTCAAACATTCACATTTATAATATTAGTTTGAAAGACTACTACGCAAAAAAGTCGAAGTTATCTAACTTGAATCAATATATAATTACAATAGTGTTCTCAATCATCTCAGGCCACGCCTCACACGAAACATGTTGGTAACCTTGGCCGCAAGCAGACAACGAACTCCACGCGTTGTCTGCGCTTGCATTTTCAAATTGAATGCCAATCTCACATCTCGCGAGCTTGTGATGCGTCCCGTAGAATGATCATGCTGCACAAATTTTAGTAAGTATAATCTGTTGCATGGACATTGGACGTACAGTTTTAGTCCTAGTTGAAAGGGTTATAATGTGTTTTTTTCAAGACCTTTGTTTTTTCAAGGAACAATTTTATTGTCTTTAAAAAATATGGCTTAGCCGTTCTTCTGTTTATAAGTGTATACTATAAGTATCTCTGCCAATCTTTGCATTGAAATGGGTAGATACTATTATTAGCTATATTATCATATTAAATTAGTTGTAAATTACGACAACATGATAATACAGCTAAAAAAATATTTGCTATAATAATGTTGCGTAAGTTAGCATTGTAATAACATTGATAACTTATATCACTCTCCGAGTTACTGGCGCTGATATTTCAAACACCACATGTGAATATTTTTTTGTGTACCTTTTTTTTTCTCGCTGGGAAATGCATTTACGCATCCTGCCTGGTTTTATGAGAACACAGACAGATATTTGGGACTCGCTGAAGACCAGAATACCCACTAAAACCCAGCGGCACCAGATGAAAGGTCACGGGATCGCTTGCGCAAATTCTACGAAAAATTTTAATATTTGCACTAGCCTACGTACAATTCAGTAAATAATTATCGACACCTATTCTAACATTTGAGAAATGGCTTAGAATGAATTCAGTAGCGGTATACCAAACATACAAACTTTCGCTTATTAAATTAGTAGGATAATGAATTTAAATTTTGATTTTAAACAATGAGGACGAACGATTCGCAATATGTTATCAAGATCTGATACTAGTGGTCACTATTCCACGTTTGCGCCACACACCATATATCATATCCTTGAGCTCGTAGATAGCTTGCAGGCGGGTCGAGGGGTCCTCTCCGCAGTGCGTGCGGGAGTACTCTGCCAGCGCCGGCGGCGGCTCGCCCAAGTCCAGCTCGAAACTGAAGTCTGGACTCGGCATTGCGGTCTGCGAACAAACATGATGATAAATCATTAGCATTACGTAAATGATGTAACCTTAGTAATCGCCAAATAAACATAGGTACAACCCGAAGATTGCAACTCTAATAAGTTAAGTCGTCATCATGAATGAAATCCATTATTCTATTAAGTCGTACGCAAGGCAACAAGATTTGTTTATTATTATATTAAGTAATCAATAATTATATAGGGCTTATATAGGGCTTCGGACGTTATCGATCGATGAAACAAACACGTTAGTAACACTCCAAATCGAAAACAAGCTATCTTTAATTCCAGCCTTATGTACTTCTTCAACGCGTCACCACTATTAGTCTTTACTAATAGTGAAGATGAGTGCTAGATGAAGTTTTTCATATTTATTAATTAATCTATCTGATTGTTGACACTATTCAGATCGATAAAATCGTGCTGCCACCTGAACAATTGTAGTATTCTATGCTATGGTAAAGAAAAATCAGGTCATTTTCACAATTGGCACTATTCATTACAATCGTTTGACTCATATTTATATTAAAATAAATAAATTATTTTGTAATGCGAACAAAATATATTTTATAGCTCTTATTTTAAACACTTTATTGAATCGAATTTCATATATTTCCCATGGTTCATGGTTATTGAGGTCACAATCAAGGCTGACCGCGTACCTACTCTATTATTACCGATATAATAGTATTACTTATATTATATTCGTTTTTTTTTTCTCACGATGGACATTGCAATAACTTAATTGTTTGATTTTAGCTATTGTTACACAAGATTAAAGCAATACGTAACAATTTAAAATATTAATTTAAAATTAAAGAAACTCTGTTTGAGTTAATTATTCAATTGCTTTGCTGGGAAAAGCAGCAAAAGCTTTGAATGAAAAAGCATAAATGGAACAAGCTGATATTTTAGTCTAGTAAACCGTAGCTTGGTAACTCGAGATACCATCCGAAAACTATCTTACCTATCCCGTGACACAAACATTAACACCATCTAGGAAAATTATCGTTAACTGGATTAGAGCACGCTAGTGGCGTTTCATCGTTTATTGTTATTCAGTTTATTGAGCGCTTTTGTGCTTCGTTGGGCTCGTGAAGCCTACGGTTCCGGTTGTTGTTTATGATATTCAACTAACCCCTCTGACAATCGCACTGGAGCAGCGTGGGAGACTACAGTTCAGGCCTACTCACTTGTGTGATACCAATGCCATCGGCCCCATATCCCTAACGAGATGTAGGCTGTAGTATAATTTTTATTATTTATTTATTCTTTATCGTTACACCAAAAATAAGCGGGTGTAACAATGGGCGGTCTGCCAGTCAACCCATGGTGATGGTGAGAATAAAGATTAGAAAGAAGTTTTTTTTATTTTTTTTATAATCCACCATCAATGTCATGAAATAACCAAAACCATTAAATTTCAGCACCGAATGTCAAACAAGTTGATAAGCAACCAGAACTCAATGGTGAAAAACAGAGTTAGCACGACTGTTTTCCTTAGAATCACCATTGATTCTAAGTTGCAGCTAAGGACACCATAGGTTTCTGTCGACTGGCGGGTAGACTAAGTTCTGCACCTTACCATAGAATAATAGTACAAGTACCTTACTCGGGTAAAAGGATATTTGATAAAAATACACGCTTGACTATAATAATTAATGTACATACATGTACTGCATACCTAAGTATAAAGTAGTTATTATTATTGTAGGATTATCTATTAATTCAAGCGGTGACAGCCCAGTGGCTATCGAACTCTCCTCTCACTCGAGCGGTCCGGGGTCAAACCCCAGCGGCACGCACCAATGACTTTTCTAAGTTATGTGCGATATAAGAAATTAAATGTCACTTTCTATAACGGTGAAGGACACATCGTGAGGAAACCTGCATGCCTGAGAGTTCTTCATAACGTTCTCGAAGGCATGTGAAGTCTGCCAATCCGCACTTGGCCAGCGTGGTGGACAAAGGCCTAATCCCTCTCATTCTGAGAAGAGACCTGTGCCCAACAGTGGGGCAAAGAAAGGGTTGTAATGATATATTCATTCAATGATCTAATCAGTAATCCTATATATTTTTACAAGCTATAAGTAAATAAATGTTATGTTGATTTGTATTGATCACTTTAGATCTCTTGTCTTTGAGTAGTTTGTAGTTACCTAGATTTTCGTTAAGAGTGTCCAATCACCTCATGGCAACATAAATTGACTTTGACTTGACTTTAACGTACTAAATACGGTCGCACAAGTTAACGAATCTCAAAACACATTTTGCGCAAAATTTTTATTGACTGCAAATAAAAAAAAATTGGTCATAAATAACAATTGTGACAAATGCCAAGGACGATATCGTGAAATATACCAATCAATTTTAAACTATTTTATTTTACATTTTTAGACATTGTAATGTCCAATTTTGTGTCATAAAACAAAAAAATATTGCTAACATTTGCTATTGTGTTTTTTATATTTAGTACCTATGTGCAGATTTCTACGTCCGATCAATTCTTTCAATTCGATCTTATGTAAGTAACTAGATGATTATATTTTAGACATGATTATATTTTATGGATTTTAAATTTAAACACATTTTTTTAAATTATTTTATCAAGAATTGCCCAAAGAGCTTCGCGTCTATTTACTTCAATATGTGCGCGATTCATGGTTTGGATGGTTTTTATTTACAAAATTCATCCATGGATGTTCTGGATTAACCCATAAATGTACCTTCATTAGTGTATAGATATAACTGTAATCATGACACTGAGGCTAATTTAAATGTATTCGATTGCGTTAAATGTAATACTAGTTAATATGTAAGATGTTAAAACGCTTTTACTAAAATTTTCATGAAATGGTGTTCGTGGAGACTCCTTGGAGTAACAAGTATTAATTAGATAATTAAGAGTGTGTACCATTCAATTCTTAGTGAGTCAATTGACTACTGGTCTTCGTGATTCGCATATCTCTATGATTAATCTTTTAGGGTCTGGAAACTAGAAACAGGCGACTGGAAACTAGAGAAAGCGGTGAAATGCATGGCCTCCACCGGTTTGCAAGGAAAAGGTTCCCGATAAATTTATCCGTCACGAATTTATTGAACATCGATTCGATAAATGAGGTTTAGAAATGAAGCGCGAAACAAACATACCTACCTACCACTAAAGAATCTTTTGAAGCTAAAACCGAAAAGATAAATTGCTTACACATAAAATGCTTCAAACAGTTTTTCTTCTCTTTCTTTCAATCTAAATTTTCCACTAAATTCCAGTATTTGGGAAATTGAGGCTAGAAGTCTTCGTACAGTTCAATTTATTGTATTCTCCACTGAAGTTTAGTTCTGTCAATAATAAATAAACAACTTTTTGATTAAGGACCTAATCAAATATTTTGAATGGGACATTATAATTAAAAATTGATGTTTTATTTATAACTTTTGAGTGCTAGTTTCTTTATTTTCAGGGGCTTCGCCCCCTGCATTCCCCTTGACAACCCAGTTTAATTTTGCTATAGAGTGATTTCATACAAAATTTACCCTGATCCTGAACTTTTACTTATTTTAGTTTAGACCTTTCAAATAAAAAAGAATCACCAAAATCTATATTTCTATAAACGAATTCTGTTACAGCGCAATGAAAAACACTTCATTTTAAATTTATTTTGGAAAGACAAATTCTGCTCATTTTTCGTATTTAACAATAATAATAATTACATATTATACTGTTAATTTATTTTAAAAAAAAAGCTTTTTAAAACTTTTATTTTTATTTTCGTGCATTGTCATCGGAACCAAATATGTGTGCTGAGTTTCATCTCCATAGCTTCCGTGGAAGTGGGTGAAATATTGATTGCAAGATTCCAGGACATACATACATATATATACATAAGAGTAAAGTTAAATAAAAGCTTTTAAAAAGTAAACGCTGCAATTAACTCCAAAGTTAAGTTAAAATGATTTTAGAAAAAAAATAAGGCTGAATAAATATCTTAAATTTATGAAGAAGCGACAAGAGTATCTGACCTTCTAATTATGTGATTTTACACCTAAACGGAACATTTGACCTTAAGAGTTCACTTAATTCGTTTATACTTTTAAATTATTATTTAAGTTACGTGAAGTTTTATATTATACATACATTAAAACTATAGAAGTGACCATGACCATACCTCATGAATAAGACGTAAGTAACATTGAGGTCAGAAACCCACAAGAGTGACTAACATGTAGTGTAGTGAGGTAGACTGTGGAGTTAGTCTAACACATGGGACTGACACTTTTAAATAGACATTTCTATTATATTTACAATATCGGTTACCTGAGGCCCCGTTGTTGGATGTATAACCGACAAGTAAATTAGACACATAATGGGCCCCGGATTTAATCCCTGCCGAGGCAAGTACACCTACTGGTTAATTTACTACTACTACTACTACCTATATACCGCTGGTTTTTAGCCGGTAAGAGTCCGGCATAACCCAACAGCGCCCCCCCGCGCCTGTCGGGTATCCATGAGGATTTTCCAGCGATAAAAAAAAAAAAAAAATGCACTCCGGGAGTGCCGGCAGAAGTGAAAACTTGATTATTAACAGTAGGCCCAGGCATACATTTTCGCCGCGCCGTAGAGAGGGGATAGCTGTCTACTCTTCATCCGTCTTACGCTTTTTCGATCAGGTCACGTGTCCTGACGCGAGTTTAAGATTTTATACCCATTACAGAAAAAGTGCTCAACGCCGCTAAAGAAGTTTTCACTTCAAAAAGTATACCTATATTTGGCAGATAAATATTTGAGCTCGATTCATGTAAGACTGCCTTTTTTTTCTGTGTGTTTTTGTTGTTTTATATGTGTTTTTTCCTTAGTCTGAGGTATAGTGTAATGTTGCTCGTAAGATTCATTATTTTTACGCTAACGCATGTTATAATACGGCCCTGCATAAAGTGCGGCCCTGGAGTCTACGAAGAAATGCAGCGTCGCAAGTTGCTTATCAGCCTGGGACGGACAGCTTTCTCACGCTGTGATCTTCACGTGCACTTTTGATTCATACTTCGAACAATCGTCACGAATATAATTGTATTAAAATTAGTAATAAAATTAACTACTATAAGTCATTTTGAGTTTCTCTCAGACTCCCGTCTGCAGCCTAAAACATAATTGGCGCAGTCGTTGTAGGATCGTAGTAATTAAAGTCAGTGAATAGATCACGGCCAGGTCTACGATTTAGAACCTAAAGTGCTGCAGAGCTGGAAGAGTATCTGACCTTCGATACACGCAGGGAAACCAAAATGTTAATGTAAGTACCTAGATCTATCTAGAGCTGCTTTCCTTTTATTTTAATATAAGTGTTCCTATAATCATTCCAAGATTTTCCATCCAAGGCAATCGCGGACCCCTAGGTTAGAGACAAATCGTAGGTCTTTAGACTACGATAGTTATAGGACTATTGATAGTGATAGTGATACTTCAGCGGGTACGATGAGTGATACGCTTGTCGACCAAATTTATAAAGCCCTCAGGCTACTTCCCGAATTTGACGGGAATGCAAACGTTTTAACCCGGTTCATACATTTGTGTGACCAGTTAGTAAAAAAATATATAAAAGATGATCCCGGATATGAACTAAGTAACCTATCACTTTTAAACGGCATTTTAAACAAAGTTACTGGGCCCGCGGCCCGTACCATAAATTCAAATGGTATCCCGGAGACCTGGAGTGGTATACGCAGTGCTTTAATTAATAACTTCGCAGATCACCGCGATGAGACCTCGTTGTATAACGATTTAGCACTTCTCATACAGGGTTCCGAGACACCACAAGAATATTATGAGAAATGTCAAAATTTATTTGCCACTATTATGACTTATATCAGTTTGCATGAGACTGTCGAGAGTACTATTGAGGCGAAACGCACTCTTTATAAAAAGTTAACCCTTCAGGCATACTTACGTGGTCTACGCGACCCAATAGGATCTCGAATACGGTGCATGCGACCTGAATCCATCGAAAAGGCTTTGGAATTTGTGCATGAAGAGATGAATACCGTGTACATGCAGCGTAGGAATGGACATCTGCCGGAGAGCAAGCAGCCGTCGGCAGGTTTACCGCCCTCACGAGCGTTGTTTTTACCACCCACGAATATGTTAGGTCCCTCGAGACAATTTAATTCACAACCACCGAGGCCAATGCAAATTTGGAGACCCCAAATGCCTGTTAACCCAGGACCGACCCGCACTCAACAAATGTTTGGTGCACCTCTACCTACTTACAGACCACAAGGTGAAGTTTTTAGAATGCCGCAGGCTAGGTACAACTACCAGTCCCCTAATATGACAGGCCCTCGACCTATGAGTGGCGTTAGTCCTTACGTAGCGAAATCAATACCATTCCGACCCCATCACGATTGGACCAAACAAGGAAATCCACCACCCTCGAATTATTTTAGGACCCGTGAGGTAAACTTTAATGACTTATATGACCAACAGTACAATTACGACAACTACGGTGACCATGATAACCAGTATTATTATTCGGACAGTTACGACGGTCTAGCACAAAATTGTCATGTGACCTACGAGCAGCAGCCTGACGACTCAGATTACACCCCAGCATTTGTCGAGGAGTCGCACGATGAACCTGCAGAAAATGAGGTTTTTCAGATAAGCACGAAATCAAAAAGGCCAAAATAGAGATCAACTTACAGACTCAAAGACAACTGCCATACATTTATATAGAAAATCCACCCTTAAAACTACTTATAGATACAGGTGCTAATCAGTCTTTCATAAGCCCCGATGCAGTGGACCAATTTTTCTCCCATTTACCTTGTAATTACAACCCCTTCGAAGTCACGAATATCCATGCAACAACTAAAAATTATTATTCTATTACCCTACCTTGCTTTCGAGAATTTAATGAAAAAATTGATATCACTCTATTCATTTATAAATTTCATGACTACTTTGACGGGTTGATTGGTTATGATCTTTTAGAGAAATTAGAATCTAGCATTGACTTAAAAAATAAAATCCTGGTAACTCGACAATCTTCCATCCCTTTGTTAATGTATGATTCCAGGAATTGCAACCTATATGAAGAAATAATCCCGGCCTATACGTCAAAATTAGTAAGAGTACCTATTAACTTTCACGATACCGATGTTTTTGTAAGCGAACAAGTCATATCAAATTGTACCATACGTGATTGTATTACCACTGTAAAGAATAGTCGCGGAATTGTAGAAGTAGTAAATCCGACCCGATTTGATGTAGTTTTTTCAATGGATAGACCAATTGATGCAGAACTTTATAATTTTAATTGTACATATAGTGATGAAAAACGTAACCGCGCTACTGAGGTACTTTCAAAATTAAGAACTAACCATTTGAATCCTGAAGAACGGGCTAATTTAGAATCTCTGTGTGCTCAATACGCTGATGTCTTTTACATTGAAGGAGAACCGCTAACTTTCACAAACCAAATTAAAAATAGCATTCGCACCACTGATGAAGTACCTGTCTATACCAAAAGTTATAGATACCCATTCGTTCACAGACAGGAGGTTCAGGAACAAATCTCAAAAATGCTAGAGCAAGGAATAATTCGCCCCTCACAGTCAGCATGGAGCTCCCCCATCTGGGTTGTTCCAAAAAAGTCAGATGCTTCCGGAAAAGCTAAATGGCGTCTTGTCGTTGACTTTCGGAAACTGAACGAAAAAACTATAGACGACAAGTACCCAATTCCCAATATTAATGACGTACTGGATAAACTAGGGAAGTGTCATTACTTCACGACACTAGACCTTGCTAGTGGATTCTATCAAGTGGAAATGAACCCAGAGGACATCTCTAAAACAGCTTTCAATGTAGAACATGGCCACTTCGAATATCTCCGGATGCCTATGGGCTTGAAGAATTCTCCATCTACCTTCCAACGTGTGATGGACAATGTTCTCAGAGGTCTCCAAAATCAAATCTGCTTAGTTTATCTAGATGACATCATCGTATTCGGCGTTTCTTTGCAGGAGCATATTGTTAATTTAGAAAAGGTTTTTAAACGTTTAAGAGAGTCAAATTTCAAGATACAAATGGATAAATCAGAATTCCTAAAGTTAGAAACTGCGTACCTAGGCCACATTATCAGTAAAGATGGAATTAAACCTAACCCCGACAAAATTACAGCCATCCAAAAGTTTCCTTTACCGAAGACCGCTACTGAAATTAAACGTTTTCTAGGTTTACTCGGTTATTACCGGAAATTTATTCCCGAATTTGCTAAGATAACGAAACCAATGACGAATTGCTTAAAAAAGGGCTCTAAGATAGTACCAGAGGACATTAACTATATTAACTGCTTTGAAAAATGTAAGACGTTACTTGTAAATGACCCAATTCTACAATATCCGGACTTTGACAAAGACTTCATACTGACGACTGATGCATCTAACTTTGCTATTGGTGCAGTTCTTTCACAAGGTATCATAGGCAGCGATAAACCGATAGCTTTTGCATCAAGAACATTAAATTCAAGCGAAATTAACTACAGTACAATAGAAAAAGAACTTTTGGCTATTGTTTGGGCTACTAAATATTTCCGGCCATACTTATTTGGCAGAAAATTCAAAATTGTAACCGACCATAAACCATTACAATGGGTAATGAACCTAAAGGAGCCAGGATCGAGACTCACACGTTGGCGACTCAGATTGAGCGAATACAATTTTACTACGATATACAAGCAAGGTAAAATTAATACCAACGCAGATGCTTTGTCCCGCATTGAAATTAATAACGAGGACTTAAGCTCTGTCATAGCAAACCCCACTGAAAACCCTCCTTCTTTATCTGGCTCTGCCACAGAATCAGCAGATTCTAGAACTGTCACTGCTAATTCGACTACCGTTACAGCTGGCTCTTCTACCGTTACGGGTAGTTCTGAAAAGATTGCAAATTGTGCCCCTGGTACAGAACACACAAGTGTAGAAAATCCTATACTGGAAATCCCTATAACTGACTATCCCCTAAATAAATTTACAAGACAAATTAGCTTCGTTACAGTAGGTGACATAAAGAAACGACCAAAATTGACTAAACCGTTTGACACCCATACCCGGATTGAAATACAATTGTCTGAATCCAATTTTGAAAATGACGTCATTGATGCATTAAAAGAACATGTCAACCCCAAAATTAAAACTGGTCTAATAGTTCGTCCTGTTTCGGCCATGTTCAAAATTATTCCAATAATCCAAGAAAAATTTAGAGATTCAGCTATGAATCTGGTTTTCACTAAAATAGAATTAGAAAATGTTAAAGACTACATAAAACAACAGGATATCATAAAGAAATACCATGAGGGAAAAACTAACCACCGTGGCATTACTGAATGCTATTTGGCCCTATCTTCTAAATATTTTTGGCCCAAAATGAGAGATTGCATTACAAAATTCATAAATGAATGTGTCATCTGCGGCCAAGCTAAGTATGACCGTCATCCCATTAGGCAGAGATTTAACGTGGTTCCACCACCAAATAAGCCATTTGAGATAGTTCATCTTGACCTCTTCACGGTTCAAAATGAAAAATATCTTACGTTAGTGGACGCTTTCTCGAAATACGCTCAAGCGTATCATCTAAGAGATAGCACCGCTCCAAGTATCGTACAAGCTCTATTAATTTTTTCTTCACACCATGGTTTTCCATTGACTTTAGTGACTGACCAAGGGACTGAATTCACCAACCACATATTTTCCGAATTCACACGACTACATAAAATTCAACACCACAAGACCCTCGCTCATACACCTAATGAAAATGGCATAATCGAAAGATTCCACTCAACCATTCTAGAACATTTACGGATACTAAAGCTAGAAAAACCGAATGAACCGTTATTTAATATTATGCCGTATGCTGTATTAGGATATAATTGTTCTATACATAGTTTCACCAAATGTAAACCTTTAGATTTGATAACTGGACACTTTGACCCGCGCGACCCATTAGACATAGACCTAACTGCCCATCTTCTTCAACAATACTTACATACTCATAAAGAAAGGATACAAAAGGTGTACAGTATTATAAATGAAAGTTCCTTAAGCGAAAGAACGCGACTCATAGACAATAGGAACAAAGGTAGAGAAGCTGAAAAAGAATATGCAATAGATGACCAAGTTTTCTTACGAAATCCCTTAGCAGCCCGACAAAAACTGGCCCCGCGATACACCCAGGACACTGTTCTTGCTGATCTTCCCATTCATATTTATACAAAAAGAAATCGTGGCCCGGTAGCAAAGTCACGACTGAAGCGTTCCAACTTGTTACAGACGACTTAGCACTCCGCACTAGGCAGTTAGTCTTACAGAGCTTAAAAATATGTTAGTTAGAATAAGGACTTTATATTTAAGAGATGAAGTCCTTGATATAGATTATGGAGATTTTTATGATATTATTAAATTAGGATATTTTTATTCAGATGAAAAAGTAGTTATAGTAAGTTCCGATTGCCTATCCCATAACCTATGATTTCTATAAATTATCTACCGTGCCCAGTAAAAATAATAAAGTCCTTACCTACCTACCTTTCCCTATATAGCAATCTCTGGAAAAGATACTAGATACATGGAGACAGAATGTCCGAGGGTAAATTCCTGGTTTCTCTGCGAACCCAAGTCAGACTACGGGCTCCAACGAAAACCTGATAGCATTCATCAACTGATCTCCCATCAAGAACTTAACCAATCTTGTAAACTTACATCAGTAATTTTGACAAACGAAGCTCTCGAGCAACTGGATGAAAAGCACTACACCTTGCACTTCCCTATTCCAACTAAAGTCAAAATATTCTGCGGGGAAGAAGAATATCGGACTCTTCAAGGAACCTAATTAAAGGACATGTCAATAAAGTTATGGAAATGCCTCCGTATGATGAGTCGGGGCAAATTGAACCTATAGTTTTAGATTCTCCAAGCCTTGAGACAATCCATTCTTTGAACTCAAAAATTTCGCTACAATCCACTGTACGCCTGGATCGAGCTACAGATACAATTGTATATTACACCACAATTCCTATGTACATCATTCTACTGAGTGCAGGAGCACTTATCATTACGGTAACTTACCGCCGGTTCCGAGGAAAGCGACTCCAGAATGTGGACCAGAATCCCAATCCTGAACAACGCCAATGGAACCCAGTGAAATTAAAGTGGATCAAAGAAACATTTCAGCTGCATTCTCAAGTAAACTAGCCGAATAGCCGCTGAACTACGGGGGAAGGTGTTATAATACGGCCCTGCATAAAGTGCGGCCCTGGAGTCTACGAAGAAATGCAGCGTCGCAAGTTGCTTATCAGCCTGGGACGGACAGCTTTCTCACGCTGTGATCTTCACGTGCACTTTTGATTCATACTTCGAACAATCGTCACGAATATAATTGTATTAAAATTAGTAATAAAATTAACTACTATAAGTCATTTTGAGTTTCTCTCAGACTCCCGTCTGCAGCCTAAAACATAATTCGCAATAGGCAGTAGGCACAGACCTGTAATGTTAGAGGTAAGTTCTTCTAAATAAATAAATAAATAAATGTGTAGATACTTAAAAGTATAATCTTGCCCATGTCTTAACCTTACTATAATTACATTTATTTTAAATAACTAATCCTACAAAAATATTCACTGCATAATGTGCGACATCTCGCTTAATTTTTTAAGTTCAAGTTCAAATTACCACTTGTTTGTGTACCTACTTGGTTAGATTCAATGAATATATATTTGTTTACGAGTTCTTATTGGAAACTAGACAAGTTAGATAGGCATACATGTAGTTCGCCTTGGGCTTTGGTTATTATATCAGCGAGGTAGCTCGTGGACCAAATGACGTCATCGAAAGGTTGTTCCCACAAAATTTTATAATTTTAATTAGCAATGTCAAATATAGGTAGTAAATACGAAATAAAACATATTTAACAAGTAGGTAAGTTTTATTTTGTTTTCCCTGCAGGATATTGTCGAGGTCGACAAAGCTCAACAGTAAAGAAAAAAAAATTTTTTTTAAAATACTAGATACTTAGCTGCAACCCATAGACGTCTTGGGTCGGGCACAAGTCTCCCGCACAGACAAATCTGCGGGAGGTCTAGACCATACTCCACCACGCTGCTCCAATGCGGATTGGTGGAGGTGTCAGTGGCCAAACCAGTGTCGAATGTTTTCAAACCACCCGAAGGTCTTCAACAAGGCTTAACAACTGTTTTCACCATTGGAAACATCCGGAACCGACGGCTTAACGTGCCCTCCGAAGCACGGTAGAGCCCATGTAATTTTGCCACTAGCGGTCATACATCCAGAAACCTGTCGATCACATTGAATCGACGCGAGCCATTGGGCTATGGATAGATAGATACTTATATACCTACAAAATATAAAGTAGTACAAGTTTATCGTTCTAAAACTAAACAAACATAATTACGTAGTTCCGTAAACGTCGATGATACATTATCGAACGTCGGAGATGTTTAGTTTATTTATAAAAAAATCGTTAAATGTAATTCATTACAATTACATTAATTATTTGATACGGCAGCCAGTAGCGGTAATAGCCCAGTGGCTATCGAACTCGCCACTTACTCGAGCGGTCCGGGTTCAAACCCAAGCGGCATGCACCAACGACTTTTAGTTATTTTCGATTTAAGAAATTAAATGTCACTTGCTGTATCGTAAGGAAACCTACATGCCTAAGAGTTCCCCATATTGTTCTCGAAGGCATGTGTAGTCTGCCAATTCGAACTTGGCCAGCGTGGTGGACAAAGCAAGGGGTGTGGTAGAAATCAAAAGAACCTCAGTTTTATTAATGTTACTTATAAATCATCATAACAATTTTAAATATCTAGTAAATGTAAAATGTAGATCTTAATAAAAAATGCTTATGGAAAAAACCAGAAGGAAGACACAAAAACATCAGATTAGAGCATCGTCCATAAAATGCAAAATGCTTCCTAATTAATATTTTGTATAATTAATGCTGGATTTACATGCAAGGTTTGAATTGTTAAAATATAAAAGTTTTAAAATTTGTTGTAGAAGTTTTCTTTATTTCTAATTAAATAGTATCTACTTACTTACTTATATAATGAAAAGGCTAAATTAAAGATTAAATTACCAATTCACCACAAGTAGTAGAAGACTGAAACACAAATTCCCGCAACTTTGAAAATAAAGGTTAGAGTTTTTAATGTAGTTTTTTAATTTATACTTATTTGGAAATCAGCATTACTGTTTACGTCACCCCATTGGAGGTCGAATTTTAATTTTTACATTTATTTTTTCTTACACTTTTATTAGAGACGATTACTATCATACTTTAAAGATTGCTAATTAATTTATAAAGACTACAGGAGAAAAGTAAATTCGAAAATGTGTCAAATAAAAAAACTGTCTCAAATAGGTCTTTTTCTTAAGATGAAACGGTAATAAACTAAAAATAGAATAACCTATATCTTCCTCGAGAAGGGGAAGGATAATCGATTAGTTATCACCAATTTTCCTACTCGTGCACATCGCCTCGAATAAAGTCAATATAGTTAGTAACATAGTAAGTACTTAGCATGTAATAGTAAGCTGTGCCACGAACAACTGCCCACTGACGAGCCTAGCCTCGTATGTTGTTAATTGTAGTTAACAGCATTTAATAGGTTAGAGGTAAAATAATGCGTAGAACATAATAATATTAGCTATTTAATACTTCATATCTTTTTATGGAATATCACATCCTTTTTATTGGACTGTACTGAGAAGGTATACCAACGTATCAAGTACGAGTATTTTACGAGTATCTAATGTTAGGTACCAGCGTAGTTGTCTTCTATGAATTAATTCAAGTTGAATATGCGGTCGATGTAATAGAGGAGATTACCTATAAAACAGCCTATCTGAATTTAATAGTGAAAAACTTCGGAACTGAACCAATAATAGGTATATGAAATTTAGATAGGTCATAGGAACTTGTTGAAATTCAGCTTCCGAGATTTGCCCTAAAGCGGCTTACAAATAATGAAAGATAAAGTAAATACAGTAAAGGTAATAACAAAAATAAACTCACCGAAACATTTATACAAGCTATCAATTCCTTTATAATCGTCGAAGGTTATTAAGATATAAATTTACTGAAAGTGAAGGTCATATCCATCCACTATATCCACTGTACTATACTTCCGCGTGTTGTCTTCGTCATCGCTACTGAACTTCTGATGTAATACAGGTATGAAAAGGTACGTAGTTTGAATTGATTTTCAATTATTTTAATAGGTATCTTCGACGTGTACTACCTACTACCAAGTCGTGTCCTTTTTCATGTAGGTCAACCTCATGTTCAGTATCTCAATACAATGAATATTGACGAATTCTAATGTGTATTGTGTGTGTACACTTTGTTTGAACTTCAGAAGGTAAGTTACAAAGATCCTATTCTAATCCAGATATTTTAAATAGGAAGGCAACATGAATGTCAAGTTTTTTTGAAGTGGTGAGTTGAGTATTTTTATAAGCATTTAATGTTAACGGAACAACATGGAAGGACAGCTCTTTTTAAGCCATTTTTAAAGAACCCCGTGTCATGTATTATTTATTTCTTTTGCATTTGTGAAATGTATAAACGATTGATTGAATTCATTGTATATTTCAATCACGCAGAAACATCACATGTGAGTAATCGAACCGCACGTGCACGAAGCCGCAGTCAAGGCCGCGCCGCTCGCCAGCTAAGGGCAATGGCGTTCGAGCATTATCGAACTTGTGTTGTGATACTTTGTATCAGTCGCAGTTGCAGCCAACTGGTTCGTTTGAGAGAACGGCTAGCCCTTTGATTGAACGACGCCAATAAGCCACGCCGAAATGTCGCTCAGGCGAGTGGTTGAACACACAACAGTACAGTTCGCCACCAGTCATGTAAGACTCTGTAAGACTGGTGAGCTTAGAGCTTTGAAGACGGAAAGCTCAGGTGTATGAACAGCCGCAAAGTTCAAATAGGATTCGTTCAATATTTACACGTACACGAGTACAATTTTAATGCGAAGTTACAATTTATGTTATTTATACATGAGTGCACTTTTGAACCATGGAGAATTTGCCATTTATATAATATATCTTTGGTTCTGCGAGTTTAACATGAAACAGTTGTTTTATAATTGTTCGCGCGACTCTTCAAACTGTATTAAAATAATAAAATTAGAATTGGTATAGTCATTTAATCAATATTTGGTTATATCTAATCTACTTTACCTAACAAAACAATCTACTTACCTACTTTTCTAATTCACTTTGCTTTGAATTAATCAATAGTGAGGTGATATTGATTCGTCATCATAATCACGTAAGGTTGTCTATACTAATATTATAAAGAGGAAAGATTTGATTGTTTGTTTGTTTGTTTGTTTGTTTGTTTGCATCGAATAGGCTTCAAAACTACTGAACCGATTTGAAAAATTCTTTCACTGTTGGAAAGCTACACTATCCCCGGGTGACATAGGCTAAATTTTATTTTGGAAAAAAATAGGGTTCCGTAAGATATTTGGGTTTTTCGGACACAAGGTGTAAAAAATCAACCAGAAAAGTTACTTATTTTGCGTACGCTGCCTAAACTATAAAAGATAGAACCATAAAATGTTCTAATTAATTGTAGATCTTATAAATATCTATAAAAAAGTCCGCGACACACTATACCTATCTATGTCGAGTGAGGCACAACAACCATTTTTTTATCTTGAAATTTTTTTGGACTACATTTACAGTTTATGTAGATAATATTTGGTCTTTGAATGATTAAAATTGGACGTTTGGTTTTGAAGTGTCTGTCTGTCTGTTTCGCTTTCACGCCAAAATTACTGAACCGATTTAAATGAAATTTGGTACACAGTCTAGAGCCTGACAAAGGACATACACTTTTTAATTGGAAAAAAGTGTTGAAATGGGTTGAAAAGGGAGATGAAAGGTTGTATGAAAGTATTGTCATTTTCAGAACTAGCAGCATAAAACTTAAATTTTAGGCTGTTGATAAGGTATAATCCTTACTAATCCTATCCTACTAATATTATAAAGGGGAAAGTTTGTAAGTATGTATGTATGTATGGATGGATGTGTGTTACTTTTTCACGTAAAAAGTACTGAATGGATTTTAATGAAACTTTACAATAATATAGCTTATACATCAGAATAACACACAGGCTAAAATTTATAAAGATATTGTGTGAATTGTCCAAAATATGACGATAAGTGTCAAGTAGGTAAGTAGGAAAAAATCTACCACCTGCGAGCTATTCTGGCGTGCGCTGCCAAAACTACTGGACCGATTTCAAAAATTCTTTCACCATTAGAAAGCTGCATCTTCACTGAGTGGCATAGGCTATATAATATTACTAGGCGTAAACGAAACTATTGTTATAATCTATATATGTAAAATAAAGTCGTGTTAAATTTTTATTTTTTTAGTAACCTGACGCAAATATGGTGGATTCCGGTTACACTTCTTTAGAGGCGACCATCTTAGTCCTCAAGGGTAGCAACACATCTGTGACTGACTTAAAACGAGACTCCTACTAACAAGTACTAACTGGACTATTACTAACACCAACTAACTGGACTAACTATTACTAACAGTCCCCAGTCCTCATACCTACTAACGAACTGACCAACTAATGTTCTAATTAACTCTCTCAACTAATTGGACTAACCATCCCAGTCCCTAATTGAGTCTTGTTCAAAGTCAGTCACAGTTGTCATGGGCGGCAGCGGATGGGTGGTGCTGCAAGCTCGTTTGCTATCTTTTTTCCATAAAAAAAAAAAAAAATAGGGTTTATGTGTGTGTATTATAATTTTGATTTTTATATAAAATACCCGTGCGAAGCCGGGGCGGACCACTAGTATAATATATTTTAATAATAACAACTAAACAATTGTTTAGTTACGAAAAAATATCTCGAAAAATTTAGGTAAAAAAATTCGACTAGTACCTACCTATCGTCTGATATTGAAAAGGAATTATGTAGGTACCTACTTCAATAAAAGTCATCGGTTAATAATCATTAATTTAAAAAGTGTTAGGAAAAGGACTTTTCTCTGTTCAAAATAAGCACATGAACATGTAAACATAATCGATTCCAACACTTCGAAACATTATTATCATTGCTGAAAAAATTAATTAAATATCATTGGAATTATAATATTTTCAGCAACGATAAAAAATGAATAGCATAAAATGCTGATTTTCAGCAACACCTAAGCGTAGGTCACTGAACGAAGCAGACATAAACAAAGAGAGTTCCATTGGTGAGTGTGGTAGAATGTAAAAATAAAAGTGCATACTTATGTTGATATCACTGGTAAGCAGATATTCCTATTTTACAAAAAATATATTTCATTAATACAAAATATTAACTTACCCAATGTCAAAATATTAAGAAATATATATGCGCGCGCGCACAGCACTGCGTCTCGCCACAAACTGCGCGAGGATCGGAATCGTAGCTCCTCTGGCTACAAAATTATATTCCCTTATTCGCATCCACATAGCACAGCACACACGGCACACACAATTATACAACCAGCTCACCTACCTAATACCTATCTATATATCTTCGGAACAGGACCTACGACAACACTCGCGAGAAAAAGCGGTCACTGAGTATTGTCGCAGTTGCTATTATGTATTATGTATATCGTATCTACGGATGCATGCACAGTGAGCCTATAGTCTGCTAGTGTTTTATTGTACTAGTTACCTACTAAAATTTGAGCTGTAGTAGACCAGAAGATGAACTGGTCTACTACAATGTCTAAAGTTACGTCGAAATTGTCAACATTAATATCTTAAGTTTCACTCTCGGCAGTTCGAAGTGTATCTTTTTCAAGCAGTTTATAAATAAAAATCACTTTAGATCACTTCTTTATTTAAAATTTAAAGACATTAACGCGACATTTATACGATGGTCTTCAGAATAAGCGACATGTTGAATAATTTAATCAGGTACCTTCCTACCGATTAAGAAATCATTAATAGTTTACATAGTTATAACAATAAGTCAGTCAGTATTTGCTTCCTATTTTTAACCGTCAAAATAATGAAGAGGTTGGAGGGCAGGATTCGGCTACATGTTTTTTTTGTATGTATTTTACACGATTTCTCCGCCATTAATGGATTGACTTTGACGATTCTTTCTGTATTTAGTAAAAAAAATTGTGCCCCTAAGAGTGGCAAAAATGCATAATAGTCCCTCTAGCGCCACTGTTTGTGAATGGGTTTTGATGATTCTTCTTTTAATTGAAAGATCTTATCACCGCAAGTAAGTATCAACCCCTAAGAGTACCTAGTAACAGCGCACACTAAGTACATTTTTGTGTTCATTGCGCTTTAGTGTTTGGATTTAGATTTTTTTTATATAACAGGTTCTTCCTTATAAATTCCAATATAAAATGTACCCCTAAAAGTAGATAATTTTTTTTTTACAATAAGCACAAATTTTGTAATTTCCTAACCTGTGTTCTGAACGCATAAAAAAGACGTTTTAGTCTAAACGTATAAATAAACAAATAAATTAGTTAATAAAAATGAAATAAGCAAACGAATTTACGCCAAAAAATTTATTTTAATTAATTTGAATTTACAGGTGTGTGCATCATGGATGTAAGCCCAGACCACTTTATGTGGGATTTTAAGGTAGAACCTATATACCTGCATGCCTGACAGTTCATCATAATGTTCTCGAAGGCATGAAGTCTGCCAATCCGCACTTGGCCAACGTGGTGGAATAAGGCCTAATCCCACCCATTCTAAGAGGAGACCCACAGTAGGACAATGAAAGGGTTGTGATGATGATGATGATTCTATACATTTTCACAGAACTGTTAGAGCCATATAGATGGGTTTCGTAAACGGTGCGAGTGGGGCAATACATAATTTTTTTATTATTTAGTTTTGGATCTGGTTTTTTAATATTTCAATAGGTATCTATTTTTTTATATTAACATCATTTCATGATTCTCATTTTTATTCGATTAAATTGATGATTTATTCATTTGATGAAAATGATAAAAATACCTATAATACCTACGATACAAGATCTGTATAACATACGTATACTCATATAATGTCCGTCGCACCCATAGAAAACTAAAACGAAGATAGTTTTACAATAATTTCATAGTGTAATAATATTTCTTCACATTCTGATCAAGAATTTCGAAAGACTCATTTTGGACCTCCATTGGATCTGTCATCGTGATGGACTGAGGGTAATAAACCATCAAATTCTTTGTAAAACATCATTAAACGTATCTTTATATCTAAAGGTTTTGCTATTTTATGCTGAATGGGCCATACTTAGATACCTTAAAATTGTGAAATGTAATAATAATTTGCATATTTTTATATGCTTAGTATGTTTAACCACTATAAATATAAAATAAATTATTCTCACGTCACATTCTATGGTTGATATACAATTATGTTTGCCACTAGCATGACGTTATGGCACCATTAAAATATGTTTCTGGCATAATATTATTATGTACTTGTAAAAATAACTTGCAATTTTTTAAAAGGGAATTTTAAAGAATATGTATACGACAATGCAGGACATGAAGTGTCTCTCTTCACCAATAAATATTCAGGCAGCAGTCTTAGAGCTTGCCTTAATTTAAGACCTGAATTTAAGGCCTGCTTTCTTCCTTATCTTCCTTCTTCATCTTTCTTTCTTATATTCAGAATCTTACATCTTTCAAACACTGTTGAAGCTTTGGCCTTTGCCAGTTTTAACCGCATTGGGTTTTATATCATACAAAAAGTTAACTCAATGTTGCCCGTCTCCTGACGAATACGATTTCACAGCCATTATTAATCTTTTTAATCACAAATTAGTCTTTAAATTTATGTATGTTTTTCAGCGTAATATAAATATAACGATGCCTATTTAATTCCAAGATGGTACCTATTATATACAAAATAATATTATTAGGCATATTATATACGATCCTTCGTGCTTGAAAGTAAAATCATCGAGCGCGAAATTTAATCCGCCACGTGAAGTTTATGTGGGTATCTGAAAAACAGGTAATCCTATCTAATGCCATACATTTGTTCTGATATATGTCCCTTCTTTGTATTTGGAGGTATATGTGGCAATAAATTAATTTGTATTTAAAAAACCAATATAGGTACCTACTCGTAGTTAGCAGCGTATTGAAACCTGATTTAAGTAAAAAAAATTTGCGAGTTAACCGGAAGAAATGTTAAGGATATGAACTGTTGATTTTTAATTCCTACTTGTAATTACTTTAGTAACACGGAATCAGTTTATTTTTAACGTGTCCTTATTTTCAACAATATCGGACTTCAGTATCATTTTACTGTACCTACTTAAGGTACAATCTCAATACACATCAAAATTAAATGAAATGAAAACCATTCATCAATAATAATAAAATATAATAAATATTGTGTGGTATGGTACATGAGCCGAACTGAGCGGGATTGCAGAGATAATAATTTCTGTAAGAGTTTATATAAATAAAATTTTATATTTTAGTAAAATAAACATATCTCTGGCTATTTGTGCACAATGCACATAGCATAATATTGTATTACTTATGTTGTTAGAACAAGAGAAATATAAACTTACTACAGTAATATTTTATTGTCTGATGTCTGTCTGTTGTAAGGGCATCACGTAAAAGACCATGGACGGATTTAGATGTCACTTGATGAAGTTGTTACTGATACTCCGGGTTAGGGTTTAGGCTACTTTAATTCCCAAAATATTCAGGTTCCTAGGGATACGGTATGACATTTTATATGAACTTTTTGTTTAATCGTAACCTATTTATTACAAACTTCAACAGACGTTTCTCACATAATTTATATTAATGGAATAGGTGTTACAGATTTTCACGATGTGTCCTTCACCGTTACAGCACGTGACATTTAATTTCTTAAATCGCACATAATAGATCATTATAAAATAGGTCAAATAAATATGGATTTTTAAACGAACTGACGACTTAACACGATTCTGGATGAACCATTTATGATAATG
This sequence comes from Carterocephalus palaemon, assembly GCA_944567765.1. Taxonomy (NCBI): domain Eukaryota; kingdom Metazoa; phylum Arthropoda; class Insecta; order Lepidoptera; family Hesperiidae; genus Carterocephalus; species Carterocephalus palaemon. Next base: position 4,378,865 of record OX155639.1, on the reverse strand, counting down.
TTCTCAAATTAGGAGTTACAGCACTCTAATACAAGTAGTTCTTCAATAAAAATTTGAGGGTAACATAGGCTACTTTATCAGGAATGATGAAATTCATAGACGAACATAGCTCACTGACATAGTTCGCAGAGTTAATACTTAAGTTAAGTGGCCACGTGGCCTCCCATTGGAATGGACGCAACACTGAAATAATTGTTCGATTTTTAATCGAGAGTTGATCGGCCGAACAGCAGAAGTAGCTAGATTTTTCTATGTTTCTCTTTTCAACGTAACCATAGCCAAATCCTTATATCACCTCTACCTCCATTTCAGGGGAAATGGGCTCGTACGTCATGAGCTTTTACCAGTATTTTATATTCACGGTAGGTTCAACGAAAAAAGAGTAGGTAGGCATGTTGTCGTCAGATGGATTATCGAGAATTAATTAACTGAATAAACCCATTAATTATTATATACCAATAGCTAGGACGAGAGCGCCGGATTTTTCATGGTTAGGTACTGGTAAATTTCGTTGTCGGCCCCCTGATTAAGCATTCTGAAAAGCACAAACCCTTTGTGACACAGCACATTTGCAATCATGCCAACATCGCCCAATATAACATAGTCGCTTTGAAGTGGCCACGTGCTCTAACAGAGCCAAGAATACTTGCCAAGATTACAAGCATGGCCAGTAGTACCTACCGCGTATGTTTTTATAATATTAAGGGTGATAAGTAGATTTAATTGCTTTCAATATCTACACTACAATGATACTAGTTACGATACTGGGCAGTAACAGTTACAGTGTACCTATAATAAAACAGATTTATTTTTTAATTATAATATGTTAATACTTAATTAATCCTTACTAATATAAAAGTGTGTTCGCTGGTTTGTTGGTTTGTTGGTGTATCCTTCTTCTCCGCCTCAACGGCATGATGGATGGGGATTTTTTGCATAGATGTAGTGTATAGCTTCGAAAGTGATATAGGCTACTTTTTATCCCGGAAAGTTGCACATTCCCCGTAGACATACTTATGCAAATCCTGTAATAATAATTCGATCATTCCATCATCCATCCATCAGCCTTTTGAGGTCCACTGCTGGACATAGACCTCTCCTAAACGACACCACTCCGACCGGTCCTGTGCCTTCTGAAATATTATTATTAAATTCGATCATTAATATTTATTAACTATCGATCGATTTTTAATATCGGATTATGATCAGTTGGACTGCGGCTAGATATTGAAAAGTGTTAATCTTTGGTGTAACTTGCTGTTGATAAGGGCTTCTTATATTATTATGTGTTATAAAACCTCTTGATTTTAGAGTACGTACGTAAAACGACTTGACGCGGGCGAAGCCGCGAGGAAAGCTAGTATTCAATAAGTTTTAGTTCGAATCAAGCTTTCATTAAACTCTACGTATACATACGTAACCCTTCTGTTTTGGACGATGGTTCATCCAAATACCATTCATCCCATACTGAATGTATGTATGTTAACATTCATCTAAATATGATACATATATCGTTAAACCAAAATTTGAACTAAAAAAAACCTGTTTCACTTTTTACTTAGTTGTACTCATGAACACAAACACTTGACCATACGCAACGGAAGTTTTGAAATACATACTAAGTTCCTGCCCGACTTTTGATGGTTGTATTAGTAACAGTTGATGTTGCTGGCCAAATTAACTTAGCCTCAATATTATCGGATGCTGTCCATCTGTTACTGGCTTATGGACACTGTTCCAAGAATATTGTGATAACAGAGTAGTAAACGGGCCATGACACCATTGAGTATCTACTTTACGATTCCTATAAAAAAATTACTCCATCTCACCTACTAATAGGGTTGCCAAATGTACTTTAATACATAGTATTGTAATATATTTCGGTTCTGCGTACTGTATACTATTGAAGAGGTATATAGTCAAAAATACTATATTTCAATAACATGGAACAAGTCTTCCGTTTCTATTTAGATTACCATTCGAATTCAAGATGTGCAAAAAATATATGTAGTTTGTATAATCATCATCATCATCACAACCCTTTCTTTGTCCCACTGTTGTGTAAAAATAAATAATTAACAAAAATGCCTTTGATTTTTTTGCTTTAAATTAAAAAAATACTATATTTAATCGAAAAAAATTTGGCAACCTACCTACTGAGAATACGTATGAACGATCAAAACTGGTGGTATAGGGTTGTCTGCGAAAAATCAGTCCCGAATTCCAGTTGTCGAATTTTGAAAAGTGAGATATTGCTGCGAGTGAATGTGTGCGACTAAGAGGTCCCAACCAACCATCCCATCCACATTAGGTATAACAAAAACCTGATTAGCAGAACCTTTTTTGCCTCACCCTATTATATATTATAGCTTGCTCTGGCGAGTTAACACTTTAACAACTACACATAATCTAACTACATTTGCGAATTATCATAACAAGGAATAACATTTTTGGACATAATTAACAACGCTCTCTTCTACACATTAACCTTTTATCATACCAATGGAGTTTATACTACTAAAACTCCAAGTACCTGTGTGCGCTACGCACCGCAATAGCAGCTCGTACCTACTTAGTTGTATGGCGCAAAAAGACAAATTGGTTTGCTGATCATTTTGTAATCCTTATTATAGGGGTTAATAAATCTATCTATATGACATTAATTACAAAACTCCTCACTAATTTTCTGCACCCACACTCGAGAAAAACTAACGCTTAATTAAAATGTAATTCAAAGGTAATTTACACCTAGGACAACAATGCTCTATTAAAAATTGTTTCGTATGTCTTGGAATATGAAAGGGTTTTGCTAAACAATATTTAGTAGGTTTATACATATTGCATACCCTTGGTGATGAACCTAATACCGAAAGATGATTATAATTTAGGGTCAACTTTGGATATTAGGTACGTAGAACCCTCTGTGTGTATTGGCAAGTTTCTAGTTTCGACCTTTTCTTCTTTTTCTAGGTACATAGATTTGTTTGTTCGGTGTTAGTTCGTTATAGTTACGAAACAATAGCTATTTGTTCAACTGGTGAGCAAAGTTATTTTTGCTATGAGTGCCGACTTGAAATCATAAATAGCATAGCAATATAGCATAGCAATAGCAATACAAAATCATTTAAACTACAGAGAGATCGACAAAATAACGAATATGTCTATAGAATATGTACTGGAAACCTGCGCGATTGAACTACCTAAGGAAAATATTGTAATCATTTGTATTTATTGGAATAGAAGAGAGGAAGAACTATTCTATAAACAGCTAACCTTAATTGTAGACTATATAAGTAACAAATTTTACAAACACAAAATTATCATAGGTGGAGATTTAAATATTAATATTTTACTTAAAAACAACAAAACTGACGAGATATTAAACTATATGTTAGAATACAAATTCCATCAATTAATAAAATGCCCAACTAGAATCACCCAAAGCACGGCAACATGTTTAGATTTAATTTTTACTAACTTTACAGACAAACACATGCACACCTCAGTAGAGGAACTAGGATTCTCAGACCATTCGGGAACAATAATTAGCCTCCCTACACAAACACATACAAAACAAATAAATTGGTGTATAGAAAAAAGACTCTTCACTAAATCAAGTATAAAACATTTTAAACAATTATTAAAGAATATAGACTGGCATGTTTTACTAACAAAATCAAACATTAACGACAATTACACATTATTCCATGAAAAATTAATAAATCTATTAAATAGGAGCATACCTAGACGAAAAATAAAACAAAAGACTAACAAAAAACACTGGATATCGATAGGAATTAAAAAATCATGCGAAAATAAAAGACTTCTAAAAATATTTACAAGTAAATCAAAAAATCCAACACTCACAAGCTACTATAAAAAATATGAAAAGCTGTTAAAAAAGACAGTTCTTGTAGCAAAAAAATTACAATACATTAAATCATTACAAAAATCTAACAACAAAACCAAAACAATGTGGAGAATTATCAACGAGCGAACAAACAAAACAGTTAAAAAAGAGAATAATAATATTATATTACATTCAAACGACACCGTTTGCTCGGAACCAAAACTAGTAGCAAACTTATTTAATACTTTTTTTGCATCAATAGGAGAACAATCGATAGATACGTCAATAAATAATCCTCTGACGAATAAGACACAAAATGGCCTCCCAGTTGTCCATACGACGGAAAACACGATGTTCCTAAGCCCAGTCACTCCGCGTGAAACACATATGCTTTTAAAAAACTTAAAAAACAAAACCAGCTGTGGTTTCGATGAAATACCACCAATCCTACTTAAACAATGTGCAGATGAATTGACAACGCCCTTCTGTATATTAATTAATCAGTCATTTAATGAAGGCGCTTTCCCTGACAAGCTTAAAATCGCTGTAATAAAACCTATCCACAAAAAAAACTCGAAAACAGATCCTAATAATTATCGCCCAATAGCCTTATTACCTTCAGCATCAAAAATTTTTGAAAGAGCTATGGGAAATCGTGTATACAATTTTTGTGAGAAATATAATATTTTTGATGACAGCCAAAACGGTTTTCGTCAAAAACGGTCAACAACGCTAGCAGTATTTAAATTTATTCAAGAGGCGCTTAGTATCCTAAATAGTAAAAAATACGCGATTGGAATATTACTAGATATGTCGAAAGCCTACGATAAAGTTAAATTCAAAATCCTTTTAGATAAATTATACGGTATCGGTATTCGGGGCTTAGCCCATCAATGGTTTATGTCATACCTGCAAGGCCGACAACAATATGTAAGCATTGAATCATACAATCAACAATCAAAAACAATAGAAAATGTCCGCTCGGATTGTAAAAATATAAACGCTTCAATTCCACAGGGAAGTGTCATCGGATGTTTGCTTTTCCTTGTTTACATCAATGACCTCCCGACAATAATGAAAGAACCATGTGTCCTGTTCGCAGACGATATATCAATCATTACCTCATGTGAAAATAACACAAATATACAGAAAACACTCACCGACATATTAATCAAAACATCCACTTGGCTGCACGCACATAACCTTGAGATAAACTTCACAAAAACAAAATTGATGACATTTCACCCTTATCAAAAAAAGACACTTGATCTAAATATCACATATCAGGGCACTCGGCTAGAAACCGTTAGGGAGTTTACCTTATTAGGCATAGTCATAGATAGACACATCAATTGGGAACCACACATAAAAAAAATTAGAAATAAACTTTCAACTTTTACGTACGCCCTACGCGAGATTAAGAAAACAACTGACCTAAATACAGCAAAAACGACATACTTCGCGTACGCTAATGCATGGCTGAGCTACGGTATCATCTTATGGGGAAACTGCACAACTGCACCTACCCTTTTTATACAACAAAAAAAACTCATTCGAATACTGGCTAATATAGACCAAATGGAAAGCTGTAAACCATACTTTCAGGCTTATAAAACCCTAACATTAACATGCATTTATATATTAGAGATCAGCAAATTTGTTAGACACAACCCAGCCTTTTATAAAAAACGAGAAGAACTCTGTACAAACAAGACTTTACGTCATAAAAACAGATTAATAACTCCATCCTCACGACTAAATCTTCACTCAACTAGTCCACTAGCTATGTCGGTAAAAATATATAATAAGCTACCACTTATAATCCAAAATGAGACAAACGAAAGGAAATTTCTAAAACTTCTAAAAAAATTTCTAATTAGGAAGAGTTATTACAATATAGAAGAATATTTTAATGACAAAACAACTGACAATTAATACTAATTATTTTTTATTTTATTTTTTAAATATGAATTGCTATAAATTTTCAAAAACTGACATATAAATAGGTATATTATTTCTTGACATTACTAAATATAATAATATGAACATTCTATTGACATTCGACTTTATTTGACATAACTTAATTATTAAGAATTGTTGACATTGATAATTATTACATTGATATTACTTTAAAAAAAAAAAAAAAAAAAAAAATGCTGCGTCCTCCTCTCTTCTCTTCTCTCCCTCAATGTATATTGCCGTGCCCTACAGGGTTCATTTTAAAATATTGATTTTAATAATGATTGCAATAAATAAATGAATATGAATATGAATATGAATAAACTAGTGGTAGTAGTGTAAAATTGAATCGTAACGAGCGAGTGGTTCTAGGACTACTGGGCACAGTGAGTCATTCAAGAGCACGAGACATAAAACGAATTTTGTGAAACGTACCCATATCTATACGTACATATATCTATCACCCCTACCAACGAGAAAAGCTTCATAGGTAAAAATATAAACGATAAAACAATACAAACAATATTTAAAAACACTCTGTAGTCTACTTACTCGGTTGATTTTTAATTTAACTACTTGTACTATAAAGTACCTATTCTGTGATATAACCGTAATATGCTAGCAGCAGTAGCAGCACGGTCTCAGAATAAGTTTTCGCTCGTTTTGAAAGTGGCTAATTATTCATGCTCCAAGATATTTTTCACGTGATTTTTCAGGTACGAGACTAATTAATTAATTTGGTATTTTTATATTATTATTTATATTTAGCAATATGAATAAATACATAGGTACTATGTCTTTATAGTATAGAGGCAACAGCAGCAAGAAAGTGTGTTTGTTGGTTTGATCTTCTCCGCCTCAACGGAATGATGTTTAATTACTTTTTCGTTCTGAAAAGGTGAAAAAATATTAAGAGAATTGGTAGGCAAACATAGAAGAAAAATTATCGAGCATGCAGCGCCACCTATCCACCGTCGCCCTTAACATCTGTGTCATACTTTGCTCAAAAGAAAAAGGAATTATGAGAGTTATGCTTGTAAATATGGGTTGTACTATATAACAATTATATTATATACATTACAAGATGATCTTAAAATATCATTGACTATTAGGTATTCTGTGGGTATTAACTTTTTTCCAGAACAATGGCTCGTTAAATTAGTACCTATTGACAAATAACGATAACGACTTTTGCAAAATACATTAGGTAATATCTTACAAATAAAGTAAACTCATTAGTTATGAGCAAGGCGGTTCATGCGGTATGCGATAGGTATAGGCTAGTGTCAGTAAAAAGATGATTTTGTTAAGTACGAAACTTTGTTAAAAAATAAAACATCACTATTCACAGTAAATTGACCTTAAGTGTTAATAATAGAGAATAGTTACTTTATTAACCGACTTCACAAAAAAAAGTGGTTCTATGTTCGACTGTTTGTTTATTTAAGTTTGAACACCGATAAATTCGTCGTTCATTAAACGATTTTGACGATTCTTTTTGTGCTTAGTAGAACCACGGACTACTCTATGATAGAACATACTATAAATCCCATTTAAATTTTATGATAATTTCACAGGTCCTCCCACAGTTTAATAGTTGTATTAAGGGAGGTAAATAGCACACTCCACCACGCTGCTCAAATGCGGATGAACACAACAATAAGTAGCAAACTTATACAGCATTATCTAGTTGCTGTGGATAAACACTATCAAAGATTATTGAATACTGGCTGGGCAAGTTTTTGGATGGTATAAAAGTTTCGCTACTTGTCCATAGATGTCACTATTCGTAGCTCAGTTTCTTTGACTTCAGTTATAGAGAAAGAGAAAGATTCCACTGCGTAATGTGACTATTTAATACACAACGTCTGCATAATAATTATTTGACTTCACTTTAGATTTCCTCTCATTTTATGACTTAAAAACAAAAAGTCTGTCCTAAAATAATATTATAATTGTAATTTTGTATGGAAAATCGTCTAACTGACATGCTTTACAATAGTTTACAACACTGTCAATTCAGCCACGCCACAACGTATAAATTTTTATAGATGGCGTTCTTGGCATAGTACAGTGTTCATAATATTTTGTTTATAATATTATTACATATGTTATGTAAAATGGAAAAGGATCAATGGATCAAATGAATTCGCTTAAACCGCAAAATTTGAAGCGATTGAATTATTTATTAAACAATCATACTAATCCTCTTTAGTGAATTTAGGTGCACTGGGTGCACTTCGCGCTTATTTATTTTCATCTGTAATCTCTCATTATATTTATTTAGTCAACTAGTATTTTACTGTCACCCGAGGGTATTTGCTTAAAATTTGTTACCTATTTCCAACGAATATTAACCTCTTCTTTAGTTGGTGGCACGTAGTTCGCTCTATACGTAATAATTTACTGGCCCTTTTTTCTTTATTTTATAAAATACTAGCTGACCCAGCAAACGTTGTTTTGCCATATAAATAATTTTTACTGAATATTTTGGGAGAACTTCATGTAAGTGTGTGGACTACAACTACCACTACCAATACCACTACCACTACTGACTACTACCACTACCCCTACCCCTACCACTACCCCTACCACTACCCCTACCACTACCCCTACCACTACACCTACATCTACCACTACCCCTACCACTACCCCTACCATATTGGAGTTATAGCGTCAGGAAGGAAAACCCGACTTATTTTTATATAGTAGATTTCCTGAATTTTCTTTGCTATAAACCTCACGGAGCCCAAGACCTTTCTAACGAATGCAAAACCGTGGAAATCAGTTCGTGCGTTCTGGAGTTATAGCGTCAGGAAGGAAAACCCGACTTATTTTTATATAGTAGAGAATAGACAAACTGAGAAACACATTCTATTAATTAAATAAAAATCCTTTGCTGGGTTCGCCTCTTCAGAGCGTGTTAGATGTTTTTCTGTTGTAATTCTGCTCTTATAAGCTGTTTCGTTTTCTCGCTAAACACACTATTTTGAGTTTTTACAACTGTGTTTGACTTTCGTATACAATCCAATAAGTTTTTTTTTTCCATTTTTTTTTAAGGTCTTTCTTTTTCTGGTCGGAGAAATTGCACTTACCCGTGTGTTCGATAAACGTAGATTGAGACTTCTGTGTCTTTAGATAGCTATACGTGTTGCAGTATTTGGTTTGGGATGATTTTATTTTTTTAATTCATAATGTAACTCGTAATAATTATCTAATAATGATAGCCTATGATCTAATGTTATGTAACTAAACAACGAGGTAATTAACTAATTACCTCGTTGTTTAGTTAGTTAACTTTATTAAAAAAATCGGGTTTATTAGATAATTTAAAAAACGAAATAGTTTTTTAAATGTTCATTTTTAGAAAGATCCAAGTACATTAACATTTCGGATATTTCATAAATAGTCTATTTTTTATACTGAGTTTATATTGCAAGGCATAATCAATCAATTGCTGTATTTCTTCCGCCATAACCATAAATGTTTGCAATGTATAAAATACACTCGTATAATTAAATAAAAAACATATGCAATGAGCTATTATATAGATCCCTTATGACTTCAATGAAAATGACCCCCATTTTCGAGTATTTTGTCCTTTTTTTGAATACACCTGCCGTACGCAACATAAAAAATTAACCCCGTTTAAATATTAATTAAATTCAACAAACAATCAAGTCGTTTTAATACCAAGACAACAACAAATTATGTACAGAACCTGCAAATATGTGCCTAGAAAATGTTCTCAATACTTACCAAAAAAAAACTGAAAACAATAACCCTAGTGCTGATTTGTAAGTACATACCTATAATTTTGTGCAGCGAAATAGCTGTAGTCGTTAGCGATCGCTCTCGCAAGCATCCACGATCAATTCTCGATTCAGTGCAATACCTTTCTTCGCATGACGCAAGCCCAACAATATGTGTATTGAGATGTGAGCTTATAAACAGACAGTGCAAGCATCCAATGAGCTGTCACAACACAGCTACAAACTGTACGCGCAATAGTTAATGCGGAGACTCCACTACACCAGGCACACTAGTTACGTGGACCACACTGCTCTCCTTCAGTCTCACTCGATCGCCGTACCTTCGCGGTCGTTGGTTCTTTAAATACATTGTTTCTAAATAATAAACATGAGATAAAACACGTATTAAAATCAGTTTTATTAGTGACTTTTTATTGTTGACACCGAGTGCTAGATTCAGTGATTTAATTGTTTAATTTACCGAACAGTTATCACGATGCCGGCCGAGACCGCAGGGCAGACGAGGGTTGTCGTACAGCATGTGACACCGGACAGTAAGTCTTTTCATCAATTTAAAATCGATTTAAGCGTATACGACCTACCGTAACACAGAATACCAAATATCCTTAAACATGCAAATACACGTGTTAGCGAACGGATCAACATTCATAAATAACTTGTAAAGACGCTGTTCTTATAAATAAAACAGTCTGTGTTTTATTGGCTACAATAAACGAGATTTCAGCAGTTTACCTGTGTGCTTTATTGTAAACCAAACTGCTATACATGTGAATGCGTAATTTATAGTATGTAAACATACGGTCTGTAATGTTTATTTACTAGTCTTACCACTCGCGAAAACTTTGTATGTAAACATCAACATATAAGTTAAAACTATTTTTTGTCGTTTCTTTTTTGCATATTCTAATTATGAATCAAGCCATTCGTAAACGTCAATCCAGATACTTATCACGGTGGATACGAACTCTATGTTACCACATTCGAAAGCGAAAGGACCAGCTAACTTTTATTTTGTAGTATTTTATATTATTAATTCTATACAATGTCTTCAAAATTAACCCATTTAAATTAAAAAAGAACAAGTGTTCTTTCTTATGAGCTCATCATCATTCGGTCAAGGGTAATTATTAAGTCTTCAATTACTTTAACTAAGCATGATCAACAGACAAAACAAACGTATACCAAACACAACACAATGCTAACCTTTACATAAATTAAGAAAATGCGTACAATAGTGTTGTGAGACAGAATAAGCACTTGAACTTTGACCTTTGGGCCTTTTTTTCATGCCCAAACAATGCAAGTTCACGCAAACTATGTAGGTATGCATGATTTCAGTTATATGAAAACAGCTAATCAAAGTCTGCTACAATCCGTATAACATTTACTTACCCCACATGTTTTGAGATATTGACTAAATTGGTAATTACTAATAACATACTAAGTATCTAATAATTAGTAGTCACTTGTTGCACATACGAGTACTCTATCAGTGGATAATGTAGTCAATAGTAGTCATCTTTGAAATCATTTGGTTACTTTTTCTACTCACTATTTTTTCCGTTTATTTTTCTCCTTTTAATAACAGCGTTCGTGTAACGGCTATTGAAATCCAGAATTTGCAAATCGAACTTGATAGAGCTGTTGTTTTTATGTCTCTTCGCTCTTCCTTTAGCATCCTTGAAACAGCCAGGCTGTCTATTGTTTGTAGCGAAGTTTAATGATTCGGCGTACAAAGGTTAATGTGGATGACTAACTAAATTATTTTTATCCAAACGATAGTGTAGCACCCTATATGACCAGCGGTTAATTGGTCACTTTATTGGAATGGGCTCTCTTGTTAGCTGGAAGTATGAACGTGCGATACTTACTCGTACTTTATATACGTTTTGTTTAGTTATTTGAATTCATTCTAACTAAAAAAGAACTATTATTATAGTAACAGATAGATAGATACCTCCTATCTGCCTGACCCTCCGAGGAAATAAAGACGTGATGACTTGATATTATCTTATTTTAATGAAATTCATTACTGTATACTTTACGTAAATCGTTTAGGTGGATCGATCGTTTTCCAAAGTATTAATAGTATATATTTATATAGTATTTATGTATTAAGAAAATGGTTGCTTCTTTTTCGGCAAATCAGGACATTTCACAATTGATTCCCTTGAAAACCATAGGTCAGTGACAGCAGATTGGTAGTACAATACTAGATTTCCCAGAGTTTTAGAAAAAGATCGCGAAAAGTGTCCTCGAATCAAAATCGTCCTTCACCAAGATAACATTGCACGTCCTCACATTCCGCTATGGTAACGACGTATTTGAATTCTTCAAATGTAGAGCTGATGACACATCCGCCATGCAGCCCAGACCTTGCACCTTGTGACTTCTTTTTGTTTCCAAAATCAAACACACACGTTTCGAGCCCAGAATCAGCGACGAATGTGTTCCACGAAGTCATTGAAGAGATCCTTAAGGAAGACTGGTACAATTGGACCAGTTACAGTTACTTACGATGGTTACGATGTGTGGATTACGTTACGTAATTGGTTCCTGCCAATGCAAAAAAAAGCCTGTATTTCCTTGAAGGGGTAGGCAGAAGTGTGTAAGTATGTACACCCCCTTTTCGAGTTAGAAAAACCTAATTTTTGTTGCCCGCCCCGGGGATCGAACCCAGGACCTCTAGCTTAGTATTCCGCTTTTGCGACCGTATCATATTGGTACATTTAGAGAACTCGTAAGCTCTCAGCTAACTTCAATTTACGTCAAGGAATATCACCGCTCCAATTTGGTAAAAAATATGGAAAATAAGATGTTATGATTTCGACATAATCGTGCATAGCTATTATCGTATTTCCAGTATCGATAGAACTTGAACCTACCTTGAAACGCATTGATCGTTCGTTATAGGATAGAATGTGTAACTGCGTCTTAATCATTATTTATTAATAATGAGTCATTATAGTTAGCAAACCCAGATAATATTACTAATCATGGTGCGGTTCTGAATTGAATTCACTGTTAAGTAACTACAATTACAACTTGTCAAATTAAGTCCGTACTGAAGAATATTGTTGCAATATGCTAGTGTTCCCTGCAGTGATCAAAGATAAGGTGTTATAAACTGCTTTTCCTATTCATCAAAAAATAACTTACATATATCTCTAACTACTTATATAAAATAACATATCCTACCAGACCAGTGGGAGCACAGGATTTAAAACACTGCTTTAATTCTAAAATTACTGTCTTCCATTATTGCCATAACATGCAATATTAATGTGGCAAGAGGACATAATCAGTAGTTACGAGATTACTAATCAATATTCATTGATTAACACGTAGAAATTAAATAATATATCATTAGCTGATGAAACTTCGTGTCACGATCTTCCAGCGAATGCTGATAACCGTAATAAAAGGCGTACTACAAGCATGTTGAATTCCCCACCCAATGTTCGTTACCTACAGCTAGGAAACCACATTTGGCTGTCTGGTTCTAGAAACGTCCATCTTTGTCCTTGTAGGTAGTTTAGTAACGCTTTGTGATGGCATCGGAACTCTGCTCATTAATCTATACTAATCTTATAAAGAGGAAAGATTTTTTTTTAATGTTTTCATACAAAAACTACTGGACCGATTTCAAAAATTCACCATTAGAAAGCTGGTGACATATGCTATATAATATTACTAGGTGTACTATTGTTGTGTCTAATTCCACGTGAGCGAAGCTGCGGGGTCCACGAGTATCTTATATCCATGAAAATGGTTCATAAAACACTTAATTTTTATTATCAGTCAACACTCAAACTAGGTTGAAACACATAAACAAAAAAAAATATATAGCAATTATACTATCTAAAATGACTCAGACCGACAAACGAAGCGAGAGCAATGATACATTTTATCAATTAGACTGACCTATTTGCGCTCATAAATAGCAAGCAGTGTTAGAAGAAATAATTACATTTTCTACTAAACATAAAATCACGCCTGAATCCCCGAAAGGGGTAGGCAGAGGTATGCCCACTTTTCACCAGTTATGCTTAGGTCTCATGTAATAAGGTGGTGATCCTGTTGCCATACACCAGGCACAAAATCCACACTTCGAACTGCTACAGGACATTTCAAATTAGAAACCCCTAATAGTTGTTGCACGACCCGGGGATCTAACCCAAGACCTCTAGGTTAACACTCGCGGTTACGACCACTAGACCAACGAGTATATACTTATGAAAAGGTCTCTACGCAAACGCCCTAATTTTAATGCGAGAATAGATTTGTAGCCCTAGTTATGGCTCTAGGTAGAGCAACATAAAATATTGCTTTGGTTAGATTAAGGTGCACTACAAAACATTAGTAAATTTTCTTAAGTCTTTGACTGCAATACTAGACAGACTAGTAACTCTAGTAATAGTCATAAACGTAGGAATGTCAAAACATGATATGTACTAGCACGGTACTAGCTTTGTGACGTGTCGTCGTAACCCGGCCTACTTTTGGATATTAAATCAAATCATCCTTACTAATATTATAAACGCTTTAACTTAATTAACTAACTCTAACAGAACTTTAAATTAACCTTATTTTTATTGAAATTAAAATCACATACTGGAAACATGACCAGTCAACTATTTCCCAGGTACGTAATGCTACGTCAATGGAAATTCACTAGAGCTTACAGTTGTTATTCTTATAATAATATTATAATGTTAAGTTATCCTTTTCCGTTTCTACTCCCACAGCTCGATGCCATTTTGGACGAAAGTAAACTTATAGATTTTCGTAACAACCTCAAGGTCCCATTCAAATGTTGCATCATTGCAAATACATATGTACGAAACTACGAATTGGACATCGTGCTTTGTGATTTACAGTTCCGACTATCTACTTTTTTTTTGCTTTCTTAAACTGCAATTTGACTTGAACAATTAAGGATATTAGACTTTTGTCTAGATTTCGATTAATTTTAATTCTAACATCTATTTTTTCATATTTTTGTAATACGTATACACACCGAGACATTAACAACGTGTTCTTCGAATTTGTTTGTAATTCGAAGGATGGATGGGTTTTGTATGTTCTGACTCTCGATAGAATATATTGTGCTTACCATATTATTAAATAATCAGAAAAAACAAACAGGTCCAAACAAAAATAAGAAGCTGTAATTGCAGTGTAGTGGTTCTCGTTAAGGAACATGATAATCACAGTCATGGAATCCCTTCCAAAGCAAACAGACACCATTCCATCTCCTCACATACGAGTATTCGCAAATGGGTATGATAGTGATATTTTTAGAGGCACAATGAAGCAATAAGGTACCAACGTTTGCCGAATGAATACCGGCCACGTGTAATCGTACAATAACCCCACATTTGGCGGCCTCCCAGAAGAGTTTTGCTGTGACCATAGACAGGCACCCTATCTATGTTCCATGAACAACAATGTTGATTCTCTAACGCTAAAATGATGAATGATTTACGAGAACGTTGAACAAGAAACGTACTTCATCTGAAAAATAAAATTTCCTAAAATCACATATTAGTAGGTATACATATATTAAATAAACAAAAAAATCATATTTACATAGATAACGGATAGAAACTTGTAGTATTAGAACGGCAAAAACCATTAGGAAAATAGGGAAATCCCGGCCAGAGAACGCCTTGAACGGACAAAAGAAATGTAAATTGTATATCAGCTTTGTGGTAGGTAGGTATCTCAAGTGGGTGCCCATGACCATTTTGTTTGCGTCAATCTCGAAACCAGTACGCGTTAACAATAAACTGTAAGAGAATGCGTAACCAGCTACATTTATTCGTGCTACAAAAAAGTTCTCATCGAGGTTGGGTAAACAAAAATTTGTCACGGACAAAGGGTCCTCTAGAAAGAGGTAGGGTCCTCTCAAACTGACTCCCTGAAAGGCATAGTCTTCATTTCCCAAGTGGGTTGACAGACTTCATGAAATTAACGGTTTTGCGGGTATCGAGTTTATAACCACCGGTCTTTCATCGTCCATATTTGTCAAATGCAAGGAATTTTATATCTAATTTGGTAGATATATTATTATTTGTAATCTCAAACTAAAACCAGACATACTGAGAGAGATCGTAATAATCCGCGCAAATACGAGATGTACTGGTAAACTCGTACACAGTGTTTGATCTTGGCCAGTATTATGTTCGTTGAATTCCTTGGAAATAATTTATACCCTCCACCAATCCGCATTGGAGCAGCGTGGTGGAGTACGCTCTAGACCTCCCGGAGAAGTGTCTGTGGGGGAGACCCGTGCCCAGCAGTGGGACGTCTATGGGTCGCAGCGAATTTATACCGTTACTGATTAGTGAAAATATTTACATATAGATATCAAATGTGCTTATTAACTGTGCCTGTTAATAAGCACATTTGATATCTATATGTATTAATTTTTTCTTATGTCTTAATCTTATGCACTAATGCACTAGACTAGACACTTAGCAACACTAAAACATTACCTATACTTAGGTAATAAATTAAATTCTAAATTTTATTGATTCTTTTTTTGCAAAATTGATAAATATATATGTACCAAAAGGTATGAGTTTTAACAACTTCCTAAGCACGAATCGCTACTTTAGTTTTTTTTTAAGAGTGGGGCGTGGGGTCGGAACCGGCTCCCGGCGAGCGCAATGCCCTCGCACTCTCACAGAGGCGCTTCTAGGTCAGGTGCATCGTGTCGATAAAAGTTAATTCTCTCTGTGACTGTTACACATACGCTTCCGCTAGCTTTTATGTAGCCTAAGATTATTTTGGTCCTAGATATTAATCGCTTACAATAATATAATTAACCTTATAAATTAGATGGTTTAGCAAAAGGAACCTAGTTCAACACCTACTTCACCTACCCAAAATTGTTATTGCCTTGGTATTATTATATTGTCATCATACTAGAGAAATCTATGATTGTCATAGAGTTAGACGCAGTTTGTACTACTTTGTACTTAACGTAATACATTTCGTCTATAACTCTATCTATCGTCGAGAGGATTGACTAAATGAACATTAATATTATAAGTACAGCTATTGTCTGATAGGTGGCGTGAGTTATCATTTTGTACGACCGTCCGTACCCACATTGTCACCTTTATACAACCAAATCAAATCAAATCAAATCAAAATCAAATCATCTTTATTTTGCAAGATAAGGTAATTAAGTAGATATAAAATAAGTTACAATTTGTCCTCTTATCCTAGCCCATAAGGCATGCAAAGTCATCTAAAGCTATATTACAGATAATAATTATAATTATTACATTCATTTTATTTTAAGAATACCCGAAATACACAATATTAAACTAATTTAATGGCAGGATGTCATTTTATGTTATCACCCAGAAATTCTTTAATCGAATAAAATGCTTTACCTAATAAATACGTCCTTAGGGTCTTCTTAAAATTATAAGTGTTTTCTTGTTTTATATAGACAGGTAGTTTATTGTAAATTATTGGTCCCATACAGAAAATGCTATTGCAGTGTATTTGAGTCCTGGATTTGAGAGCTCGTAATTTGTCTTTGTTTCGATTAGAACTAAAAGTTTCGTAACTATTGAGATTGGTTTTTACCATAATTGCTACTTCATATATATAAATTGATGGTAAAGTAAGTATATTAAGTTTAATGAAGTGGGGCTTACATGTTTCTGTTGACTGCAGCTTACAAATAGACCGTACACATTTCTTCTGCGCTTTAAATACACGATCAACCCCAGCGGCATTCCCCCAAAATATTATTCCGTACCTCAGCGTACTGCCTACGTATGCATGATATGCTGTTAAAGTAGCGGTAGTACTTACTGATTTTCTCAGCATATATAGGGCAAATGAAAATCTATTAGTTTTGGTTACAACGTGATCGATGTGTGTTTTCCATGATAGGTTTTTATCGAGATGTAGTCCCAAGAACTTTATGGATTCATTTTCAATTATTGACTTCCCTTTATGGATTATATTGAGTTCATAGGGTTGGGTATTTTTATAAGCAAACTTCATCAGGCAGGTTTTATCCAGATTAATTTTGAGATTATTGTTATCTAACCATTCAATTAGCGTTATAAGAGACTTATTTATATGTTTTTCATATGTCAATGGATTATTGTCAGTAAATATGGCTGTGCTGTCGTCAGCAAATAAAACCATGGGATCTTTAATAGCTTGAGGGAAATCGTTTATATAAACTAAGAATAGTAATGGTCCTAAAATACTCCCTTGTGGAACACCAAAGGCAGTTTCCCTAGGGTCAGATAAATATTTAGTCATCGTTTTGTTTTTAATATTAATTTTACTTATTTCTGTTATTTGTTGTCTGTTGGATAGATATGATTTTATTAGGTTAAGAGAGTTCTTTAATACCTTTAATACCTTTATACGAGTCATCTGTAGTCCATGGAGTAATAGTACCTACGCACGGAGTTTTATTTTCTCTGTGGATGAATGAAAATCAAATGCAAATTGGCGTTAGGTTGTTCTATTGTGGATGGAAAATCTGACCTGAGACAAAGATAATCACCAATCAAGAGTAAAAATATCGGACCGTTTGGAATGGGGTGACTGTAGAATATTATTGTATTCGAACTTATCTACCAAAAAAGTAGTTGAAATTCAACAAATTCTCTTTTATAGGGTCACATTTTACTAAAATCCTGAAAATATTCTTACTTTCTTGGCTCTGTACTTAAATGATGTAGGTATGTTCATTCATTCATTTAGTGGGTTTTCCACTTAAGTCATTCAACAGCTTCCTCCGGTCGTGGTAAAACAATGGCTTCCTCTTACCCGTACTTCTCTACCAAGTTAGTGGAACTATATCCAGTTATAAAAATATCCACTGCTCCTCTATTTTAAGATTATCATCATCCATAATTATAATTTTAAACCAGTTGATATTTTTATTAGCAATCTTAATTATGAAACACCTATTACGAGTATGTCTTGAGCTTCAAAAAAGAGTCTTCAAAAAAGCTTATATCTAATCTACGCTTCATAATTTAAGTCCAAAATAAACAATGATGTGGTTACTACCTGCCAAATAAAGTATACTACCAGCCTACCTACTAATTTATTTGGTTGAAAACCTACTAAACACCTAGGTAGGTAGGCCACTGCGAAGGTTTTGATGGACAGAAATCACACATAATTTTATTATTTTGCTTTCACATACGTTTATTAATTTTCTCCTAATTATCTAACTATTTAAATTTCGACAGTTTTTTCTTTTTACGTTTTTATCTCTCTGTATTAAAAAAGTAAATTGTGTACTTCGTTCCTTTAATACGAGTATGTCGTGTGCTGTAAAAAATCATCAGGTAAGGTCATTTTTGCTGGACAAAATTATGTCTCGTAATTAACATAATTTGGGCAAAAGGTTACAGCAAATGACTGGTTTATTTCCGCAGCACATAATGATGGCACTTGGCATGGTGCACGTGGGTCGGGCTCGGGTCTCCGACGGCAGACGCTAACCGGTATCCGTATGTTTCCCGCTGATATTATAAACCCAAACGGTGCTCATTCGCGCGCAGTCTGCGAATGCCCTCTCCGCAAACGATATCGCGCCTAACGTGTCAAGTGCCAGTGTTTTTTATTTCCGATTCTTCGCGAATTCGGCTCGGAATAGTAAAATTCGAAATATATTCGGAATTATCGTTAGTAAAATTCGAAAACTGAAAATATGGGTTTATGTAAGTATTATAGAGATTACTTTCTGATAAAAAATTTTATCGAAAAAGTAGCCTACCTACATACCGAACAAAAATTTTTTTTTCTTTTTAATACATGTTTTTTATGAGTGAGTTTGGTGGGATTTAATTTTAAACTTAGTCAAAAACCAGACGGTCATAGTTCTATAACTATCGAGAACGATATTGCAGCCAGTTGCAGGTTAAAATCAACCGACCGATCAATTTCGGTCACGCTTGTGATAAATGTAGGGTGGTAAATGTAGCATTGGTATCTAATTGGCAGTTCACATACTTGATATGTATGTAAAATAATTTGAATGTGCTCCAAAAATTGACCGTAATTATTTATAGTCCATTGTATATGATCGCGATTACCCAAATTTGTTTTGTATCTGATGTTATTACAATAACTATGGTAGGTATTTTAAAATGTTGTGCGTGGCTATGTCCGTTTAACTACCTAAATTAGAGCCACTCAAACTTTCAATTGGACTGTACGACCGTGGAATTCTATGTCCTAGAAAACACATCAATATTGTAATAAACTATCACAAAATATGACTTGCAAATATAAATCCTGCAGCCCGTGACGCATGCAATGAGTCTTACTATAACAGCTGAATATACGGAAAATTATGAGATCTGGTGCAATAGTGTAGTGTGAGTGTGACACAAGCTGGAAGTGATATAGTATAGTAATATGCTATTTGTCTATCCTTAGTTCAAAGTAAACGCAGTTATTATGGTTTTCCATTGTATCAAAATGTTTTTACTAAAAGTGAGTTCTTTCCATAACATGGATACAACTAATAAGCAACCGAACTTGATGAACTGTGAAGAGCAAGTACAAAAGGTGCAGAAGCCTATGTTTATCACTCCAGTCAGGTGTACAGCGTACCCATATCAAGTTAATCGTATCTTGCCTCGAGCAATTGAAACCAGTAAGCTTTTAAGTCACTACTTTACTTTTTTATCCACTCTTACTCTCTCCTCTTACCCCACTATCACAACAAAATGAATAATCTTAAAAATTCAAGTAGGTATTTCATTGTATTTGGGATGTTAAGCCTGCCACTGCTTGGAAAGTCAAGGTTAGTGAAAAGTAAGAAATTGCTCATCATATCTACGTATTTCATTGTATTTGGGATGTTAAGCCTGCCACTGCTTGGAAAGTCAAGGTTAGTGAAAAGTAAGAAATTGCTCATCATATCTACCTATGGATAGTTATCATAATAAAAAAATCGTAATGCTGTTCCATGCTTATGATCTTTCAGTTATTTAAATACAAAATTCGTCATGCACTCAAACATACGAGTATGAAGCATATCAGTCGACCAATAAAAATGTTCACATTCGTGAGGGAACAATACTTATTTCATATTTCGTTAGTTTACATATACATTTATTGCATTTTGCCTGTTTTTTATTATATTACACGGCTAACTTTATAACCGTTTTTTTCACCGACTCAACGGATAAAATAAAGGGAAATATTAATTTATTAAAATGTAATGTTCAAAATGCTAAAATAAGAGGATGTACTCGTAACTGTTGATTTTGCCGTGCGCGGAGACCCAGATGCTTAGTAATTGTCTTATGCAAACCCACTTCAAACAACAGTCAAACGGAACCTGTATTTGCCTTTATATCAGATCCTCTGTAAAAATTAGCATGTCTCGATCAAAATCTGTCGTGTTTTTGTTCTCTTTGACTCTTTATTATTCAAATCATAAATACGAATGTACATTATATTTAACAATTTCTGACAGGAGCAATTTATTGGTTTTAAAATGAAAAGACACATGAAAATTACGGTCAATTTTACCTATAATAATTTCGTTAAATGTAATTCATTATTTGATACGGCAGCGGCGGTGACATGACAGCCCAGTCTATTGAACTCGTTGCTCTCAGTCGATCGGTCCGGCTTTAAACCCCAGTGGCAAAATTCGATAAGTGCGATTTAAGAAATTAAATGTCACTTGTTATAACGGTGAAGGACACATCTGAAGAAAACTGCATGCCTGAGAGTTCTTAATAATGTTCTCGAAGGCATGTCAAGTCTGCCAATCCGCACTTGACCAGCGTGGTGGACTAATTTTGAGAGGAGACCCGTGCCCAACAGTTGGCAAAGAAAGGGTTAGCGCTCAAATTGAAAGAAAGTATGTATCTTTCGTACTTCATTCCGAGGAAAATTACTGTGATAAAAATTCCTACATACCTACACTATATTTTTATTCATTCAACTGTAACATTTGTTGCAAAGAAGAAGCAGTTCTATTGAAATTTAATAAAATGAACTCATTCCGTACCTATCCCATGGTACCCTCATTATTTTGCAGGAACCCCTTCAATGTTATACCCATGTGTCAAAATATAGGTATTAAGTAAATAATTAATGTTAATGTAAAGTAAATAAAACATGACTTTATTTTAGATAGAACTATCCTCCTATTTTTTAACATTTTGTGGATTGAATATCCGAAAACGCTGAGTTCGTTTTGGAGAACACACATTGATAGGTATATGTATCATTTGTCTAAAAGCAGCAGCAATCGTTCAAACTATTGTCGAAGGTATTAAAACCTTCGACACTCGCCATGCGACCACTATGCAATTCTACTATTCGCCCAGGTTTGGTGCACAATACCCATTAGTCTGTCTTAAAATCTTAAATAAAATAATACTTATTGTAGTTAAAAATAATGCAAAATGACTCCTTGACATCCCTTACAGTTAAGTAAGATCAAGTGACAAGGTCAACATTTAATTGTTCATGCATTTTTTATGGATATCCTACCAACTCAAAGTGCAAAATGAATTGTTGTCGGTAGATACTCATGGGTCAGATGTGACGGTAGATAATGACTTTTGTTTGTCTCGGGTTTTCAGGTACATAGAATATATACATTGCGAATATAATATGCAAAATCTATGGCTACATTAGGAACAGCAAACAGGAAACTTAAGTTAGGGAAATTTTGCATGTTAATACAAAAAAAAAATCTCCACCCCTTGGGTCATAAATGAGGAAAACTATAGTAACTAAGCCATATAAAATAAAATGTTATTTGCTACTACTAAATATTCGTATAAGTTGAAATTACGTTAAATTAAAGTATAATAATTTACTTCCAGTATCAGAACAGTTGCTGTCGGACATCGACAAGCTGCCGGCGGTGCAGCTGGGGGAGTTGCTGCTGCAAATAGAGATCGGAGACCCCTCGCCGTCGGTGCTGGACGTGGCCCGGCGGGAGCTCCGGGAGACGCCTGATGTCGTGCAGCCCAGCGTCGAGGAGCTCAGGCGGCTACTTAAAGGTCAGCAGCCATTTGATAAAATGCGTTAGAAGTATATACCTACAAGTCAAGACTGTCAGGACGGAACGGTTGCTTTCGAATATCGGCAGCTCAAACCACCTTGTATCAATGCATGACAGTGTCCTGCATTGAAACAAGGTTGAAAATGGAAGATCTCCGAACAAAGAAATTGGAGATTACTTTGTAATAGAAGAACGATTAAATATGACAGAGGGCACAGCACAGATCATCCGCCTGAGGAGAGGTCACAAGATTGAATCATGCTTCGTAAGAAAATCACACATTAATGCAGGCGCACTCAAATTGCTTTGCCTCTGAAGATAATGGACATCTGTCATAAGCTACGACCAAAGACATTACGGGCTACGACCTTCAACGGTTTTTTTGATGTTTTTTTTGTGAATTTCATAAACAGAGGAAACAAGCGACAATAAGAACATGAAGATTACCATAAAAACACAGAGGAACATGGCAGAATTTAAATTAAAATTTTAATTAAAAAGAAAATATTTATTTTAGACATATGAAAGTCTTTGTAGGTAGTTCAGCTTAGGTGTCTGAGTTAGCATGTGAGTTGCATATTATAATAGAAGGAAGGTAGTTAACCTGTAGACACTGATGAATTACTAGTATCTACTCTAATCATAAGGTAATCATAATTATTTTTAAATGAATCAAAACAACAATAGGATTGCACTAGTTTGTGCCATAATATCACAAAATACTAGGTACTACCTACACTAAAATAGGTATGCTTACGAAGGCAAGTAATCAAGGTAAGTAATCAATTCTAGATTCAATTTTTTTTATACCTACGTGGTTTTATTTTTTGTTGGATAACTACTCAACAGATACATACACATGTAACAATAATCTAATATGTACCTACCATTGTACCTTATCTAGCTATACTAACAACATTGATTTGTTTCTTTTAAACATTATGAATGCTTCCAATTTTTATTCCACTTCGCCAGTAACGTTGCTCTTACCACTTACCATTTACTATATTCTTAACTAGTGGACGCCCGCAGCTGCACTCGCGTGGAATTAGACATAATAACAGTTTCATTTACACCTGGTAATATTATATAGCCTATGTCACCAGTGAATATGCAGCTTTCTAATGGTGAATGAATTTTTAAATCGGTCCAGTAGTTTTTGTGTGAAAACATTACAAACAAATCATTCCTCTTCAAAATATTAGTTATATATTCTTTAAATTTAAATTATTCTTCAAATAATATTAATCTACATACTGCTCAATGCGTTGTTTAACGCCACCACAGATTACCAAATAGTTACATACGCCACTATTAGAGCGAGAAAATTAATGCGTAGGTTAATGGAACATCTTTTGTGAGTGAAATTTTAATTTAATTACTAATTTATGCTAGGTTAAATATACTTAATTTTTTCATAGTTTGCAACTACAACATTTTCATGCACGTAGTGAGTGTAAAACTAGATTTATTGATAAGCTTTTGATTGCATAATGCTTATGATTTAGATAGTCAGCACCTAAAGATTTTGAACTCCCGACCAATCTGTGTCTGTATAGATAGACATGCATAGGTATGTGAGACATCATAGCTCCAAACGAATGGACTTTATTTTGATGTAGTTTTCTTTTTTTGATGTCCTAGTATTTTTCATGTCGGGGGACGACTTTCATAGTTAGTTGCAGTTCCCTTTTAGATCCCCGAGCTCAAAGTTTTTTATTTTATTTCGGGGTTTTAGTCACCTTGCTTGCCTACAGACAATTTTATTTCAACGACAAAAACGTATACAAATGGTTTATTGTTCAACAACATGGTCTACAAATTTACAGAGGACACAACGCTGCGTGTTCCATGGCACAGCGATACCTGGCTCATACGGTTCCTTCGACCCTGCAAGTTCTACCCGGACAGCGCATACGAATTGGTAAGTTTTATTCATATTCATTATGTAAACTTAGGGTTATAAACCCCTGTGCGTGTACCACCAGCACTACAACCCTTTTTTTGTCTCAATGTTGGGCACGTGGTGACTTAGATTCCAGATTGACAAACTTTACATGCCTTCGAGAAAATTATGGAACTTTCGGGCATGCATGTTTGCTTACTATATTTTCTTCACCGTTCCAGCAGATCACACGTAACTACAAAGTCATTGATTCGTGCCGCTTTGATTTGAATCTGGACCGTTCGATTGAGAACCGAGTTCCACCACTGGGCTGTCACCACTGTATAAACTGATTTTGACGCGGAATTGCTCGTGCCATTTTCCCTCTGCTCAATAGACCAGGTCGAGCACGAACACTTTTTTTTCCGCGGAGGAGTCCATGGAATAGACCATTAGGAACATATACGAGTATATATTTTTTTAATAGTTAAATACTTGCAGATCAAAAGGTACTACAACTTCAAGGTGAAACACCACGAGCTGTACGATGGCCTGATGCCGAGCCGGGAGCAGAACGTATTCAACCAGAACATCCTCACGGTGCTGCCCAACCGCGACCAGCTGGGTCGGCGGGTGCTCATCCTCGAGTTAGGCAGTGAGTACCTACCTGCTAATATCTTACAGGCACCTGTACATATTTACCATAAACAGGTACACGGGTACACACATGTACACTAGTCCCCGTCCCCGGCGCGAAAGTCTAGCTCTGAACGAAATCCGGAGGGGATAGCTATTCAACAACGAATTGAGTCTAAAATTTTACCACAAATCGGGTTTAAGTTCTAGATGTTCTTGAAGCAGCAAGCAACGCATCTATGATATCGCTGCGACCCATAGACGTCCCACTGCTGGGCACGGGCCTCCCCAGACGCAGCTGCGGGAGGTCTAGAGCATACTCCACCACGCTGCTCCAATGCGGATTGGTGGAGGGATCTATCTATGATATATCTTATTGTAAATCTCAACTGACTGCTAAATAGGAAGGTACCTATGCATGTATGTATATGACTACCTACTATGTGTTGAAAAATTAACGTTTCTTCTTCTGATTCGGGTCAAAATTAATTTTACCAAATACTGATAGGTATATCCTTTGATCATGGAAGAAAAAATGTGGATAGATACTGCATGTTAGCGCTGAGCGTGTCATCACCAAAACTAATTTCAAAAAGAGCTATCATTTTTCGCTAGTTCCTTTTTTTCATAGAAAAACCAATCGAATTTTGACGAATCTTCTATCATTTCTATGCCGAACCTGACATATTAATGTCACGTCAACGAAATCGTATTTTCTTCCGTGCTCATTATCTCTTCCTACTATTTACTAACTTTAACCTACTATCCTGCATTATTATTATACTTCATCCATAGTAATCCGAGACCCTAAAAATAAACAAAAATACGAAGCAAGTTTGATTTAAACTTTGAACATATCCATAATATTATCACCACAAATTTCACCTATCACAGTCACTTTCTTTTAAATATCCCATTAATTAAAGGCGCGGTCAGTATCGGAAACCAGTTAAACAGACGGGCCGTTATCCTCGAACTAGCCATGACAGGTCTCTGAACTCCGTTGCCGTTAATAAAGAAGTTAGCTTGACCTAGAATTACATACTATAAAATGATATCCTTATTTTTTAAATCAATTGTTACTTAAAATAAAATATTATAATATATACAATAAATTATTTGACTTAGACTTTGAGAAAGTACAACATAAAATAAATAAATATGTAAAAAATAAATCTCATATAATACTTTCCCATGTGGCATTGTGTCCAGAACGTTGTGTGTGTCACCTCTTAAAATAGCCAAGCTAATTTTTTAATCCTTAATATTTTTTTGTAATAAAAGTTCTATTAAATTAAAATAATAATTCTATGAAAATAAAACGTAAATTCCATAAAGAATTTTACACTGCGAAACATTACATTGTAGAACACATTCAGTACCTAGATAATATCTAACCAGACACGCTTCTTCGACGTAAGAAGCTGATGTTGCGAGAAGGTAATTTATACCTATTGCACAGAAAAACCTAGAAAAAAACCTCATTCCTTTATCTTAACAGGAAGAAAATAGATAGCCTCAGTATTTTTTTGTTGGTCATTATATAACATAAGTTTGCATTACGTTTTCGCTAGTATCTAGTGTTTTAAATAGGGTTTTTACACTTGAGAACTTTGAGAAGTATTCTTAACCCTTGAATTATTCAGTTTGTAGATACAGTTTCATGGCTAAAGCGTCGGTCAACTGCACTTGTTCAATACCACATTAAACCTACTGTGGTCTTTCCAGAACATTGGAAGCACAACAAATGTTCGCTGGACGAAGTCTTCAAAGGCTGCGTGCTGTTCCTGGAAGCCGCCATGTTGGAGCCAGAGACGCAGATATGCGGAGCCGTGGTCATTCTGGACATGGACGGTCTCTCCATGCAGCAAGTCTGGCAGTTCACGCCCACCTTCGCGAAGAGGATTATAGACTGGCTACAGGTAACTCTATAATACAGTATATACAAAATCTAACAGCAGTGACTATTCTATTCTATTGCCTCTCACTCGAGAAAATTCCAGAGTCACGTGCAGCACTGCCTTACCAGTGGACCAGTCCCAAATTTTCTCGAAGACGTAGTATAGATAATGTCAAATGGCTCATTAAATATTAAATGGCTTATCCAAAACCATACAATACCATACGTCTTTATGTTTGTTTATTTCACATCTAACTTTTGCCTTTTTCGCTTGCAGGAGAGCATACCGCTCCGAGTTAAAGGCTTGTACATCGTAAACCAGCCATACATCTTCAACATGGTGTTCCAGTTATTCAAGCCTTTCCTCAAAGACAAACTGCGTTCTCGAATAGTTTTCATGGGCAACGACAGAGAGCTTCTCTATAAACACATTAGCCCCAAATGTCTGCCCGATTGCTACGGAGGAACTCTGTCCTTGCCCAGGGTTAGCGGCCCTCAGTGGCTGGAACTGCTCCTGCTTTGTAATGAAGAATTTAAAGGTCAGTACAATTCTAATTGAATACCTGCACCCTTTTTTTTAATTGGGCTTGTAATTTGATTTTAATTATTTCTTCTGATTAGAACATGGTGTAGATATTTAAAAACATGTGATCGGGCCGGCCGCGGCCGCGTTGAATAGATGACGTTTATGTATTTTTTCGAGTAAGGAGCCGCAGGTCCCGGGTTCGAATCCCGGCAGGGACAGATATTATAAAATAAATAAATAAATAATATTTATTCCGCAGATAAGTATTTGTATTCGTGCCATGGATTGTGTTTTTGGACACATAAGAATAATTTAAGAAACTGGCTATTGGATAAGAATTTCTATACTGTTCAAGAATTTGTAGCTCACGAAATTAGATAAGCATCTCACACTCTTTTAACTAACTATTTTACATTGAGTTTTAATTTAATTTACAAGTATGTAAATTATGTTACATACCTAATCACATGTACAGTATTTGCATGCCTAATGTACATATGACTGTTACTTCATTATTTTATGAATGTATGTATTCATAGCTGTATTGAATTCAAAACACTTGAAACAAAGCTTTCTTACGCGGGGTGTGAGTAAGCGAATAAAAAATGCTACACGAAACATGTGTCAAGAAAACCCACCAATTTTTCTTTTTTTTTCATTGCAGTGATCAACTCGTATGGCTACACAAAGGTGTAACGCGCTGCGGATTACCTGAAGATACAATGTGATATTTTTTACTAAGCCTTTAGTATGATTAGAATTAATATTGACGTCCTTACTCAGAGACTTCAATTTTCATCATCGATTATCTGCCTATCTCTCTTTTTATTAAACTGTGATTCTGATAATGATCTATTAGGATGATGAGTATGTGAACTCCTGAATGCGGACGTTAGAGTAAAATGCGTACCCTACTGACGCAAAGCGTGTATGTAATGAAAATGTTTCATTTATAATTTAAGGTTTAAGAATTCAGTAGTATAATTTGGGTAATGGATGTAAAGTATGGATACCTCTGCATTGGTTTATGTCTGAGGTGTAGGTAACGCAGCGATAGTTGAGGCGAACATTGTATGTACTCACACAGACCCAAAAGTAATGAGTCGGAATCACACTAGATCGCCGAATATAAACATAATTAGTACTTCTATATCACGGCGATGTGACACCGCAAATAACATACATTTTAAACAACACTGAAACAACTTAAATCCAGATTTCATAAACAGTCTGTCTTACTTTTGCTAAATAAAAGAAATGTGCGCAAGTGAGACATTTCTCACTTAAGATAAGTAATGTCAGTTCGAGCATGTAGAGTTACGTAAACACTTACAGATCTTTGGATGTATGTTCACTTCAACTACCTACCTTTTCAGTCCTGAAAAATATTTGTCTATGTAAGATGCAGTTAACTTCATTTAAAACATCGATATTAGGTATGCTAATGAAAATACTACCAAGTACCACCATTACTTATATATAACTTCAGTTTAACTGCTCGTTCTTTAAATTAATATATTTTTTAATTGCCTATTCATATTTGTCTATATTGCAAAACATTTTAATTAAATTAAGAACATACAAAACCGTATATTATGTACTAGTGGACGCCCGCAGCTTCGCTCGCGTAGAATTAGACCCGTTAACGACGTCTGCCCGCGTTCGGGTTGCCCACTTGACTTCAAAAACGGCAAATTTTCATACTAACTTTGCACCCCCGTTTTACCCCCTTAGGGGGTGAATTTTCAAAAATCCTTTCTTAGTGCTCCCCTACGTTATAAAAGGAACCCCTGTGCAAAATTTCAAATTTCTAACCCTTATAGTTTAGGCCCTGCGTTGATATGTCAGTCAGTCAGTCAGTCAGTCAGTCAGTAAGTCAGTCAGTCAGTCAGTCACCTTCTCCTTTTATATATATAGATAGATATATGCAGGTAATACGAACTTGCACTGGGTATATTGTAAAACTTAGGTAAGTACCAATACAAAAACTCATACTATTTAAAAAACTGGCATTCCTATTTTAATTTTAAGTATATTAAAGAAATAAAGTGCACTTATATTAATTTATAAATAAAGTATTAAGTATATTATACAGAATGTGAAATGTCTTTAATTTAATTGCCTTAGTGCGATCTACATACCTAAATATTATTACTTATTATTATAAACGCGAAAATCTCTTCACTTGTATCAAAAAATACTTCCTAACATCAAAATTGTTGTATCACCTTGTTTTGTCTTACTCAATGCGAACTTTCTGTAATGACATGAAACAGTGACAAAAACGAATTGAAAAGATCCATCAGAGCGTTGCCTATAAAGTGATTGAAAATACACTGTAAATTTTTTACACGATATTTCCCAAGACCAGTCGACTTTTACTTCACCACAGTTATTCAATAGATGCCTAAATAAAAAAAAATAATGTCATCAAAAATTTCGTTGTAGGATCACTTGTCATTGTCATATTGTCAGCACTTAAGTTTTAAATTATTTGTTAAAATACTTATGTTAAAATACAACATACAATGGGTGTTTCATAAAAAATAATAAAATCACAGTTAAATTTCGTACTAGGTAATTTCATGTTCCACGGCTTGGAACGGCCTCGCCCGAAAAGTTAATAGCATAGCCCCATGTTAATGTCATGTTTTTACCTACGAGACCACTGACACTGAGCTGAACTGAGCTCATTGTCCATTTGGCTAGGGCTTATTTACTCTTTCCGGTGCAATTTATCTACTACAATTACATACAATACATTACACAATTACATTATAAAATACATTATACAATACATTACAAAATTTGGAAATTTTTACCTGCTTTTTCTCAAATTCTTATTTAATTCTTCCAAGTATTTATCCTTTTTCATTCATACCATTAACTTTATTTTTTTAAATAGAATATTTTAGAGAATCATACACAAAATATAAAATTACATATCACAATGTTGATTTTACTCATTAAAGTCTAACAAAGCGATATTCAGGTACTTATCTAATATTTTGTTCTTACGATATCCATTATTTACCTACGTAAATATTACTTATTGTTATTATTCATACATATATTGTACTATTTTGCACATCCCAAATTCGCGCAGTAACTAACATGCCGGTTGTGTAGTGTTGTTCTTGGACGAGTATCCGTATGAATTGGCCACTGAAAATGAAAATGAATACAAAAATATCTAATTTATTAAACAAAACAAATGTTTGCAGTTTACTGTAACACCAGCACTGTTTCAATTTCCACAGACAGTTCAACTCACTGGTCCTTTGTGCCCACTGCCAGTTATAACATTATATACATCATCTAGGCCCACGTCTTTAAGAAAACCTAGTACCTACTTTAGCACAGCATTGTGTGATGAGTTTCTTTAGATAGAGTCTCCTGGCATTCTGTCCTCCAAGCAATACCTACAGATTCCAGAAGTATTGAGGTACCTACTCACGTTATGCGTATTAGGCAATTTGTTGTTAGTCAAATATAGCGTTGTATTCGCCCAATAACTATACTAGAAAAGTCCAAGGTTTATTGAAATTTTTTTTAACAAAAAGTTGAAGTCATTAGGTACGTGTTTGAAAGTTTAGAATAATATTATGGTTTCCTTGTTTGATTTATCCGGCTGGCGTTAGAAACAGGTCTTGAAAGTACATACTAGTAATTTATACAGTCCTTTTTCTTTTATATTTTATGTGATCGTTACTTGTAATAATTTTCCAACCCGCATTATCTAGGTATGATGTAGCGTCCATAGCCTGGAGGCTTGAGAACATTCGACACTGGGTTGACCACTAACCACTTCACTAATCCGTATTGGAGCAGCGTGGAGTAGTATGCTCTAGACCCACAGATTTGTCTGTGGGGGAGACCCGTGTACAGCAGTGGGACGTCTATGGGTTGCAGCTCTATCTAGGAAAGTTCATAAGTTTGTCGAAGGATCTTTATGTGACGTGAAAATTCCGACTTTTAGATTAACCACTAACCCACATTGATTGTAAAATACGCTCCAGCCTTTAGTTGTGTGCTAAAGCTAAGCTACCCGTTCCTAGTAGTGGATAACTCAAAATGGGTCGTAGTTAAAACCCTTATTAAAACCCTTACATTTAAAATATTCCTCATAATGATGCAGCATTTTCCAAAGCACTTTTCCAGAAACCTCAGGTTCTGGGAGCAGGCCGCCATGCCGCTTCCTCAAGGCCACCGGGTCCACGTGCTTCAGCAGTGACTGCTGATTGGAGCCGTGGAAGAATATACGGGAGCGCAGCTTCTCCCGTAGGAATGGCTTGAAGATCGCAAACAGCATGTTAAATATAAACGGCTGGCTGACTATATGCACAGCTTTTAAACGTATTGGAATACAGTCCTGAAATTAAGAGAAAGTAGGTACTTGAAAAACAGGGAAACAATACTTTATGCATAGATACGTTTAATTACCGATTATTTTTAGATATTCTAAGTCTTAACTTGCCTGAATCCAATCGACAACCATTTTGGCGAACATAGGCGTAAATTGCATGACATGTGAAAAGGAGAGCCCCTTCATATCCAAGATGACGATGACTCCGTTGACTTGAGTGGGAGGTTCGGCCATGGCGGACTCCAGACACATTTGCACGCCGCGGAACACCTCTTTCAGGGGCACGTCGCGTACATTCCAGCGTTCTGGAGACAAACACTACTTTGAGCCGTTACACTTATTGCTTTCAAGCAAAATTAAATGAATAATGAAATATGCATTAGAACTAAACATTAAGCAGGATCCGCTGACATGCATGTTTTTTTTTATGGATACAAGATAGCAAACGAGCTTGCAGCACCACCCATCCGCTGCCGCCCATGACAACTGTGACTGACTTTGAACAAGACTCAATTAGGGACTGATACGGTTAGTCCAATTAGTTGAGAGAGTTAAAATTAGAACATTAGTTGGTCAGTTCGTTAGTAGGTATGAGGACTGGGGGCTGTTAGTGATAGTTATTCCTGTTAGTTGGTGTTAGTAATAGTCCAGTTAGTACTTGTTAGTAGGAGTCTCGTTCTAAGTCAGTCACAGATGTGTTGAGGACTAAGATGGTCGCCTCTAAAGAGGGCATGTAACGGAGTTTCTTTACCTCCCGATTCAACAACCATGATCCGCCGACCGTGTTGGTCCCTCGGTGATAGAATTGAGATGATCGAATGGTCGAATGCCAGCCGAACTACGCTCGGCATTAAATCCTTCGAGTAGTCTTCGTGCTGCACCCTGAACTTGTAGTACGCTTGTATCTACAAAACAAATAATACGCTATAGAAGATGCTTTGTCAGCTTACTTATTTATTTGCATTTTCATTATACCTATTGGTCTACTATATACCTATACCCTATACATAACAAGGTAGGTAAAAAGACCGTGTGTTCGTAGGGCACGACATTCCCCAACGGTTTCAAAGGTTAAGATCGTTAAGCCTTGTCGAAGACCTTCAGGTGGCTTGAGAATATTCGACACTGGGTTGGTCACAAACCAATCAGCATTGGAGCAGCGTGGTGGAGTATGCTCTAGAACTCAAAGCAGTGGGACGTCTATGGCTACAGCTCCGCTTTTTATATAGGTAAGTATCTTCAAGGTATACACAAACGCGCTAAGACTTGAAAGCGAACCAACACAAAATAATAGGTATTAATAGTAAATTACTTAATAGTATTTTTGTACTAGTACTTATAAATGATATAGGTATATTTTTATACATACACGCATGATTGAAGTGTATTTTTAACAATGAGGGAATTATATAGAACTTACTCTTTTAAAAGCACTTTCCGCGTAAAACTTCGAAGGCCTTAAAAATTTCATGAGAAAATCATCATTATCAATCGGTACGTGTAAATTTGTATCCCCTGTAAAATAGAAACGGTTAATTTTTTTTTAAAAGTAGGACTTACTCTGAAATTGAAAACTCGCTGCCCCATCGATATCAAAAAGTCATTTATTTTCTCAGCCCACACTTTAAACGCTTGCCAAATCCATCTAGCTCTAGATTATTTGAACTTTCGTTATGAACCCTTAACTCTAATTTTTTGTGTTCATTAATATTTTCTACAATTTGCATAATTAAAAAAGAACATTATAACCCGGCTGCAAAACAAATTAATTAAGTAGTAAAATTAGCGAGAATGGTCGTTAACAAACCTTAAATTGTTATATATCCTAAACTGCTATTTAAAATGTAAAAAGGAAACATAAAATGATATTTAAATACCTATTCAACGATGTATTTATGCACTGTTTTTCTATATTGCTTTATGCCGAACTGTACGTCCTAAAAATCAGACGATTGATTAATTCATGCAAATATACATACATATTATTAAATACTCATACATAATCTAAAGTCTAAAATATCTTCCTACCCAGTACACGATATGTTTGTACCTATACATATATACCTAGTATGTACTGTATATTTTGTTCCTTGGTCGAAGATCTACCTACTTTAATTGAACGACTTCATCAATTTTCTTTAATCGAACTAATCAAGGTTTAGCAGTTAGGTAAGTACCTAGTACGGTACGTAGTTGTAATGTTACCTTGAGAAAAGCCCTGTAATAGAGGGATTAAAATGCTATTAAGGTATGTACCATTTATAAACATAGGGTAGGTACCTATGTACGTAGGTATACCCAAAGATAGTTTTTATTCAATTTTATTTTTCTAGAAACCATAGAGAACATTGAGGTATTAATATTTCTTATGGTTATTAACCAACACCTGAGTTAACTAGATAAATTACATATGACGCACATACCTAATATCAAACCTCAGAAGAGATAAAAAATACCTTTACAACCGTATTGTTGCATGTCAAGGTACTTACTAACAACGATTATATAAATCAAAATAGCAAAATGTTAATTATATCACGTAACGAGTAAATATTGAAGAACACAAAAAGAACCTTAGCACATCCTTCATTCAGTGCGTCATAGATTAGTAATATCGTAAGTAGGCATTACCTTTGTGATTTAACAATAGCAGTACTCAGGTGGTAGAGCCTTTGTGGAACCTTCTTATGGTACATAAGTACCAACCTTCCTATATACGAGTAGGTTCTATTTACAGTTCTCCCGGGGCTGTACCACCGCCACCCATGACTTCCACCGTACTGCTGTGTAATACAAATGTTTTTATGAAGAACGACAGTTTTTGAGCCTTCTTCGGTCTGTCACAGTTGTCACAGCGGCTATTTGCTATCTTATATTCATAAAAACATTCTGATATGATTTATAATATCATAAGGTTAGATGAGAACATTGAAATCGTTTTCTGCGTAAATAAATAAAGCGGAACCTGAACCGCCCTACCTATAAATATTAAAATTTTACGTGTTTTAGCGCCATCTAGGTTAGGATTTTGTTTTCAAAATTGGGTCATCCTCGAGAGTCATAGTGTTATCGTTGTAATCAGCGTAGCGTTGTATTGTAGCAGCATATTCGCTATAAATTTCAATAATTTTCACGCGCCAATTTCTACTTCCGGCTTTAAGATCCAACCCAAAGTTAATTTTGAGTAAATATTAGGTCATTTATTTGTCCGACATTTTATTAGTAGGTAGATAGATATTTACATACCATTGATGCATAATAAATATAGGCCAAAATCTATTTATTTTACACATTGCCGGTGGACCAGCAGGTACTCTATACAATCCCTAGGAATGGACAATAAAGTTCATAATATTTCATATAATCCCTGGACGGCCCAGGTAATCTGTACATTGCAAGTATTGTATAGAATACCCGAATTATACAGATTGCCGGTAACATATAGATTTTCATTCCACTAAGTACTTGCGACCATCTTACGATGATTACAGTGCATTCACGAAACGGACCGCTTCCGACTGAACTAGCAATTAAGCCTGTTCAGATGGCATATTATTTCATCATTGCAGAGGACATTTCGTTCAATTGCTACAAATCTACTTGTTCCATGTATGTTGTTGGCGTTGTCTGGACAGAATCACATTTAGAAATTGATTATTATTCAACGAAAAAGCTTAAGGAGTATGAAAGTATAATTTGCATAGTCTAATATCTTTAGAATTTTTTTATCTGAAACTACACATATTTTTGTAGGGTTAGAATAAATAGGCATTTAACAAAAGTTGCGTAGCCTAACTAACCTACCTTAGATTTTTCTTATTTCATTTAATATAAATCACAAATTATAATGAACTACTACAAATGTATGTATGTAGTATGTAGGTAAAAAGATACATACCTATATTAAAACACTAAAAAGTTTTAAAATGGGAATTAATTTTATGCTGAGGCCGAATTATATTAAGTAAGTACTTTATTCACTGCAATAAAGAAAAAAAGAAAGAAAACCTTTATTTTGTGTCAATGTAGGTACATACACACAATAAAAATATTTAATTAAATAAAAAACAATAACCAAAAATAAGCCACACATATAAATTAAATTAAAAAAGAAGAGAGACAAAATAGGACTACTCTCAGCCTGTGCCGTGGTACTGAGAGAGAACCACGGCTGCTGGTTTTCAGCGTAGCCCTTTTTTTCTCGAGCAGTCGTATTTGCGGTATAACAATGTAACAAACAATAAACATAACATCACGCCTATAAATATTTATCTGAATAAAATCTAATAAAATCAAAAAGAGGTTTCATGTTACAATAACCCAATTCTTTCCCAACCTGCGCATCGAACTCAGGGCCTTAATTTTTTTATTTAACCGATGTGACGTATACAAAATAATTTCTTACGCAAATATCGTAACCACAGTGTAGACATATGAACATAAAAATGAAGCTTTAACACTGCAAATGACATCTATACACACATTCTATCGCCGGGCGAAATTAGAATTCTAGTGATAGTGGTTCTTTAGGTCACCTAGTAACTTTGAAAATTTTGAAAAATAGAGACAGTAAAAATTTGTAGACGTATTGGCAATTTTCGTATACGAGTGAGGTTCAAAAATACGGCGTTAGGAGCTTTGCAGTCACGCATAATGTCATAATAGTCATGTGCAATCGGTTTAAGAAAGGTAATTGGTTGCAAAGAGTTACATGCTAATCATTTTATCACTAGCCTCTGTTTATCCCTAATCGGTTACAGATAAAGAAGTAAGCAAAGTATATTTAATACGAGTATCTTATCTTCAAACAAATTTACCTCTTAGCAACTGCCGTAACTCTGCCAGTCCATTTTTAACATTTTCGGGGTTCTCTCGCAACTCCTTCGCAGCCTTTTCTATGTCTTTTGGTTCCGTAACAGGAGTTCTTTCTACTTTAATTTTGTGATCGCCCCATTTAACAAATGGCACTCCATCTTCATCGAATTCCATATCCATTTCTAATTGTTTCGATAGAACCTACAATTCAAAGGCGGAAACTTCGTTAAAACACGCAGTAAAGCCGTCTGATTTATTTCAAGGAATTTAGATAAATAAGTATGTAGAGCCTAAGAGAAACCTTGTCAGATTGCACAAATATTTCGTCAATCCATTCACTCTAATCACGCCTATACAGCTAAGCGTGGACAAATTCCATTATTTCAAAAATATAAAGAACATTGAGACTTACTTTAAGCAATATACGACCTAATCGTAAATAAATTATAACTCAATGTTAAAGTTTTACTCAAAAGCGCACTTTACTCCACAATACATGATAATTATAATAAAAAATGACCGGAATGGTGCTTCAACTTTATAGAATGCTAGTAGTTTTAGTCAAGCTTTCTAAGTGGATCACGGTGAAAGCTGTCCACTACGAATACGAATCACTAGCACCAGACAGGCGAAGCGCGCTTCTCGCGAGAGCCGGTCCGACTGGCCGGCGCGTGCGCCGCTCGATCCACCACAATACCACCTCTATTGGCGCACAGACAGTCACTCACTCCAAGGCAGCACTAGGTGAGTAGTTAGATAAAGCAATCGGATTCTCTCAGTGGGTCGATGTTGCGATGTTGTGTGACGAAAATGTTAAAAGGAAACAGGTGTACCTAATTGGGTCAGTTACATCTTGAGCGTCCTATGAACATCTAGTTATGTATAACGAGCCTGATCCATTCAATTTGTATTATTTACGTCGGAAAGCGCCATTGACCTGCCTATCTATTGCTTCCATAAAGCATTATAGTAGGTAGTTTGCGATCGGAAAAATACTGTTATAGGCATTTGATAAAATCTTCGAGGTCCTTAGGAACATCAGAGCATACGAGAATCTGCGGATAGTTTATTTATTACTAAAATAATACTATAACACTGTTACTATATTGCCTCCCTCCACCAATCCGCATTAGAGCAGCGTGGTGGTGTATGCTCTAGACTTGCCGCAGATTCTGTGGGGAAAACCCGTGCCCAGCAGAGGGACGTCTATTCTACTAGGTATGTGTGGCTTAGCTTATATTAAATAAAAAACCAAAAGTATGTTTTCGTGTTATTTCTGCATACCTACCTATTAATTTTAAGAAATCTTATCGCCTTCATGTATCGCATGGTAATCAGTCAGTCAATTAACGACTTAAAATGAATACCTATAGAGGGTCTTTTATACAATGTATCTAACAACTTTAATTACTAACAACAAAGAAGTGTTGAAATAGTTAATTTTCTCGATTGGATTTGAACTGAACTGAACTGAAAAATACCAAATTCGAAATATTATGTTAAAACAAACCTTTAAAACGAACACTATCCAAATCTTCTAAAATTTTGAACTCCATCTTCAAATTCATTCATCGTCTATAGTCAGTAGCTGTCTCTGAAGCCAATTTTGTTTCGTATATAATATTTTTTTTATGGATACAAGATAGCAATCGAGCTTGCTGCACCACCCATCCGCTGCCGCCCATGACAACTGTGACTGACTTTGAACAAGACTCAATTAGGGACTGGGATGGTTAGTCCAATTAGTTGAGAGAGT
The DNA here is from genome assembly GCA_944567765.1 of Carterocephalus palaemon. Lineage (NCBI taxonomy): Eukaryota > Metazoa > Arthropoda > Insecta > Lepidoptera > Hesperiidae > Carterocephalus > Carterocephalus palaemon. Next base: position 4,340,357 of record OX155639.1, on the reverse strand, counting down.
TAATTAGAACATTAGTTGGTCAGTTCGTTAGTTGGTATGAGGACTGGGGACTGTTAGTGATAGTTAGTCCTGTTAATTAGTGTTAGTAATAGTCCAGTTAGTACTTGTTAGTAGGAGTCTCGTTCTAAGTCAGTTACAAATGTGTTGCTACCCTTGAGGACTAAGAAAGAAAAAAAACTAAAAAAACTAAAGAAGGTTAACCGGAAACCACACCTTTCCAACCAGACCATAATTGCTTTAAAAAATTATTATTACACGGCAGAAATGGTACTAGGTACTGTGGCGGGCGGTAGTACTGCCCCGGGCGAACTCTATATGGAACCAATTAGGTTTCATATAAAACCTATTTGGTTCCCTATAGGCTCTACCACCTGCAGATATATAGACCCTTTGGCTATAAGGACCATTTTTAGATTGCTATATAGACCATTTGGCTTGAGCCCTATTATCAAGAATAAGAAAAAAAATACATTTACCCATTCCATAGCAATATTGGGCATACAACATCCCATTGACATCATTTTCTGTGTGGACACCATGAAATTTATACACTACTAACTGTTGGCCGCGAATTCGCCCGCGTTAAAATTAGCTTATAGCTCTGTTACTATGTAGCGTGTAGCATTAATAGTAATTCATCCATCAGTTAGACTCTGCTGGACATACTCGTAGACTTCCAGTAGCAACTACACCACTCTATTATTTGAATCCAGCGACTTCCCGTATTCTTCTTCAAGTCATCAGCCCACCTAAGCGAAGGACAGTTAGTAGGTGGTACCTACATATTATGTCAAATGTATGCGTAAGGTTTGAGGGCCCGTGGCACACTGGCGACCCCACTGAACATTCCTGTGTCTATAGGCTACGGTGACGGCTTACCGTCAGTTCGACCGAATTCTTATTGTGCTGTGGTTTAGATCTAAAAAAAGTAACTGTTCTCGAATTTAGTTATCAAGGTATGTTGGTAGGTAGGTACTTTTACATTATATTTGAAATATATATATCAAAAGTATGTCTGTCAAATGACATACAAAGACTTCTTTGCTCTTTATCTCACGAAGGCGCTTCACTAACGTATAGGAAGATCATTGGAATCATTTTGCACGAGCATTTTTTTTATTTTATTATTACCTATTCTTCCAATCAATTCCAGTCTCTTTGAAAGCAGACAAAGAAACCCAGTTTTGTTAATATTGAGCTAAATCATAGTCAACCTCAATGAAACAACAGATGTTTTAAAATTAAGTTTGATTTATTTATTATTACTTACATACCTGTCTTGTGTCAGACAGTATTTTAATTATAAAACTATTTTGAGCAATAACATTTCAAAAATTGGTAAATTGGAAGAAAATTAACATTGAGAATGCTTAAGATTGTATTTAGTGAGAAATTGTTTACAAAAGATTTGTCTATCATTGTAACTCCAACACTAGATTCTATTAAATCATTGGCGACATTGTTATACTGCACACATAATCTTAAAATGTCTTCCTATCAAATTTTAATGTACCCTTCGTAATTTAATAATATCACTAAGATCAGCTAAAACTTATTTATACTCATGCACCTATTTCACGATTTTAACACATTAGCAATAGCAACCATTACGACAGCATACATAACTAACAACAACTTATTCTTTTATATCTAAAAGATTATCTAAATACCGTTTGTCCTTAACTTAATTGTTTCAAATTCCTGTAAGTTATCGCATTGGTCCCTTACACCCATCGTTACTTTGGCATCTACAAATTGGTATTTATGTAACTAAACCTAATAAAAAATGTCATGTACCTACTTGCATCACACTCTACAAATTTTTTGAATTGGTACTCTCGGTATTTTTTAATATTTTTTCATTGTATTTTATCTCCGTTTTTTAATAACAGATACAGGTAGGTAATGCTTATTATTCGTATGTCACTAATGCCTAATGCTCAGGTATCGGAGAATTGAAACCCATCACGAACATAACACAATGATAGGCATACTCCTTACATTACTGGTTTTACAATAGCTACAGACACAGGTACAGACACAGTTTCGATGTTGATAGTTTATTAATGTGACGCAAGTTTAACTTAGATAATCTTAGTCTAGACGTGAACATTATATAGAAGTGATAAAGCTCTATCACATTCACAGCCTCAATATTCACTTTTAATTTAAGATTCGATGGACAAAATCATGCTGAACATGTTACTGAACTATAATTTTTCAAGTATTATGTTACCACCTTGCAGACGCAGCTGCGGGATATCTAGAGCATACTCCACCACGCTGCTTCAATGCGGATAGGTGGAGGGGTTAGTGGCCAAACCAGTGTCGAATGTTCTCAAGCCACCCGAAGGTCTTCGACAAGGCTTAGCGACTGTTTCCACCATTGAAAAATGTTTCCACTTTTGATTAGGTATGCTAATACCTAACTATAATACATATAATACTAATTCATATTTTAATATAATATATAACTACTATTTTTTGATCGTAGCTTCTACCTACATGATAACTTACCTATTAATTAAAATATGAATAATCTTGTCCACTCTAAATTTAAGCAGTCGGTTCAAGAATGTATGACTTAAACTAACATATAATTAATAGGAAACCCTTCCTCTAACTATCCGGAAAGACTTGTATCTCAGCCCAAACATTTCAACGTATTTTAAGAGGCACTTTTTGATTAAGCGACAGAAGAGTAATAGAGCTACAGAAGAGTAGTAGCAGAAGAGTAATAGTTGACAATTATATTTACATTACGTAATAGTACTATAAAGTCATTATCATCAAAATAAATTTAGTATAAGAACGGCTATGACACAAATAATTATAGCACTGGATTAAATGATTGACAAATAATCTCGCTAAGAATATATAAGGAGGATAAGATAAAAATAAACTAATAAGGCACAAGGAACGTTTTAAAAATATGTTATAGACTTCATACACATATACTTACTGATGATCTATCTGTCGAATTCACTAATCGTATCCTACCGACTATTTAAAACATTTAATGGGACGATCCCTAGGACCTAACTAACGATAATAAGTGACAGATGACAACAAACACCTCGATGATAAATTTTGACAAAATTGTAGAAACTGTTAAGTAATGAAAAAATTATGGAATACGATGATTGACTGACAGATTACGCGTCCTTAGCGAAGCCGTAAGTGTTCCAGTTGTGGATGTGGGGCAGGATGTCGTTGATGACGGGGTACCAGTCGGCGCCGGAGTAGTCGATGGCAGGCAGCTCGCCGCCGTAGTCCGCGGGCAAGTGCGACGCATCCATGTGCTTGTGGAGAGAGGACATCTTCGAGCCATGGAAGAAGATCTGCAACGGAAATACACCGTATTAACGACTTTAATACCTTACTTACGTTTTTTGACGTTCATAGCCCATTTCTTTTTTTTTCGAATGGACTTTTGCTGTATGGTCATAAAGACTTTTACAGCGTCACCGAATACCGAAAACGTGTTTTTTAAGTGATCGACAGAGTTAAGCAACGATGGGCGTATATCTTAATTTAACTTATTTATTCAATAAGTTAAGATATACAGTGTGCTTTTCCAACCATAGAAGATCCCGAGAATATGTCTTAGAAAACCGTATCTTTTATGGAACATCATCTGTTGTCAACATCAAATGTTCAACATCTTAATGTTATCAGACTAACTGTATTTTCCTCTGAACTTTTATTAGATGAAGTTAACTTTACAGTTACTAAACCTAATGGTATAGCAGTGTGCACTCAACATAAAGGTCGAGAATATAGGTACGTAGGTACTCGACCTCTATGTTGTACAAACAAAGGTCGAGATTTCTTTCTTGTCGCTTTATAAATTCACTTTACATTGAAAAATCTTACCCTAGTCTTGAGCTTTTCCCTGATGAAAGGCTTGAACATGTTCCAGACCACGTTGAACACCATTGGCTGCTTTACAAAGTGGACCTCTTTTAGCCGGAGCGGCATGGCGTCTTGGATGAAGGTCAGGAGACGCTTCGAGAATGCTGGCGTGAGGCCCATAGTCTGTGGATGGACAAATAATATAATTAAAAATAATGAATTTTCCTTTTTTCCTCTATATAAAAAGTGTATATATAAATTAAATATCAATCGGCAATCCGGATATATTTGTAGGTATATATCTATTTATCTATCTTAATATGTATATATATTTCTTGTGTACCTACGTGTGTATGACAGTGAACTCCTCCTAAACTGCTGGATAGATGTTGATGATATTTTTGTGTGTGTTCAAGGGGATTCGAGGATGGTTTAGATTCACAATTTGGTCCACTGGAAAATGTTTTTTAAACACGATTTTAGTAATTTTGTATGACCAATATCCAAATATTTTTTATAATATATATATATATATATATATATATATAGCAAATCTATATTTATATATATAGATCTATATATATATATATATATAGTTTTGCATCAAGAGGTACGGTGTTCAAGGTCTGGATGACCGATTGATGTTTAATTTCAAAGGCTCTTTCGTTTCGTATGGCGCGTTACATAGTCGAGCCCACTTGTTATTAATAAAATTAGATTGATTGCATATACTGGGAACCTATATACTATACACAATACATACACTACATACACAATACATTTATATATATGCAAGCTGACCCAATTGTGGCTGACCACAATATCAATCATCTAAGATCGGCTGGAATAAAGTAGAACAATCATACTACCAATAGCTACCAATGTAAACTTCAATCCTGAGTATAACTTCTTAATCTGAGCTTGGATTACATCATTAATAAATTATAACTTTGTATTATGTATTTATGTTGTACCTATGTTTGCATTTAGCTCTTTAGATGTAGGTATAACATTTTTGTTATATTTAACTAGTGGACGCCCGCAGCTTCGCTCGCGTAGAATTAGACCCATTAACGACGTCTACCCGTCTAACGACTTCAAAAACGGCAAATTTTCATACTAACTTTGCACCCCCGTTTTACCCCCTTAGGGGGTGAATTTTCAAAATTCCTTTCTTAGTGCTCCCATACGTTATAAAAGGAACCCCTGTGCAAAATTTCAAGTTTCTAGCCCTTATGGTTTAGGCCCTGCGTTGATATGTCAGTCAGTCAGTCAGTCAGTCAGTCAGTCAGTCAGTCAGTCAGTCACCTTCTCCTTTTATATATATAGATAACCTAATCTTTTCATCTTCATGCCCAATGGAAGACGCGCTTTATAAACGCACAACTTCTATAGATAATAAATAAATAAAAAAATAGCATGTACTTGTTTAGTTTTAGAGTTGGCTTATTTGTCTAGCAGCCGTGTTTATCTGTTCGTTCGTCCTTACCTAGCAAGGAAAATCCACTTCCTTTCAAGTCGGACAATGAGAGGATGTTTGATCAAAATATTGATCTTTCATAAGTGGAAACTATATCTTGGAATATCTTAACATTTACTCGTATTTAAAATTTTAAGAGATAGCAAGTTCTAAGACACCGTAAATATACCTAGTATCCTAAAATGGCATATTATCTTGATGACTAAAGGCCCGCTTTTCATAAGTAATTAATATGAAGTTACCTCTTGTAATTGCAAATAAACGAATCGCTGCGACCCATAGACGTCCCACTGCTGGGCACGGGTCTCCCCCACAGACTGTGCTGCGGGAGGTCTAGAGCATACTCCACCACGCTGCTCCAATGCGGATTGGAACGAATATTTATTAATAATTCATTAGATAATCAAAGCATTAAATTTATCACGACTGTTGACGAAGAGGTGAAGTTGGATGACGTAGTAACATTGGTTCTGTTCTGTGAGTTCCCTTCCCATCTAACCTTCCTTCGGAGACATGATGTCCGAAGTAATCGAACAGGAATTCAAGAGATGTATACTATAAACAATTAACCGAGTTATACATCTCCGGAATAAGCAATCACTTGTACAGCCTCGTACGTGATGCCCCTTGAGCTGAAACCCTGAGTTGTCCAGCGTTTTCCTGTCATCTCAATGCATAAAAATCGATTAGTAAACATCTAATCTTCTAAAAAAAATCGCTTAAGGAAATTTATTTTTGTATGGCCAAGGAACTACGAGTACCAAAACGATTGCTATTTATTTATGTACATCTATCAATAAAGACAAGCGATACTTGATCTGTAAACTAATTTGTCAAATTATTTATTTATTTAATATTTATGCACATACACGATAAGACGTACTCAAACACATTATTATTATTTCGCGTGGGAGGTTTATTTCATAGGTACTTTAATAACTTTTCTTGAACTTAATCTAGTCTCTAAGGCCAGGGGATACCGTAAAATGACTAGAAAGTGTTAGCTTCAGAAGGCCACAGTTGTCGTCTTCTTAAGTATTAAGTGGTAGAATGTATGCGGGCGATGGCGAGTCACGTCATATTACGAATATTACGATGCAAATCAATCTTTATAATGGTGGAATCTTAATTTTACTATTTTTAGCTTAAGTTAGTTTGTTTCTTTTAATTTTACATAAGTTTTTTAGAGGGTAGAACTCATATAGATTTAGCTTGGGGCAGTACCATCCACCGCCACAACCGTTTGTGCCGTGTCATATATTTTTAAACCAATGGTTAGGTATGGGGTATGTATGCATATCGAGAAATAGAAAGATAATTTAGCATGTTGAGGAGTGATGAGGATTAGGCTGATATTAAACATTAAAGTTTCAATTTTATTACTATGAAGCATTTTCTTTTTTTTGCTGTAGTATATTGAATTAAATTCTCATACGGGAACAACCCTATGAAATCCTAAAACTAATAATGGTTTTATATTGAAATATGTAGCTGTATAAAACATTTCGTAAAATTTTGTCAGCCTAGAAAAGGAACTTACAATAAGAGGAGATGTATTATAAATCGTTTAAAGATGCTATTTCTTATCTGGTATCGGAAGCCAGTGGCATACGGGCATCTTTTTTTTTATGGATATAGGATAGCAAACGAGCTTGCAGCACCACCCATCCACTGCCGCCCATGACAACTGTGACTGACTTTGAACAAGACTCAATTAGGGACTGGGATGGTTAGTCCAATTAGTTGAGAAAGTTAATTAGAACATTAGTTGGTCAGTTCGTTAGTAGGTATGAGGACTGGGGACTGTTAGTGATAGTTAGTCCTGTTAGTTGTTGTTAGTAATAGTCCAGTTAGTACTTGTTAGTAGGAGTCTCGTTCTAAGTCAGTCCCAGATGTGTTGCTACGCTTGAGGACTAAGATGGTCGCCTCTAAAGAAGTGTAACCGGAATCCACACCTTTCCAACTGGACCACAATTGCTTTAAAAACAATTATTACACGGCAGAAATGGTACTAGGTACCGTGGCGGGCGGCGGTACTGCCCCGGGCGAACTCTATATGAAAAAAATTTGCTTTCATATAAAACCTATTTGGTTCCCTATAGGCTCTACCACCTACAAAATTCACCCAATTTACTCAATAAATATGTCGTTATCTATACAATTTTAATAGCTGTTAATACTCTACAACAATACATAGATAATACAAGGTTACTCGGTATCAGAGATCCTGGTAGAGTCACTGATATGTTAGATGATTTACAAAACATGTGGGTTATTTATGTGCTAACATTTACTACAGCAATACGATTTTGTAACAATGCACTAACATCGATAAAGAGACAATGAAGGGACCACTATTTGTAGGTACGATCTTTTGTCTTACATTATATATAGGTAGGTACGTCTGCTGTATACCTACGTTACCACACTTAATTCCCACCTAAATACTTTGTTAAGGACTTGTGTTATGTATGAATCATCCTATCCAAAGTACAGTGGCACATGGATTTATTCCAACAAAAGATGTTTTCAATTCTTTGTGTGGTAACCGAGAACAGTACAGCTTGCAAAATAAATATGATATTGTGAAACCACGAGTAAATTTTAAATACTAGGTACCTATACCTACTCCAAAGCATGTCAGTAATTAATATATCTATTGTTACTTATCTTACGGACTTCTACGGTTTCAAGACTCATTAATATCAATATGGTGTGCCATATCTTGTTGATGTCAATTTCAGTCATGTTCAATTTGTTCTCATATTGAACTTGACTTAAATTTCTTTAAAAGTGTTTATAACACTACTGAAATTAGATGTGATATGTTCATGCTTCGATCATGGCATGTAATGTATTATCATGAAAGAAAGTTATTGGCGGAATAGTTAATTATATTTCCTTAATACAAAATACAATTTTCGCGTTGATAATGCGCTATCTTTTATTTAATATGTGTTGTCATATTGTTTACACATATTGTACCAAAATGTGGCAATTTATCGTAAACAAAATGTAAGATTGGAAGCATAATGAACTGTACCTACAAAAGAACAATTAGGTAGCGTGCCAAGCGTCTGTTTGAGCTGGAGTGTGTTTTAAAACAATGGATTAAGGGTCAAAGACGTTCGTTCCTTTGTAAGTATTTAAACTAGAATTAAAATCTGATTTATTTTTAAAATGCGAGCAAAGCAACAAAAAGCAGTTCATATTTTGATTACAGGCTTTCCAAATATTTTTACTAAGTAATTTATTTATTTATATTTTTCTTCTCATTTCGTATCAAAATCGTGACTAAATGTTTATAAACGCAAACGTTAGGTACATACGTTAGTAATATAGCAATTTAATTTTTAATTTAATAATTAAATTTTTTTACATGAATAATTTAGTATACAATCTTATGGTTTGTAATTTAAAAACATTCATACGGTTTTAAAATATTCATACGGCCTGAATTTATTGTTTACACTTGCATAATGAATTACCAAAAAGTAAAATTTAAATTTCTTGCCGCTTTTCACGCGCGTTGAGCGACATACTCATATGTATTCTATAATACCATTATCTCGTAAACTATAGATCCCAAAGATATAATTTTAACTATAGATTTAAAGAACAAAGTTAATCTCCGAGTTGCTTTACAAATACATATCAATATTTATGGCAAGCTGAGAATTAAACCTTATTTAGATAGCCTAAACTATTCCTATCTAGTACACTTTTTTTTAATCGGACTGTTACTTCTAGACATTAGCGAGGGTAAACAAACAAAAAAATTATCTCCTGCCATATATTATTAGTATAGTATAGATGTACCTACTACTTAATAAGATCTATACCATATTTCTCTATCTATTCTGATCTATTGAATAACCTCGTTATATATTTTGTAATAATAACATAATAAGACAAAAGTTTGGAATAGAATGGAATTACATCAAATTCAATATCGTTTGTGGCAGAATCCCAACGCGACTGATAGTCGTCCAATGTCCGGTAGATGGGATGCATGACACGGTAGCCAACCGTCCTTTGACTCCAAAACTGTTGTTGTTCACTAGATAACTATTTTATTTAGGTAAATGTTTTTATTTACGTAGGCTTTATCAATAATTAAGATAAATTCGACAGTAAAAATTTAACAATAGACATTGTTTAACTATGCTCTGACTACTTACAGATAATTTTATTATTTAATTGTCAATAACGGGTCTGCTGATGATAACCATTTTCAATACCCTGGCCTGGTCCAGAATAATACCTAATTTAATTGCTGCTGTGGAATGGTATTGGATATTCAGATCATTGGAAATTGAATGTAAAATATGCAATGTTTTCATAATATGAATTCAAAAGGCACAGAACCGGTCGGTGTGGTGTCGTTTAGGAGATGTCTATGTGCAGTAGTGGACCAGAATATTCTACGGTACCTACTTCGCGTCTTAGCGTACCTACCACAGATGAAGAAACAATATGGACTGACGTTTGGTGACGCGGTAGACGGGTAGTGCTGTCCAGTAATATGTTGCTGACATGATCAGGGTCATTGACCCAGTCCTACAATATTTTTCAGCTAAAGATACATTTCGCGTTTGGCGTATTATGTGTTTGTCCGTTGAAAGAGGTAGAGCAATACATTTATTGTACAAGTACCTACCTATATGTATGTTTATATTCAAAAATACGAGACACAGGATGTATCAGATGTATTTATTATTTTGATCTGGTCCTTTCCAAGCCTTACTTGATGGCATAAGTGGTTTTCGTTGTAACTGACCTGAGACCAGCCCATGTTGTGGAAGTCCATGAGGACGACGGTCCCACGGACCTGGGACTCCGGCTCCAGCATGGCCGCCTCGTGGATCAAGTAGAACAGCCTGAACAGCTGGTCCGCGTTCACCTTCTTAGGGTCCCAGGTTCCTGATGATCACAAAGTTTTAGATCTATAATAACAACTCATGGTGATATTTTAACTAAATTTTTCGATAATGGGCATTTTTATATGAAAATAAAAAATAAAACCTCAACATAAAAAAAGCTTATAGGATGCATAGGAAACACCGTTTGAGAAGTCATTTTTTGGATAAACACAATTTCTCTAAAAACACACTTAAACGGCAAGATAATTAGTTACCTCCCTTTAGTAGGTAAGAATAAATAGCTCACGCTAAAATATAACAAAAAGTACATAATATTATATTAAGCAGTAGGTACTCGCGAAGTATTCCAAATGTAAAGTTTAATGCAATCATATTTACTTCGATGAGGCATTTACTTTATGATGCTCTAACAGGATATACTACTCTACCACAACCAATAATTAGACACAATAACCGTATTGACTTTGTAGGTAGGTACTTAATAACTTAACACATGGTTTTAAAATGGGTTTTATAATAGGACGACATGTTTATACCATTTTAATTGCACGATAAAAAGATTGCTAAGTTCTCTTTACTTAGATACACATATATTAATAATGTTATACCCCTGTTCGGTGACGCTGAAGGTCGATAGGACTAATTGCAAGAGCAAATACAATTAAAGGCAAGAGTAAATACGAAAATTACAAAAAATGCAAAGATGCTTCCGGTGAACATGAAACGGTTTTTACCCGACTGCGCTAGAAGAAGGGCTATGTTTTTCGAGTGTATGAATGTATGTGTAATGTATTTTAGAATTTGATTAATAATTAGAAATTACAGCAATTACAGCAGCTAAATGTTGTCAAACTATACGAGCCAACGCAATAGGTTTAAGCGAATCCCTAGCTGTTCGTAAATGGTTAAATATGAAAATTAATCATCATGAATAATCATAACTCTTACAGCCAGCCACGTATGCAAGGTCGACCACGGTTGCCGGTTGATATCGACACGGGGGAAGTCAAGTTTAGGAGCAAACTTCCATACTTAAACCATTTCTTCTGATGAAATACATGTAGTTTCTTTGACTCTACTTAAGAGTCTAAATGAAGCTGTTATGTATATAATTTTCAGGGATTATTTACAAAATTATCTACACTTTTTTACGTTCATAAAACAGGTCCAGTAGGTTTAGGTACTAATGCTTACCACCCACGTTGACGACAAGCACCCTCCTGCCCTTATGGTCGCGCCCCTTCAGCACGTTGACTACTGTATGCTCCATAAAGGCCACCTTCTCCTGTTCGGGGAGGAGGCCGTCTAGAAGCGACGCGTTGTCCCGCTTGAACTCAGCTATACGGCGCATCTGGTAACAAACATTTTATTTTTATATTTATTACATAAATCAAACCTAATCCTCTAAGCACTATTTCTTCTATCAATTTCCCGTGTAAAACGTTTATACGAGTATGTGTAACGGTGAAGTAATTAATTTCAATATACTATTAAAATTAAAATCTAGGTAGATTTTAATCGATTTTACTAATTTTAAATCTGTATGTAGATATTTTTTTCTAAATAAAATTAAACAGGGCGAACTATGGTAATGCATGGCTATTTTTCATGGTAGTGGTTTGGTCGTTTGTAATTATTCAATCAGGTTGATTTCTTAAGCGAACACAGTCCCAACTTATACTTATACTTTCGCAACGTTTTGGAACAATTCTAAAATCCTTCATACAATTTCCTTCTTTAAGATCTGATTGCTTCATGATCACTATCAAATTACATCCTTTAATAATATTTCGAGCACTGACAGCACTAACGCGTTTCGTATCAAACCTTCTAACAGAAAATTTTATTACATAGATATTTAGCTACTGCCTGGTTCCGATCCGTGGGCGTATCATGTATACTATTATTGGGCTATCCTATCTTGAAATGTCCAGTAGTAGCTCAGAGTTTGGATATGTGCCCAGTGAAGGGCAATAGGCAGCCCACTTAAATGGCCCTAATCACCTCAACATAACTGGTGAAAATTGGGTGTATTTAATTTACACACCTCTGACTACCCCATCGGGTTAATACATGCGTGATGTTGTATATAGGAATTTTCTGCATTGAATTTAGGAACCAGACAAATTAACCGACCTGTCTACTACATTTACCTATGAAAACAGCCTTGTACTAATAAGTAAGTATTCTGTAACAGACTGAATAAAAAAACTTTAGTATAATGACACTTCGCTTTGCAGGCGACCAGAAGTTGTTATCATAACAATCAAGCAGTTTACATTTTGCTGACGGAACATAATGGACATCAATTCCATGAGTTTCGATAATAAGGTACCTATCTGAGTAACAACAAAATGATGAAAAGCACGGTGAGTAATTTATTGCACGAAGGACAAAGAGCAACCTGGCTAAACGGAGTTTAAGGCAGTCATGCTAATGCCATTATTTCCGGTTGATTTATAGTCTGCGATCATCGGCTTGTTTAAGTAAGGGAAAAAAGAAAACCTCAAATAGGCAGTGGAGGTGTGTTTGACTGCCACGTAGATATGAGTAGAATTTTAAATCTTGTGTGGACAGCCAGTACCTACTACGCAAATTTATCTAATTTTAAAATTCATACCAACATTACTTACAAACAAACATTTTTTACAACACGTAGATGCTCGTATGCCACTGGCTTCCGATACCAGATAAAAAAAAGTATGTATATAGCATCTATATACCTACGATTTATAATATATATATCTCCTCCCTTTTCTACGCTGACAAAATTTTACGAAATATATTGCAATAAATAACCATTATTAGGTTTAGTATTTCATAGGGTTGTTCCCGTATGAGAATTTAATTCAATATACTACAGCAAAAATAGACTTTGTTATCTGTATACTTTGGAACTTGGATGACCGAACACCGCATGCAACTCGTTTCCAGTCTGACCTACCTACCGTACCTCTATTACATCTTATTTCGAGACAAATATAAGTTACGTTCAACTGTCAGTCTTGACCTTTATTAGAGCCATGCTTGTTGTATAATTACGTTACGTTTGCCGCTCAAGCAGGCGAATCGGCGAGTCTGTGGTTTCACAAGAGCCTGCGGGCAGCGGGTTAACGGCTGGTTGCGAATAAAACGCGGGGCACGTACGATCGCCTATCTTGGTCCAGAAGACGATGAACTGCGCTTGCCTAATCCTTATTCTGTTATTAAATTTAATTGTCTTTCCAACTCTATGTCGCTGTGAGCAACACAGCAACACAATACAGATTTTAGATTATCTAAATATTGCCTCATGTTTCCTCTACTGATTCTTGTTCACGTTGCAGTTAAATACAATTTCACACCATTTTTATACTTATTGTCTCACTGGTTGCCCCAGTGCAGTGCCCACCTTAGGTGGGCACTGGGTTCTGTGTTATAATAAATTATCCGCATAAGGATTCAATTTTCCATGTAAACTTTCTTACAATTAATAATTATTCTGGTATGTCAAGGTAAGTATAATATACATTTGCAGTTTGCACTAAGGGGAAATTTCAGCATTTATAATATAATCAAAAGACAAAATACTGATGCTATAATAAAGATACAATATACATATCCGATATAATATTATACTTATGTTACTATAAAGCGTCAATAATACTTCAACCGCGAAAATAAATAATGTACGAAGGTTATCGGTTGTCGTTCCCAAAGTAGAGAGGTACCTACTCTAGGTACTCAAGCTTACTGAGAAGCTGACGGTGCCTTCACCGGTAGTACTTAGTAGGAGTATTGTTTCATTTTAGTAGTAACACTTAAATAAACTAGACACCCCTCTGGCAGTAAAAAACGAGTTAAATATAACAATAACAATGCGAGCACAAGTGAGCATTTGTGAGTGCCTTACCTTACCTTACCTACCTTGGTAATAAGGAATGCCAAGAATGACTACGATTTAGCTCAATATTCACAAAATTGGGTTTCTTTGTCAGTCTAAAATGATGAAGCCCATTAAATATACACGAAAAAAAAACAGAATAGAAAAAGGTCTAAATAAAACTTTTAAACGAATAGTATGAAATAGTATTTTGGAATTTTCAATAATTCTTAATTTGCCTTACAAAGTTACACTTTCGCGTTGAAATTATCAAAATGAATATAAATATTTAGTAATACATATATGTATAGGGATTAGGGTTTTATTAAAATTTTAACCGAACAAATATTCTATTTGATGAGCATGTTCTGAATTATCTAAAGAAAACCTGCAAATATTGTGAGTTAGACCGAGCACAAACAACAAAAATCATCGCTGTGTTTGAATACTAACTACCTTTTGGTGCGCAAATGTGTCGTTGTGTGAATGAAATCTAAAGAGTAGAAATTCGGTAAAATCATCATTACTGGCCTTAAATTGCTTTGCTACTGAGAAGGACATTTTGATTGAAAAAAAAATCAAATGAGATAGGCAAAAATAACAGTGATATTTTTATCGTGGAAAATCATTACTTTCTCCGATCTTTTAATCTCGACATTTGAATCATAGCAAAATCTTATCGTATTCGTGGTTTTGTGCGTCAGCATTCTAAAAAATATTTTACACAATTCGACAATTTTAGATAAACATGTCAATAAATAAAGACAAAACACCTGTGCAGTATTGCATTAATCAGTTTATAAATTAGATTGGTTATTCACATTACTCAATTGTATTAACCCTTAATCCAAATAGTTTTAAACTATAGGACGCCCGCAGCTTCGCTCGTGTGGACTAGACTTTCGACAATCAATTCAAAATCAATCGATAGTTAATTATCGATTAAAATCGAACGATTATTATCCATTTACTACCTCTACATCTATGCAAAAAATCACTTCGATACATCATTGCATTCCGTTCAGGAGAAGGACTAACCATCAAACATATTTATATATTAGTAAGGATATAATGGTATATAAATTAAAGCATGTAATATAAAGAAGATTACTTTTTATTTATCCATAGCGATAAGTCATGCAGGTTTTACGATTTGTTTTCAATAACAAGGTCTCACAAAGTTTAAAGAGAAAACAGGAAGAAGACGAAAAGCTTATTTCACAATACAATATTAATCTAATTTACCTAAATCTTAAATAATATAATACAGCGATACATATGATCCAGTTAAATATTGTCTGAAAAAATATAAGCTACGTACGTATCTATACTTCTATACAAATATTATAAAAAGTAAAAATTTGTTTGTAATGTTTTCACACAAAACCAAATGGACCGATTTAAAAAATTCTTTCACCATTAGAAAGCTGCATCTTCACTGAGTGACATAGGCTATATTACTAGGTGTAAAAGAAACTATAGTTATGTCTAATTCCACGCGAGCGAAGCTGCGGGCGTCCACTAGTAGTACGTAATTCATCTATGGGGCGGGAAACTGTAACATTTCCTTGCTTTATCTCATTTAGCTTAGACACAAAATACGAATGACGCACAATTACGTAAAAAAAAACGCAGCGAAACAATGTGAAATGAACAATATATTGTTCAATTAACATAATACATATGTATATCAATTATCGACAGCTTTGATTCTAACGTTGTTTGCCCGGATACCGGATCCCGCACTTATCAGCCAAGCGTCGGTCAACTGCTGCTATCGTGCGGAGATAACTCAACAGACAGATAACATTATGTACTAAGCTAAGATATAAATACCTTATTAAGAACTTATATCGCTTATTTGTTAACATTCTGTAATGAGGATTAACCATTTCTCAGTAGGTATAAAGTATAAGGTCATAGGTACGATAGGCACATTTTACAAATCAGTCAAACTTATTATTATTATTATTTTTTAATATAAACTTATTAGTATTTAAATGTTTACAATCGCGTGGTGAACAGGCCTGGGAGAGGAGATATTTAATTATTTTACTACGAGTATGCCGTTGTCCTTTCTTGGATAATAGCAGGTAGATAAGTAAATTAAAGATTAAAATCTATATAGAGATGAGTTACAGTTTTCATGGGATGCAGCGGAAGAGTGGTGATGCAAGCTCGTTCGCTATCTTATACCCATAAAAAAGAGTAAAGAGATACAAGTATGAGTCTACTAACGAGTGATAATTAAAATTATGTGCTTTGTGACCCAAAATCCACATACCTACCATAAGATCGTTACACTCCACAAATCATTGAGGAATCAATTGAAAACCAAACAATTTACTTAGCTGAAAATATTGAAGTTGTAAGTTGTAAACAATAACTATTGCGCATTTCAGCTTTGATACGAGTACAACATACGAGTTATTGTTCATTAGGTTCAAATCTTTAAAATCTATATAAATATAAAAGAAGAAGCAGACTGACTGACTGACTGACTGACATATCAACGCGCCCTGCGTGCCTGCTAAACTATAAGGATTAGAAACTTGAAATTTTGCACAGGGATTCCTTTTATAACGTAGGGGAGCACTAAGAAAGGGTAAAACGGGGGTGCAAAGTTAGTATGATACTTTGCCGTTTTTGAAGTAGTGAATGTCTAATTCCACGCGAGCGAAGCTGCGGGCGTCCATTGTTAATTATATATTATATATAAGATTAAAATATATATGAATAGATACATGATATTATGTTATTGATTATAATATAGATATTGCCGTTCTTATAAATCTACCAGCTGAGCGTGTTAGCACTACACGGGACCTTGAGAAGCTATTTTCTCCTACATTTTATAATGCTGATCGACTACAGTGTTGCAAATCTTCCGTGGTACAACAAATGCCGCTTATTAAACACACTACATTAATTATGCATAAGCCAGCGCAGACGGCGCGTCACGCTTTGCCAGTGCAACTTTTGTCACTAAGAAACTTTTATTCCAGCGTACGCACAGCTTACCTATAATATACTGATTCGTATTTCATTTTAATTTACGTATACTCGTTCAATACCACCTATGTGGAATATATTCTACATAAATGTAATTAAAATAACTCTACTACACTTACTTGTTTGATGAAACGCTCATAGAGCTAAATGGAGTAGTAGCATTATAAAAATGTAGTAGTAGTATTTATAAATATGATAAATTTGTGGGGCGCTAACGAGAAAAGGGATAAAGTTCAAACTGTTGTTATTCATACCCGCTGATGTCATGCCATAGAAGATTATGTTATCTGTGCGATATGCACTAACCTTTGACACTGCCCCATTAGCCTATCTCGTCTTTCCTAACATCCGACGTTTATGTAGCTATCCCGTTTAATGAGATCGTTACGCATTAAACTATCTCTGTTATCCAGAATTTTATAAAAATGCAATTCAGTGCAATTCAAATGTCTAAGTATGTACACAGCCACGTCAATAAATTTTCCACTGTACGGCTACATACTCCATATTTAACAATTAGTCTATCGGCATGGAAACAATTACTTATGTCCATGGCTATCGGTCATATCAATGAATAAGTTTAGCAAATACTGAGCATTTAGATGAGAGGATGGGGAAGACCTAGATCTATATCCTAGAATGTGTGAACTTCACATGCCTTCGAACATTATGAAGAACTCTCAGGCATGCAGGTTTCCTCAGACGTGTCCTTCACCGCAATAGCAAGTGACATTAAATTTCTTAAATCGCACATAACTTAAAAAAGTCTTTTGGGGCGTGCCGCTACGGTTTGAACCCGGACCGCTTGAGTGAGAGGCGAGTTTTAGAGTAAAAAATTCCCATACATAACATGTCTAATAAATGGTATCGCAATGGGCCTGAGCTGACTAGTTATTTTTGTACTTCACTTTTGAGAAAATTTGTAGAATACTCAGGCACCTCACAATGTTTGTCTTCACCGTTATTGAAGTGAAATTTAAATGTATATAAGCGCACGTATTTGCTAAAACAACTAAAGGTAAAAATTGGTGCGTGGCGCTGGGATTTGAACCGAAGCCTTTTGATAACAGGTTGACCCACTGAGCTATCGCAGCCAACCTTTGTGAACAATACCTACCACATTTGCTCATCCTAATGATTACATTGCTGAAACGTGGCATAGCACTCTCTGAGTTGCGCAAAGTGTTTGTGCCGAGTTGCTCTAATCGATTGCTGACTAGTGACAGTCAAATAAAAAAATGCCTGCGTAATCTACCGTATTTATTTGTATGATGCAAAAATTTACGATCAATAATAATAATAAATAAGCAACTTAGTCAGCTTGCATTCAGTATCCACATGGCAGTCTAAATTAAATTATTAATTATTAATGTTATCTTATTTCGTATTTGTTTATTTAATTCAATTAGCCTATGAGTAAATACTATTTTTAACTGACTTCGAAAAAAGAAGGAGGTTCTATGTATATCTGTTTTTCTTTCGAGAAAATTAACATAAGCTCTGTCAAACTTTCAGAAACCAGCTGCAATTTGGTTGATCACCACACTGAGCAAGTAATCGATCACCAGTCCAGTCAGGAATTAAACAAGTAGGTACATGATTTTTAAAAAATGTTCGCACTACTGTCGCTCGTGAGTGACAACTGTGACAGACCTTGAACAAGATTCATTAATCTGGTTCAAAGGCGATCACAGATGCGCTGCTAACCTTGAGAGCTAAAATGGAAAGAGAAAAGTATTACCAGAAACCACTTACCAGCGCTATAGCACTTTCCGGGTACCACTTGCATGGCCGCAAGAAAATAGTGAGCAGCTCATCGTCGTCTCCAAAGCATAGGTCTTTGTTTTCTTTCAACAGCTCCCGCAATCTTTCCAAGGCTTCCCGAACCCTCTCCGGGGTTTCCCGCAACTCTTTCTCGGCAACGGCCTTCGTCTCCGGCGACAACTCCACTCCACGTTCAATTCTGAAGTCGCTCGTCATATTCGCTGATGGAGCCTGCAAACAATATATCGAATTAACCTAATGTAACGCTTCCAGCGTTCTGAGCACTGTGACACATGAAAGAGTAGAAATACTATAATAAATATGAATTTCTTGTTATAACTATTTTATATTCAAATTTTATGTATAAATTTGCAACAAAGCAACATACTGCTGAGAATTGGTTGCGAGTTCAAAAGTAGATTTGTTTTTTATTTTTATATAAATTTTAATATCATAATATTAAGTAGAATTTTTAAATACCTACAAAAATATTCAGGAAGAAATAGTGGCTAAATAGCGACTTTTCCTATTTGTTAAACAATCTTACGATATTTGTGATTTAAAAATAAGATAGACACTAGAATGACAAGGTTATGGAATAAATGGTTAATTTTGTAACCATATATTTTCATTAAAAGTAGTGCCAAGATTGTTTACCTACCAATAATACTATAATATATAATTGAATGCTTTAAGCATTAAGTCCGCCTTTTGTCCCTAATTTTTTTTTAGGTACATAAAGATTTAATAAATAAATAAATAATACGACTCAAGAAAAACGGACTTTACTTAGACATCATACCTTGTAATCATCATCATACCATCATACCTTGTAAAAAATAAGTTAAAATGTGTTCATTCAAACTACCCGGTTGCCCTGTGCTGTAGTTGTTTTATAGGGCTAATATTTACATGTAAGTTTACTTTTTATTAAAGATACGTAGGCATTCATTGTAAACACAACCTCACACGTTACACAGGAACTTTTGGAGGGTAGGGTAGATATTGATAAAATATCAATGCAGCGACGCAAAAAAATTCAATCAAGAACGTCATCAGAACTTGATGTCCAAGAATATAAATTGGTAGATACTTACATATAATATAAACTAACACGTAACAACGACCTACCCTAAAATATTTAATACTCACACCTGCACCTAAGCTAAAGTTCTCTAAACTTTAATACTCACACCTACACCTAAGCTAAAGTTCTCTAAACTGACCGCATTAGAAAAAGTTAGTATAGTGTCTAATAGCTGTAGGCTATTTCAAAATTTTCTATGCTGTGGTGACTTTCGCTACGCTTGACTAGTTTCTAATTCAAACTAGACGTAATTTTATGCTATCATGCAGCTCAGAACAAATTAAATTTCGATATAAATTAATTACAATCCAATTATAAAGCTTTCATAACGCCAGGAAAAGCATAAAGAGACGCCATTGATATAGTGTAACACGTATCGCAACGTTAACAGTTACGTTCAAATCATTAAGGCTGTATGTGTGAATTGATACGTTTTGTAACAAATAATGCAAGAGGCAGAATAAATCTCGTGTCTTAAGAAGACTCATACGACTAATTTACAACTAACACGTGCCCATAAAAAATGTATTTAGTCGATTTGCTTTTGTAGTTATCCACATACTAAAGTACCTACCTAATGAATAAATCGCATTTTTAAAAAGGCAATGTAAAACAGATCGTCCTTTTTATCATCCACTTACATGCTAGGTAGGATGCACTGAGTTTATATATATCAATGGTAGGATGTATCTAGGTAGGTAAATGTGTAATCTCATATTTTTGAACCTGGTTCAAATGATGAGTGGAAGTGTAAGAACTTATGAACTGTATGTGAACTTAAATAGAAGAAACAAGAGTTATAACGTTAAAACTTAAGAACTTTGGGAAATCCTTGAATGAGGCCAAGACAAGAGCACAAGAGCTGAAAACATATTAGTTGACTTTTTGTGGATGGTACAACTCGAAAGGAATTCACGAAGTCAATCGATTGATAGTAATATAGTGTGTAGTCTGTGGTAATAGCTAATTATAATTTTATTATTTTGTATTATATGTTCACAGTTATCTAGGTATGTTAGTATGTAGTCTCTATTATATATTTTCATTCTGTTAATTATCTGTCATCTGTAATAAATATGTACTTATGTCTCCGGAGTTCCATCTTGATATTTTGGTGAATTTTCATTTCTTTTGTTTAATGAATATGTACGGTCTGAAAGGAAACCAAGTACCTATCTACATAAGCCGTAATAAAGTGTAGGTAACAGGAGAATACCTAAAGTAGGGTCCAATACCAACCTACTTACGTGTCCATGCCCTAGAGGAGTGAGTGACGTGTGTATAAAATTTCAGCCTTCGTTGATTATGTAGCGAAATATTTAAGATTGAATAAAATAATTTCTCGAAAACATACGTACCTACTACAAGCCAACTACATATCGTAAAATACCTCCATGCAATAAAATCCTTCCCGTGGCATACTAAACTATCTCAAATTTTGGGTATCTTTGGGTTCACCAATCTCAAATTATAAATAAGTAATAAATAAACCTAGATAATTAAAGCCTTCTTATTTATTAGTAGTGATAGCAGGGCAGGCCATTTGTGTAGATAACCCACTTGCAATTTGCATCATTGACATTCAAAACCCAGTTATCACTCCGAAAAATTATATCGGTATAGCAACCATTTATTTATAAGTGTAATCGACAATTGTCAACATGACCTATACTCAATAACAAATCACTTCAAAAGGTTAAACACTAGGTATCACTGTATATATTAAGTTTATTTACTGATATTGATATAACTATTATTAGGTAGTTATATCAATATCATTTCGTAGATAGGTACAACAGCACAAATTCTTTAGCGATCGGGAATCCTAAAATTTTAGGTTTAGCAATTACACACTAATTATAATTTTTCTTTTATACACTGAAAGGAAATTACATTACTTAATCAACGATAAAGCTATAATGTATTGTTTCACAAATCTAATCACATCACTAATCAACAAGTCGATTTCAGATCTTCAATAAAAAAAAACCTGAAACAAGAACAACAAATCTAAAATGCACTAACCTCACTCGCGCAGTGTTTCTAAACGCGCGCCGGTGAAAATACAAAGGCGGGAAAATCGATCGTGTGGCGCGGGAAAGGAGCGAACGAGTGTGCGCGCGCGCAGCCGTCCCACCGTTATATACGCACGTGATAACACAGCACTTTGTGCGAGGATCTCCGCAAGCGCCTCCGCGCAACAAAGGTCGCAAGAGGGGCGGAAATGCAGATAACGTTTACACATCAAATAAAGAAATTACGGGCTCAATTGACGTTTCCCCGATTGATAAATCAATCGCTTAAATTAAATAGAAATGTACCTCTCTATATAGTAATTTAGAAAACGAGCATGCACGATTCGCTCTACCCATCAAAACTAACCAATGTCAAATCACTAAACGTGTTCCACGTGTTTGGTGAACTTCACGCATTTTTAGAAAAAATTGCATATTATACACAAATTTTCTATGCCGTTAATACCGGCATTTGGCATGCTCATGCCCAATGTCTTACCATAGAGTAAGGTACATGTAGTCCGTGGTCTTACTAAATTAAGCAAGATTGGAAACAAAATAGGTAGGTAGGTACTTAAGCTTAATAAGACCCGTAAACGACTGAACTGAACTAAGCATGGATTCGCTTTCAAATCTAGGATTTACTATTTTCACACATAAGCTGCAACCCATAGACGTGAGACCCGAGACGACCTGCCAACTGCTGGGTCCGGTCCTCCATAGACAAATCTGCGGAAGGTGTAGGTAGAGCATACTCCACCACATTGCTCCAATGTGGATTCGTGGAGGCATTACTGGCCAACCCAGTGTCGAATATTCTCAAGCCACCCGAAGGTCTTCTACAAGGCTTAAAGACTGTTTTCACCATTAAAAACAACCGAGACCGACGGTTTAACTTGCCCTCCGAAACACGGTAGCCCCATGAAATTTTGCCACTAGCGGTCACTCATCCACAAACTGACCGCGTCCTTCATTGCATAAATCTGTCGATCACATTGAATCGACGTGAGTCATTCGGCTATGGACATGGAGGAGGGAAGGAGACCTTACCTACCTATTGCTATCTCGACGACGACAGGTTGTCGAATCTTCTAGCCGACTAGGGAAAAAGCAGCAATACTTACACAAAAATGCTGATCTTCTAGCCGGCTAGAGAAAATCAGCAATACTTACACAAAAATGCTGAGTATTTACACGTGTAGGTTCATTATTAGCTGTGCCCAGCATGTTCTCGGTTATAGCACCTACCTATTTACTGTGACATCAAATTTAAACAAAGTAAACATAATAAAAACGCAGAGACAGCAGCGCACGCTCTTTTATCGGAATCTACACCTAAATAAACCCTACAGTCCCTATGCACTTATTAACTATATCCAAAAAACATGTAGGTACTACATAGTCACCACCTCTATCTACCCTTTTGTTGAAATACAGGCGTGATGTTTTGATTTAGTCTGATTTTAGGAAATATCTAATCCGTTTGATTAATTTTTCATAATAATATATTAACAGTTAATTAGGTCATAATTTATTTGTTGTTTGCTCTATTGATAAAGATATGAACAAACAAAAAAATTAAATCATCAGTGTTTAAAGTCTAAACTAAGAACCAAAGTACAACGCCGGCATCACGTTACAATAGATAAGTAATGTTATTGTTTAAGGTCAGGAATTACAGCGATGTTAATGTTGCAGGCATATTGTATAATTCCGCCTTTACATACGGCGTCGGCAGTTTATAAACGCTCGGCGTTATGTAAAATGCCGAAGGCAAATTGAAAACTCGTTCAATGTGCGGGCTAACCTAATTTAATATGTCAGTCTGTCACAAATGTCGACGGAACCCCGCTTCGCGGGGTCCCTTTTTTTGCGTAAATAAACATAGACAAAACCCTAACCTAGAGTTGATTGTGTCGTTTTATCTTGGCAGGGGGCTTCGCCCCCCGAGCCCCCCTTTTTTTTCGGGGGGGCCTATGGCCCCTCCCTACCCCCCGCTTAGTGACATACAGTACGAGTTTAAGATGGATGGACATGAAATGTTCAGGTTAGGCATAAAATTTAAATTTACAAAGAAAATAAGAACCCCGCACATTGAACGAGTTTTCAATTTGCCTTCGGTATTTCACATAGGTAACGCTGAGCGTTTGTAAACTGCCGACGCCGTATGTAAACGGCGGAATTATACAATATGCCTGCGACATTAACACTTCATTTTCACCAAAGACTTAATACAGCAATTTCACTCACACGTTACGACTGCATATTAGTAGTATACAAACGCAGCCATGGTTGTGTGTGCTCATAGATAGTTGACAAGGCTGCGAAAAAACCTAATAATTTGATGGTTTCTATAAGATAATTCAGAACATACTCATCAAATTGAATATTTGACGCGATAGTTTATTTTTGTAGGGCAAATTACGATTTTTTAATAGAAATATCTTTGTTTGGGTGTTCTACCAACTATTGGCAACTATTATGTATTCGGTGGTTCTACTCTCATTGGGCTTCAGTGTGCTCGACTGATTAAGAAATCAATTGTGAATATTGAGTAAAAATGTTATGTAAAAAAGTGTGAACTCTATTTATACGTAGTATGCAATTTATACCATTGAAACGATTCTTCTCATTCTGTGAGAAGTCCGTGTTTAATATGACAATGATGGGTTTAAAAACAGGGAGCAAAATGAAACTAATGTTCCGATTAAAAACTATTTATTTATCAGCAGATTTGGAAACATCCTCGCCCTCGGCGATGCTCGTGTCCGGGCCCTCTTCGTCCGTGTTGTCATCCTCTTCGCTGCTGGCGGCCTATATTGAAGCATAACAAATTTAATTTAATAAAATACTTTGAAATTTACTTGTGTATGGAAAATGTAGACTGGAGTAAACTATAGTCTAGTTTCTAGAGCATAAGAGTCTCTATATATATTTTAATCCAGACTATTTTTTCATTTGAAGTAAAACTTTTATTACTTATTAAGAGATAATTCAAAAAATAACTAAATTAATAAAGTTATTTTTTGCTTGGAGTGCCAACTTTCAATCACGAACTAGCGAATTAGTCTAGAATTGAATCACGATCGTATCGAATGATTCTAATATAGACAAATAAGCGCAAATAATAATTTAAAGGCACGAGACGACCTTTTTTGCTCACGAAACATTCAACTTTTCACCTATATCAGCAGAAAAGTTTTATGAAAGTAAACAAATATTTCATACGCCTAGGCGCCTTTAAAAATTATTCATATGTTTTTTTTCAAGTATTTTTTAACTGTGATTATGTGTATATTAATATGTATATATTTTTTATAAAATTAGTCGTTTTTTATTTTAATAACCTGCCTCATCTTCTCACCATCGCCAAAGGTTGACTGGTAGAGAATGCCGTCAGGCATTATGTCCGCCCTTTGTAGTCTTTTGGCTCAATAAAAGTTAAATAAAAAAAACAAGCCAAATTTTACTTACGAACAACTTTAGTTTTTTTTTTATGGATACAGGATAGCAAACGAGCTTGCAGCACCACCCATCCGCTGCCGCACCACTCAATTAGGGACTGGGATGGTTAGTCCAATTAGTTGAGAAAGTTAATTAGAACATTAGTTGGTCAGTTCGTTAGTAGGTATGAGGACTGGGGACTGTTAGTGATAGTTAGTCCTGTTAGTTGGTGTTAGTAATAGTCCAGTTAGTACTTGTTAGTAGGAGTCTCGTTCTAAGTCCGTCACGGATGTGTTGCTACCCTTGAGGTCTAAGATGGTCGCCTCTAAAGAAGTGTAACCGGAATCCACATCTTTCCAACCGGACCACAATTCAAATTCAAATTCAAATTATTCAAATTCAAATTATTTATTTCAACACAGAAAACATGGAAAATACACAAACAAAAATATGTTCGTAAACAGCTGCTAAAGTTAAAACTGTGTTGCAGCTGTTTACGCCCACCCCGGAACATAGTAGAAACTAGTGTTAATTTTCAAAAAAGGAAAACTTATACTATATATTATGTTTATATAGTGTGTGTGTGTGTATGTGTGTGTGTGTGTGTGTTTGTGTGTGTGTGTATGTCAAGTTATAGAATTAATATCCAGATATGAGTTCCTCGGTTTTTGCATAATTTAGATTTATTAGATAATTGGTTATTTTGTTTTTACACTCCCGGTACGTAAATGGGTAAATATGTATTAGTTTGTTTAACTTATTATATATTTTACTAGAAAGGAAGCTATAATGTCGTCTTCCTAAGGTGGTACGACATCTTTTATTAACACAGATCCGGCCAGACCGATTTTTGTCTTCCTCATGTACAAATGGTAGAGTCAAGTGTTTCCGCAGTACGAGTTGGCGGATGAATAATTGCCTTACCGTGAGCACTTCCGTAATTTTATATAGGTCTGTGGTAGGGTAAAAAATTGGCTTTGACAACATTACCTTCAGGATTGCTCTTTGAGCCCTCTCCAACCGTAAGAGGTTAGTTTTACTGGTGCCACCCCAGGCACACACACAGTAAGACAGTAATGATTGTACCAATGCAAGATACACTGTTTTTAGAGTGTTACTATCAACCGATGACCTTAATGATTTAAAAATGTAGATGAGTTTTCTAACTCTAGTAACTGTAGTATCTATCTGCTGTTTCCACGACAAAAAGCAATCAATATACACACCAAGATATTTGACAACAGAAACTTGGGTAAGTTCCGGACAGAAACAAATGGAGTCACTTTGCGCACATCGATGGGCAAAGATAGAAAATGATGGATTCGGCATGGTTGAGTTATTGATAGCGAAATTGGTAAAAACAGTTTTAGTAAGGTTTATTGTCAATAAGTTTGAGTTTAGCCATAGCATTACTTCTCTCATTGCAGCTTCAGCACAAACACGTGCCTCAGACCAGGAGGGAGCTTGAATTAGGAGAGTAGTGTCATCAGCATATGCGAAAATTTTGCAGTTTTTTAAATTTAGTGTGCACAAATCATTTACATAAATAAGGAAAAGGGTGGGCCCAAGGACACTTCCTTGGGGAATGCCGCAGGATAAAGGAAGCTCTTCACTAATATATGGACGGATTTGTACTCTTTGCTTGCGATCCTTTAGGTAGTTTTTGAAGATTTCAAGAACAATACCACGTACACCAATACTTTCCAGCTTGTGTATGAGAATTGGGATAGAGACAGTGTCGAAGGCTTTGGAGAGGTCTAGAAATATACCTATAGTCTTAAGTTTTGCGTTAAAGTTGTCTACTATTTGGTCAGTTAGTTTCAAGACAGCGTCTTCAGTAGATTTGCCACTACGAAAACCAAATTGATTGTCAGATAGAATCGAGAATGTATTTAAATAATTAGTTAATCTGTTGTTTAGAATTTTTTCTAGAATTTTTGAGATTGTGGTCAAAACAGATATTGGTCTATAATTATTGACACAGCCTCTATCTCCACTCTTATATATAGGGTGGACAATAGCCTCTTTAAACACTACAGGAAAAATACCATGGGAGAAACACAAATTGAAAATGTGTGTCAATACGGGTACCAAATAAGAACGGGCTGCTTTAAGAAGAGAGGGTGAGATATTGTCCCAGCCGACAGCAGAGGTTCTCAGCCCTAAAATCAAGCGTTCAACTTCAAAAATATCAGTTTCAATTAATGCCATTGAGTTTATAAAAGAATGATCGGAGCAACTTGGTATATTAACCTGACAACGTGATTCAGTGAATTTAGAGGCCAAATTTTTCCCGATGTTGCTGAAATAATCATTAACGAGATTTACAGATTGTTCAGGGTTTGTGGCTAACTGAAGTAAGGCAGTGGGGGTATCTTTCTTATTTTTTAGATTTGTAATATCTCTAATTAGGTTCCATGTGGCCTTCGGATTATTTTTTGCTTTTTCAAATTCAAGACGTTCATAAGCTAATTTAATCTTTTTTAATAAATTTCCGCAATAATTTCTGTACCGTTTATATATAAGTTTAGCATTAGGATCATTTGGGTCTTTTTTAGTTATTTTGTGTAAGCGGTCACGATTTCGGACACAGCGCAAAAGGCCCGGTGTCATCCAGGGTTTAATTATTCTTTGTTTGCTAGGTATTATTACAGTACGCGAATGGGTACAAATAATTTTCTTGATAGTATCTACAAATGCACTAGCCGCCATTTCAGGATCAGACATGGACATAATAGATGAGAAGTTAATGTTACCTATATCTTTTACACAGGCAGCTTCGTCAGTGATAGTTCGATGATAGGAAGCTTTACTCACCTTAACTTTTTGATTGCAACATAACATTACAGGGGCATGATCAGTTATAGATGAGTCAATGACCAGTGTGGTCGAGGCAGCACTGGATTTTAACAAGACATGATCAAGGCAATTTTTGTTGCGAGTGGGGTAGAGGTGAGCTGGTAACATGCCATGTGCAGCTCCAATAGTCAGGTATGCGTCAGCTTGTGGGTCAACCTGCCCAGGCGCTATATTAATATTTATATCTCCAATTAATGTGACTGTTTTAAAATTAGACAAGGTTTTAAGAGTGGAGTCCAGTGATGACAGAAAATTGGTGACGTTTCTGACTGATGGAGAACGATATACCGCAAGTATAGCGAGGTCGTTTCCGAATTTCAAGACAAGGCAATTAGCGTCATTGAATGTCGGCTTAACCACTGTGCATGCCAGTCCGGACTTAACAAAAGCCACCACGCCATCATTCTGGTTAGTAAAAGTACTTTTAAAAGCAGTATATCCAGGGAGATTAGGCAAGTGGGGACATTTGCTCAGCCAGCATTCACTTAGCACGAGAACGTCTGAAACAATATTTATCTGCTTCAGTAGTATTTGGAGTTCACTAAAATTGCACCCAATACTTCTAATGTTCAGATGTAGGATGGTCAGCGAATTTTTCATAATTTTAAGATATTTCTGACAGTTTTCAGGCGCACAAATATATGATTGAGAGACCGATATGTCCTCTATGTCTTGAGAGATTTTTAATGTACTATCCATACTGAGTGAAAAACGAAACAAAAGACAGGTATTTTATGACTTGAGATAGCAACAAAGAAAAGTCCACGAGGTAAATAAACCACCACGGGGGAACCACGGGATAGTTAAAGCAAAACTTTATAGTGAAGAACTCGTACTGGTAGTGTGAGATTGATGAGTATGTGTAACAAGTGTGAGTGAGTGTGTGATAAGTATATTTGTTTACATTTGTGAGGAGCAGAAAATTTACACCAATTAAGTAGTTTGCATGAATATACATATAAAAATAGTAGCTAATTAAATTTAGTCATAAGTTTGGAGTGGCCCTTAAGTTTTCCAGGTCTTGCTCAGCTCGGATTAGAATGGCAGGTGCGCCTTCCTTTTTTCGCAGGAATATTTTTCCACGGGAAACCCAACAGTGGTCATAAGAGTTTGAACGGGAAAATTCTTTACTTAAATAAAGAAGTCGTTTCATCTTGGGGGATAAGTTTTCGGAGATAAACACCGGTTTCCGTGGGCCACTATAGTGTAGAGATTCAGTACTTAACTTGCTCGTTCTATTTTTCTTATTATAGTCTTTATACCTCTGGATCATGAGCTCCTTAGTAAGTACGCTAGTGAAGTCGACAATAATGGTCTTGTCATTCGAGTCTTTTTTGCTGATGCGGAACAAGTCGCGCACAGAACACTGATCCACTGGTACAAGCGCTTGGTGGTTCTTGTGTTACACGAATATGAGGCGAGGTCGGAGGAGTACGTCGAAGTGGCATGTTTACGTTCTTAACTTAATTTCGAAATCAATACGTGCCAGTAGTTATGAGACGATGTGCCCGTCTATGCAACAAGGTACCAGGCTCTTATAAAATGCGAGGAATAGCACTAGCATAGAGATAAGCGATGGGCGGGGCCTTTCCGTAATTGCGTCGGCTTAGAGGAGGCGGAGCATGCGCATGTAGCGGAGAACATGTACTGATTGGAGAATACTTAAGTAGGTGGCGTTGCGCGTGCGCAAATGATTGCCGCGCATTCACAGAGTGCGATCGATGATTATATGAGGCGTTCCAATATGATAGCCGTCTATCTCACTTGCGCAACTGAGTTTTAAGCACACGGTGATGACACGGGCATTTTGCCTCTCTTTCAATGGATGCGCATGGAAGAAGTATCTCGGTACTCACGGTTGACTCAGCTCTGCGCCACTTCTGCGCTCCTATTATTACGCACAATTTAATTTTTGATTTTTGTAATAAATAACATTTTAATTTTAATTTATAAAACTTGTACAGACTCTGGGCACGTCTGCTCCTTGTCGAGGTCCGGGGGAGAGGGGGATTGCTTTAAAAACAATTATTACACGGCAGAAATGGTACTAGGCACCGTGGCGGGCGGCGGTACTGCCCCGGGCGAACTCTATATGGAACCAATTAGCTTTCATATAAAACCTATTTGGTTCCCTATAGGCTCTACCACCTATAAATAAGGTGTTTGTCATTGAACTGACCTCGAGCGCCAAGTCGGCGGTGTGCGTGGAGAGCAGCGTCTGCTTGACGCAGTTGAATATGTGGTCGCGGCACGCGTCGTCCGTGCCGGCGGGCAGCCAGCCGCGCCGCTCGTGGCACAGGTAGCCCGCCGGCGGCTCCGTCGCCAGCATCGCCTGCACCTCCGGCAGCTCCACGTCGCAGTACTGGACCGGGACATGATCAAATATTGCATTACAAGTACTTCATATCGTCTGTACAAAAGTCAACTAGACAAAGTGGCAAATTTTTTGGCAGTAAACTAAGTAAACTAATCTATATTATAAAAATGAATCGCAAAATGTGTTGGTAAGCGCATAACTCAACAACGCCTGGACCAATTTGGCCAATTCTTTTTTTTAAATGTTCGTTGAAGTTCAAGGATGGTTTTTACGGCGAGAAAAATTTGAAAATTCATCCCCTAAGGGGGTAAAACGGGGGTGCAAAGTTAGTATGAAGCTTTGCCGTTTTTGAAGTTAGTGAATGTGTAACGCGAGCGAAGCTGCGGGCGTCCACTAGTATTATAAAAATGAATCGCAAAATGTGTTGGTAAGCGCATAACTCAACAACGCCTGGACCAATTTGGCCAATTCTTTTTTTTAAATGTTCGTTGAAGTTCAAGGATGGTTTTTACGGCGAGAAAAATTTGAAAATTCATCCCGTAAGCGGGTAAAACGGGGGTGCAAAGTTAGTATGAAGCTTTGCCGTTTTTGAAGTTAGTGAATGTGTAACGCGAGCGAAGCTGCGGGCGTCCACTAGTCTCACATAGATTTTTACCTTTGTACAATTTTTACTTTTTCCAGTTAAGCAGAAAAACGATTTGTAATAACATTTATATTTGAAATGCCACAGATACAATATTTTGCTACAGTATGCGTTGTGTCAAGATATTGATGTCATGTAAAAACTGCCTAAATGACACTTTGGCAAGTTGACTTTTGTACCGACGATATAGCATGCGGATAGATGCTGTTGCCGCGTACTAGGCGCGCGTTTGCAATGCTACTAGACTAGACCAATTCTTCTCTTCTTCCAAATTGCCGGATAGTCAACGATGTGTCAAGCCAGACCCATAAGAAGGAACTATTTCGATTGGCTTCGATCGACATGTCCATCCGATATAATATCAACATCGGTTAGGTTGTCAGCACAGTTTATAGTAAGTTAAGCTGGCTAAGCTGCAACCCATAGATGTCCCACTGCTGGGCACGGTTCAGCAGTGGCAAGAATTGTTTTATTATAGCATACGTTAAAATCCCAACTGCATTCTCCAATAAATTTGCCAAACGATGTGTGTTTAAATACATTTTTTAACTGCCGTATTCGATGTTAAAACTGGAGATAATCTGAATGCCTGAGAGTTCTCAATGTTCTCGTAGACATGTGAAGGCTTGGACTGGACCTTACTTCCCTGCGCTTGAGAAGACCTCAACAGTAGCATTAATTGGAAGTTATGATGACACGGTAAGTCGTAAACGGGTGAAACTCAACATGGGTAGTGTTACCAACCTGATAAAATATTTGTCTCTGGCTGGGCGCCATCCCCGGCCGGAAGTACACAGCTCCCTCGAGCACTTCCTCCGACAGCGACGGCTCGTCCCACATCCGTTTGCGGTTGTGGCGGACCCGGTCGGCCTTCTTGTAATTGCACACCTGGTCGCGGGTCATCACCATGTTATTGACGCCGGCTGAAATGCATCATCATTTCAATGAATAATACCTCTCTTTTTTTTTTTCTTCCCTTTCTCGATATAGATAGACAACGAGCTTGCGACACCAGCAACCATCAGCTGCCACCCATGATAACTGTGACTGACTTTGAACAAAACTCAAATAGGGACTAGGATGGTTAGTTCAGTTGGCAGAGAGAATTAATGAACAAGACTCTAATAGCGACTAGGATGGTTAGTACAGTACCGTTTCATGCGTACAGTCACGAAATCTCCAACGTGTGCGCAATGTAAAACTGCATCGCGACATAGAACTACCAACTACAGTTCAGCTCATGAAGCAGTACTCACAGCACAGTCCTACCCTTACTTTGATAAAGCTGCCGGCCATCCAAATCCTTTGGTAGTACGATCAGCTGATTACCAAAAGTAACCAGTTTTATTTAGACGACCTCGACATGTACTATGAGACCCCGATGACGTAATCACTATTGGTAAAAACCCACAGGATGACTCCCTATCCCAGATACAAAACACAATACTTGGACATCGTCTCCGCCGGCGGGGACAAAGACACAACATCGGAACGGCCAACACGAGATATCCCCGAGTGATTGGTCGATCCCCTTCTATAGTAAGAAACAGCGTTGAGCTATGCCGAGGTCGGTACCCTTCTATCACACGCACTGACACACTTCTGACATAAACACAACATAAAGCGATCTTGCGAGAGCTTGGGAGTCCATACTGTTGTCAAAGTCAAGATCGTTGATCTGAAGAGTAGCCTAAGAAGAAAGCAAATTCAAATTCCTATTTATTTTTATTACCTTGTGCCCTCAGCCGAAAGTCCAGAGTTTGATATATTCGTGCCTTGGGATCCTTCCGTGGGTCATATCCAAATTTGACCCATAACATTCTCCATGGACCATTCTTCATATAAAGTCCTACACATGGCATCACTATTTTTAATGTTATAATTTTCAACTTTGTGTGATACCTGATTAAATTCAAGGACCAAATAGGTCTTTCTTCAAAAAGCTAGAATGAAAAAAACATGAATGGCAATGATTATCAAATGTATTTAACAATATAAGCTTTATAAATAACTATTGCAGTATACTTAATATATTTTTAACTGCAGTTCAATAAAATTAATAAATAAAATTTAAAAAGAAATTTAAAAACATTTTTACTTAAATATAATTTGCTAATTATTTTAAACAGAGGTTGTCATATTACTTTTTTTATTGTTTCATAATCTTTTTCTATTTCTGGGCACAATTCCATTCTGGCAGCTTTTCGTTTTAAGTAGTACTCATGAGGCTCTCTTGGCAATTCATTGGTTAAGTTGAATCTGTATCTAGCCAAAGGCACACTACGCTCTGACCGAGTCCGACGAACTTCATCGTCCTGTAAATTCTCAGACTCCTTTTGGGAAATGTATCTTTTTCCAGTATAAGTATAATTAATTGGCCTATCAGACCTTGTAAAGTTGGAAGGTACTATGAACAGTGGAGCTGGTTCCCTAAAAAAATACGACAAACACTGAAATTTCTGAAAGCAAACACTATATTCCAACCAGTTCAATTAGACATAAATATGCTATGATTTAACTTCTTCAGTGTGCAATTTCTTAGCATTCAACAAGACATTATACATACGACATGAAATCAAAAGTGTCCAGTCCAGTCGGCAATAATTGCTCAATAATACATTGAGGTGGTCCAGGGCCACAGCCATCTTTAGTCACTGGCAAATATTGAAAATCACATAACACTGAAAACAACAAATGAAATGTTAGAAATTGTTAAAATTAAAACAGTGACTTGTCCATGAATAATAAAATAGCTTAAAATATCAATATATCCATGAATCTGCAAAAAAGGCAGATGCTACCCTAAAAAACAATAACTGAAGTACCCAAAGTAATTCAGCTGAATAATGAAAACTAGCCAATCACCATATTCTTATTAAGTCTTTTACCCACCATATGCTCCAAACAGCACTCAAATATTTTTGATGAATAAGAATTAAAAGATACTCTCATGTGTAATGAAAAGGAAGCAAGCAAAGTTGTCCCATTAAAAAAAGATGGCATTAATAAATAAACAATCAATGCATATCAATAGTTTCTTAGAGAAATTCAGTACATAAATAAAACTATTAAAATAGATACAATACAATACATGCCTTCAAACTTATACATCTTTCTGACATAACCAACCACCACTGTAGAGACTACTTCCCTCTTCACCTCGGATCCATTTCTTGCTTTCTTAACCTTAACTTTTAGAAGAACTCCAGCTGCCTTTTTCAAATCTCCATAAACTTTTTTTACATATGGATTATCTGGCTGAAAACTTAAGCCCAATCTTTTCTTTGTTGGTTGAGAATATACCTATTAATCATAGAATATAAGGATTAAAAAAGCTTGTACAGGAACAAACCTGTGGCTCCCGTAAATATATCCTATATATTTAGTTTATTCATGAAATGAAGTGAATATGGCTTTCTGTATATAAGCGGACGGAGCCGGGGGCAAAATGTATATGTACTATAAAAATAATAAATATGC
This sequence comes from Carterocephalus palaemon, assembly GCA_944567765.1. Lineage (NCBI taxonomy): Eukaryota > Metazoa > Arthropoda > Insecta > Lepidoptera > Hesperiidae > Carterocephalus > Carterocephalus palaemon. The sequence continues at coordinate 4,305,656 of OX155639.1, read as the reverse complement.
TGCGGACAGTTAGTACCTGCGAAATACCCCTAATTCCACCCATACATTGTAATGCTTTATTGTCATTTTTTACTACTCCTGGAAATAAAATGCACGTTAACTCACGAAGTAAATTATTGTTATCAACAGTACTAGACAAATTTTCCATTATAATATGAGCGTCAGCAACCACAAAATCACAAAAGATATGTAACAATAAAAAAAAACTCAAACTCAATTTTTTTATTTAGTCTGAGGCTGACAGACATGAATGAATGGATAATGTCAAATAATGTCAAGTCAATGAATGACAAATGACAATATTGACAATATGGTTGCACATGACATCTGATAATGCGACCACAGACATAGTCTTACGATTCGAAATTGGAGTTTAAATATATCCGAGATCTGCGGTACGATTCCGTAACTTATAGATATATTTATATTTATTTATTAATTACATGAACCACCAAAAAATTATATGTGGTTTAACTATGATTTTGCCTTAGGTTACATTATAAATACATAAAATTTGACTTACAGGTAGTTACAGCTTACATAAAAATATAAAAAAAAACCTAGTTATTAAAACTCTATAATACTCAATATTTATACTTACATTATTTAAACTGATTCTACAGTAAGACTTGTGAGCTTTTAGTCTGTTAACACAAACTAATAAGGGGTCTGGGGTCTGTTATCAATGGTAGTGAGTACAAGTACATTTTAAATTTTTAATGTCATCACAAATTATCTAGAGATATATAATAAAGTACTTTCAGTATATAATAAAGTACTCTGTGGATACTAGTCTATACTACTGTCATTGTCTTGTCTTATTGTGTGTCATACACATAAGAAAGGAAGGAAACAAACAAAACAATTACAAAAACAATACAATTAAACATAGCTATTAAGAAAGTAATAAATGATGTTCGAAACATTTTTTAACGTAATTGAATTTAAGTGTGATCATCCTACTAGGTAGTAAATAAGTAATTGGCGAATGTAATGCGAGTTGTATGATAAAATGGAAAGGCGCAAAGCTAGTCCCGAGCAATTAAACATGCTCCTACATTTTTTAGAAGAAGACAAGGAACTAGCTATTGGAAAGTTCACGGGTCTCGAAGGGAAGATCAGACAAACAAATACATGGATAAAGATAACTGAGAAATTGAATGCCAATTCCGGATTTGGGTCAGGCGCAATAAAAACGCCAGATAAGTGGCAGCAGGTAAGGGATCCTGGTAAAACTCCATGCTAGTTATAAAAATACAAATTTTACGGCTCCGTCCGCCTTAAATCATTTTCCGTGCAGACCTTTCTACTACTTAACTCAACTATTATTAAGGTATGGCATTATCAAGTCAATATTTTGGATAAGAATTTCTGTGAATTCGTTTATAAATATTGTTTTTCAGACTTGGAGAGACTGGAAATCTAATGTGAAGAAGAAGGCTTTCAAAATACGCAAAAACCGATTTACACCCGGATGTAATACTAATACCCAATTGACTGAGGCAGAAGAAAAAATTTTAAGACTTATATGCACAAATACTTCCGTTTTTGGTGTGTCTGGTGTGCCAGAAACTTCTGCTGTTTCAAGTAACACAATGGTACAATTTATCTTTCTGATGTAAAAAGAATAGAAAGTAGCTAATCTGATATAGCCTGATTGCCTGACCACATTGAATAACCTGAAATAAATCTCTAAATTATGGAACTTGAAATTGTTAGTGTTAGCTGCTTATATTCAATGGTTAAGTGTCCATTTGAATTGGTGAATAATAGGACAAGTACAAAGATTAACCTCAGGACTTAAAATAAAAGTTAGTCCAGTCATCTAACTTTCAAGTTATATTAAAGTAATTAAATTGTATCAATTTAATCTGTATCTGTTTTATTCAAAACAGCACACTGATTACTGATAAGTAAAGCCTTGAAAGATTGTGCTTTGATCAAATTGAAGCCCAAAAAAATTTAAGATTCATAAAATAATAATACATAAACAAATCACTTTCACTTCATACTTAACTCTAATTTTTGTTTGTTTCAGTCAACTTCACAACAAATGGCTGGCTCTAATAATTTGTGTGGTGCAGATCCTTCTACAAGCAATATGGTAATTTTGTTCTACATTAAACTAACAAATTATCAGACCACTTGGGTGTTATATTTAAAATTGTTACAAATATCTTACTTTTTGAAATCATTGAAATCTGCAAGATGCTTTACACATAAAAATTATCAAGATATAGCACAATTATTTAATCATGTAGATGAAGCACAACCTGCAGAGATGATTATTTTTTAATAACATTTCAGAAATGGCCTTCAGAGCCACATTTTATACAAACTGATATACTCGTAGAAAGAATAGGCCTTGAAGATGGCATGGGTGCAGAAAACAACACGGCCATCAGATCAAACGAAGTTAGCTCTGTACCAATAATTGAAAAACCTTTATGTAAAAAAGGCCGCCCAGTGAGTATGTATTATTTTATCATCAATTTTTGTACTATTCAACATAAACATTAAAAATATTACTTTTAACTACCTTTAATAAAGTGTCATATTCAATAATTTCAGAGCTTGTTCATGATAGGCTTTTAAATCTAGAAGAGGAAAGAATAAGAATAGAAAAACAGAAATTATTGGAAAAAAAAAGATTCAACAATAATAGACTGAAGCTTGAAAGAGACAGACTTGAAATTGAAAAGCAGAGAAATATTTTACTTGAAAAGTAAGTGTTCAATTTATTTAAACTTAAAATTTTCAAAAAAAAAGTTTATTGTGGAAATATTGGAATATCCATTTAATTAACAAAAACACAATACCAAAGTATAAAGCAAAAAAAAGCTCCCTTAAATATTTCAAAATTCCACACTTGAGCAGCAGAACTATTCTCCAGTTCTTCCAACCTACCACTGATAGATACTTATACAAGAAACATTGTTCTAACTTTATTTACTTTAATTTTCAGATTGCTAATTGCTGTAGAAGCAGTTGTACAGAGATAATTGCTAGCATCATGCATTGAAGCTTAAAGGAGTAGCTATAAGTGTATTTTTTTATAATATACAAATAAGATTATTTTTTGTATATATTTTTTTTTATTGTCTTGTATAAATAAACAAGCTTGTGATATTAAATAATAATGAAATATATTATATCTCTTAGTATTATATATATATCTCTACTTAGTTTGTGACACATAGTACATTTTACATACCTACTGGTTTATGCAACGATCTTTAACACTGGATTTTCCCTAATTGCAAAAAGAGCGTGTACCTAAATCGCCAGTGGCAGATAAAATGGCTGCTTTTACTAGTGCTGTGCGTACTATGTGGAGACGTTATCGATAGAAAGTACGATATTCGTTGACGTGATAACGTCTTATAAATCGATGAACGCCTACATACGTAATTCATTCATTCATCAATTCACCCCAAGGTGAATTAACAGAGTGCTAAATATTTCATCACCGTTTTATTGACATAATATCCTTTTTAGAAAATTTTAGAATTAGAAATTAGAATTTAGTTATACGATTAACTTTACCGGAGTTAAATCGTTACCCATGCCGAACTTAATCACTACCTCTGCCATTTAAGGGATGGTTATAAATTTAAAGGCTTTAACGACAGCAAGCTACACCAAACACTAATCAAAATCTAGCTTTACCTCACAACGCCGATCAGATTACGATATATATAATAATATTTTTTCGAGCAATCGTTAAATCTTACATGTGTTCATTACTTGCATGTACTTGATGCCATTAAAAATGACTGATCCAGCCACGGCTGAGCCACGGACAAAGTAAAAACGAAATTAAGATGGATCCGAACATTGATAACAGAACTAAAGAGGATAGGCCCTATTTTGCCTATATATGTTTTCATTATAGAAATATCATGCAAATATGAACAACAATAACAAAAATATAACTGTCTCATTCTTACACGTCACAATCTGTACTTGTAGAAAAAGTACAAGAGAGGTCACACATTCAATTCAATTAGTAAAATCTTACGTTGTACCACCAAAGGACCGCCTTGAAGCTGGTTTTGGACGCCATTTTAAAAAGACACCGGAAGCCTGGTGTCATCGAGTTGAGTCAAGTTGAGGAAGTTATAACTAGATAGTCGTTTTTTAATTAGTTTTTCCTCCACATTTAAGAATACAAAACTATTTTTTATTTTTTTACTTTATTTAAACGTTTAATCGATTTGGACAGTATAGACTATAAGAGTCTACTATGAACCAGGGGGCGGTTTTTTAGGCGGTTGATGGGTGGAGTTTACGCCATATTGTAGAGACAATCGGCTTCAAATCACGTGACCTTATTTCCCATCCTCTTTAGTTCCGTTATCAAAGGATCCGAATCACACGTCTCTTTTTCACAGACAGCTGTCAATTAGTGAAAACGAGACAACATGTATTTTACATATTGTGCGTTAAAAAAAACAACCAATATATTATAATCAACTAAAGCGTCTCCATGTATATTGCTATCTTTATGGGTTTATGACTGACAATACCTCCGGTAGGAGTATTATGTTCTGTGGACATACTGACATTGACCACAGAGTACATACCATTGATAACAGAACTAAAGAGGATAGGCCCTATTTTGCCTATATATGTTTTCATTATAGAAATATCATGCAAGTATGAACAACAATAACAAAAATATAACTGTCTCATTCTTACACGTCACAATCTGTACTTGTAGAAAAAGTACAAGAGAGGTCACACATTCAATTCAATTAGTAAAATCTTACGTTGTACCACCAAAGGACCGCCTTGAAGCTGGTTTTGGACGCCATTTTAAAAAGACACCGGAAGCCTGGTGTCATCGAGTTGAGTCAAGTTAAGGAAGTTTTAACTAAATAGTCGTTTTTTAATTAGTTTTTCCTCCACATTTAAGAATACAAAACTTTTTATAATTTTTTTACTTTAATTAAACGTTTAATCGATTTGGACAGTATAGACTATAAGACTCTACTATGAACCAGGGGGCGGTTTTTTAGGCGGTTGATGGGTGGAGTTGACGCCATAATGTAGAGACAATCGGCTTCAAACCACGTGACCTTATTTCCCATCCTCTTTAGTTCTGTTATCAAAGGTATGTATGTATACATACATTTGATTTGACATTGTTTGACATACGCAGCTGGTGAGTCGCTTGTTTGTCCTGAGTACTTTTTTTACATTATTTATTAATGATAATTTAATCGATCGAAGTTTGTTATGAACACTCTTATAAAAATTCAAATGTTAAGGGGCAGTGCTTACAAAGAAAAATTATATAGACGAACTCTAAAAGATATTAGTGACAGCATAAACCTACCGGACTCTTATTTACTGCAAAATTGTGGAATAAACAGAGTAGTTTTTCATTTATTGTTAAGAATATTAGAGCCGGTGGTTCCTAAAATACAACGTTCCAATGGTATACCATTTCCTTTAAAGGCAAGTCGATAAAATCTTGTTTAATATTTCAACTATTTATTTACGACAACTGTCTATAATATAGTCTCTATTTGTTTATAGGTCATAGTAACACTGTCATTTTTAGCAAGTGGTTCTCATCAGAAATCTGTTGGAAGAGACTTCAATGTAAATATTTCCCAGAAATCAGTGAGCCGAGTCATAAAGATTATTATTGAAGGTCTAAATGCGGTATTGAATGACTGGGTTACTTTTCCTTCTAGTATTGCACAAAGAGAACAAATTAAAGAAGGGTATGTTATCTGTCCAGGGTATCTGATACACCATCGACATTGTCCAATTTTACTTCTGATAAGATTGATTGAATTTGTCAATCCACATGGAACAACTAAAATGCAATTTCTGAATGTGCACCTGCACTCAATAGTATCCTTACCATTATATAAATGGAATAGTGTGATGTTGGTTTGTTCTTCACCCTCTCAATGGAATGATGGATCTATGTGAATTTTTGCATAGATATAGTATATGGTCTGGAGAGTCCTTTTTACCCTGGGAAATTGCATGGCTCCCATTAATAGGACAAAAACAGTAATAATCATCGATTTTTATCTTATATTAATTATCAATACTAATACATTTATGGTCATAAGATTAGTGGTAATATTTGGTGTAGCTTTCCTTTAGTAAAGAATGTACTTTGTATCGGGACAGTCCAACTTCGAGAAAAAGGCACTCGAAGAATCCAGCTTGGCTGGACAGCGTTCAGGAAGATACAACTCATCAAAGTACCTCAGTGCCTGAAGATAAGTGTTGGATTCAGAAGGCACAGGACTGGTCGGAGTGGTATCGTTTAGGACAGACCTCAGACCAGCAGTGGACCTCAAAAGGATGATGGATGGAAGGAAAAAGCATATTAATTGTAGTATATGCAGCCCCATTATAAACCTTTCCTTTTGTTTTTTAATGCAATACAATGACTTTGCTTCTATATACCAAAATGTATAACATATAACAATTTTTATATGTATTGCAGGTTTTACAGAAAATATCATTTTCCAGAAACGATTGGTTGTTTAAATGGAACTTATGTGGAGATTGTTTGCCCTAGAGATGATGAAGAAGCATTTTATGATAAGAATGGGCAATATTCAATACATGCACAAATTGTAATTAGACCTTTGTATTTTTTATTTATTTATAAAGAACAAGCAGATGGACCTGATGGTAAATGATCACGGTCGCCTATGAACAAGAGCACCACCACCAGAGGAGTTGCCAATGCAATGTTACCAAGTGATGGCAGCACTGCCAAATAGCAGGCGTTATCTACCTACCAGTAATTAATTAATTATAGGTGTGTAGTGCTGCCATCACTTGGTAACAATCATCTATTTGCAAATATACAGTACTGTTTTCCTTTAAACAAAAATTCTATCAAAAATGCTCAGGAATGTTTGTATGGAAATATTTTCCATTTGATATGTTTCAGGCATGTGATGCAGATTCGAGAATAATTGCAATTTGCTGTAGATTTGGAGGAGCAGCCACCTGTGCTTATATTTGGAATAAAATGATGATTAGACCATTTATTGAAAATATCAGTAGATATGGAGAACCAGGCTGGCTCATTGGTAATGACTGTGATACACTTGGATTTGCTAATCTTGCCTGGCACATATCGTCGGTACAACAGTCAACTAGCCAAAGTGTAATCTCACATAGATCAGTTTACTTTTGTAGAATTTTTACTCTTTTCAGTTAAACAGAAAAACGATTTGTAATAACATTTATATTTAAAATGCCACAGATACAATATTTTGCCACAGTATGCGTTGTGTCAAGATATTGATGTCCATATATATATATGTATATGTAAATGTAAAAACTGCCAAAATTACACTTTGGCTAGTTGACTGTTGTACAGACGAATGGTGTCATTTAATTTGACACTGTTTTTTTTTCTAATGTTTAATTAACTTCCAGCCGATAACAAATATCCACAACGAGCATGGCTGATGACTCCAATACTTCACGCACCACAAGGTACACCAGAGTCACAGTACAATCACTTCCAAGGACGTACAAAACTATGCATAGATAAATGTATTGGTAAACTAAAGGGGCAATGGAAATGCCTTTATAAGAGACCACTACACTACACCCCACAAAGGGCAGCCAAGATCATCAACGCTTGCGCCATCTTACATAATCTACGTATCAGAGCTGGCCTGCCAGATCCCACACTATATAATGAGCCGGAAGCAATGCAAAGCTTAAATGAAGGAATAGAAACACCAGATGACAATGTGAATGATTTGTATATAGGTATTGAAGTTAGGAGACAACTTGCTGAAAGAATTTACTATAGTGTATAGTTTATTTTACTTTATTCAATACAGTGACAACCACTGTATTATGCAATAAGACTGATATAGTGTAAATGACTGATATTTAATATTTACCTTGTAATAATGTCAATACGAATTGGATGTAAATAAAAATACAATTATAATAAACAGATTATATTTATTGACTTTAACTTATCCAGCCTTTTTAAAATTAAGTTTAAATCATAAGAATCTGCATCTGTACTAGCTGACTGTAGGTGTCACCCGGCATTCGGTATGTAATGTTCCCAGCAAATGTGTTGAGGACCTCTGCTTGTTCTCGCAGCCATTCTATTTGCTGTGAACATAAATAAACAAATTAAAATGAATAAAGATAAAGAGAAATCGCATTTGAACAAAATATCAAATACCATTTTTTTCATTCGTGACCGAAGGTCACCAGTACCACCGCCCGCCACGGTACCTAGTACCATTTCTGCCGTGTAATAATTGTTTTTAAAGCAATTATGGTCCGGTTGGAAAGGTGTGGTTTCCGGTTACACTTCTTTAGATGCGACCATCTTAGTTCTCAAGGGTAGCAACACATCTGTGACTGACTTAGAACGAGACTCCTACTAACATGGACTAACTGGACTATTACTAGCACCAACTAATAGGACTAACTATCACTAACAGTTCTCAGTCCTTATACCTACTAACGAACTGACCAACTAATGTTCTAATTAACTCTCTCAACTAATTGGACTAACCATCCGAGTCCCTAATTGAGTCTTGTTCAAAGTCAGTCACAGTTGTCATGGGCGGCAGCGGATGGGTGATGCTGCAAGCTCGTTTGCTATCTTTTATCCATAAAAAAAAAAAAAGGTGCGTGGTAGTAGCATCGAGTACCTTGTTATGCGGCTGCGCGCGCAGACGTTGTCGCTGCGCCAGCAAGATGGCGCAGAGCGCTCGCAGGACGGCGGGCAGCGCGCGCAGCAGCTCCCCGCGCGCGCACCGCGCCGCCGACACGCGCGCCTCCAGCTCATCCGTGCTCAGCGGCACCAGCTCGCACGACCGCAACGTCTGGAATCCATCCATCCATCCATCAGCCTTTTGAGGTCCACTGCTGGACATAGGCCTCTCCTAAACGACACCACTCCGACCGGTCCTGTGCCTTCTGAAACCAGCGGTTTCCCGCCGACTTCTTCAGGTCGTCCGTCCACCTTGTCGAAGGGCGGCCTGTGCTCCTTTTTCCGAGTCGTGGTCTGGTGGACGTCTGGAATATCGATGTTATAATATGAATATGATTTGATATCGATTCTAGCTAACACAAGGTGGTGGCGAAGAAATTTTAACAAACAGAATCATTCACAATCTATTAAAACGAATCCATATAGCCCATTCGCCAAGAATTCGTTCTTTGACTTTAGATTATAGGTACAGGCTTCAATGTATTATGTAACCCATTAAATGACTCGCAACTAGCCTAGCTAGTTCCATCGACGCAGTCAACAGCGAGCGCGCCCTCGTTGTTGTCGGCGTGGTACTGGTCGGTCGAAGAAGCTTGCACAGCTTGGTGTAAGCCACTCGCGGCGCCGCTGTTCACCTCCTGCGCCAGCAATCAACTGCTGGATATGGTAGTGCTGACCTCGAGCGCGCCCTCGATATGGTAGTGCTGACCTCGAGCGCGCCCTCGATATGGTAGTGCTGACCTCGAGCGCGCCCTCGATATGGTAGTGCTGACCTCGAGCGCGCCCTCGATATGGTAGTGCTGACCTCGAGCGCGCCCTCGATATGGTAGTGCTGACCTCGAGCGCGCCCTCGATATGGTAGTGCTGACCTCGAGCGCGCCCTCGATATGGTAGTGCTGACCTCGAGCGCGCCCTCGATATGGTAGTGCTGACCTCGAGCGCGCCCTCGTAGTTGTCGGCGTGGTACTGGTCGAAGAAGGTCATCAGCTTGCACAGCTTGTTGTACGCCTCGAGCAGCGCCGCGGGCAGGCGCGAGTCGTCCGCGCCGCGCAGCCGGCGCGCCACGTGCTCCGCCAGCGAGCCCAGCCGCTCGCGCAGCCCGCCCGCGCCGCCGCCGCTGTTCACCACCTGCGCCAGCAGCACGCAGAACAGCTCCAGGACCTTCTCCAAATTCTGGGCGCGTGCGAAACAGTTGACAAATTATTTTTAGACTAGTGGACGCTCGCTCGCGTAGAATTAGACCCATTAACGACGTCTGCCCGCGTTCGGGTTGCCCACTTGACTTCAAACACGGCAAAATTTCATACTAACTTTGCACCCCCGTTTTACCCCCTTAGGGGATGAATTTTCAAAAATCCTTTCTTAGTGCTCCCCTACGTTGTAAAAGGAACCCCTGTGCAAAATTTCAAGTTTCTAACTCTTATAGTTTAGGACCTGCGTTGATATGTCAGTGAGTCAGTCAGTCAGTCAGTCAGTCAGTCACCTTCTCCTTTTATATATATAGATTATTTCACTAGAAAGCTTTCATGTGACTTCTCAAAAGTGCAAAGCATCCAAAAGAACATTTTCGGGCTAAGTTATCGTCAACTTAAATAGTTTTTGCGTGATTGTATAACAAACATCCAAAATTACAAACTTTCACATCTATTTATATAAAAGGAGAAGGTGACTGACTGACTGACTGACATATCAACGCAGGGCCTAAACTATAAGGGTTAGAAACTTGAAATTTTGCACAGGGGTTCCTTTTATAACGTAGGGGAGCACTAAGAAAGGATTTTTGAAAACTCACTCCCTAGGGGGGTAAAACGGGGGTGCAAAGTTAGTATGAAACTATGCGGTTTTTGAAGTTAGTGAATGTCAAATTCCACGCGAGCGAAGCTGCGGGCGTCCACTAGTTTATAATAGTACGATAATTAACACAATCACACACAGTTACGGGTGATAATACATTAGATACATATACCACGGCACCATATACCTTGGCATTGCAAATCACCACCACTTCTTTGTCACATTATTGGGCGGGTCTGCTCTCGGAATGGGACACATAAACCTACATACTCCTGCTGGCGAAGTGCAGATTGACAAATTTCACATGGCTTGGAGTTCGAGAACGTTATGAATAATACAGGTTGTTTTCCTTCACTGATACATCACGCGTCATTTAATTTCTTAAACCGCTCATTTTAAATTCTTTAACGCGCAAATTTAATTGCGTTTATTTATTAAGAGGTTATTTTATAATATAACATAGTCACAGGCAATATTAGAAATACAACACGAACTACCAAAATAGATTTAAACTGTAGTTAGATGTAGAAGTAATTGAAGACCTTGAATCAAAGGAATAACAGTGACTCACAAATACCAATTTTAAAGTTGGAATATCCTTTCCATCGTTTAACCAAAACCTCACTAACCCAAATCATAATAATCCAACTAGTGTCGGAAGTTGAGGCTATTTTAATTTGTTAAGCATGAACGAGTATATGTGTCTAAGAGTGACATGATCAACAAACTTACCCCAGCTATGTCGTACATTGTTATGGCGTCTTCAAATAGACCCTTGTTTACTAACTGTTCTGCCACGTTGAGAGCAATAACCTGGAATAAAACATATAATTTAATATCGGCACGTCAGTGTTCGCGGCACGGAGTCGTCTCGTCACAGGTTTATATATTTATGTGTGTGTGTGTGTGTGTGTGAGAGAGAGAGAGAGATAGTTAATAAATATAAATTAATAAATATCTCTATATGGATATTCTCAGCACGGCCTTCTGACCCCAAACTAGGCATCAGCCTGTAGTTGGGTGTCACAGACTGATATACATACATAGATATTTCTAAGTAGTTACTATAAATAGATAGTATTAACGTCCAGACACAGAACAAACACAAGTGTTCGTCACACGAATGTTTGTCCTGTGTGGGATTCGAACCCACGACCCCTGTAGGATTGCCAACTCTCCCGGAATTCCGGATTCTCCCGTAAAAAAGCAAAAAGTTTTTAAAATCTCCCGGCTCCAGGAATGCAATCAAAATCTCCCGGATATTTTCATCGTTTCAGTCCGCCTCGCGCGCCGCGAAATAATAAATGCGCGGGGCAAATAAATAAAAAAGCTTATTACATTCACACTATCAATCCCTGTCGCCAATGCCGCCACTGAACGTGTTTTCAGCGTAGTAAACGAACTGTGGTCGAAAAGTCGTAATTGGCTGAATGAAAATCACGTGAAATCTGAAATACAGGTGTGCACAAATTTCAAATACACCTGTAAAGAATTTTACGATTTTATTATTTCTAATCAAAAGTCACTACAAGCTGTTCGCAGTGTAAAAAAATACACTTTTAAATAAAAAAATTGATTTTCATTGACTTTTTCATTTCACCTCCCGGATTTCTGATCCACACAGTTGGCAACCCTAGACCCTTGGCGTAACAATGGACGCCAATGTGTGTGTGTGTGTGTGTATGTTCTAACCTTGCTGTCAATGTGTGGGTTATTGAAGTGGTCGACGAGGCCGGCGGAGCGCAGGCCGGAGGCGGCGTCCACGCGGCCGAACAGCAGGTCGTAGTCGCGGCTCTCCAGCGCCAGGTCGGTGCAGCAGCACATGAACAGGTTCTTGCCGCTAGGGTCCTTCAGGTTTCTAACAAACGAAACAGGGGAGTATGTTACTGTATAATATATAAATATCTTGGACATTCTCACACACGGCCATCTGACCCCAAAGTAGGCGCGAGCTTGTGTTATGGGTGTCAGAGACTGATATACATACATAGATATTTTTAAATACATACTTAAATAGATAATATTGACATCCAGACACAGAACAAATACAAGTGTTCGTCACACGAATATTTGTCCTGAGTGGGATTCGAACCCACGACCTTTGGCGCAACAGACAGGGTCACTACCGATTGCGCCAACGGGAATATATATATATATATATATATATATATATATCCTTATACCTTTAATTAAAAAAAACCTGTTTTTAGGCATATCGCAAACATAAAGTCGTTATAAATTTTTAATGATTATTACAGTCAAGGTAAATGATTTAAAATGTCATGGTTAATAATTTAAATTATTTTATTACTGAATGATTCGTGAGTATAATTATATTAAAAGCTTTTATTTAACTTCAATCGTATGTATCCATGCATGTATGTCCTGGCATCTTGCAATCAATATTTCACCCACTTCCACTGAAGCTATCGAGCTGAAATTCGGCACACATATTTGGTTCCGATGACAATGCACGAAAATAAAAAAAAAGTTGTATAAAGCTTTTTTAAAAAAAATATTTAAAGTATAATTATTATTCAAAGTAGAAATTACCGGCTTAATCACGTGTGATTTAATTCGGAGTAGTAAGCCTTTTCTCCCGCAGAAAAGGCTTACATTTATTACTAACAACTATGATATAGTTTTACCAACCTTAGGAAGAAATAGTAATGCAACGCATCCGATGGATCAGACAGTTCAAATTTTCTAACATATAGTAAAACAAGTCTGGCGAGATTCAGCCGCCGGAGAGGTGCTGGGTCGTCGGTATCCACTGACACTGAAAAAAATGGTTGTCTGTTAAGTCGGTTTACGGACGATAGATTTACGTGATAACGTCATAATCATATACAATGTTCATGTCTCACACACCCTGTATACAATGTTCATGTCTCACACACCCTGTATACAATGTTCATGTCTCACACACCCTGTATACTATGTTATTGTCTCACACACCCTGTATACAATGTTCATGTCTCACACATCCTGTCTTTGTCGCTCGTTCCGCGCTCTCGTTGCACTTCAAGCCTTACATGGGACGCCTCAGAGCGAGGTAACGACACATGACGTCAGGTAACGACACATGACGTCACACTTTTTCGGATGTGTTGGCGTTCATCGATTTAATAAACGTTATCACGTCAAAAAGGAACATATCTTACCATGTTATCTAGTGATTTGACAAATTTTCCACATGCGTTACGATCCTGGACATGCAAAATTTGCGACGGTTATGTCTACTGCAAAAAACCGACTCTGTGACTGATTTTTAGATTTTCGCTAGGTTTGAAAAAAATTGGTAAAGGTCATACAGGGGAAGATGGACAGTAACTTTGAACTCAATTTTTAAATATTATTTTTAACTAAATTTAACATTCAATAAAATAATATGTCATTGTTTGATCTGTTGAATCTGTGAGAACATCAGTCACAAAGTCTGTTGTGTTAAAACCTAAACGAAGAAAATATCTTAAAGCCAATTGTGTTAACAGTTTCCTTACATAGAGGAGCCTGCACATTGCGAGGAGTGCCCAACATATAAACGTCATGCAGCGCCAGCGCCATGTGCACCCCGTGCTCCTGGTACCTGTAACACGAGGGTGGGGTAATCAATAGTAATATTATAAATGTGAAAGTGTGTTTGTTTGTTTGTCCGGCTTTCACGTCACAACGAAGCTATTATATGGTATGGTTTTTGTGTGTGGAGATAGTGAGGAGGGTGGAGAGTGACGTAGGCTACTTTTTACCGCGGTAATACATCCCCATGGGAAGATATCGATGTTTTGTTATTTGCTAGATATTTAGTTCCAGATGGCGTTAGTAAAATTCAATTGCAAGTTCTGAATTTCGCTAACAAATTATACACTATACAAATGTGTCATGTATGATAAACAACTCATTGTTAATTCCCTTTGACCACGCGGGCGGAGCCGCGGGTAAAAGCTAGTGGTGAAATAATGGAGGAACGCTTCCTATTATCCTTATTCCTGATATAAATAATATATAAATGGGAAAGTTTGTTTGTAGGTTTCTCCTTCTTCTCAACCAAATCCCAATAATGCTTTGCCTGACCCGGGAATCGAACCCAGGACCTCCAGTTCAACAGATTTGTCCACAACCACATTTGTTTGCTTAATTAGGTAGTAAAGATAAAGTGCTAGGATACATGGTTGATGACTTACCTGGGTATCCTCGATAAAAATTCTATAGCGGGTTCAAACTGTCCAGTCAGGGCCAACACTTGGAAGTAGACTAGAGGTTTTTCATATGCATGGTAATGAGTTTCACCTGAAAACAAAAGGGGTTGACGAATTAAAAACTGGACCTTGAGAAATGACATGGAAAATTTTCTGCCATGAGCATGTCAGATCAATTTTAAAAACAATCCCTACAACAGCCTACAACGAAAGTTCACGTTTTTTTTTTCTGAAAAACGATTGAATTGGAAACTACAGACCTACGAACCGTAACTGTAGCATAAACATACACATAATTATTTTATTTTAACCAAAAGCCAATTTTGGCACACGAAGAAATCGGTCCCGGTTTTTATCGAGAGACAACAATCGTTAGGCCTTCGTATGACCCTCATCATGCTTCAGCCCTATTCAGTTGTAAGAAGAGACCTGTGTCCTGCAGTACAAGACATGACCTACGCCAACCTGGTGTTTGCTCATGCTAGCCATAATAATATCATAATCCTCCAAAGGATTCAAAATCGTTTCATGAAAACCGCCACGGGCTATCCTTTGGCCAGTCCCCTTCTACAGTTACAAACACAGCGTTGACCAGCGTTTCGGTAGGTGGTAGAGCCTATAGGGAACCAAATAGGTTTTATATGAAAGCTAATTGGTTCCATATAGAGTTCGCCCGGGGCAGTACCACCGCCCGCCACGGTACCTAGTACCATTTCTGCCGTGTAATAATTGTTTTTAAAGCAATTGTGGTCCGGTTGGAAAGGTGTGGATTCCGGTTACACTTCTTCAGAGGCGACCATCTTAGTCCTCAAGGGTAGCAACACATCTGTGACTGACTTAGAACGAGAGTCCTACTAACAAGTACTAACTGGACTATTACTAACACCAACTAACAAGACTAACTATCACTAACAGTCCCCAGTCCTCATACCTACTAACGAACTGACCAACTAATGTTCTAATTAACTTTCTCAACTAATTGGACTAACCATCCCAGTCCCTAATTGTGTCTTATTCAAAGTCAGTCACAGTTGTCATGGGCGGCAGCGGATGGGTGGTGCTGCAAGCTCGTTTGCTATCATGTATCCATAAAAAAAAAGACCTAAGCTGAGGTCACAAGGACCTAAGCTCAACTCTGAAGGAGTCAATCCATTATCTTTTTAAAA
This sequence comes from Carterocephalus palaemon, assembly GCA_944567765.1. Classification (NCBI taxonomy): domain Eukaryota; kingdom Metazoa; phylum Arthropoda; class Insecta; order Lepidoptera; family Hesperiidae; genus Carterocephalus; species Carterocephalus palaemon. The sequence continues at coordinate 4,289,754 of OX155639.1, read as the reverse complement.
GCTTTTATTTAACTTCACTCGTATGTATGTATGTATGTATGTATGTCCTGGAATCTTGCAATCAATATTTCACCCACTTCCACTGAAGCTATCGAGCTGAAATTTGGCACACATATTAGGTTCCGATGACAATGCAATAATATGGTACTGTCGAACTGATCTGATGATGGAGCCGGAAGATATTAACTGGAACTTCATGATGGAATATCGTATCATAGTCGTGTTTGCACTTGTGGTAAAGTCTTGTAATGAACTTTGACCACGATTAGGTTTCAAGGTCAAGTTATAAAAGCTTTTTAAAAAAAAATTTTTTTTACAGTATAATTATTCGATTGCTAACCGTACTCCTCGAGGATCAACTTCTGCAGGTCGGAGTATGTGAAGGCGTCCTGGTCGGCGGTGGCGCGCGTCTTGATGAGCGCCAGCTTCAGCCACAGGTAGTCGTCGGCGGTTCGCGCCACCTCCGCGTGCTCGTCGCCCGTGTCGCAGCACCCCACCACGCAGTACACCTACACACATCACATCCTTCGCTGCGACCCATAGACGTCCCACTGCTGGGCACGGGTCTCCCCCACAGACACAGCTGCGGGAGGTCTAGAGCATACTCCACCACGCTGCTCCAATGCGGATTGGTGGAGGGGTTAGTGGCCAACCCAGTGTCGAATGTTCTCAAGCCACCCGAAGGTCTTCGACAAGGCTGACTGTTTCCAGCATTGAAAACAACCGGGACCGACGGCTTTACGTGTCCTCCGAAGCACGGTAGCGTCCATTAAATTTTTGCCACTAGCGGTCACACATTTACAAACCGACCGCGCCCGTCGTTGCTTAACTCTTTCGATCACATTGAATCGAAGCGAGCCATTGGGCTATGGACGCTACTATGTCACATCCTTACTAACATATAAATGGGAACGTGTGTTCGTTGGTTTGTCCATCCTCTCCACCTCAAAGGAATGATGGACAGATGTGATTTTATGCAAAGTTGTCGTATATAGCCTGGATTGACATTGGATTTTTTTTATCCTGGAAAACTGCATGTTTTGTTTTAAATGGATAAAACACTGTAATAATCGTTCAATTTTTAATCGATTATTAGCTATCGGCCGAACTCCGGGTGAAGCTAGGGTTTGATTATTTATTTATATACCACCAAATATTCGTGGTGTAATAATATTTGTTGTAGCTTGCTGTTGATAAAGGCTTTACTTATTATTATATGCAGGCATCACAATTAATTAGTAACAATCAATTATAAACAAATCATACTATGCAATGAGCATTCTGGTATTGTATTAAAATAACATAGCAGATTATTTGAGCATTATTCCCTCAAACAATCCATGCAGTATCAAAATAATTGTTTTATTTGACAGCATACTCGTCTTCGTTCTGCTTCAGCTGATTTAATAGTAAGGTGATTATCAATCATTTAATTGTTGTACTTACTGCACGTTTATATGGATCAGTGGAGTTTCGCACTTGAATTCTGTACTGGAAATTTATAGCTGTTTGCAGTTTATCACTCAGAGGTTTTTCTGGACAACGCGTGTATTCTTCCAGGGCTGCAATGAACTCTTCATGGTCGCGTCTATAGTAAAACATAGTGTATGAATAAAAACCATACGTGTAATCATTTAAAAAGCATTTTTTACACTTCCACAATTTTTCATGGTACTGATTTTTAAAAGCTTTTATTTAACTTCACTCGTATGTATGTAAGTATGTCCTGGAATCTTGCAATCAATATTTCACCCACTTCCACTGAAGCTATCGAGCTGAAATTTGGCACACATATTAGGTTCCGATGACAATGCATGAAAATAAAAATAAAAAGTTATAAAAGCTCTTTAAAAAAAATTTTTTTCATTATATGTTATTATGAGAACATTACATATTAAACAATATTTTTATTATGACGCAATAACAACATTGCACATCTATCCTCAGTTATTTCAACTGCTCAAATTGTAATGTTTTTTTAATTATTATTATATAATTGTACAGCTGGGTTTTGGGATCAGGTATCAAATAACAAGGCCAGTGATTCAAGAGCTGAATTTCCTCCCTTTCATCTACTAGTATTGTATTGTAGATATACCGTCTTCATCACTGAAACATACCCGGCTTTTCGCAAGCAGTGCAGCGCGGCGCTAGGGTCACCGCTTCGCAGACAGAAGTACACCATGGGCCAGAGCGGGCGCTCGTCCACCACGCCATCGGCAAGCCCCTGGGCGCTCTGCCCCTGCAGCCGGAGCCCTACGAAGCCGCGCACCAGCGGGTACGTGCCCGGCTCGCCGCCACGCATCGCCGCAGCCGGGTTTGTGCGGACGAAATCTCCCATATACTGCTTGTATCTGTCAACAAGTTTTATTGTAAACTAGTGGACGTCCGCAGCTTCGCTAGCGTAGAATTAGACCCATTAAGGACGTCTGCCCGCGTTCGGGTTGCCCAATTGACTTCAAAAACGGCAGTTTCATACTAACTTTGCACCCCCGTTTTACCCCCTTAGGGGGTGAATTTTCAAAAATCCTTTCTTAGTGCTCCCCTATATTATAAAAGGAACCCCTGTGCAAAATTTCAAGTTTCTAGCCCTTATAGTTTAGGCCCTGCGTTGATATGTCAGTCAGTCAGTCAGTCAGTCAGTCACCTTCTCCTTTTATATATATAGATAACAAGCAGTAGTAATTAGCGTTCATAATGGCTGGGGTCAGTTGTATGTGATCGATTGAGATTATAACAACAGTTCGTTTCTGGATGCCAAGTTGGAGATGCAGGGTCTCAATTGAGTGTCCGGGGAACTCAGGTCTATGGGGTTGCTACTCGCAAACAGCTTGTAAAAAGTTGCCCTGCAGGCTTAATATTATTATATTGGAACAGATTAACTAAAACAAACCTTTTCTCTAAGTATTTCTTCCCTTGACTAATTAGACATTGTTGGATTGCAGGATTTCCTCGTGCTTTCAGAGGGTCTTCATCTCTGACAAGAGCAGGTATACTGGCCATTGTTTTTATTATCTCCCACATCTCTTTGACTTTCTAAAATATATTAAAAAATCACTATACACATTATATATCACACATACTGTCAAATCAATCAATATAATATGGCAAACTCTCAAATCAAATACCTTATTTTAGGCAATGCTTTAAGAAATATGAAGACTTACTGGATCATTTAACTCCTCAGCAACTTGTGCAAACTTCTGATGCAGAGCTGTCTTAGACTTGGCCCCCTGAAACACTAGCTTGTTATACTGGTGAACCTGCCTAGCATAGGCAGCCTGTACAGTATCTAGCATGGAATGGCCAAACTTCTTAGGTGTGTCTGCAATGCTTGGTAGATCAGGAGCTCTCTTAAGGTCCAACCAGTTCTGCGAAGGCCCTATCATGGCATTCATCAATTTGATCTTCTCCCTGTTCCATTCTGACAGCATGTGTTCCCATTTCTGATCTTCTGTTGTTTGTAGAGACTGAAGAATCCAAAAGTATATTATGAATATAAAGAATTGAGTTTACATTATCTTCTAAGGATATGCTGGTGAAGGCAGAATTTTTTACTAATAGCAAATAATAGTAAATGTAATCAATTTAATTAGCATTACAAACATCTCACAAAAAATGCAAAATTTATGTGTATACTGCTTAAGCATCAAGCTTAATAGACTTTTTAAATAGCACTAAAACTTAAGCAATAGCAAACTAAGATGTTTACGAACAATGTAACATAAGCTGATCTTTAGCAGTAGTATATGTAGTATCTTTAGCAGCATATTACTCACATTTTTATTCACTTCATCAATGAGGGATAAGATTGCATTCTCTCTTTCATTCTTTAAAAAACTTTCTATATCTGAGTCTGCAATAGGTTGCAAAGGTTCAAATGTACGTTTTGAGCTTAGAGTCTCTAATTTCTGTGATATTTGTTGAAGATCAATTCCCTTTGATCCAAATAGAAGATGACTGAAAATATAATTTCTTTTTTTGAACTTTCACACTAAATTAAACACACAAATAAACACTATATAAATTAATAATATCCATAAAAAGAAAATTATTATAATAAGTATGAATACTGTACAACCAGCAAATCACATTTATGGTAACTCCTGCAACAAAAATTTGGTTTGGAAGGCTAGAAGTTATAATTTAACAAGGTAAAAGACCAACATTTACGTCTTGAAAATTGTAATGATAAGTAAATAACTACGATAACACTTACGCCTGTACGTCATTGGAGCCGGATTGAATTACTCTGGAATATAGCTCGTGCGAGGCCTCCAATACCTGACCCAATGACCGCTCGACCCTGGGCAAATCCTCATTTCCTTCGATCTCTGTAGTTAACTGCTCAGCTTGTTGTAAAAGTTTACTGAAGTCATCGTCCCCCATCATGAATTAAGGTTATGGTGTAAATTAGTATAACTTCAAAATGCCAATATATTTTATTATTTAATACTTTCAATTTCGAAACAACTTCTGAATGATTTTATTACTTTAATAGTTTTGATATAATTCCAGTATATTATTTAATCAACAACGATAACAACTCAACAGTATCCCGCGCGTATTGTCGTTTCAAATTTGTTGACATTTGTTGATTTGAAATTTGAATGAATGATATTCACAGAATAGATATGATGATATTTGACTGACGTCAAGCATAAACGAACATAGATTATATATGCTAGATATAGACTAGAGATAAACTAATAACCCGTGGAGGGAGCACTGACCCAAGGAAATTGGAGTAGAACTAACCGCAACACGGAACACAGTGAGACTTCCGCGACCCGGAATAACCGCCATAGAGTACTATAAACGGAGAGTAATAAACTGAACTCAATCTCCTCTTTCACAAATACAGCAGCGATCACAAACTAATAAGGGATACTAACGGGCGATGTTGTCGCCTTGCGTGAGGGACACGCTAGCCTCTAGTCGCTATAATATACACCACTACAACAAATAAAAACAAAGCAGTTGCTGTAAAGTCTACGGCCACTAAATCTCCAACATTCTAAACTATCCTACTTTCTAAATTATTCCATCCATCCAACTGTGAACAGGCTTATAAAGTCCACTTCTGGACATAGGCCTTTAATCGATGCCACTCCTCCCGATCCTGCGCCTTCTAATCATCGACCCATCTCGTATATTGACCGAATAAAAATAGTTTGAGAGCGTAAGTCAGATCAAACATATTGTACAAAATTAAAGAGCTCTCGTGCCCAACGGTTCTTAATTGATTTGTGTCAGGCATCAAGAAAATTTTCTTAACTATATTATGTAATTACTTGTTGAGTAGTGGACAACTGGAATTTGAACCTTGACCTCTTGAAAAAGCGATTATTGTCAATTCATAGACAATAAAAGGATCACTTAATTGTTTTTTGGGGAGTGTTTCGTTCGGGGAGTAGTCATGACCATAGGTGAGAAAAAGCTCCTATGGGTCATGACTTTTCTTCACAGATCAGACCGCATCTGACTTTAACAAAATAAAAATAAAATGTGGTGTTGGCTGGGACTATTAGTATAATTCAAAGTTTAACTTCAAAACATCGCTCATACAGCAGTGAAGGTTTTGGATACATCACTTCCTTTTTGTTTCTTGTTTGCTATTCTTGTTCCAAATTGCAGAGCTCGCTTGGGCATATTTACAACTTCTGATAACCCAAGATTCAAAGCTACTAACCTCAGCATAAGCTTGTCACCAATGCCGCATGGTAAATTTTCACTGGGATAACATCTAAAACAAGAATCAGAATTAGATTTTTGCATCTTTGTTTAAAATCAAATTGAAGGAAGTTAAGGATATTGAGACCACTGTCTACTACTATCACTATTGAAATCTACATAATATTGATGTCCACACTGCATTGTATGATGACTAACCCTTGTATTTTGTACCTTTTTGGGTAAGCTTTAGAACTACATAACTAACAAAAGCGCAATTACTCTGAACTGCCAAAAGATATCTCCTTTTTCGATTTTCGTTTGTTTATAAGAATATCTAAAGCTCTCACTTCATCCATGGATTTAACTGCAGCACATAATTAGTGAATTCTTCATCCAGATACGGCATCCTGGGTTGTCTGCCATGATCACATATAACTCTATTGTCTCTGGCTAGATTTCTGAAAGATATTCTTTTCCAGTCCAATAATAGTTCTTCAGCTAGCCCACTCCAACCACGCCTTTTAAAAGCATTTCTATGCCTGACATAACCACCAAATAGTTCGTCAGCACCTGATCCTAATAGTAAAATCTAAAATAATATTTATTTATAAATAAATTTACCAAATGAATTTAATGTATAGCTACTATTAATATTTGCATCATTGATTTTGGATATGTACATATAATTTAAAATGAATACCCGACAAGGTGAAACATCATCATCATCTTCTCCCAGAGCAGCAAACCATAGAGCAGACCCTAGACTTTCATCCAGTATTGTATATCTGGGATGTACTAAATCTCCTATAGTAGTTGATTGATATTGTTCAAGTTTTTCTTTTGGAACATTAACTTCTCTAAACACCCATTGCCTGAAAATATAGGAATATGAAATAAAATTTTATAAACATAATATTTAATTGTACTTAGAAACTACCTGGTTACAAACCTTGAGTTACATTTTTGTTCAAGCTCTGCTAATGACTGTCTACCAGTTATTCTATCTGGAACATCATAAGATGCTTTGTCTGTTATTTTGAAAGCCACATTAATGAGGTCTATTGGCTGGTTTTTTGGGGTGTATTTATCTGCAAGAAAAGCTAAAATTGTACAGTCCAATCCTCCAGAGAACAATACTCCAACAGCACTATGGTCACATATTAAGGTATCATTATTTATGCATTTTTTGCACTTCTGTGGGTGTTTCTGTAATCTTATTTTTATGCTTCTTTCGAGTAATTCTGTTATCTTTTTTACAGTTTTACTAATGTCTTCATTTTCTAATAATTTCTGCATAAGTGTTAATTTACATGCATATTGAAGTGAAGTGGTTTGTATATATCTTATAACATCATCCTGAAAGAAGTTTTTATTGTAATACCATTTCATATTCTGCACTTGTTTATAAAAAAATAAAATCATTTTACTCATACTACTACATACTACATACTCAAATGCTTACAGCAAACTTACTTCATGATTTATATAATTTACAGCTAAATTCTGTTGAACAGGAAATTCATCATCAGACATATTTTGTTGATTCTGGACAGTTTGAAACCAGTGGTCCACATAATGTTCATCAACTGCCTTAGAATTATCCCAAGAAAAGAGACTAAGCTTTTTAGTTTCAATATTTAATTTGTATAGATGTGTAGCTGGGACCTCAACACATTTGTGCTTTCTATCTAAAACAAAAAAAATTTGAAGAGTTGAATAAAACATAATTATACTCTAACCAAAATAGAAAACACACACAATCCACATTTATTATTCAAAGAATTTTGTTTATACTCACCCAAAACACTCCCAAGAACAAATGTGAATTCATCATGAGAGCATAATAGACTAGTCCTTCCTATTCTATCCCTGGTGAAAAATAGGTTTTTCCCCAATTTATCATAGTAAACAATACTAAATGGTCCTTTCATTGAATGAAGCATTGATATTATATGCTCTTCTGAAGAATTACACTAGAACGAAATAAATGGATCACATGATATTGTAATAAGAATTTTTATAATAGTAGATTTTGAGGCTCTTGTCTTTGAATAGTGTACAAATTATTTTTGCAATACTGGTATTGAATCACTTAAAAACTCAACACTATTATTTTAAGATTGTATTGGTGGTCTTTACAACCTTAAAATAATAAAACTAATGGTAGTTAATTGGTAAATGCCAGTGTTGTTACACATATACATGTAATAAATGACCACTTAAAAAATTTGTTAAATTGCTGAAAATAAATTAGGTTAATGAATAAAGTTCTTCAATGGAAAATGTTTAGCTGTGTACTTATTACTTACTTCATTTAATTTAGTCATAATAACCAGTGTATCGCATATGGAAATATCCCAGGTTTCTTCATATATATCTCCATTAAACAGAAGAACGCCCAAATTATTTTCAACTGGTTGGCTGGCAGGAGCAGTGCCCTGCATCCAAAGCACTGACCCATAAAAAAATATATTTATATTTTTTTGTACCTCAATATGTGCTGAATTAGTACAATCTGGGCCCCTATTCTGAATGCGTTGTAGAGTATTTAAACACTGTAATGTAAGCTTGTATTTAATTAATATGGTAAAGGTGAAAAAATAAGTACTCCATTTTATTAGTACTCCTTTACTTTTACTTTACACCTTTCGGAATAGGTAACTCTACAAAATATGCCGCACATTTTATTCAAATTGTAGGAATTTACAAAATTGAACGAAAATTATTCAAAACAAGCTCTCGCAAATAGTACAAATCTGTGAATCTGTGATGTTTGTTTATTTCTGTCTGACGTCTTCGACAAAGTCATTTATAATGTACTCTGTGACAAAGTCTTCGACTCTTCGACTGAAACCTGAAACACAAACTCACTACGTATGACTCATTATCACAGATTAGTATGACTGAATATATAATGTACTCTGTGGACTGAATGTATGATCCCTTAAATTTGTGACTGAATGAATGAAGAATCCGTAGCCACAGACTAGGCAGAGATACTACGTCGTATATCGTAGCGTTCTATTAATAAACAACAACTCGAGCATTAACATAATATTAGTTTGTGATAAATTCGTATCCGAATCCATTCATTCATGACAACAACTTCTTTTTTTTGGTTTATTTCTCCCATAGGGCAGGCAAAGGGATCTCAGCCCATACAGCCATGTCTGAGTACAATGACAACAACACTTTGACTGACATGTCACTGACAAAGTCACAGAACATAATACTCCGACAAAATACACTGAACTTTTCAAGAGAGAAGTATAGTTCAAACTAGAGTTCAATTTTATAGTTTGTATCACTTTGATTATAAATCAAATAAAAAGTAAAGTACGTAAGATATGGAACACTTTTTGTGGAGTACCTCATAGAAGAGCTCTTTTCTCTGGTGGTGCAACTGTAGATATTGTACTAGTGTTGAGTAGGACATACAAGAGGCACTTCATTTGTCCCGGACATGACGTAGAAATGTAAGAGCGGCTCAAAATTTTATTATGTACTACTTCAAATTTGTTGTCGCGGTACGTTCAACACACACAATGACGTTTAAAATAAATAATAATTATTACGTCAGTCACACATTGTAAGGTAGGACAATACAAGTACCAAGTCATTCTAGTTACTTCAAATGTATGGCGCGCGACGAACACCTCGTCTCATTTGAAGTGCGACATTAAAACGTAGTGGTTATATACTCTTTGTGCGACATTGTAGTACAAATGTATCGCGCGCGACGAACGCCTCGCCTCATTTGAAGTGGGACATTGTAGCGGCTCAATACAAAAAAGAGGCTACTCTTACAAACTCATTTTTATTTCGTGTCCTACTCATCACTATATTGTACTCTGTGATCTGTTATACTCTTACTCTTTGAACTGTACATTACATTATCGCTATGTATCACAAAGAACATTTCTTTAGTTAATAAAAAAAGATCGATCAATTTTAAAATTCTATGGCATGTTATGATAAAATTCCTATATTTTCTGTGATAAAAATTACGTCTATTTATTTGACATATGTCAGAGAAATACAATACCTACATCACATCATATTTATGAAACCACCAAAATACAATCCTAGCGTAAATCAATCCACAAATACATAACATTAACATTAAAGTGAAAATGGCTGCGAGCCGTCGGAAGCAAGATGACAAAAATTTGGAAATTTTGCGTGAACTTATAACATTAAATGGGAATAAATACTGTTTAGATTGTAACCAACGAGGACCTACTTATGTTAACACTACAATCGGTTCCTTTGTATGTTCAAAATGTTCTGGAATGTTGTAAGTATTGTTTCTGCGTTATTAAAGACGTTAAATCTTAAGCAAAACAATGATTTTTCCTTTGGGTTTCAGGCGTGGTCTTACTCCACCTCATAGGGTGAAGTCGATTTCCATGGCCACATTTACACCTGAAGAGATAGAATTTATAAAAGTCAGGGGAAACGATTACTGTCGACGCTTTTGGTTGGGCCTCTACGAAGGTGAAAGTGTGAATTTTACTGATGAACAAAGCGTGAAAGACTTCATGTCTGATAAGTATGAAAAGAAACGTTATTATCTCGATTCTCCGCCTAACAATCCGAGCATGACAAACGGAAGCTCGATGTTGAAAAACAAATCGAAATCTAAGCAGCCGAGTGGCGCAGTTGCAACTCCCTTGATATCAATTGCTCCTCAAACATCCAAAGGGCTGGTCAACAACAACTTGGTCAACACAGCAAAGGTTGTGAGTAATTTTACTCCTGTTATTGATGTCAATCATAAAATAGCAAGGCCAGTAAATAATTTTTCCCAACCACTGGTAAACAATATTCATGCATTACCAGTAACTGGAACAGTTCCACCTCCAGTTTCAGAGTAAGTTTTTTTTTATTTGGAATTATTTTCACATTCCTTTATCCTTTATATTTTACCTAGCCATTAATATGGTAAATTACTCATCAGCTTAACTTGAGTGGTTCTAGTTTCAAATTGTAGTCAAACATCAATTACTTCAATAAGTTATAAATTAAGAAATTAAAAAGTCCTATGAAGTTGCAGAGTTTAAATTAACCTAATTAGTGTGTTTTATGTGAATTTTCCTTAATTAGAATTCCTATTAGCTAAAATTCTTTTATTACTTGTTTAACTGCTTAATAGAGTAATTATTTCAATTTTTAGTTTCAGCTTCCCTGTAGACTTCTCCACTGCAAATATATTTAACAGTGCAGAATTCAATAACAATGTGAATAATAATTTTACACCTCAAGCCCCTATGTCGACGGGCACAGCTGCTTTCAATGCATTCAATCAACAACCTACTACAACTTCTGCAAGTAAGACAAAAATATTAATCTTTTCACAAGTTATGTTAAGGCCCCATGTTATAATAGGTAGTAAGTGGATTGTCAACCCAGCCTGGTTGATTGACAAGCCTTTAATTCTGAGTCTCATTTAAAGTCAGTTGTTACCATTGTGGACTAAGATCACCTTTAAAACTGTTGTGTTTGCTATAGTGGAATAATTTATTCCATTGATTTTCAGATGACCGCTATGCTGCTTTAGCTGATCTAGACCTTGCTTTGAGACAGCAAAATTTGAAAAATATGGGTGAGTTGGGGATGTTAAATTGTATGCATTTCTTTGTGTACCCTTCACACATAACATATGCAATCCTAATGCAGAGCTGTAACTGTGTATTCATACCGTTTACTGGTAAGGTGGGCACGGCAACATTGCAATTATTTTAAGGAAGAAAAGCAGTTGATAGAAATCGTGTGATTAAATGTGAACATTTATTTTCAGAGGATACAAATATGGTCAGTAAGAACCCATTCCAAAGTAGTTCAACAACCAATGATCTATTTAACAATAAGAATCCATTCTCTAGTGGTGGCTGGAGCAATACTCCAGCACCCATAAATCCATTTATGGTGAGTATTGTTGCAAATATAATAGAATTTTTATCATAATTGTCCTCTCAAAAAAGCAAAGTAAATTGTCGTCATAAATTAACAAGGATAAATAAATATATGAAGTAAACCTCCACCAATCCGCATTGGAACAATGTGGTGGAGTAAGCTCTAGACCTCCTGCAGCTGTGTCTGTGAGGGAGACCCGTGCCCAACTGTGGGACGTCTATGAGCTCTATTTAAATATCTGTAATCAATTGTTAGCTTACTACGAAATGAGGTTGTAGTTATGAGAGAGTTCAACTAAAAGAGGCCTTGTGTCTTCAGTCACAAAATCAAATACCTGCGGTATTGTGTTGTGTCGTAGTTTTAGAAACTTCAATATTAAAACTGCTTATACCTCAAAAAACGCAATTGATAAAACTTATAATTTTTTTTAGCCTACATCAAACAATGGAAGTTTTGTGAACTCGAAAAATCCATTTCTCTGATGATAAGGTGATCAGTTTCAATGGAAAGGATAAGTCACAAACAGCACAAATTTTGCTACAAATCAGATTTGTTTGCAAATTTATTGGATAACAAAATTCCTCAATAGCTTTCTTAACGCCATATAGTCAATTCACGTCCATGTGCTTACAACAAAAGTGCCTCATTACAAATGGTTCAACAGAAGTGCCTCAATCTGCCTTAAATTGTAGTTTTTCTTATATAAACTGTTAATATTTAAAACTGTTAAGTATTCAAGATATATGTAAATAAGGGAATCGTGTATGTAGTAAATGTAGATGGATGATGCTGGTCTTAGCTTTATTATTTTTATATTGGACTGTACCTTAAAGCATTGAACAAATTTTCACTTAAGATATTTAAAAATAAAAGTTGAAATCTGCAAAACATGCAATACTTATTATAGAATTGGAATGAATTTGGTGCCTTATAAAACTAGACGGAAATAAGTATTATAATGTGGATAGTAAGTCAACAGCCGGGCGTTGACATGATGTCATCGCTGCCATACCAGCTTAGGAGTGAGCATTAATTGTACAAACTGCATGGTAAATAACATGACAAAGATAGCCTTCATTCATAAAATATTAGAATTATATCATCAAATTAAATATATTGCTAATGCCAAGAGGCTAAATAAATCATTGAAACATTCTTAATTTCAATATAAGCTCTCATTTTATTTTTACTATAAAAGATTGTAATTTATTGTTATTTTTCTATGAGGATGTGATTCCCAAATGTTTGTTATCAGTTTTAGTAGGATTTACTCCAATCATGTAATAAATACCTTTTGACACAAGAACTAGTGTACTTCAGTCAATGAATAAACAAAATTGTTAGATAATATAATTTTGCTTAGTATTTTTAGATAGTTATATTTAAGTTGGCTTATATTAATTTGAGCTCTAATTTTGTGCTTCATCTGTGATTATAATTCAGTGATTTTTTAATTTTTTACTTGCAATGAGCTAATTTGAACAAATATCATTTGAAGTAATGCACTTGACTACCTATTTATTTAATTCTAATGTTATTATTATTATAACTATGTGCACTGAGATCTGTAAATTTGTATAATTTATAAAATATTAAATATATTAATTTTTTTAGACGGCCTTTTATTTTTCTTTATGAATTAAAAAAAAATTGGGCATTATAAATAACAAAATAAAATATATGGTAACTTACATCACATTTTTATTTCTAAAACAATAGATCTGTACAAAAGACATGCTTAAAATGCTACTTATATACATTAAAGATCGTAAATTTTATTTACTATTTTTTCGGCCGATAAGGGACATTGGTGTCGAAAAGTTGTCTGGTGTAACATTAGGGCTTGGGAATGGGGTCTTCGGTGTATCGTGGTGGGTCAATGACGCTGACAAAGTTTTAACCGCTTCTGGTATATTATCTGGAAAGTTTTGTTGTGATGTGGATGGTGATTCCAATCGTTTCTCTGATATTGTTTTAAGTATATTCTTCCCTGCCTCTTTGGTCTGAAAGCAAATTAGATTATTAAAATATACAACTAGGAAGTGTTTGTAGATAATATCTATATATTATATTACGTTATGATACAGTGTTGAGATAAAATTAATAAATTTCTGCACGAGTAGTCTGCTTCTGGCCATTACGGACCCACCTACGCCTGACCTTACCCAGTTACCCCTGGTGGTACGGTAGGAATTTTAAAGTAAGACAATACCACCAGATAATAGTGTTGTACCACCAGTTAAAACCACTGCTGACATCAACAGTTTAATTTAGTAATTAGTCATTTGCGTAATTTTACTATTGCGTGATTTAATTGAAATTTATTTATAATTTGTAATTGTAAGCTATTAATGTAGTTATAATTGATGATTTGATCCCACTTATTTTCTTTGGAATCATCTCCAATCACCATCATCTGCCATCAACAAAATATTCCACAATATTTGGAATTACTTGTCGCGATTCTTTTGACCAAAAAACGAATACGGTTTTGTTTGTTTGACTCGTCACAGTAATAATCTGCTAAAACAAAAAAATATTATAGGTACTAGACTGGAACTGCTGATTTGTACCTAGCTTCCTGAAAAAAGTGCTTCACGCCTTCATAGCGTAGGATAGGGTATAGTATACCCTATCCCTATCCTATATGGTATACCCGGTATACCATAGGATATTTTCCAATTGCAAATCTTCCCTGGTTTTAAAACCACTCTTTTTCAATTCATGTAAATTTTAATGGATCTACATCACAGGTACGATCTTTATTTTAAATGAATTGATCATTAATCGTTAGTGCCACAACATTTACTTTTACTATAAAATGAACACCGCCATAAAGTCGAGCCATTTGTATTAGTTTTGTGGCGATGGTAACGGAATGACGAAATCTATATCACTCATGGACGATTCCATTAGAGTTAGAGGTACAATTTTCAACAATTAGGTAAGTTTAATTTTTCCTTTATCAAAATTTCTTTGACCCAATTGTAATTTGTCAACGTTTGTTATGTATGTTCTGAGTACTCTGAGTGCCGATGTGCATGCATGCATTGCATATCGGCACACCACTACAGTCACTTTGTAGGTACAGTGGTATCGTTTAACTTTAAAATACCAACAGTACCTCCAGGGGTACAAACATTTAACAACTAGTGGACGCCCGCAGCTTCGCTCGCGTTACACATTCACTAACTTCAAAAACGGCAAAGCTTCATACTAACTTTGCACCCCCGTTTTACCCCCTTAGGGGATGAATTTTCAAATTTTTCTCGCCGTAAAAACCATCCTTGAACTTCAACGAACATTTAAAAAAAAGAATTGGCCAAATTGGTCCAGGCGTTGTTGAGTTATGCGCTTACCAACACATTTTGCGATTCATTTTTATTATATAGATATACTCACGCTTTCGTGTTCCAGGCATTTGTAAGCATAGTGGGAAGCGAGGTCTAGCAGGGAGAATCGCAGGTAGTACTGCGCGAGGTACCGCTGCGCGGCCGGTAGTTCCTTGCTACCCGAGTGCGCTGGCTCCTGGCACGCCGCCGTATAGGCCGCTGCTGCACTGTTTGGCATGTTCGATTTCTCATACAATCTGGAAACAGGTCCACGCATGACACCAAACAACATTCTACAAAAGCAACAATCCAATCTCATCACATAGTTTAATTTTATTACAGACTAGTGGACGCCCGTAGCTTCGCTCGCGTGGAATTAGACATAACAATATATGTTTATTTTACACCCTTACAAAATTTTTACAAACTTTGAATGCCATATTTATTTATATCTAATCAACCGCCTATAATATAAATTTTATGCTTCTAGTTCTGAAAATGACAAAACTTTCATAGAAACTTTCAACCCCCTTTTAAACCCCTTACAACACTTTTTCCAAATAAAAAGTAGCCTATGTCCTTTCTCAGGCTCTAGACTATCTTTGTACCAAATTTCATTTAAATCGGTTCAGTAGTTTTGGCGTGAAAGCGACACAGACAGACAGACAGAGTTACTTTCGCATTTATAATATTAGTATGGATTAGCAATCTCTGTAAATCTTATTTGAATCAAAAGATCCATGAGGTGGATCTTAACAGTTCCCTAGTATTCAAAGTAAGTTCTCTTACCTAGCTAACTTGAATAACGCCATTCCTTCAATATCACCCGTACTATGTGCCTTGTAGTAGCATTTGAGTGCATTGGGAATCTTGTCCATTTTCTCATAGGCCTCACCGAGGGAAACCAACATCCTAGAATCATCCGGCTTCAACTGGGCAGCCCTAGAGTAATAGTATATACAATATCCATTTAGTCCCAATATTTCATAAGCTTGACCTAGTCCATTCCATCCTCGATAATCATTTCTATTTACATCTAAAAAATACAATTAATTGATAAAACCAAAATTTAAATGTTCATGTGTACAGTTAGCATGGGGTGATACAACAGAAATTCACTTTTTCTGCAATAAAAGTAAGACAACAGAAAGTCACTTTTTCTGCAATAAAAGTAAGTTAAACAACATAAAAAAATGATGTAGGGTCAAATTGGTGAGAGTAGAATTGGTAAGCTTACATATTTACCAAATTAGTTGAGACTGATGTATGATATAAAGTTTAAGTTGCCTTTATGATAAAGGCAGCTCTTCTAGGCAGATGGAATCTTACCAATAGCTTTTCGATAGCACTGTATAGCAGCATTAGAGTTCTGAAGCTCAATAAACTCATGCCCCATTAAAATCCAGGCCGACAAATACTGTGGATCCAAAGACAAGCCTCTTTGGAAGTAAATTACTGCTTTCAGATGTTCCCTTCTTAAACTGTAATAGTTGCCTGCAAAATTTGATTTCACACTATAATTTTGCAATAAATATTAAAATGCATTTTATGTAATTTGTTACATACATGTAAAAAGAATATTAACATTCCTGTTATCAAGCTAAAGTAGTGTTGGCAATCTGTATGAAGGATTAGCCTATAATAATATACGACTGTTGATCTCTAAAATCAGATGGATTAACATAAAGTTATCTTGTGCAAGCTAAGTTTATTTACCAATAACACAACAGGTTTCAACCCTATATTTGTCAATGGAGACTGCCTTCTGTGCCAGGTTAGCTAGTTCCATTCTGTTCTCTAACACATATAACAAATGTGAGTAGACATCCCAGTTGTCCAGCCTGTAAGGATCTTGCTGATATAAATCACGGAATAATGATAGGGAAGTGTCCACATCTGAAATTTTCAAGTTCCTTTTAACTATTTATTATTATATTTATATTTAACATTATTAATCCAATTTGCACTATTAGCTAACATAGCAATAAGTAACTGGAGAGTTTAACTAATCATTAATTTATTTGTTGCCTGTGAACTAAACATGTTTATTACCTCTCCTATCATGGTGTGCAACAGCCATCTGTGCTATTATATAAGAGCTTTTGTTGAACCCTGCAGCAGAGAGAAGTGTATAAGTTTCTAGGGCTTGATCAGAAAGCTTCAGTTCCACAAAGGCATGTGCTACAAAGAAATTCATCATCCAGTGTTGAGGGAGCTGTAGTGAGTCCAGGGCCTCATACTCGTTGGCCAAACCAGCCAGCTCCACCCAAGCAGCCCACAGAGTAGGCACAGCAGCTACAGATGCTTGAAGAACAGAGACAGCCTGACTTCGAAGGTCCAGTTTCTTTAATACTACACCCTCTAGGTATAAAAGGTAGCCATCAAGGTTGTTGTGGTTAGTCTGTAACATGACACATGTTTTACTGGTATAATTTACAATACCTACATCTTACTGTATACAGTATAACTATATAAGTTATTGTCATAAGTGTCATGAAGCATTAGGTGCAAAGACAGAAGAATATGTTCAGCTAACTCCGGGAATATTGTAGGAAAAGAGAATATTTTTAATTAAACGCGAAAACTGTGTTTATACCTTGAAAAATGAGAGAAGATCCAGCAATACTTGAGATGTTTCCGAATTATCTGATACCGAATCAGTGGCATTGTCTAATCTTTTCTTTTCACTGGACATATATATCGAATACTTGTGAAGAAACACACATTTTGGACTTGTGCAGTTTTCTATAAAATGTGCTGCTCTGTCGTATTCCTGACAGTCAAAGTAACTTTTTGCAAGTGAAAATGCTTCTTTTTCTTCTGGTATAACGCCATCATCGCTTGGAGGATCTAGAGGTGGTATTTTATGGTCTTTCAATGCAAAATTCAATTCGGCAAGCCATTTAGCAGTTTGTACCAGCCCTCTTTCCGTGCATTCCCGAATTCCATGCAGTATGTCTATCCTAGCTTGTTTTATATCAATTTGAAAGTCGGCTTTTGTGTTCAGAGGTGTCATAATGTTCATAAATTGTATTTTTAAATTTGTGATTTATAATAATGTAACGAACTATTTTTTGACTATACAAACATCAGCAACATTGACAACTTTACATGAATGATTGAGAACTGTGAAACTGTCAGAATCATTTTTTTTTTTTTTTGGGATTTTATGACCTGGCTGTCAGAATCAGAGAAACAGAATAGCTTCTTTATTCTATTTACAGATTAAGAAAAAAACTTATTAGTCAAAACACAGAACCACAACACATTTGGGGTACGATGGCCTCAGACTTTATAGAATCTTAAAAGGAGTATTAAGTTCTGTGGTTTATATACTCTTTGGTTGTGTTCTGTGTCACAGAGTACATTTTATATATGTTCTGTGTTGTGAACGTAGTATCCCCACCCCACAGAATAGATAGATATAAGGAGATGTTCACGAAATGTATGGGGGCTGGTACTAAATTTGTACATAAACAAAACTTGGATGTGGAGAAAGCGAAAATTATTCCGATTGTGACAAAGTTATGAAAATAAAAAAAAGTTCCACCCTTGTTTTTTTATTTGTGTTTGAATTTCAGTAGATAGATAAAAAGCTTGCCACACTGGGCACCTTAAACTTCTGGCAACTCTAACCTGACACTGACACTACTGACTGTAAATAGTAGTGACATTGAGTGATGAATTATCGTTGACATTTTGTTTTGGTTTTGATTTCATTTAAAAATAATTCAGACGACTTTCCGACTCCGTTCCGCGCTGTTCGTAATTTCGTTGTGCTCTGTGTTTTTACGCCGCCGTCGCCGCGCTACCGCCGTGATCAATCCTTTTATAACAACCTCTGCTTGCCTACCGGACTCCGACCTTATCTCTCTATACGACAACCTGGCGCTTGCCTACCGGACTCCGACCTTATCTCTCTATACGACGACCTGGCGCTTGCTTACTGGACCTCCCGATTTGTTCTATCAAAATCTTTTAGAAAGAAAAGGTATGTAACAACGACATGTACCTATAATGTAGCTATCTATTTTAGAAGATTAATATTTGTTTGCATATTTCATCATATTAGTATAATTGCTTTGATTTACTATATGCTCTCATGCAGCCAAACAAGTCTTCCTTCACTAACAAACAAATAGGTGTATTCTGGGTATACATATCAAGTAAATTCATGTATGAATGTAGTACATGTAAGGATTTGCTCATAATAAATTAATCGTGATAAGTTTGTTACAATAAATACATTGCACTTGCTTCTTGTCCTGATTTGTTATATTTCAATTTCTAGATACCAACCTTACAATTACAATGGCTGTATGTATTAATTGCCATATTATTCTACGACCTAACCACCAGAGGAATGAATACCATGCTGTGGACTTCAGTGAAGACTTTGTCGCAATAATTGAAGAATGGTGTGGCCGTGAGGTATAGTTTTTTTTTGTTTTTATGTTTCCTCATTATAAGTTACAACAAACTATAAGTATTAAGATTATTATTAAGCCTTTTAAGTATGTAATATAGATCACATGTTTTATTGTTTCAGATTTCTGATAATGATCAGTTGTGCCCAGAGTGTGTGAATCTGGTAATTCAAGAAGCCAACAACCGCATTGCAGATCCTCATTGTACATCAAACAAACAACTAGGACATGCCTGTGTATGCATATCTTGTGGCATTTCTCTATCAAGCCGTACAGGGAGACGTCGGCACAGACTGCCCGAAAATTGTGTGGAAAGAAACTATTTAGAAAATCAAATATTTCCACGGCAGGTAATAAATGATTGAATTGCCATAAACTGTATAGAGTAGGAAACAAAAATTACTAAAATAGCTTTAATCATGATAATTTTATATTTTTCTAATTACATCTGTTTATATTTATAATTATAATATTGCAATTTTCAGATTCCAAATGAAGCTTGGGTATGTTATGCTTGTTGGATGAGAGCTCATCGAAATGCACCCCAGCCTCTGCCATTGGAACATGGTACAACTGCAGAACCTGCTGTATTAGAGGTCCTAGTTGATACCCACGAACTCAATGAATCCACTTTGGATTCAACACGTCCTTCAAGCTCGGTGACTATCCCGAGCTCTGAAACAAATTCTTGGACTGATCAGTTGCCTAACAGTCAAGGTTCAGCAAGAGCAAGGGAAACTATAACCTTACACAATTTCACTCGCACTCTGGATACACCAAATCATTGTTTTGTGCCAGGCTGTATGAATACAGAGCGCCTACGAGTGCCAAACTATATTAAAAGATCAATCCTATCTCAGCAAAAAATATATGTTACTCAAAGTGCTAGAGTTTGTCAAGAGCATTCCATGTTATTTAACTGGGACATTCTAAATGAACATGAGTTCTCTTCCACTTTCAACGCTATTCATTTAGAAAATATGTTGAATTTATTACATACAATGCCAGCTGGTTGTGTTCTCAATTTCGAAAATATAGAGAATCTTTCAGATGGCTTATGTCATTATTGGACAGGTCTGACTGTTGCAAAGTTTTTAATACTGTTTAATAGCATTCCTATGGGGACTGTTTGTAAAAAAGCTAAAACTGCTCTGGGTATGTATTTGGTGAAACTTAGAACAGGAGAATCATTAGCACGAATGGCCACTCTGTTTTTAACTTCTAAGGTCACTGTTTCTAATTATATAAAAAAGGCAAGGGCATGTTTAACTGATTTTTATGTACCCATACATTTAGGTATTGGCCATATAACCAGGGAGCAACACAGTGCTCGTAATCTTTTAATACCTCAAGGACTATTTGGGACTGAAGCTAATAATCCCATAGTGATCTGCGATGGTACCTATATTTACTTACAGAAGTCATCTAATTATTTGTTTCAAAAAAAAAGTTATAGTTTGCATAAATTCAGAAACTTAATAAAACCTTTCTTGATAGTAGCATGTGATGGCCACATAATTGATGCATATGGACCTTATGCTGCGACTAAGTCCGATTCTGATATTATAAAAGATATATTTCAAGATGAAAATTCAAATGAAAGGTCTTATTTCCGGCAAAATGATATTTTCATTTTGGATCGTGGCTTCCGTGACTCAATCAGTTTTTTAAATTCTTTAAGATTCCATGTACATAAACCTGAGAGCATGGAAGCAGGTGAAAAACAGTTGTCTACTATAAAGGCCAACAAATCGAGATGGGTAACATTATGTCGCTGGGTGGTAGAAGTTGTAAATGGTAGGTTTAAACGGGATTTTAAGTTATTCAGGGGAGACTATTTTAATTTAGCATCAAAACATTTAATGGCTGATTTTAGAGTTGCTGCAGCTATACTTAACTGTTTCCATCCCGTTATAACCGACCGCCTTGATGCCCAGGCCATTTTAAACAGAGCACTGGAAAGATTTAATGTTCGTAACACATTGGCCACTTATGTTATAGAACAAAATGTTAATAGACAACGGGCCAGTTTTGTATCGATAGATGGCCAGCTCCCTCAACTGGATGTGTTCCCTATGATGGAAATGAGCGATATTATTTTATTTGCACTAGGCATATATCAAATAAAACAAGCCCGATCTTATTATGGGGAACACATCCGAGAAAATGGAACATTCAAAATAGAAGTTGACTCCAATCTACATAGACATTCAGAAAATACATTGTTGTTAAGGGGAAGAATAAAGTCACGTCATCAAGGTAGCAAAGTGTATTATACATATATATTGTTGGATTTAGATGCTGACATCAATGATTGGAGTCAACGAATTACTCAATATTACTGTAATTGTATAGTAGGAATGCGTACAGTAGGGAGCTGTGCACATATAATGACCATTATATGGTATTTAGGATGGGCTCGGCATCAAAATAATATTCTACCACCAGCAAGATTTTTAGATGGCATTTGTGTGAGAGAAGATGTGGAAAACGAAGTTGAATAAAATGTAACTTTTCATAAAGTCTTTTATTATTGCCTATTCTCCATGTAATTGCACACATTTTATTTATGTATGATATCAGCTTTTTATTATTAAAACGTGATGCCTACAAAATCTATTTTCTTGGCTGTTTGTTTAAATGGCTTTCATATTAAACAATGGGTTTGATAATAAAATACTATTGTGCCTAGGTTATGATGAGCTTAAAATCCTAAGACATTATTACATATTAGTCATCATTATAGTCTTCATTCCGAATTATGCAGAAAGAGAATCCAGGTTGTGTGATATCCAGGCTAGAGCGAGTTACGAGCAATCGGCGGTTCGGGCCTGCGATTCTCGAGGAAACTGAAGCAGATCCTGGTCATCCTGGTCGTAATTACTGGTTTTAATAATGTAGTCCACCAATATTTTGCACTGATTCGCATGTTCAATTACTTATTAGTGTGTTGTAATAAAAAAATTGAATTACTATCTTAATGTTTAGCAATAAATGCACTTCGCAGAAACCAAACCAATAAATAAACCCATCAATATTGACAATCGACTTTGATTGATTGACAGTTGTCATTGACAGTTACTAATATCAAACTAGGATCTATGTCGTTTCGTTTCTTCATGATTTTGGTTTACAATTCATATTATTATTTAGAACATTATAATTATATAATAATTACGTATTAAAAACATAATAATAATAAAGATGGACCTCAGTTAAGTTCATAATTCGTGAAAAGGACGTATGTACCTGTTAGAAAACAAACATTGCTTTCCATCGACGTTCTAATTATCCCGAACATACTTCATCGATTTTCCAAAATATGGAGGGACAAAAAAATATAAATCTTAAAATTTTAAGTAGATTACAAAATATGCTTTCAAATGAAACATAAATTACGGCTGTACAGAATATAGTACCACTTTTGAACATCTCCTTTGACTATCTGCCACTGGCAACACTGAGATATACACAAAGGTAGTTTGTGGGTAGTGGATAAATACTCTTTGGTTGGTTTGTGGGTACAAACAAACAAACAATATAATCTAACAGAGTGGAGTGTATATTTGTTCTGTGGTGGAGTGGTCGTGTCGTGTTGCTAGGTTTTGGTTTTGTACAATTTGTGGTTACATACAGTCACAGTACTTACATTCCTGTCTATATTAATATACTCTTTGCAGTTTGCTTACACCACACCATTCACGCACGGTCACGGAGTC
This sequence comes from Carterocephalus palaemon, assembly GCA_944567765.1. Taxonomy (NCBI): domain Eukaryota; kingdom Metazoa; phylum Arthropoda; class Insecta; order Lepidoptera; family Hesperiidae; genus Carterocephalus; species Carterocephalus palaemon. Next base: position 4,266,684 of record OX155639.1, on the reverse strand, counting down.
ACGTCACGACCCGCGTAAACTGCTCGCTGTAGTAGGACAGCGTGCGACTCTGTTTTCGGTCTTTCGTATTCAGGCGATTGCTGTGCCGATTCCATTGCTTGTAGATAAAATTTTTAGATTATTTTGGGTAGGTACATACATGAAACAGGTACAAATAATAAATTTTGTAATAAAACACGAAATGAGTCACATCTTGAAAGTTTTTACATTTCAAATATTTTTAAGGGAGATGGCTGAACCAATCAAGGAGACTCCGACCAGCGACGTAGACCCTCCATATACTGCTCCAGCTCACGATCCCAAGAATATGCAGGAAGTCACACAATATGTAAGTATTTGAATGATGCAGTCTCAGTCAGTAAACTTGTGCTTGTTTGCTAATTCGGGCAATAAGGAATAGTTATTTTTTTACATACATAATTAAATAAAAATTATCACACAAATAAGCACATTAATACTATTGTTGGCTCATTTTATTCTATTGTTTGAAATTAATTGTCAGTATTGTATTAAATAAATTTGTTTGAAAAATCACTTAGAATATTTCCATCCTGCAAAAGCTGAGTTGTAGCAATAATGTGGATCTTACAGATCTACACACATTATTATTAACAGTACACTGTTATGAGAAGTGGAGTTTTCATTATTTAACAGGCACCATTTCTTGTAAGTTGTATTCAAATTATATTTATTTTATCATAGGTCCAGTCCTTGCTTCAGAACATGCAAGATAAATTTCAGAGCATGTCTGATCAGATCATCAACAGAATAGATGAAATGGGCACCAGGGTAGATGAACTGGAGAAGAATATCACTGATATCATGACACAGGCAGGTGTAGAAAATGAAAAGTAGTTAACACAATCATTCACATAATTTTTTAGGTTTTTTACATTAGTTTCACCACTTGTATCCAAAGAATCAAAGTAGGTAGCCTGAACTTTTGGATATTTCATATTTAAGCTATTAATATACATACATAATAATGTACATATATATAATGGTGGTCATTTGATTAAGCGCTTATGTGTGATACAAGATTTTTTCAAACAAACTAGTATAATTTCTTACACATACAGTTAAATTTAATTTTGTGCCATAACAAAATGTTATCATACTATTGATACATTCTTTTAAACATGAGACTTAAATTAAAAAGAAAACAGATAAGTTTTATCCATCCAATAAACCAACACAACATGTCTTCAGAGTTCTAACTGGCTGTCCACATATTTAAGAGCCCTGTTGTTTATTTTATTGAAATATCAAATATCACTTCTTGTATTATAGTGGCAGTCATTGAGCTATTATTATTAGCCATTCAGTGAGCTATTATTGTTAAAACAATATTTAATTGTAAAACAACAATGGCAAAATTTCAACAAATTTACTGTAATAAAGCATTTGACCCTAAATTTACAAAAAAAATTAAAAAAAATGGGGGGTGCTTTTCTGGTCATGGAGTCAGACGTCTTAGGCTCATAGAGGGTAACAAGGATCATCTGCAGTATATTTTATATTCTTTTATATTTTATATTAGTTTATATTCGATTTTTATATATTGGAAACAACAATGAAAATAATCCTCAGCACTACACTGCACACTCAGTTAGGTAATCTCTCGAATCGGAGCGGGTGAGGGAAGACGACCCTCTGTCCAACCCAATCCGCCGTAAAAGAGTGGGCCGGAGGCGCCTGGCGCATGAGCGCCGCCTTCCCCCGTAAGGTGGGTCTCCGGGCGGTGGAACCGGGGGGTACCATCGCCCAGTTGGAGGAGACCCCCGAGACGGCTGGCGTGTCCCGTGTTCCGGCACGCCAGGTTGAATGGTGAGTGGCGCCACAAGATGAGCGCCCTACAAGATGGGCCCCGAGTCCCGGGCAACCGTCGGCGGAGCAGCGGAAGTGTGCGAAAGCGTTCCCGCAGCTCCGCCGGAAGACGGCGAGGAGGAACACCGCTGGTTTGTAGCCGGTAAGAGTCCGGCATAACCCGACAGCGCCCCCCCGCGCCTGTCGGGTATCCATGAGGATTTTCCAGCGATAAAAAAAAAAAAAGGTAATCTCTCGAATCACAGTCAGTTTCTGACTTAGACTGACCAGCTAACAGCCCAATAATAAAAAAGTATTGAGTATGATGTTATTTTAGAAGAATGTTATGATGTTTTTTTAGTAGAATTTACTAATATCTTTTAATTAATGTAATTTTTACTTGCCTATGTTTCCTGAAAATAATTTCTCAATAAATTTTCATTCTTAGTTATTTGTCCAGCTTGGTTTCAATAAAATGTGTTACCCATTAAGAAAAAGGTATTTCTGTAAGAAATCTGTGGTAATTTAACTAATTAAATTAGATAATCCATTTGTTTTTATCATGTGAATATTTTTTAATACAATATGATTATTTAAGAGAGTTCAAAAAAGATTTCATGTTTTGTTTAATATCTTTTGTATTTTCCAATCGTTCTTAATTATATGACCACCACTGTACATATTTATTTAAGCAGACTAAATTATGTTGACTTGAGTAGTGACATTTTTTTAATAATGTTCTACACAGATAATAAATCCTATTTTAGGTTTTTCTATTACAAAAATAAATCAGTTTAAATTTACTTATCACATAGATCCAATAATTATTTTAGGATGGTTTAAGTATCCTAGTAATATTCTGATTTATTATATTTAGTTGATTATATAGACAACCCCTTATTCACCTTTACTTAATTGGTTGCTCAAATTGTATGAATAGATTAACAACTGTGGAAGTTACTATAGTTATTACTTAATCAAATTAAGCATTGGCTTAAGCCTTAACACTATTTTTACACACACAATTACTTATGCCTACCCAAGTCATTCAATAAAGAAAAAAAAAGGTTATCTATTGTAATATCTAGCTTCATGCACTAAAATTACTGTATATTTGTGATGTGATGTAATATCTTATGATATGTCTAAAATAAAAAAAAGTTTTTCATAGATCCTTTTCTAATACTGTATTATTAATAAGCAAAAAAATTAAAAAAGGAAATTATTTGTATGTCTAAAATTGTATGCTAAAAAGAGCTGCAAGTTATAATTTGATAACATTATTTATTAATTTACATCACTAACATAAATTTATATAAATGTCCAGTCTTATCATAAGAGTTTGCTATCTAATTTAAATGAAATTCGATATAAAAAAAAGTTTTATTTCTAAAACTCGATATACCTATATTTTTTTATTATTATGTCTCTGGATATCCTGGGTGTAAAATTCTTTCTTATTTGTGATATAATCATTAGATCATTACACTTATTCACTTAATGTTACATTTATTCTACTTTAGTTTTAATCAAAAAGGACTTATTGTCAATTTTCCTTTGTAGGTATTAAAAAATATGATTTAAGTATATCAGATGTTTCATTTCCTATTACCCTCAATAGTTCAAATTGAGTAAGGGTGCATGTTGATTTGACTGTTCCTGCCACAGCGTGGTACAATGAAGCTAGTATTGATGTGCAGTACAAGTCTGTGACAAACACGGAGTTTACATCCTATTCCGAAGTTGTGGCATTTCTGCGCGTAATATCATATTAGTGATAATACTGCCAAAAATCAGGGCGTAAGGCCTGTAAGGGAACCCCACATCGCGGATCGAAATCCGCGATGTTACTTTGTTATTATTTTGTCAACCCTATTAAGCTGTCATGTCAGGGAACCAGAATAATTAACAGAAAGGCCTACGTTAGGTACGTAGGCCTTTCTAGTAGGCGTTTCTTTTTTTACCTAATAATTGTCTACTTTAATAGTTTTTCTATTTTTCATTCATATAATATGTAATTCATTTTCATGACATCTTTTTGTGGGGCATAACCCCCAGGGGAAGGACAGTGTATTTCTCCGATTGCCCAAGGGTTGCCGAGATGGAACAGCGTGTTAAATCGGTTTTCGCATCAATAACACCGACGATGCGATGGTGCGAAATGCAAATAATCTAGAAAGAATACATATCTTAGATGACGGCCTATTTTAAGCCCTATCAGGACTGTGCGAATATTTTTTTCAAGCAATACAATACAATTTTCATTAAAAAAAAAAGATGATCTAAGGGGTACATATATCTAGGGACATAAAATAGAATTGAACTATTATTTTCTTATGTATTGAACTTTATTGAGATATTTAAAATAAAGAAAACAATAAATTCAGCTTATATAATAAGTATTGTAAAATGAAAATTAACGTGACTCCGTGTCTTCTGATGAGTCCGCATCCTCGCTCTCCGGCTCCTGTCAGGAATAGGTACATTACTTGACTGCGTAAACGTAAAGCCGTAAACTGCGTCTATATTAAAGTCTTACCATTGTACTATTATGTATTCTGTGGTCTTACAGATAATTAAAACTCATAATATCCTATTAAAAACCAAACCATCTCGCTGGAGTACTAACGTTACCCCCCAGCCACATCTGTTTTTGTATATTAACCATCCAGGAAACAAATTTGAAATCTGCGTAACATTTACAGGAATTCTAATTATCTACGATAGGTAAGAACATCTGGTTAGAGTAAAGAACGCTAATTGAAATGGACAGATGTAGAAACAAAAGATAGTCAAATTAAAATTGAGTTTTCTTACCGATGAATCACTATCTTCTTCATTTTTGGACGATGAATTCATTAGAGCCGCCAAAGAGGTAGACCTCGCTTTTCCTGACGCATTTTCTGGAGATTTAATCCGTCCCAAACTCTGGAAATCATTAGCGTTGTAAGTATGCATTGAAGATCGAAATATTCTGGGCGTAAGCTTTTTATTATTTACCTACTTTAAACAATGATAGCTAAATCACTGATAGAAACAGATAGAACCTTGAATATATTTTTTGTCGATTCTTGTCGAGTGGCAAGTAAGTCAGGCAGGGCACTTATTTTCATATAATGCACTGATTATAATTTAATTTTACTAACCAACCAAGGGGAGTTAGAGCTCAATTCGTCTCTTCTATTAAAACTGAACTGAAGAACTTTTTCTGTACATAGATTCAGTACCTACATAGATATAATTCAGGGGCATTATAATAACAAATCAAAAATGTGTTTTTTGAAAATACATATTTTCTATTTGTCTATCTGTCCGGGCATCATGTAAAAGAGAATTTGTCTGAAAGTTGTTACTTTTACTCTGGGTTAGGTTTTAGGCTATTTTAATAACCGATAAATATTGAAGTTCCCTAGGAATACGGTATGAAATTTTGTATGGATTTTTTTTAAATGTCGTCAGATTCATTTGATAATAGCTAGAATAATATACTAGTTAATGGAAACTGGGACTCAATATATAGAAACAATAAACCAAGCTGCCGCAATGTCTACTAACTCCACGCGATCACAGTTCCGTACATCCCCTGGTTATTTAATAAATCTAAATTGTTCATTAAGCTGCACCGGTCTTTCTCTGCCAGCAATTGAACGCGTGACTGCTAGTTGCATAATTCCGTACGGGAGCTTCCGTCCTTCAGAAGGCACGTTGAAGCACGTTAAGGCGTCGAACTCGTTTGTTTCCCTAAAATAATAGACATTTTGGAGCCCTTCAAGTGTGCCCTAAAAACTTCCGTAAAACTTCGTTACAAACATATGACGCTTTGCTGAGACACGTGCTGGGCAGAGGGCGTCTGTTGTGTTAGAGCCATTAATTAACGCAGTTATTAATTGAGTAACTAAAAACCAAGTCAAATATTTACCGCAGTATCGTCAATATCTTTGAATGGCGACTGCTGTGGGTTCATGAGCGAAGCAAGCGACGACGAGCGCGCTGAAATACCCGCGTTCACCTGCTTCTCTGGCGACCGTAATTTCCTTCTGAAGTTCTGTAGGAATACGTACAAAGAACATGTAGGTACCTACTAGATTCAGTAAAGTAAATGGTTCGTTTCTTATTAGTTGAGTTTTTACATTACGGCTTACAGATTTACCTACCACTGGCTCTCCATCTTCCGGAAGACCTGTATTGAACATCTTAAAACAATATTGAATATAACTTCAAATACCGTCATTATAACAGTGCAGAAACAAATATTATCATAATGCACACCAATAAAAATTGAACAAAAACCAACCTCGAGATCTGCCTTCTCATTAATATCTGCTATCTGTTGGAAGGCGACCGTCAGAAGTTCCAGTGACTTAGCGTGGAACGTCATTTCGATTTTAACGAAGTCTGAGAGAAGAGACTTGAGTTGTTGCAACTTGCGCCGTTCGAAGAACTCAGTTTGCTCGTTCAGCCCCTTGGCAGTGCGCGACATCTCTGCTGAAGCCTTGAGCAACTCTGACTCTGCATAAGTCTACAATAATGATTAAAATAAAATACTTAAATATGGTACCCACTAAAGGAGAAAAGAATTTTGACTTCAGTCGGCTTATAAATTATCGACAACATTTTTTACTGCTTTGCAGCATTTTTTTTTTAATGAACTTTTGCTGTATGGTCATAAAGATCTTTACGGCGTCACCAAATAGGGTTTTGCAGCAGTGATAATAATGGTCCCTTTAAATAGTATATTATGTATAGTGTGGTTGGTCAGTCTGATCTGACAAAGCTTTAACTGCAATTGACAACATTTATTTTTGACAACATTTTGGAAAAGGAGAATTAAAAAAATTAAAAAATTTTGAACTCAGGGTGCAAAAATAAAGAAACGGTACTTTTAGTTTTACGTGTTATAAATTTTGTAATGTTGTCAAGTACTAACGAACGAAGTACATATTATGTCCTAAATAGCATATATTATGCTCTGTAAGATTTGCTGAAGGGTAGTCGCAGATGTGTACAAACTACTAAGGCAGATGTGGTACAGGTAGATAAATTTGGTCTGTGAAAAACGTTGGCACTCAAAGCAATATGAACGCTCAATGGTAAAGTAGAGCTTCCTTTCATAGACATATAACAAAAACGACGCACTACTTGTTGCCTATTGAACGGTTGTCTCTCTCGAGCTTTGTCCAACACCTTTTTCCGCGCGAGCTCCTTTTCTCTGACGTTCATCGTGTGCTTCAGTTCCTCTCGAGCATGCTTGCAAATATTCTCATACTGACATAATTCGCCAATAACCTGTCAACACGATGCAACAAGACTTTCTAAAACATTATTTTATAACAATAAGTATTACCAAAATGAAGTAACTATTCTTAGTTATGGGCAATGTTACCTTAGCTTCTAATCGTTGGACTTCACAATTTCTGTATTCTTCGATTGCAGTCAAAGTCAAAGATAAATTATCTAAGCCTGCACTCAAGGACTTGTTAACCAATTCATTGTTTGCATAGTCCTTAAGGATTTTGGCTAGCTCGTCGCCCATATCCCGCAACCTGTGTTATTAAGGAGGTCCAATAATGTCAGGAAAGGTAAGGTAGCAACGTAAAAACATAAAAACCATCAAGAAACTTAACACTAACTCATTTTTGTTTTATCAAGGTAAGTACATGATATTTTCCTATACCGTTAAAGCAGGTGATCATTTACAAATTACGGCCTCGTTAGTCTATTGGGTTATTTTTAACTTTAAATGCCCCGTAGTAGCTGGGGGTCGGGATTAGTGCCCAGTGTATGATAATCCACCTATTACATGGAACCTAAATTTAATTGATGAAAAGTGGATGTACCTTTCGGGGAAATACAGGTGTGATGTTATGTTATGTTTTGTAAATCCTCTGAGCGCAGATTGTTTCAGATACCAGGTAAGGCTTTGAATAGAGGGATTAAATAATAAACACAATAATTTGGACAGTAATTTCAGTCGATGTACGAGAATTCAAAGGACCGCTAGGGCCCTCATTTCTTCTTTATACCCTACCAACTTCAGGAGGCATCAAAGACTTGAATTATAAGTTATTAAGCATCAAGTATCCGTATTATTTGATATAGGAGCTAAACAACAAACATTATAACGAGTATAATTATGTCTTCAAAAATTAAAAATGAACCTTGCTGTTTTTCTAGTATAGTCACCGAATCCCGCACATAATTCCCCGAAATTTTTCTCCACATTTGTTATTCGGTCCTGAATGAACTTTGCTTGCTGTTCGTAGCTTAAAGAATGAGAATATTCGCCCCTAAACATTCTTTTAAAAATTATATCTACACAATTGAAAAATAAATTGCGTCCAGTCCAACAGAACAGTTTCACGAAGTTTTGATTTTTGTTGACATGGAAACGGAAGGACGGAGGATCATAGATAACTATTTGTATTCTAAGGTCAATGATGGTTAAGGATATTGATCACGATGCAAGCTCGTTTGCTATCCTGTATCCATAAAAAAAAAAAATACCTTACCGAGTACTTGGTAAAAAGAGAAAGGGAAAAAACATGTCATTAAATGTTTGGTTATCCTTTGCATTAGCACACGTGTCTCGCTGTAATTCCGTGCACTGTTACTTGACGTAAAGTTGTACATAATGATAAAGTAAATAAATCACTTGGATTCTTGGGACAATCTAAGGATTATAAAAATCTCTCAAAGTCGTAAGCTCTCTAATTCTATTCACATTTCATTATTTCTGTAACACTTTTGTAACAATGGATGTATCTGTATTCAGTATCCCTTTATTGTATGTTTGACCTAAAGGTTGTAAATACCAGGTCATAAAATCCCAAAAAAAAAACTTCACTGTATAAGCAGTTATCTGACAAGTGTCAAGTGTCCTCCGTCACTGTCAAGCACAGAAATAGTATAGTACTGTCACACTGTCACGTAATAACAGCTGTTTTCCTTTTCTCATCTATTGTTATTTTTAATAGGAAAACAAACAAATAAAAACTAATGTTGGAAAATGAACGAGGAAATAGATGAGTATGACATTTATCATCAAGATTTTACCACCGCCTCAGAGTGGGAAGTGTTTATAGCACGATTGGAGGAAGTGATAAATGACTGGCACTTGAGTAAGTTCAAGTTAACAAAGCGCCCTGTAAAGTATACAAAAAAGTGGGTAACAAAGTCTGAGGAACTCAAGTTTCAGGGAGTGACGTACTCGCTAACGTATCATAGCTTAGAACCAGAGAAAAATGCTGATGATTTAGAATGTTCGGACCAGTCCTTATTGGCAGAATTGCAGAGTGGATTATGGGATGCCACAATTAACTTCATTGATGATGTAGATGGTAGCCCATATCCGGTATCATGCTGGTACGGTTTGAAACGTTATCTTATGTTGTATCCTAGCTCTCCCCTAGTGGATGGGAGTACGATTAAATTAATAATGAGTTCTGTAAATATTGCTTTTGGTAATGTTGACTGTGGAGTCCCCATATTTGTGAAAATACGAGAACATTGGCAAAAAACGTTTTTGGGTTTCTTTGAAGACAGTGAATTTAAAACTAGTTTTGACACAATACATCTCAAACGTATTTCAAACCAATGCTCTCACCTTAGTGGACTAGTCAGCTTGTTTAAATCCAAAATTGCATCTCCAATTGCATTAGATGCAGTCATAGTATCTGCAAAGTTTTCCTATGATCTTAAGGATTCGGATAACTACATGTGGAGGCAGAGGACTTTGTCCAATGAATTTTTGTCAATAGATGGATTTGATGTTAAAAAATTGACAGAGCTACCTTTTGGTTCTGAAAGTAATCCTATACATAGCGCATTATTAAATGCAATATGGCCACATTTTCGGGAAAGTACCATTGTGGAATCCTCAACATTTTCTGATATTGACCCTATAATGGCTCCAACGTGGACCATAACAATAAAGATGAAGGAGAACGTTACTTACCAGATGTCTGACATAATTGGTAAAGTGTTGAGCTTGTTGGACAACAGAAACTTACTTATGGATGTCCTCGGTCTCAGTAGAAGTCTGGGACTAGTTAATCCTTTGCACAAAATAACAGAAGCACCAATAACAATATCTAAACTTGTGAAAGCAGCTATGGGCCAAGGTACAAATGTCTCAGAGTTCAAGGGGCCAATTACTGATGACTTGTTGATGCCTTTGTTGTATTATGTGTTTCCTGATGCTGTTGAGGACAATGTTTATCTATATCCTAAACATTTGGTAGTGGATATCAAACAAGTGAGTTATATTTAAAATGTGCTTGTATTTTGCTTTAATGTATAATAGAACAATTGATAAGTGATACACATTATTTTATATTGAAAATAACATTTCTTTATTTAAATAGAAAAATATTATATTTTGTCTAAATTATTATATGCTCTACTGTTCCAGACTGATAGCTGTGAGCCTAAACTGTGTAGCTATGTGACAGCAAGCCCAGAAGATGGTCTGGTCTGGCGTTTGTCTGTGACCGCAGCTCGCTTGAATGATGCAGGTGGTCTGCCATATATTGCACATTTCTGGTACGAGTTTGTTCAAGAACTACAGTATCGTTGGGAACATCGTATTCTCGTGCCTGGGTAAGTAGATCCACAATCATAGTTTGTGGCATTAAAAACAAATATTTAGTTATTTCATTCAACTTTATACATTCATAGAACATATAAAGCCATGTCCATACATATACAATTTGCCCGATCCGATCCCTGTATCATTTCATGATCGGACAACCGATTCGACATGGATCAGCCCGCATCGTGCGTCGTATCAGAGTGGCGTATTGAGACCGCGAAACTTAATCGCCGTTCATATAGGCAGTCAATACGATACGGTGAACAGGATGATACATTACAGCTTAATTTGACAACTATACTGTTGTTTTTGATACGGTCAACATATTATTATGTGTTGAGTAAAATAAATTTACTTAAATTGGCTAGGTTTTGGTTATCGAAAACTTAGTTTTAACAATATAAAAAAATAGTTTTAAGAACGTGTTGATTTATTTTTTTGAATGATAAATTATTATAACAACAATGTCCTATGTACAATTATCATTAAATGACATTGCAGGCCTTAAATAACAGCACCATTTGGATTGCGCCATAAATCAACAGTGTTTATATCAAGGTCTTAAGTCATAATACCCATTATATAATATTTACAGCTTAGCTTTACCTATTATAAAATAATAAATCATAAATACCTATAGTTATTTCATAATTCAAATATAAATTACTATTTATAACATTAGTCTAAATATATCCAATGAATTAAATATGTGTAATTCATATATATCATACATAGATAACGTCATAAGAAAACATCTTTTCACTTCACTTTATAAACTGTAACAAAATAGTTCACGTGTAGGTAGAGCCTATAAAATGTGTCAAATATCTATCTCAGATATATGGAGCCTCTCCACCAATCCGTATTGGAGCAGCGTGAGAGCGTAGAGCATACCTACTCTACTCTAGACCTCCCGCGGATTTATCTATGGGGGAGACCCACTCTACTCTAGACCTCCCGCGGATTTATCTATGGGGGAGACCCGTGCTCAGCAGGACGTCTATGGGTTGCAGCTAATATGTAGCCTCCATCAAATATCTATCTTAAATAGGGAAATCTATACATAGATAAGCTATTAATTTCGAGTGTAAAACGGAAGTATAAGCTATAAAAATATAAATAAAATAACCTGCCTATTAAATATAAAATATACCTAATTATTATTTACACCGTTAAATTGAACCTACTACACAGCTACGAATAGCCCTAGAAATTCGACGATAGAGGTCTTTCTCACTTGCTCCTTCAATGCAACTGTCCGATTATCTTCTGACCGTTTGGCACTTGTGATGCGTCCCATGATGATGTCGGTGTGCGCGGTGCAGGCGGGGGGCTGCCCCGCACGCCACGCGGCCTCCCGATGGCGTGGGCCGTTCGCGCGGCCTCGCGCCCTTCGTTCGCTATAAGGGTACCAGTCCGCCCCTGGTTGTCGCGTTCCGAGCCATGTAAATATCCATGTCGTGGTCGGTCCAGTTGTCGGATGTGTCGCAGTAGCCCAGCCCTAGCGAGCCTACGCTGTATCGGCTGGCGGGCCTCGACCGCGATCGTGGCCTCCTCTTCTCTCGAGACCCGCCGGTGCCGCCCGTGGCCCCGCCTGCTGCGCCGCTGAGTGATAGACGTGACGCTCTTTCCGACGCCGCCCCTAGGGACTGACGAGATTGACGAAGATCTGGAAAACACAATATGTCATCATGAAAAAGGTGAAGTTGTATTGACGAATGTAATTAATCTTTTTTAATTATGTTAATCATTATGTATATGTATTAACAAATCTCATGCATTACGTTTTTCGGTTTTACTTACCGGTTCGAGATCCTAATAAACTTCCTGGATAACCTGGAGCGCCGTAGCGTGAGTAGCTGTGTTGAGACTGTCCATCCGCTAAGGAGCGTGCACGACCCGGGCGCCCCGGTAAGGGTTCCGTGGCCGTCGGTTCATTATATGTACGAGCGCGTGGAATAGAGCGCGCACTGTACGCGGACACTTGATCCCACTCTCGTTGTTTCCCAAATGCTCCCAGGGTAGCAAGAGATGATAGTGGACCGCTCGGGCTCGGCGTTCCTGTTAGACCTCCACAACAGGGATTCGGCATCTTCTCTGAGGCTTGTGTATGTAATCGATGAACGATTCGAGATCGTCGGCGGGACGCTGCGGCAAATATTAATACTGCTACGACGATTGTACCGCAAATGGCAGCACTCGCAGCTATAGTAATTTTGTCCATGTTCGATGCCGCTGCAGACACTGTACGTACTTCTCTGCATTGGGAATAGGGCACCGTCTCTGGGCTAACATGAACCTCTTCCAAGGAGATTACGCAGACAACGATACATTCCTGAAAGACAAACATGCCAGCGATTATTTTTTGTATCTTATAAGTGTGTATTATCAATACTTCGTAGGGAAATAACATTTAGTTCGAGTTACAAAAATTTAATTAATTAATTTTTTCGACATACCTACTGATGATTTCGAGTTAACGAGGTTCGAGTTATCGAGATTCCACTGTATCTTGTAAAAAGTAAATACAATTTTAAATATGGTATGGTACAATGCAATATTACCTGAGATGGAACATTTTTAATTTTAAACTCTCTCTCACTAGCTTCAAGTGGAGGTCCTTGCTTAAAACTTTTGTCTCCAAAAAGCCTATACACTACTCGGAAACCGAGTATGTTTGCGACATCTGAATCCCATTGGATGATAACGGAGTTGTCTTGACGATACGCATTTTTTACGATAACTTCATTAGAATCATCTATTTTTGACTTCTGTGGCGGAAAATTCATTACTAATGGTGGTCTCTGGTGAGATGCGTGTCGCCAAGTCGGTGCGGCTGGTCGAACGGATGGTATTTTGCTTGGACGACCACTAGTTGTGGTAACGGTTGAGGAAATAGGAGACCTTGATGTCATGTCACTATTTGTCGTCGTCGTTTGAGTTGTAGAATATATGATGGAGTTATTGGTTGTTGTGATTGCTGAAGGCGATGAAGGAGTAGTTGCAGCTATCGTTGAACTTTGTTCATTGTTTTCTTTTACGGTGGTCCAGGATTGCTCTGAGGTTATAGTATTTTCATGCTCACAAATAAGTTCGCTAGGCTCAAAACTGTAAAACCCACGCTCACGAAAGTGTGGAGGATTGCCGCAAAATTGTGGGTTTCTCTCTCGAGATGTGACTTGTAGTTCGCCGTTACGAATCCATTCTATTATCCAACGCAATCTACAGTCACAATTTAAAAATCGACCCCCTAAACTTAGACCTCTGAGTGTATGATTAAGGTGGGCCAATGCTTTCTCTGGAACTGTTGGCAAAGGGTTTCCATCTAGCGCTAATAAGGTAATCGAAGGATTTTTTAAAAATGCATCGGAAGGTATTTTGTTTAGTAGATTAAACCCTATGTCTAAAACCCTTAGTTCCGTTAGAGTTCCAATAGCTGCTGTAGGGAACTCTGGCAAAAGATTATTCAAAAGACTTAAGGAGCTTAGAGTGCTTTTGATTCCTGTGAAGGAGTCTTGCTTTAAACTAACCAATAAATTTCTCTCTAGGTTTAAAGCAGTTAATGAATCCAATCCTTCAAAAGTTCGGCTTCCATCAGGTCCTGGTAATTCTCGTATACCGTTTTGCGATAGATCTAGAAATGCAAGACTTCTTAGACCCCTAATGCACTCTGGAACCGATTTTAGTTTTGTGCCTTTAAGATTAAGGTTTTTAAGTGAGTTTTCAAGCCCTGAAAGTGCTTGAGAGGCTAACGTGACATTATTGTCTGATATTTTTAGAGTTGTTAATTCGCTCAGAGTCGAGAAGGCGTTGTTTTCTATATGAGTAATGCGGTTTTTAGAAATATCTAGTAAGGATAAATTTATAAGTACTCGTAAGGCATTCACTGGTACTTCAACCAGCTCGTTATCCTGGAGGTTTAGATTTTTTAAATAGTGCCCTTGTCCTTTAAATGCTCCATCATCAATTTGTTTCACTTTACATCCAGATATCTGAAGGTTTCTGATTGAAACATTTATGAAAATGTCATCACTCAAAACTCTTATGGTAGAGTTGTTTACATACAAAAGATCTATTACAATTTTTCGGGCATTTGAATTCAGAGCAGCTAAAAGTGTTGGAAAATCGACCTGGAAACGAAAAATTGGTTAGTGTTTTAAAAAAAAAAAGAAATGCGAGTATTAAGAATCTCTTAATAATACCTGATCACATTGCACAGATAATTCTCTGGCTAAATTATAAGCGCAGACACAAGTTGTCTGTAATGCAGGCACTTCCTTCCACGGGCATTGTCCGTGCGTCTGACCGTGAAACGCCGACACGAGAAGCACCGAGTACAGCCACCATCGGAGATAGACGTAAAACCCCTGGAATTAAAGACATATATTCCTTTTAAAAGGTATATATTATTAAGCATTTTGTTTTCTAGTTTTCTTATAAATAGGTGTTTTTAAACTTTACCGAGAGCTGATTTTGTTTCTAGAATAATCAATCACATGTTCAATCTATGGAATACATTTTTAACCAAAAGGGATTTGAATAAGTTAACACCTCAGACGAATTGTACCGTTCTACTTTTAAATCATCCATCCATCCATCATCAGCCTTTTGCTTCTTCTAAACGACATCACTTTGACCGACTTGCGCCTTCTGAGTCCAATGGTTCCCGCCGTCTTCGTCTCGTCGTCATAAAGTGCGTGAAGAGCGCATGGATTTTAAATTTTACTTTTTGGTATACTACACTTTGGTAAACTTGTAAAACGTGGACATGAACGGACTTTTTCTCGTTAATCCGATTTTTCCGGATATTTCCTTGAGAATGACGGGTACTATAAACAAAACTTTCGCTTCTAATCCATTCAAGCTATGCTGCGGGCGACCACTAGATTTTAATGAATGAAGATTTGCTTGATGTTACCCAAAAGATGTATGAATCGTTTATTATTATCGGCGGAGATATTGCTAGCAATAGCAGTGTGGGTGCGTGTAGCGAGGCGTGTGCGGCAATCAAGCGGCGCACGGACCGTTGCAGAGAGCAGCGCGGTGGTACCGCGAGCTACTAGCCCGGAAAACTCGGCTTTCCCTGCACGTGCGATCCTCAATTAATTGTTACTACGCGTCTATTGTGTAGCGAACCATGTTCGCAATGTAACTTATACGAAAATCAATTGTCGCATTTCTTTTATCAAGCTTTTCGCTGGCGATTAGAATTATTGTATCTACTATAAGAGTTTCTATTTCCGATTAATGCTACATGTACCTCTATACCTGATATATTATGTAGACTGAATCGTGCTGACTGATTTGCAAAAAGAACAGATGTATTGCAATGCAATAGATTGGTATGTAAATACCACTTTATTGTAGCGAGTCTTGTATCATTTGCCCGATCCGATCACCGTATCCGTATCGCCGACAACGTGTCATGATCGCGTGGGCGGCGATTAAGATACGCGGTCTCGATACGTACTCGACCGACCCGACACCCGACTCCTGTTGTGTCGGTTTTGTCCAATCATCATAGGTGATATCAATATGCAACACCATGATACGATGTATTTATATGCTGTAAAAAAAATCCGTCCACAACTACATACGCAGCTTGATACGGGATACGGCGATTCGCATACGGAGATCGGATCGAAATCATATACATATCTTGCAGAAAAACGAATAATAAATATATGAAAAGATTATTGTTTTATAGTGAACTTAAAACCTTAGCTGAGGAAAAGGACATTGGACAGGCTACAAAATAAATATTCAATTTGCTTGTTAATATTTTGGAATTTACGAACGTTATCATTTTATTATTATTGTGTGTGTGTACAAAACGAAATTTACATTTGGATATTGGTCGAGTATATCGGACGACGGACCGGTGACCGATCTATGTGTTCAATAACCAATGTTTCGTTGTGCAAACATTTGCGAGCCCGAATATAAATGATGGTTCGATTACTACGAACCACCGTGTTTACAGTATCGAATAGCGTTGACTTTTTGCATGTGGCCAACTAAGACTTACTTAAAATAAAATATTGAATAAAAACATTCACCAAAATATGTATTTCAGAATTGACTTAATAGCTGTAACCTTCGAGCACGGAAGAAAAACTAATAAGACGAAAAATACGTCTTAACAGTTTACGTTTATATCGAGAAGCAGTGCATAAAGCAAATAGTTTTATATTTTCATGCATTAGTAATAAGTACATTAAATTAATACATAATATTTAATAGTGTTTTACCTTGATACGATGTCATGTTATTTGTCACACTTGAAAATTCGTTTTGAAAATAGATGTGAATCATAACATGTAAAATTTGAAAATTAATTATGGTTGAATTTCGTCCACTAGTACCTAATATTGTGTGTACGTTTTTAGGCACGATCGTGTCTCGTTGTGTCGCGCTCATTTCGGCCCCAAAACACAGTAGATACTTATAAGCGACAGTGTGGCCCGGATCGCCAGTAACGGTATCTACTCAGAGCCGGTGCCGATGTTATAAAGTTGTGTGAGATGCTGACCGATTCACTTTCCCGTGGCCTTTACCTAACTTTTGTTGCTGGAACTTGTTTAAAATGTGATTCTCCTTACTTTCATCCAAGCATGTTTCGTAGAGCGTGATGATTGACCTGCAGAATTCCTTTCTACAATTTTGTAGGCGCAGCCATATTTTCATTAGGTACCTACATATTTTATTTATTTTCTCTTTTTATATTATCATTCATTGTTATCTTTTAGATAACTTTAAAAATAGCAAAGAAAGAATAAAATAACATTGATTTTAGTCCAAGTAGGTAAGTTTGAATACTTTAAATTTAATTTGAAGATTAAGTAGTTTAGGTATATCTTCACTTCCTCTTGTATTGGTCAAAAAGTTAAGAGCTTGTAGAATTATAATAATATAATTAATTATTATAGTAGAGTAGACGAGTGACGGACGGACGAGACACTTAGTGAAATGAAAATTCATGAAAATTGGGATCTTTCAAAAAGTAGGGGTCAGTTGGATTTTAGCCCGCCTATAAGCGTAACAATCGGTAGCGGACTTCACGCAGACGCATGATCAATCCGATCATCATTCCCCGTTGAACCTTGGAAAGATCGACATTGCACTACCATCGCGCTTTCTTATAGTTTTTACACGTAAAAGTCGATAGCGTGTTTTAATGGACTAGTGGCGACATCTAGTGGCACATTGCAAAACTGTTTTATTTAAATCTGAAACCATGCTGAGCTTGATCTGATAGTTTAGTATAATAACGATATTAAAATATCAATATAAAATAAAATATCACCAAGTTCATAATTAAAAGTAAGAAATAATAGTAAATTTGTTTGTGGGCATAGGTCCCCCACAGCTTGAGATTGAGAGCATAGTCCAGTTCACCACGCCGCTAAAATGCAAATGTTATGACTTCAAAGTCAAAGTCAGTTAATTTATTTCGCTATGATTCTAAATTGATTAATATAGAGCAAAAAATAATTTATTTAATGATAAACGCTCTAACATGAAATCTTATTTAGGATTAGCTATTGATCGTTTGATGAATAGCTAATCCTACCATAATTACACGTACATTAGATAGCAGTAAGGACGTCTATGGGTCGCAGCGAGCAGCGAGATGTACATTAGACATTAATTGTTACTGTCAACCATGTATTTTTATCAAAGATGAATATCAGAATAATTTTGAAAATAAAAAATATAATAAAAATCATCATGTATTACATAAAAACCAATCAACTCTCATATTGGACAGAAATACACGGGTCCCTAACCCACCATAAAATGCAGTCAAAAGCTCCTTTCTTTCATCAAGACAATTCATTTTTCAAGTAGGGGTACTTCTTCATACAAGATTCGAGCTGTCATTATGTTGAATTAACAACACTAATATCACAGAGAAAATAGTATACTATACGTACAATACAATAGCATTATCATTTCTATATTTATATCTGTTTACTCATCATTAATATGGTTTTCACAGTTCATTTGTGTTTAATTGTGCAGCAGCTCTTATGTGTTTTCGCGACGAACCGTTCAATCGGCATGCGAGCGACGTCGCGACGCCACTGGAAAATCCGCGCACGTCTTTCGAATTACCTCGAGGGATGACTCTCAACGCTATTCTAAACACGACATTTTACCTGAATAAATTGACTTACTATTGTTAAACATTCGATCTAATTGCGGCACGGTTTATATAACACTAAAATGAGAACATTTTGTTGTTTTAAAGAGTTCTCACGGTACAATATTTGAATGTCTTCGTTAAGACTATGAAAAGTATGAAGTTTAAATTCATCGGTTTGATCATATTAGGGAAAATTTTGTTTATTATTAAAGATACACGTTTTAGGTCTGTATCCGTTGAAAGTACATTATTATGTTAAAAGGATATTTAGAAACTAAGGCCAAAGGTTGAAATGATCGTAAGCCGAACGACGCCGAGCGTGGGTGAAGCATAATGTTATGGAGAAAGCGGTGGGTGGTATTTAGAATCGGGATATTGAAACAAGCAAAGTAATGCCATCAAGATCCTGCAAGAAACGCCCGGTTTATTGGCTGTAACTACAATAATATTATATCACCTGTAAGTGAAAACCTAAATAAAACAATAAATATGATCAATGACTGGTTTGATGATCTCAACTACTCAATACCAAAAAAAACAACATGTGCAAGATTTGTTTTGCCTAATGTGAAAATTCCGGCAATGGTTGTCACCCTTAACAATGAAACATTGCAATTTTTGGACCAATTGGTTTTCCTAGGGTCACCATTGACTCTAAACTTCAATGGGGTGACCACATTGATGTATATGTCTAGCAAAATAAGTCCTGCTGCTTACGCTGTCAAAGATATCAGGCAGCTCGCTGATATTACCAGCTCAACTCGTTTAGTTTAGCACATTCACAGTATATTATCTAATGGCATCTTACTGTGGGGTGGTTCTGATAACATTGCAATTGATACCATCATCATTTTACAAAAACGAGCCATAAGGAGTACATACAATCAAAGCGTTAATCCCTACGGGAGCTGTTTAAGTCTATAAATATTTTAACTACCATCTCAATATGTATCAAAATATGATCTCAAAATATTTTATGGGGAATTATGTTCACTTCTTCAATAACTGAAATAATTACTTGTCCATTACGTTCATATAGCGTATACAAATACCGTATGGGACTACAAAACGTATAAACCCTACACTGGACAGTGACTTTTACGTACTTGGGCATTTTTTTTCTGACAGAAAATATGTATGTTAATCGATAGATGATTTATGTCCTTGCAGTCGCATCACAGGCAGGTCGCATTATCATAGGAGCACGCAATCTCCGGAGACGTCGCAAAGCCGGAAGTGAGCGGGAAACATTTCTGCATAATATCAGAGATAATATCCCTCTTGATATCAAAAAATTGTTTATGTTGTAAATGAAGTTTTTTGTATTCATAGCATGTTGAGTGATATTGCAAGGAAGTTGTGCTCGTTTTCTTTTTCTTTTTTGTAGTAAACAACATGTACTTTGTATTTGCACGTCTTTGATAAGTTTGCAACTTTTCGCCATTAATATTTCAATCACGTTTATCATGTTGTAATGCCGAGGTAATCAACAACGAAATTGTGATGTCGATTTTTGTAACAGATAAGCTACATTTTGAAGTTATAGTAAGTACCTCAGTTAATGATGCTTGTTACGTTGTTTATATCTGATGTAATTCCGAGATAGTGGTTAGTTATATAAACGATAATTTATATAACTTAATCGTTGAAATTAAACCGATCTTTTAGATTAAAACTGATCATAGCCATAGTTATAACCGATTCAAGACTTATAACGAAGCACATCCAGACAATGTTACCTTTTCATCTAATGACTTAATAAAAGCATCTGAAAGAGTAATACAGCCTTGATGCTGTCGGAGTCGGAGTAGTGTCCCAGCGGGATATTTAATTCGCCGCTAACTTTGTTTCGATACCCGCTGTAGTTCCGAGTGGAAATTAGGAACGAATATGGATGGCGCGATACTATTAGATCCCCGTTATGTTGTGGCGACATCGGCAGAACGAGACGATTGCTTGCGACCGATTGCTTGTTTGACTGAGCGAAAAAGGTACATGTGTACAAGGTTATTACTGGTGTCAACAGGTGTGGTATGGATGGATACTTCTTTTAATGTATTTGAACGCATCCATGAACTAGATATGCTACTCATACACAATGCAGTGATAACAGAACTACCAGAGCCTTTCAAGAGCGCCCTTGATTTTGAAAGTGAGGTGAGCCTTTCCAGTTCTAATGCAGAATAGCAAACAAAATTAATTTATTTCGAACAGTACGTATTGTTAAAATAGCGAAATGAAACTTTACGTTTGTTCAAGATCAGTTTTTTTTAACAAATAACGTTCCCGAGTAGGTATATTTTCTTGCATTGTACATTGCCACAATAGCATTCTTCAGACATTTTTGGACTTGGATCAGACTCTAACATCAGTATGAGATGAACAAAAAGCTTACAATTAACTTGTACCTGTGTAGGTATTGCTTGCAGTAAATGAAGTCTGCGATGCCGTTATTGTACTCGTAGTTGCAGCTAGCGCACAGTTGCAGGCTCTACGCGACTAGAGCTCTCTGACACGTGTTTTCCCATGAGTACCCATGAGCTGAAATTATATTTCTTTATTTTAAGGGTATTCTAAAGAGCACATTAGTTGAAGCCAACTCACTGCAAAGTGTACTTTTATCGCATGTGAAATCTACATTAACATTTAGGTACTCTCTTTTTTTTAAAATCTTTAATTTACTTTTTTTTTAATTTTAATTATGTATAAGTAAGCACTTTTATTACATGTTACACGCTTACGAAGTTTGGGCATATGCATAGGACCTTACCTATCACCATCGCCACACATATTCATGTGAAATGCATGGAAAATTATAACGGTATACATTTTATTGCGCTGGCAATGTAAATTGTGAATAGTTAGTTAGTGAATAGTTAATAGAAAATATTTTAATATTTCGCATTTTTGTCATTATACTTTTTATTTACACGTAACACTGTGACAAAGAGAAGGTGCGCGAAGTCAGCATAATATTGGACGAAAATGTTTAGAAAGCGCGACTCCCTATAATTATTAAGCGGGTGCGTCTTGGTCGGGTGACATGGGTATGCTGGCTATGTCATGAATCTTTGATTTAGTTGGAGCCTCTTAACATTAATTGCCAAGTCGAGCTATGCGCCTTTCCATAGATTTTTAATGTTTTCTCTGACGCTTTATGTTTATTTGTTAACTAGTGGACGCCCGCAGCTTCGCTCGCGTAGAATTAGAAGAATACCAAACCTATTTTATTACATCCGAAAAAAAAAACAGAAAACATACCAAAATAGCTGTGAGTTATGATCAAAGCGAAGTAGCCTAAGTGGCCTCAACTGTACCTCAGGAGATTTCACTTCTTTTGATTTACTATCAAAAGAACTTAAACAAAAAATTAAGCAATCACGAAAATATTGTAGATAGTCATATCTCATATCATAATTGGATTTATAAGATAATTTTACTGATTTTGATTTTACATATTCTACTAATACCTCCTTCTTCTAATAAACACGTTACGCGGTTAAACGGCTGCATTGCCAAAGTAATAGTATATATAGTAATATATAATATATCGTAATGTTAATTCACTCATAACAAAAGTATGCCCCGATTTTACTCACGCGGGGAATGCGCGCTCGGTAATGGCCGCACGGCGGCGCTAGAGAGCGTGCATAATACATTATCTACTGGCGAGGTCCCTTCCGATTTCCGCTGCTTTTGGCGGGAAACGCTGATGATGATGAGGTATAATCATATTTGGCTGAGTGAAGTTTAGTAACTTATTATTATGTATTTACCTAATGAAATAATTGACATATCTGTCCGTCCAGACAGACATGGATCGAAATTATATGTAGGAAAGCTATATAATTATACTGTGGTCCAGGCTTCGTGTGTCGAATGAGTCACATTTACCACTGTTTAGAGTGATGCAATTTGGATTTTGAATCTGTGGAGGTCACATGCTGGATATAGGCTTACCACTCAGATCGGTTCATTTTGGTGGGTGGAGGGAAAGGGAAAGTTGAAGTAGGGTTTACGCTGTTGCAGATGTGTCGTTTGATACGTAGAGCTCCTTTTTGGCTGCAACATCGTTTATTTTGCAGCACTATGGCTGAGGTTATGACACAGTAAGTGCCACCACCTGGTATAACACTCCTAGCATGTGTTCCACTCAATTCAATGCACATGGAGCTCACGGCTCGTGCCTAGTTCCGCACTTGAACGAAATGCATGTATTAGCGCTAAACATGTAAATGCGTGCTCCATTTCCCTAGGTATGTGCTATGAAATGTGAACGAAATAAAAATGTTAGGTAGGTACCCATCTTTTCGTACCGTACGCATCTACTTTATTTTTTGGAACACCAAATGTAGGTAATTAATTAAGCTGCATTTCTTCGCCCTCGTTATGAGTGGAGTTATTTATTTACCAAGAATAAGTAATTGCCGTAAATGTTTCGGTTGTATGATGTCTTCTGATTTTGGCTACAGATTATAAAAGTAATATAGAGTTACGTAGGTACATATCTACTTGGCAATGGATGCTACTCTAATGGTTCAAGCTACTTTGAATTCTGACTTTGTTTAGCCGAGGCGGGGTAGAGTTTCGTTTAGATTAGGGGTTTTATATTAATAAGGCATGAGCGTGACACTTTCGAAATTTATATTTTAAGATATGGACAAGACAGTAGATTTCGGATTGCTCTATACAACTTCACAATTCGCTAAAATAACTTAAGGTTAAGAGATAACGTAGAATGAAGAAAAAAATATTTTTATTAATATCAATAGGTACTATGTATTAATAATGATTGTAGTCTATTGACGTCTTATAAATCTGTCATTCTCATTCAGGAATTCGGGGATAGAGTACTTTAGAGGAGAATAGAGGAGAGAGGAGCATTTGTGAGTAAAAAGTCCAAGTATTTTCCTAAATTTGCACGTATACCCTTGGGAATTTTATTGTATAATATTAAATAATGAATTATTAAAAATGTTTTTTTAAAATAAAGGTTTTTATACCTTTTCTTATTTTCGTGCATTGTCATCGGAACCAAATATGTGTGCAAAATTTCAGCTCGATAGCTTCAGTAGAAGTGGGTGAAATATTGAATGCAAGATTCCAGGACATACATACATACGAGTGAAGTTAAATAAAAGCTTTTAATTAGCATCATATAGAATACACTTTGGTTATACACATGTGTTTGACTTGACGTTTCCTTCATATTATATCAAACAAAGCTTAAATTCAATGTATAGTCACAGTATAATGTATAAACCTTGTATAGTTCACAATCACAATCTCAATCAACAACATTAAATTATCTTATGATTTTGAACCGGTTTGAACACAAAAGTGAAAATGCTGCGTTAATTTAACAGTACAAAAACATTTAAACTCTTCATCAAAGTAGAACATGGTAAATATGTACAGACAGCAGAACTAATCGGCAGAACAATAGGTCTTATCGCTAATGGCGATCTCTTCCGAGCTTCCACATGCTGTAAAATTTTAATGAAAGAATAGCAAGGAAGGCAGTGACATCTAAAAATGTTGCATCATACAAAATCGTACTAAGACGAATAATATAAGTTGCCTGCTTGCTTGGTCTCCAGGCTCCGTGATTCTCCGCTATTCACATCGATTATTTGTTGCGTAGATACTCTACCGTCCCCTTTGCTTTGGCACAATGGTTGGTTTTAACTGCTGGGCTTCTGCTGCTGCCAACTGAGGCTCAGTTTATGAACTGAACCTCAGCTGAAGACGTCAGTTTGGAAAAGTAGTCTGTCGCAATGCGTGAATACCTACTCCGACACGCCGCGACATGCGTCCATCCAAGATCCAAGATGGGCGAGGAACGAACGTCTGGCCGCGATACCGACTGACGCGCAACCGCCTAGCAATCCAACACTACTAATTATACCGGCCTCACAGAACTTTATAGATTGAGGGCCCTATTAATGAGCTAGGGTTTAAAAAAAATGACCTCAAAACTTACTTGCGAGTAATGGAAAATAATGTCATGGTGACGAAGCACTGACGATGCTCGCTTGCGATGACCTACCAAATTTCTTCCGCAATATGTAAAATGTTTTGGTTCATGAGTTTGACGGGTTGCTCCCAAATGGACTTTCGCATTTAAATTACAACTAACACTTTCCCTGCTATTAAATTTTTTCTTACTTTAGTTCATCCATTTTCTTTTCGCTGCCATTATTATCTTAGCGGTTATTTGTTTATGTATGTCTACAATATGGACATGGACTGATGCTATACGAGTAGGTCTCTAATATAAGTTATAACTATATATCACAATGGGCTTAAAATAGAGAGGTACAAAATAAAAGCTTGTACGATTATGCTCACAATTCGGCGTGCAGATGCTGCACTAAGAAAAACATTGTATTGCTAGACTAAATATGCCCTCGCATGTGTCTCCCACAAATCCTTCCGGAACCCGGTTCTATCAATAGTCCCAACTACATTTCCTGCAAATTCCACCCAGCGCCAATCAACTGTAGTAGCGAACATGTGGGCAAACTGTCGCATTTCTTGCAGGAATTCTTATTGTTTACGGTAAAAGTCAAGTGACAATCGCATTAGCGCCGATGTCCGCTAATTCGTCTTCCCGCGTTTGCACACATGAAGGTGACGAATGCCTCGCACCTGCCGCCGTGGGTTCAATAAACTAACGTGTCGCGTTATATTTTCCCTATTGTAAGCTGATTTTCTAGTAGAAGCGATTACACTGGTCGCTTGTGTAGTGGGTATTATTTTACATCTAGCTTTTGATTCATTAGGTTGAGATCTAGGTATATACAATAGTCTATTTTAAATCAATCATCATACAACAGATCCCTGAGCATTGACCTGATATTATATAGTATCTGATATTCTATATAGTGTGATTAACTATTATATTTTGAAATCACCTAAATTTCAACTATTCTTGTCAAGTTTAAATTTGATATGACTGCGATAGTCAGAAGTGTACCTACATTTCATACTCATCATAAAAGTGTACCTACTCGTAGGTAATGTTAGTAAAATATTTAGTCGCATATAATGCAAATTCGAAATGTTTGATTGGATTAATTAATCTAATAATCTTAAATTTAAGTACTTATACTTAAGTACTTACTTAAATTTAAGTACTTACTCAAAACTTAAGTACATGCTTAAATGAATTAAATTAAATAACGAATTAAAATTACGTAGAAAAAAAATTCTGTCTTACTTTTGCTGCCATAATTTATATATGGTTATTACACTAGCTAACGCGTTCTAATGCTTTGACTAAAACCCTCTCTTTTATTAATAATCAATTAACTCAAGCAAAGCACCACGATTTTATAAACGACGTCTGGTTGGTACATAATGTGTATGTCGTTTATACATATTCAAGAATTTTGGTTCATCTACAATAGAGCAGTGCAATGAACAGGCTTCAGGCTTAATTGTAAAAAGTCCTGTGCTGCTAACGAGTTGTCACCAATTCTAATTTAAGTTAACTAATACACTTGCGGTTTATGAATGCCTGCTTCCCTGGCAGGTGTTATAAAAGTTAAATGAGTTCAGCGCTCGAGAAGTTTCGAAAAGAATTAACAAAGCGCCGGGACATTCTCGTCTTAAGTAAAATTATGCTAAATTGAGAGGAAACATTTGTGGCTTCAGTACCTACTTAGTGAGGGTTGATTAATTTTTGCGAAAAACTTTATTGTTCTGATAAAGTTATCTTTTTAAATTGCTTGTTTTCATTCTTTTACCTCAGGTTTTCATGCGCTGAATCCTCCATAATTTATATTTGAGTGAAGGACATCCTGCTTTTAACTACTGATAATGTACCAACATTATCAATGATCAGTAGGTACAGTTGTGACGACGAAAAAACTAATTTATAATTTTCATTTTGTAATCAATTTACCAATTATTTTAAAAGACGCGGTCGTTAATTTCTCAAACGCATTTGAAGAGGACGCTTCGTTTCCCTTAGCCCAACAGTATTGGGCTAGCGGTAATTCCTAATCAGGGTTTGTAGGGCATGGCCATAGGTTTGATATTAATGATCATAACAGTATCTATGTCACTATGTCATCGATAGCGGATATCGGTATATCTCTATCATTTATATTGACAGTTTTAGGATGGGTCGTAAACCATAAATTCTTCATCAATTCCCATTAGGTGTTTGAGATTGAATTTTGACAAAAGCACATATTTACTTTCATGATCAAGTTAATTATAGTCAGTTGCTCATTAAACCGATTTAAATTTATTTGTTACTTTTAAAGGGTGAAACTGTGTTAGAATTGTTACCACGGACGGCCAGAACCTTGAAATACGTGTAACATTTTACGTAAGTATGCGAAAAAAACGTACTCTGTAGTTTTCTATTTTGCGGCATATTTTAATTACCTATATATTATACGTAATACCTACATTAAATCAGTAGTGTCATCAATTAGCGTATCGAAATACCATCCTGATGCCAATGACGGCAAATGAAATGAATACAAATTAAGGCAATGTAGCGATGGAATAGGTCAATAGTTATACTAGCTACTAATAGGTGGATAACTGTTTTAAATAGGTACGTTTGCATTTCGCCATGAATGTGAAGAGTGTGGATCACAATGGGGATCGCACGGCTTAGTGGTGCGCGCCGCGGGTCGAGTAATCAGCGGTACAGTTACCTCTGCCCATTGTTTGAAGCTCTTCGTATTTGGCTTTTTGTCCACTCGAACATCTTCCGTGAAATTTGAAAGATGTTAACACGATCTACGTACATTAACAACTTTCATGAAATTCCAAAAACATATCTGTAGTTTTACTTCACGCATTTTCTTGCTCTGTCAAAACGAACATGTTATGTACCTATTGATATTTTGATGTCCAAATTTTCGACGGTTAAATGTAAGCAAAGCTTCATCGTAGAGATTGCCGATGTTAGGTCCGTAATAAGGCTCGTTCTGGTCAGCCTGGCTGGTTTCAGTGTATTGTCCGATCACTGCAAAGGTGTTGGCTTACTTGGTTTTTACAGAGTTAGTGATTGCTGGCAACATTCTATCATCTCAAAGTCACGAGTTGTATTAGTAGTGAATGATAAATAGACAAACCATATACACTGCATTCAAGATACCTTATTGATGAAGTCTGTATGATGAAAATCTTGTTTATATAGATACAACTTATAAGTAAACTTTATATAAAAAGCGAACTTTATAATCTGAGAGATGAGAATAATTATAGCAGTGACAAGATCAAAATTAACTTTCGCTCTTACTAGTGGAAGCCCGCAGCTTCGCTCGCGTGGAAACAGACATAAGAATAGTTTTTTTTATACCACGTTGCTACCTTACTCTAAGACACTACCGATCGAAATATGTCCTTCGAACTCCTCTTCCTTCCCCTCCTCCTCTCGAACTCTAACTAATAACAAACCTTTGCTGTATCAGACAATGTTTGAGAAAACATCCATACTAACTTTCACTCTGTGTTCCAGGAAAACCTCTTTACTTTTCGGGATGAACAGTATATTTGATCCGTCTCAGGGACGCAGGGCGTGTTTGTCCCGAATTTAATTAAAATCAGTTTGGTAGTTTTTGATTCCATCGCGCACATAGGGACAGACACACAAAGAGACAGACAGATAAATTTTGAAAAAGAAATATTTTCGGTATCTGTATCCCTTGATAGATTTTTTTTCAATATAATAATATATTCAATGTACAGACGCGGACTCGTTAGAGTTTTACTATTATGTATAGATACGTGTTATCTACGATCTACGTAATGTATTGACGCTTGACTTTAAAATAAATTGGAAATTAGACGCTTATCTGAGCAGCGTATAGTAAATTTTCTTTTTCTTAAAGAACTTTCATTTTGTACCGATACTATTTTGCTCGTAACTTTTAATTCCATTACAACGATTTCAAAGAGTCCTTTGATTAAAAATGCTATGTTACAGACGTGTGCACTTGCAAACGTAAATTATTTTGTTTCGATGTAAAATGTATTTTAAGTATATCGAATTATTAAAAATCCAGCATCTTAGATGGTTCAAAACATTTAAAAAAGCAGTACCTACAATCCAACTACCCCAAAGAAGAGTTGTGGTGCAATGTTGCGAGCTAAATTACAGCCAGAGATGATATTTGGGGCGACGATCCCACATCGTGCCCTATCAAAGCGGCAGCATTAACAGTATGAGACTGCTAACTTAATACATACACTCAGCAAGTTTAGAGTCTGCATTGTATAATTTATTAAAATTATGATGAGATTTTGCAAATAATGGCAGTAATATTACAAGATACGCTGGATAAGTTTTGATACGTCATACTTCTCTCCAAAGACGCGAATCGGTAAAGTTCGAGTTAATGTTTCACTACATGAAACCTAATATTCACGTTAAATAAAGCATTTCTTTTGAATATACCGTAATTAGTTGTTTAGCGAGTGAGTAGTATTTCGGTTTAATACAAGCAGGTACGGTTAATTGGATATCGGGTACGCCTTACCATCTCAGAAAGAATGCGAAGCTTGCTAACGCGCGCTTCCTCGCATGCGTATCACATGACCATAGTAGTTTAATGTGAACGTACTTTTGCAATTATTGTTCAAGATCAAATAGTAACTGTACATGTTACTTCTACTACCGTCTTCTTTCTTTAGCTACACGATTTAGCCATTTAGGATTCAGATACGCCATCTTGTTACTAGTCAAGCGCCTATACGCGGATATTTGTTGACATCTGTATGAACGAGGTCGTCTTACGGTAAATAAAGCCTTCTGGATAACAGCATATAGTTAGCAAAATAAAGAACAATTGTGTATTGTGACTTACCATTCTCGATTGTTCCTGTCGATTCTGTAAATCCTTTGAAACTGATCACTTTCTTCTATCACTCGCGCAATTATGAAATATCACTACCAGTTTATCATTATTGGGTCACTGCAGCGGGAAAAGGGCCACTTTCGTTCGGCGGTTCCTAATGAGGGTTAGGTCTGCGGACGAGACGCCATGTCTGCGCAATGGATGCGCTCGCGGCTGTCGTCGGCGGCAAACTGCGCGCGCGGGCCCCCACTGCTCCTGACCTACACCTGGCTATACCGCGACTGGCTACACCGACTCCGGTAAACAAACGGTTCAGCGACCGATTAGGCGTTGGACATGGAGAAGCCACCTCGTCCGCCTCTTGCTCGTCTCGCCTCATATTTGTAATTCAATATGATAACGGTTCCGAGAGCGTCCGCGCGTTTAGCTCGCGAGTCGCACGAGTAGGTCACGACCGCACGGAAATGTTTGGGATGCTGCGCGTCAGGTGTGCGCGCCGACCTATTCACATTTCATATCATAACTCATCCCTTTTTGTGGTGAAACCGGCGGTCTTTAGTGAGGTCATTGTCAATTAGGGTCATTGGTAGATATTATATGCAACGCACCTCAAACGGAACTATAGAATTGTAGAAATACTTATTAGGATTGTAATGTGCTGTGACAAAACGTTAAAAAAAACCTTTAGTTTTACAAGTCCCTCTCTAATTTTGGAACTCAATAAATCATATGGAGAATAGTTGGAATCGGACATTTAGTGCACATTGAGATATATTTAATAAATTAATAACCCTCCAATAGTTCATATATCCATATTAAAAGCCGGTTATGTTATAAAAACGATGAGACGGTTGTATCTTGCTATTTATCCCGGTTACAATTACCTTGTATGTTTTGTTTGAACAATAAGATTGCTCCTGGCGACAGGGCCATAATAAATAGATATGTAATTGTACCTGAAATTCTCAGTTTTTTTTAAATTTAATCTGACTAGTAAATTGCCATTGCCTTAGAGAATTAGTGGCATCAAACCTCTCAGTCGCAAGAGTTTGCAAAGCTTTATCTAAGCTAAGCTCATTTTGTGCTACATTCCCATTTGTGTCTTCTAAATTTGCATACACGAAAGAGAAAACGTTTCGCGTATTGCGTTAGTCATTGCGCCTTCTCTTGATTTATTTGCTTTCTTTTCGAGGTCATGTATTTGTCTCGAAAATTGTCTTGCGAGTGAAAGTCAAGCGGAATCAGTTGTATACGTGATATTTAATTTTGTTGTTTTATATTACGCGTTACTTTGCTATTAACATGTTGGTGGTTGGAAGTTTATTTAACTCAGTGTTGGAAATATACACAAGTCATGCTGGTCACAGTATAGTATGCATTTAAAGTGATCATAAATAATCGTAAGGCCGTAAAGCGGTTATATGATTATCTAAATCGAGTAGAAAAATAAACTAGCACTCAATGAAAATGTGCATCGATTTAACTGTTACTGATTTTTTTTCACCTACCTACGTCCGATCCGAGCATGTAGTCACGAGTGCCGAGGTGTAACAGTGAGGCTCTGTAATTGTAACAATTGATTTTGGATTCAATCGCATAGTAAGAACTTAAACTATTGCATCATAATTCGTGTAGGTAGGTCTATTTTTAGTTAAGTAACTCTCCGATTATACTTTGAGGATATGATCATGCATATATTTTCATTTAATTTCAATCGTGATTTTTTCAACAAGAGTTGAATTCACCTAAATTAATAAATTCAATGAGTTATACTACGAAAACCCTAGACCGGTCAGCTGTTTAAAGTCAAGTATAATGACACTTCCGAAAACGCGCTTTATGTTGCCATTGACATTTCCTACTAAGTAACAGTAAAGACAATTGATTTTTTATTTACAGTGTATTAGACGGTACTCCCAACGCCCGCACATGTCTCTTGCATCAGAAGCTACAGCTGCTAAACTGCTGCATCAAACGAGCGCTGGAGAGCAAGGGCAGCGTAGCGGGCAACTCGTCGGATGACGAGTTCTTCGACTGCTCCGATGAAGACGGCGGCGACGAACAGCTTCCGTGGGATCGACCCGCGGGACGCCTTAGCCGAATGGAAAATGCAACTCTGAAAAACGGAGCGCCTCTTTATATTCCTCGAACACAGGTAGACGCATGCACCATATATGTTTTCTTCTGAAATAAATACGTCACGGAGCTTCACGTGACTCTGTCTAATGACACCTTCGATAACCGCATTTTTTGACAGCCGTGTCGTCATTCCTGCTCTCAAAACTACTCCTGGACGACAAGTTCTACGAAATGACCGATATGTATTTGTAAACACACATCTGGGACATGGATACAAATAGTACATTAAATATGAACAGAATTTCTTCGTATCTTCATGTAACAAAGTGATTTCATTTGTAAATTATGTGAGAAAATATGAGAGTGCTAGAATGATGCAGTAGTGCAAAGTGGTCAGAAAAACGAAGTAGGTAATAGCAAATTGTCGTACCTATGTAGATTTCACTTCAAATACATGGGACTAAAACAAGCTAATGTCTTTCCAAGTAACGATAATGACTTGTTTGCTCGCGCTCTTGCTGGTGTAAATTGTATATAATTCACACGTAAAATATGTCATTAAAATAAAATTTAATCAACATCATTTTAAACTCATATCCTACAAATCTGTGTTTCAGAGCAGAAAATATTACGAAGTAAGAAGCAGTAAATTTTAAGAGAAATCTTAAAATTCTAAAAACTTTATATTGCTGATCATTATTTGAGTAGGTACTAAATGCTTAAATTAATGAAAGAGTGATTTCATAATAATTATCATTAAGCAGTGATATTGAATAAGGATTATTGAAATTTGCGTTTAGCTTCTATACTAGCGATCAAATATATTTTTACACAGGATCCAGCACCAAAAACTGAAGATCAATTAGAAGAAGACGCCGAGCTAATGGCTTCACAGGGCGAGAATGCAAAAGCCTCCGAACAGTGGGCGAGGATGATGAGCGCCCCACTTCTCTCCGACATGGAGGCGTTTAAAGCGGCCAACCCCGGCGCCGAGCTGTGCGACTTCGTGCAGTGGTACTCCCCGCGGGACTGGCTGCCGGCCGGCGGCGGCGCGCTCAGCGACCGCATGCTTCTAGAGGGCAACCCATGGATGGAAGCGTGGAGCGTAGCGCGGCCGGTGCCCGCGTCGAGGCAGCGACGGCTCTTCGACGGAACGCGGGAAGCTGAGCAGGTCCTGCACTACTTGAGATCCCGGACGGTCGGCGCGGTGGCGGAGCTCCTCCTGCCCGCAATATTAAAGGCGGGGGCGGCCAAGGCGATTTCAGAAAAAGTTCCGGGCAACAATGCGTCCGTCGGAGGCGTGGACAAGAGACGGACGTTCGAAATCGCGGCGCGAGAGCTGTTCGAGGCCGAGAAGGAGGCGAGTAGGTCCGCGTGCGTGCGTAAGGTGCTCGGGAGTAGTGAGGAAGGGAAGCCGTTGGACGTGGCGGGGCGCAGCCGGGTGCTGAGCGGCATGGGCGGCGCGCTGCCCGCGCCCAGCCGCCGCGAGTTCACGCTCAAGGTGAAGGACGCCGTCGCTCCCCAAGTGATGCGCGCCGCGCTGGCCACCGACATGACCATTGTTGGGGCGTTCACGGAACGAATTGCTTGCTTGTAGCGTTACGATACGATAATGGCTTACCTTAATGTACATGGAATCTGTTTTATGGAATTGTTAATGTTAACGTAACAAATGCACAGTGGATACGTCGGTATATAACAATAAATTACGTCTTGCTTTATAGATCGTACAATAATATATCAGTTTATGATTTGGTGAAGGTTTCTTGTTGATAGATACCTAATTACCTACATTTGAATGTTACAGTTATTAAAGTTTATGTAAAATGTTTATGTTAGGCATAGGTTTATGTTTATTGTAAATATATTTTAGGCATGTTTTTATTTTGTAAATAAGCAAGCAATAAGTACTTTCTGTTACTGATATTTCAAAATGACTATGGTTCCTCCTTATTAACGCGTTTTATTTAATGACATACATTCATCCTCTTTACATTCTTTAGAACAACAAGTTGAGTAGGTACTATGTCATTTAAACAATACTACTTAGGGTCAATTTTTACGTATATCTACTACGTTCTAATAAATTACCGCGTACACTATCGAATCCATGTTTTAATGTAATATAAAAAATATTTTGAACATTATAAAATGTTATTTGAAATCAAATATTTTCGATGAATTAATTGTAAGTTCATGATCGCCTATTTCAAAATTTAGGAAAAATATTTGGAGTAACAATTACTTTACAATTAGTTTAAGATTGGGAACTTGTTTTCTTAGATATTTAGGCACGTTGTTGACTGAAATGTTGTCCTTGTCATTCAATTACTATGGGTGCGCTATTATTAAAGGAGGTAGGTATTGTAGTCGCTAGCTAGAGTTTCGGAGCTGTTGTTATGTATCTGATATACTGTCTTGTTATTAACGTTAAATGCGTTAAAGGTAGATATTACTGTTTTCGTCGTTGTCATATTGATGCTCGAAATTATTAAGTAAAGCAGAAGTTTGAAGTTAAACAGTGTTCATATTATTAGTGATTATAACTTGCAATGCAATAATTTGTTTCTGTTTCCATAAATTTATACATTTTGAATAAAATAAGTAAGCAAAATGTCATATTTTAAATCCGGTGCCTATATCTAAAATGTCTTGCCTGTGTAAAAATATTAACAACTAGGTAATGAAAAAATTATATTTGAGATTTTTAGTTATATAACTAAAAAAGTCAGCAAAAGAACAATTTAGCTAATTCGTAAATGACGTTGAAAGGTTAGGCTGTAAGTGGTAAAAATAATAAAGTAATAATTAGTTTATGCTACTTACATGTTGTATTTTGACTTTATTGATTGATTTATGTAGGTAAGCATATAATTTTTTTTTAATTACATGATTAAAAAAAGAAGTTATAAAAAGCTTTTTTAAAAAAAAAAATTTAATATTTCAATTTTTAAAAGCTGTTATTTAGCTTCACTCGTATCTATCTATGTATGTATGTATGTATGTATGTCCTGGAATCTTGCAATATTCGATCAATAAGTGCATTATTGATCGAAGCTTGCAATCAATATTTCACCCACTTCTACTGAAGCTATCGAGCTGAAAAATGGCACACATATTTGGTTTCGATGACAATGCACGAAAATAAAAATAAAAGTTATAAAAACCTTGAAAAAAATAATATTGGTTTAATTTTAATCTATTGTTTATTATCAAAAATGTATTGCATAATGTTATTTTGATTCTAATATAAGGAAGTCATGCTATGAAACCAATAGGTATCTAATATCTATGTTGTGTGTCGCATACTGTGCTGTGTATAATTTTACTTTCTCTTGCAAATAGCAACGATAGAATCGCGACGAAGCGTGCAGCTGAAAATATGCTGTTCTATTCTCTACTAACAGAATTCTATGTATGACTTGCCCTCAAATGGGATTGGAAACGTCATCGGGAAATTCTAATCGAATGCCATTGAGTTCAAAATTGTGTGATTTGCCAAATTCGATTTGTTCATTTCTAAATTATACAATGTGGTCAATGCATCAATGCATATTAAAATTTAGCCTGTAGTTTAAGTTATAGGTACTTACCTATTTAAACTGAAGCAGTATGACATGCTAGTAGGACTACCGACAAAGGGCCCAATACCTGGAATCTATTAGGTACTAAAGCATCAATACTCAAACGAGCCACAATACATAGTATGAGCGTTGATGATTTTTCAAACATCTCGACTCTATGCAGACTCTAAGTAAGTTAAAATTAATGGTAAATGCTAGCAAACTTACGATCATTAATAATTATTACAAGCAAACGTAATTTCGCCTACCGCTGCTATTGTTATTTTTATGTAAATTTTATACAATGATGCTGAAAATACACTGTCTTAAGAAAATTACCGCGTTTTATTTACTGTCCATATTGTATCACCTTTTGTAGACTGTCCCTTTGTTGACAGTCTTGAACTCAATGTGTGATGCTGCTGCGAATGGGTTAATAATACAACAGGTTGGGACGTTAGGACGTCGAAGCTTGATGGGTATAATGGTTGGTTAAGTGCGTAAGCTTTGGTCTCCATTAAATTGTATTTAGTATGTATTTGTATAGTAAAATAAAAAAAGCGGTGACCGTCCCGTGGCTATCGAACTCGCCTCTCACTCGAGCGGTCCAGGTTCAAACCCAAGCGGCACGCACCAATGACTTTCCTAAGTCATGTGCGATTTAAGAAATTAAATGTCACTTCAGCACACATCCTGAGGAAACCTACATGCCTGAGAGTTCATCATAATGTACTCGAAGGCATGTGAAGTCTGCCAATCCGCACTTGGCCAGCGTGGTGGACTAAGGCCTAGTCCCTCCCATTCTGAGTGCCCAACAGTGGGACAAAGAAAGGGTTGTGATGCGATGATGTATTTGTATTGTTTCTCTTTGCTATCAAAAGACCGCTCCTGTAATTTTTTACAAATAAGTCCTTTAAACAATGTTATCAGATTATGGTGTTTCAGCAGATCATGGCACACTTTGGCTGACCAATGCTCGTCTTTGTAAAACCAAAATAACAGCGAAACATGCTTATTGGCTTTGCGAATGAGGCCGACGGTAAAGGTCCTTGGGTCATTGGCTATAAACACTTTCGCCACCCGCCACTACAGAACTTACCTACATTCAAATAACTTTATAGTTATAAGTATTGCATTAATGAATACAAAAGTTGTCCAGGTGATTTATTATTCCTAGACAATTTTCCTCATGTATAACACTGCTGCTGTAAAATATAGGTAAGATTTCTACACCAAGAACATTTGATTATGTTCGATATGATTGATAAGATTTTTAAACACAGTGGCATGTGATGAAGTAGAATACCGCAAATAATATGGTAAGTAGGTACATAAGTAGGATGGATAGACATAATAATATGTAGACGGTTTTTAAAAGAGCAATTAATCGATAGATAAATACAATTTTGTATACCAATTACCAATAACTGCATGCCACGTACGACGCTTGCTAGACTTCGTGATAAAATTTTGGATGCGTCAATCGTCACCGGCACGCGTCGGAGCGCAGCGGCTAGGAGTTGGGGAGCCGGGACCGCATTACAATGCCGTCCCGATAAATGAGGCGGCGTAAGTGCGGTGCAGGAAGCGAGTGAAGGTTGGCTGGTGGCTCAGGATAGAGATAAGCGCGGCGCGCGGCACGGAACACGCATGCGCGCGGCGGCCGGGAGCTCGAAGCGCGCTCAGTGGCGCGGCGGGACGCCTGGTCGATTCCAGGCCCTTCAGGGGGGCGCGCAATCACTCAAATCTTGATACCAAATCAACCGTATATTTCATCCCTAAAACCTACTCCGTTCCTCTTCAACTGCCGCAGTTTCTGTCGGTAACGTCTGCCATTGTACAGGCGCTTAAGCCAACAGGTAGCAACGCCGGATGGACTGTTGATTTTAATATATTTTTATACTTAAATGTGATTTTATAATATTTGACGACAGTGGAATGGAATATCTCTGTGCGAGGGGCTTGTGTCTAGTGGTATCGCAGTGAGTGTCTTGGACGCGAAAGTTCGGATTGATTTAGTTTTTTCGTTCAAGATTTCCTATTTGTTACCTTGTATTGGTGCTTGGGTGTTCGTGTTATATTGCCAAAGACTGTTAACCAAACTGTAGCAAGAACGCCTAGGAGCCCTGCCCGTTGATGTGGTAATGACGAGCGGACTTGGTAGCAAAAAGAGGGCAGCAGAGAGGCAAAAAATTCAAAAATGCTTATACAATTGAAATCACAAAAGGTAAGTTATCGGTCTGTTTGACTATTCTTATTTTAAGATATGCACTTGTTGCATTGCATTGTTAGTGGGCTTAACTAAATTTTAAGAATAAATTAATGTTAAGCACAGATGACTTTTCACCTCTCTTTCAAAACGTCTCTAAACGATGTAACAAACAAAATAGAAGTCCCGGTAAAGTAGGTGTGTCAATGCACGGAAATTAAAAAAAAAACTGTGTAAACTTCTGCTTTCTCATTAAATGCAAGTAGACGAACATATAACATCACAGTAGATATCTAACTATCGACTAGCTAGATTATATTGGACGAGGTTATTAGCAGCACGGACCATTCATTCATCTCTATTCCTCTATGGTAGCAGCAACCATTAAAGAAAAAAATTAAATTGTGTGGTTTTATGAAACCACGGTAAAAGTGAAACTTTTTTTCACATTATAGACATTCAACTAAAATTTTTTGAAATAATATTCCGTTAAGGGTATAAAAATCGCTTTATCAATCTTAATTTTAAACTTGGAAAATTGACGCTTGGTCGAACGGTCGAACGGTTGGTAAAAACAACCTTCTACGCCGACATACCAAAATTTTCAGAACGATGTAATAAAAGTTTCACTTTAATATAGAACTTTTTATAGGCTAGTATATAGAAATTGACATAAGTGAAAAGATAGATACTTTTCGTACATACATAAGTTGATTTTTAATTATACATATTTTTTTGTATTCTTTACTCAAATGCTCAGTAGGTACACTCAGTACAGTTTAAACCACTGAGGTTAAAAGGAACAATCAAGTTTTTCCAAAAAAATACATTGTTGTTGGAATTGTTATTCACGCGTTATTCAGCTCTATTTTAGCATCAGCACACACAAAATCCAGGCACTTTTATTTATTTTAACATAAGTAATAGACGTAGGAAGGATAGACCGTACCTCCCGATTAATTGTTATTGTTGGAATGTTGCTTTTGACTCCTCAGCTCGTTAAGCTTTTGCTCCACACTATAGATTCTATAAGCATTATTGGATTGTTTTTCGACTACGTCAGCTCTACATACTACGTTTTATCAAAAAAGTATTCATATTCATTAAATTAATATACTTATTGCAACATAATAATATGTATTAATTATTATAATAGAATGAGCACATTGCACCGTCATTAACATTATTATCAGCCTATCATCTTGATAGGAAGATGAGCGAAGAGTAGGTATTTGAAAGTTGAATTTTATTCGTTGTCGGTGTATCACATTGCTTGGTGGTTCTCGATAGCACTACGATAGACAGCAGAACTCAGTCATTCGCTACACGATCACGATGTTCAGTATTCAATTAGTGTCATATAATCACACTAATTGAAATTAATTGGTTATGGCATATTGGTCCCTCATATTATAGCCCAGTGAAAAGAATTTTTACGATCAGGGAAACACTTTATTAGGCGGTAACCTTGTGCGAGGACCTCATAAACGCTCATACACGAACGAGTCTGTATGTATCAAGCTATAAAGCAAATTCTAAAACAGAGGGATTGTCACAGGATTCGCATCAAATTTTTGCTTTTATAAAACGTATTCACGAAGGCTGTGTAGGCAAAATGTACGAGCCTTTTTAACTACAAAATCAGAAAAAGCTAGATTGGCAATTTGTCTCGAAAGGAAAATTGTACGTTAAATTAACACGAAACTTTGACCTAGTTCCAACCATCGTTGGTTCCAACGAATTTCAGGATGCAGATCGTTGTCTACTATGATCATAGTAGCACAGTTACAGTAGTTACCTGCGTTCTTACTTACGTTCTCGAAATGAACATAATTAATTAATTTAAAAAAAAAAAAAAAATGTATTCACGTACCATGACAAAAAAAATGTTATAGATTATAGATAGTAGAATATGTCACTGCGACCCATAGACGTCCCACTGCTGGGCACGGGTCTCCCCCACAGTCACTACTGCGGGAGGTCCAATGCGGATTGGTGGAGGGGTTAGTGGCCAACCCAGTGTCGAATGTTCTCAGGCCACCCGAAGGTCTTCGACAAAGCTTAACGACTGTTTCCACAATTGAAAACAACCGGGACCGACGGCTTTACGTTCCCTCCGAAGCACGGTAGCGTCCATGAAATGTTGCCACTAGCGGTCACCCATCCACAAACCGACCGCGCCCGTCGTTGCTTAACTCTTTCGATTACATTGAATCGACGCGAGCCATTGGGCTATGGAAGCTACTATCATAGTATAAAGAGTTGCTCCGCTCTACTATGGAGTAGAATATATAATAAATAATAAATAGAATTTAACAGGATGGTTGCTGTTGGCTTTATTTTTAATTTGGAGTGGGATTGATTGGTGCTGACATACCTACGCTGCTTTAATCATATTCATGGCTTTGAGTCCATTGCCATTGGTATTTGGGAGACGCGACGTTCCGAGTTAAAAAATGGATTAAAAGGATATCTCGCTACGTGATCGCAAAACAACTTTCGCGTTGGCTTTTATTTATGTAGCGCTAACTTGTTTTTTTAATAATTTTATGTTGTAGATATAATTATTAAATCGAAAATCTCACATATTACTAATGTTAAAGTTTAGCAATATTTAAACATAGTCTAGCGAGTCCACGTCTGTATATTGAATAAATCTTGAAAAAAGCTATCAGGAATAATAAATCGATTCGATATAGATTCTGAAAATATTTTTTTCAAATTATTGTACGTGTCTGCTTGCCTATCCCTATGTGCGCAATTACCGTGGCAATAGAATCAACAACTACCAAATAGATTTTCATGAAACTTATTTAGAAAAAGTAAATATAGGTAGGTTCTCCTGGTATATAGGATATGTATGTACTTTTTATCCTGTTGATTTCCCCAGGAATGAAGTTCGAAGGACAGAATTCGATCGGTTGTGTTATTGAGGAGGATGGAAATTATACGTGTAGACGAAACTATTGTTATTGTTATGTTTAATTCAACGCGAGCGAAGCTGCGGGCTTCCGCTAGTATATACATATTGAGTATAACGCTACTGCTACCGTTATTCACATATAAATACATCCTAGATATGTCACATTATTAGATAACGCTATGGTATTTTAATTAAATGTCCTCAATTATCCAATCCAACCTGTAAGGCTTTAACCCATGAAGTTATCAGATTGTAAATCGATTTCTTGGCCATCGGCTGAGTATGTGAGGCATGCAAGAATGTTAAATGGAGCGATTCGTAGCCTCGGCCTCTATGTCCATTCAATGGTTCACATCACAGGCTATTATAAATACGTAGACGAAGTCTATTACTGTCTATGAACAGCTCCACAACTACAATAAGCGAGACATCTTAATCGACGTCTTGGTAGATAAGTATAGGGAGGACTCCTACTTCGTCATCCTGTGACGCAACGCAACGCTACGGAGATAGATATAGTAGGTACCTTTATAAGTACCCGAGCGATCTTCTAATATCTTCAATGTTCAATGGTTTAGTTCTGGCACAGATAAAATAAATATATTACGTACAATTTTGTAGTCATAATGGTGATCATAGATTTAGTAGAGTTGAGTATCAAACCTACACTTATTTATGAGTATAAGTAGGTAGGTACATATTATAAAACAAGAAAATATAAAACAAACTTACAAAAAACAAATAGGTAGAATATTCTTGACACGAATTTTTATCTGTATTATGCATGTATGTATAAGGCAATTTTTGGTAAGTTATAAATGTCGTTTTATATAGCTTGCCTACTAAATTGGATGAACTTCGACAAAATTCAAATTACGATAAAAGTTTGGAAGAAAGATCCAATTGATTACGTCAGTGAGAACGATAATGCGAAGAACCTATGAATATAGATGTCTGACATACCTCCCTCTACCTTCCTTCTTCACTTCTCAAGAAGGTGATTTTGCCTGAGGGCGCTGAGGGGACCCGAGCGAGGATGTGTTCCTTAGTAAATATTTTGAGATGCTGCTTAACCTGAGGCTTACGGTTTTATTATTATTATTATATGGGCAATTTATTTTCCATTATATCCACGTTCAAATTACACCTGTACTAGATAAGTACCTACCTACTTTATTAACGATTGATGATTAATTTACAAATCAATGCATACAATATGTATGTACCTATACTTATTTAAATATATGTAGTTGTATCACTATGTATTAGTACTACATATTACTACTAAACTCTATAAACTATCGAAATGCGTTAAATAATAATAATTCAATGATTTCCATAACAATTTCGAACTACAAATCGGAACTACAAAATCATATACTTACTTAGAAAGATTATAAACTAAATAAATATGTTCACAATCATAATACATATTAAACTATTCAAAACTTATAATAAGGTGATCTGCTCACGGTGCAATGGTTTCGTCACGTTTCGTTCACCGCAATGAATCCTCTGTGTTATATCAGTTTGATTTACATTCACACGATACACGTACAACTATACGTTTTATTTATGCTACGCCGCTGTTACTTCCACTTGTACGTAGTATATTATTTTCTCTGTGCTTCCAAGTCGAGAATAACATGCGTTTTAATAATAACGCGCATTTTGTCATCTCTAGTCAGCTAAGCAGTAACTATTAGGGTGAACATCACATCATAAAATACCAGGGTCTGGTTCTGGATGGAAGATGGACGTTTGTAGAGCACTTCACGCAGCTGTCGCGGTCGCCCAAGCTCATAAATGATGCAGGCGCACTCGGAAGACTTTGCTTTTGTATATGAGGACCAGGGTCAGCTTGCCGGCGTCTATACTCCGGCATAATTCGAAGTTTGGCTCTGATCTGTACGGTGCACCAGTCTGGTTAGATTCTCTCACTGCTCACAATAAGAGCTTGCTCTGAAAGCCACAGAGAGTAATAGCGGTAGTGGTAGTTAAAGGGTACCGTACAGTGAACGATAGGAAGGGGACGGCGGAAACCTTAACTACTGGCGAGTGACCCTTCTTGGGAAATGCACGCGGAAGTGTTAGCTGAATCGTTCCGTTTCCGAGAATGCATTTGAGCTAGGAGCCAACAACTAGCAGCTGGAGAAATTGAGGGGTACGAGCTGATATCTCGTGAATGCCTGTTCCAAAGATGGCGGGATATCCTCGATGCCCCTATTCGCTGGAATAAGAACAGTGGAGGCGATTCGCCCCAATTTCGACCGCTGCGCGCTGGATAAAAAGAGGCCACGGAGCAGTCACGTTCAGGATGGCACAAATACTTACTGGACATGGCTGCTTCGCGGAGTGCCTACCAGTAGCCAGAAGGAAGGCGACGCCTGCCTGCCATGAATGTGATGCGCTCGAGGACATATGTCAAGGCATACTCTCGCCGTGCGCAGCTCGAGTGTGGCATGTCGAGTGTCGCATGGGCTACAATTTAGTGGCGATAGTGACAGATGCTAGTAGGCAGTGGAAACATTCTATGGAGCAAGTTATGATCCAAAAAAAAATAGGCTGCGGAAAAATTCTTGCGCTTCGGAACAAGCACGTGGTTAGTCATACATAATAATATCTCTCTCTTATGGTCGTTTTCCTCAGTGCTGAAGAGACACATGCTCTTACTTCCTAACCATCACCATGTACTCGTAGCTGTCTGACAGTTTCGCGCCAGTATGTAATCTCATAATATAGATATTACATACCTATACCTACCTACCTAAACATCAAATTCGCTTGGCTTTGACGGCTCAAAATTACTAACGGCACAAACTCGTAAATATAATGGACTTTAAGATATGGATTTCCGTTATGGAGTTTATGATCCTATTAGTGTAGTTCATCCGTTCAACTATGCCCTAGTAACTGGCTGATAGCCAATATGGATATTTACATATTTAGGTAACTATGAAATATAATTTCATAATTTTAACGAATCAGTTGTACTATTAAGTATTCTGTGATATCAGTAGATAACCAGCACAGTATAGAGAGAGACAGTAACCCGCCTCTTATGAACATTACGGTTTATAGAGTTCTTATTTACGGTGCGCTTGCTGTTTTATTTTGAATAGCTAGGTGGTAGAACCTATTTACGGTGCGCTTGCTGTTTTATTTCGAATATCTAGGTGGTTGTACATAATAAATAATAAAAATTGGTGGTTGGTGGTAGAACCTGTATACGGTGCGCTTGCTGCTTGTTTTGAATAGCTAGGTGGTAGAACCTATATACGGTACGCTTGCTGCTTGTTTTGAATAGCTAGGTGGTAGAACTTATTTACGGTGCGCTTGCTGTTTTATTTTGAATATCTAGGTGGTTATACATAATAAATAATAAAAATAAAAATAATTTATATATCCAATAACTTCGTTCCATCGGGTGTCCCATGACACCTCTCAAGTTTTTTATTTATTTATTACTTTTGTAATAAACAGATTATTAATAAATTTTCTGACGATTGCGACATTCTATAATATTCAATGACAAGGTTATATTGACATGTGCTGATCTAACTTTCAATTTTCTACTCTCAATTATTCTATTTAACAAATGAAAATATTTATAAAATGTGACAGTGATATTAATGAATTTTAAATAGAATATTAAATGAAATGGCGGAGTTCCAGGAACATTTTACTCTTTCAGCAATAAATAATAATAAAAGAAAAAATCAAGTACCTGATAAGTTTTACTTCAATCGCGCGTAAAGGTTATTTATACACACACTTTTTTGTCTCAGACTGGTTGAAAATAAAGTATTGCTTCAAGTAAAATAAAAAGTTGTTTGCATTTATTTAATGTCCTTCGTCGATGGTCATAACGGTGGTGTCGGGCTCATAGTGGTGGTCAAGTGCACGGGAGCGGATGATCTGCTTGTATACGAAAGCGGACTTGCGCGGCGTGCGCGTGCGCACCGCACTCTCGTAGTCGACTTCGTAGAGCCCAAATCGCTCGCTGTAAACATACGTAATAAGCTTTTACATTTAATTTTATGCCCATAAACACAATTTTTTCACTCACATACAATTTCGCTTGTGGAAACAAGCTCTAAGCATTAGAGTACCTACTGTTTAAGATTAACTTGATCCTGATTGACCTTCTATCTATATATGTGTATAAATCTATGTATAAAAGCGAAAAAACTGGGTAATTTATATTTATGTATAAATATGTTCTAGCTTCCGCGGAACAAGCAACAGACGATTATATAAATACAAATCTCCCAAATAATCATCTCCAGGTGGTAGA
The DNA here is from genome assembly GCA_944567765.1 of Carterocephalus palaemon. Taxonomy (NCBI): domain Eukaryota; kingdom Metazoa; phylum Arthropoda; class Insecta; order Lepidoptera; family Hesperiidae; genus Carterocephalus; species Carterocephalus palaemon. The sequence goes on along the minus strand of OX155639.1, from coordinate 4,222,242 downwards.
ATTGGTCGAAAACTGTATATCTAATCGGTCAGATAAATTAAACTCAACAAGTTTTATATATTTCAGTCAGGTCGGAATAGGCGAAAACAGTTTCTTGATCCTTAGGACTGTAACGTACATACGTTGAAAAAAAAATACTACATATGCCTAGTCATTTACGAGACTTCACAAAATTGTCTACTAAGGTGGTAGAAATGGTTAAAGATTTATTTAATGTCAGTACGCTCAGATCTTTTAAAATATGTAAGGGATTTTGATGCCATTTTCACTAAAATTTAGTTTAAGTATTTCTTTCGGTTTGTTTACAGAGTACATTATGATACAAGTGCGGTAAGTTGAAAATTACAGCCGAGGCCATATTGCCAGCCCGAGCAGTAGGCGAGGGCTACAAGAAAGCAGAGGTTGTATTTATTAAAGCGCACGTATGTCATACGACGTTTTATAACATATTTGCGAGGAAAAAAATTAATAAATTCATTATTAATTGACGACATTTTCAAATAAAAAAAAATACAGCGAAAAGAAAAAGCGCGCGGAATAATTTTTACCAGTGTTCACAAATTTTTTTTAAGGCAAAGGCACAAAAACAGCCTGTTTTTTTTTGTTTTTTTCACAGATAAATTATTGTAATTGATTGTCAAAATTAATTAAATTAAAGAATTAAATGTTTATTTTTTATATTTTATCTCCCAAAGTTAATTCTTTTCATAAAATGTTGACCAATTTTCTGACATAAAAACTCTGCTAAGATTGAAATAAATACCGTTCGTTTTAGACGGAGCATCTTGATAAACCGTGCGTTTTACATTACAATAACGTACAAGTACGTAATCAGATACATTACGATATTGAAATTGGTGAAATAAGAGACCCTTTACGAGCAAATCTATATATATAAAAGGAGAAGGTGACTGACTGACTGACTGACTGACTGACTGACTGACTGACTGACATATCAACGCAGGGCCTAAACTATAAGGGCTAGAAACTTGAAATTTTGCACAGGGGTTCCTTTTATAACGTAGGGGAGCACTAAGAAAGGATTTTTTAAAATTCACCCCCTAAGGGGGTAAAACGGGGGTGCAAAGTTAGTATGAAACTTTGCCGTTTTTGATGTTATTCGAATGAAATTCAGTACCTATGAAGGTTTTTTATTGAGTTTCGAAAATCATCTCTTATGGGGTAAAGGGGTAAAGGGGGGTAAGGGGGGGGAAAGGGGGAAAGTTAAAATTTTGCACAGGGGTTCTTTTTATAACGTAGGTGAGCACTAAGAAAGGATTTTTGAAAATTCACCCCCTAAGGGGGTAAAACGGGGGTGCAAAGTTAATAGCAAAGCAACAAAACTGCCGTTTTGGAAGTCAAGTGGGCAACCCGAACGCGGGCAGACGTCGTTAATGGGTCTAATTCTACGCGAGCGAAGCTGCGGGCGTCCACTATCTATCTATATATAGAAAAAGAGAAGGTGACTGACTGACATATCAACGCAGGGCCTAAACTATAAGGGGTAGAAACTTGAAATTTCGTACAGGTGTTCCTTTTATAACGTAGAGGAGCACTAAGAAAGGATTTTTGAAAATTCATCCCCTAAGGGGGTAAAATGGGGGTGCAAAGTTAGTATGAAACTTTGCCGTTTTTGAAGTCATGTGGGCAACCTGAACGCGGGCAGACGTCAATTCTACGCGAGCGAAGCTGCGGGCGTCCACTAGTGTGTTATAAAACATGTTATATTTACAGAAAAAATCAAAACTTACCTATAACCAGCCATCCATTCAAAGTTATCCATGAGACTCCAGGCGGTGTAGACCCGGATGTCTGACCCCTCCTCGATAGCATCCAGCAAGGCGTCGAGGTACTTGCGGTAGTAACCAACACGGTCATCGTCCTCTAACCCACCAAATGTCGACATTCCGTTTTCAGTCACGAACACAGGTGGATTGTTGTAGTCGGTCCTAAACTTGGTCAGAAGTTTGTAGAAGCCCCACGGTACAATCTGCATAGAACGACTAATTGATAAAAATAAATAAAATAACTTTTTGTCTTCAGGCTAAGGAAGTCTTAGAGACAGGTTTTATATATACTTTGTCATACATATATATGTTGTGTATTTGATATACTTGCGATATCAATGAATTGTTGATAAACATACCTACAACATACCTACATAAATTGTTCAGAAACTAAAATGTAATGTTATATAAATCGGACAGAAATAAAACGTAAGCTTAATTTCCTACTAACCTTTAACCAGGTGGAAGCCGCAGATTCCCAGTCACTTGGTTGGTAAATCACAGTGTCAATATCATCATAGTACGATGGAGAGGGGTGAATGCCATACACTGAGGCATTTCTGTAAACCAAGCGAGTGGTGTAGGAATTGACACCGAAGAAGTCACTGCTTCCACGCACGAATTCTATCTCTTCGGGGGTGAATTCAGGTAATCTGGATCTAGGGAAACCTTGTTCAATGCTCTTAGCTGCAATTTTTGCTTTCATCACTGGTGGAAAATCACCTGTCTCTGAGAAAATAGGATGCGCGTACTGCCCCCACTGTAAAGAGTAGACGAAATAAAGCTTGGTAACATGATTGATTTTAACAAGTAACATATTAATTACAAAATAATTTTTATTTAGTACTTACCTCGTGCTGCATTGTTTCTTCAGCTGCTTCAACGTCATCAGCGCTTTCCGGTTCGTACCAATTAGCGCTCAGTGTAATACCAATAACTCCACCATGCTTTTGCTTAAACTCGTTATTGTAAACGTGATACGTCTTTGCATGGGCTAGTAGCAGATTTTTAGCGCAAATATATTCAGCATAGCCGGTGATATTCAGCAAAGGGGCTTTTGATGCTCCCGCATATCCTTGAAAGCATACTTCGCGGGGTTCATTAAATGTAATCCAGTATTTTACTCGGTCGCCAAAAAGTGTAAAAACCGTTCTGGAGTAGTCGGTGAACCAGTCGATGATGTGAGGATTGGTCCATCCTCCCATGTCCTGCAGCTTTTGGGGTAGATCCCAGTGGTACAATGTGATCATCGGTTCGATATTGTATTTCAACATTTCGTTGATCAGATTGTTGTAGTAGTCGACTCCGGCTCGGTTGATTTTATCGGAGAAGGAGGTGGGCAGGATCCTAGACCACGATAGGGAGAACCTGTAGAAGTCTAGTCCGAGCTCGCGCATCATCTCCACGTCTCTCCGGTACTGATGGTAAGAGTCGTCCGCCACGTCCCCTGTATCGCAGTTTTGAATCGCGCATGGCTCTTTATGAGTCAAAGTATCCCAAATATTTTCTGACTTTCCTGCAAAATTTAAATTTAGGGAAATTATTTCGAAGCTCTGATTCGTCATGCACGCAGTTTTGTTGTAAGTAAAAATTGATATACATGAAGTGTATGAAGTAAAAAAGGGGCACCTACATAGAGGTACCGTTTTAAACGGTTTTATTTACACTTAATATATTTATATAGATGTATGTCGATATGGCTTGACTTACGCTGGAGAGCAATTTAACCAACGATTCATATTAATTGCGCGCGAAAATAACTGATTTTATTTATAAAACAGATTTAACCAACGATTCATATCAATTGGGCGCGAAAAAAAATTGCTTATATTTAAAAAACAGGTAATGAAAACTTTGTATGCAAATCAGTTATTTCACAGTTGCAGGTATCCAATTTATCCAATTAGTACACGCAATAGATTCCGGACGAGTAATTTTGTTAGTAAATATAATGCACATCGACAAAGATTGTTTAAAAAAATGGTTACTATACTAAAAATCTTACCATCTTCATTCCATGCACCTTCGATTTGATAAGACGCTGTAGCTGTTCCGAAAAGAAAACCATCTGGAAATTTTCTAATTTCGTGCCGGGCACCCGGAGATTTGCATTCTGATGATGCAATATAACACAAAAGCAACAATCTAAAAATAATTAACAAATTAAAAAATATTCTATAAAAATGTAAACATAACAAGCTGAACCCTTCCATTTTAGTTTGCAAATTATAAAACTGTCTAAGTACTTTATTACTCGTATTATAATTGATTCCACATGAAATTGTAACAAGTAGATATAAACGTACCTACATAGCAATAGTTACTACATAATAATATTATTTCTAGTATCCCCAAAGTTGCAGAATGTCCCCATACGTACGCTTTCCACAGTTCTATTCAAATGAATCCTAGATTAGTTTGGCCAAGAAATAATGTAGATGCAAAGACTAAGTTTTAGCATACTTACGTTAACTTGACTATACCCGACATATTCCCATGGGTTTATGAATTGCGAGAGTGCAAAAACATGTTATTTATAATGCGCTCGCCCTCTTATCATATTGGATTTCAAGTAGAATTTGATCGACATATCAGTAATATTATGTAAAAGTAAGAATTTACTCTATCTCGTTATCTATTGAAGATCTCATATTCGGCTTCTAAGTAATTCGCATACTTGTATTTTGGGAACAGAACACAACCAGCATAGGTACGTAATAAATTAAATGTAGAAGCTAATGACAAGCCAGCGTTGTGGTTTATAGGCTCAAGTACCTGATTTTGTATGAAGTAAACAAAAAACTAGTGGGCACCATGTTGTCGAAATTCGACCATAATTATTTTTTAAAATTTTAAGTTTCATGTTTTAAGGTCAAAGTGACATCTTTCGTGCTAAGCCAACGTATCCAGGTAACCAATTATAAAATATGTTGTGTGTCAAACCAATGATAGGTGTTTTATTTATCTAATGTATGTATTTCTAATGTATATTAAAAAAATTGTGTGTACTTATGTACACGCGTTAGAAGTTATACTTCTTTGTATAACCTTTGCAAGAACAACCTGCACTGTCGATGTCTTATTTCAATCACCATGACATTGACGTTGTCACAAGAAGAACAACTGAAAATAAATAATTTTCAGTTGTTCTTCTTGTTTAATTAATTGAAAGTGTACAATAAAAGTTATCGCTTTCTGCACAAATCCCACATAAACTTTAATTGTTGGCAAAGTTCCGTCCACGTAATTTTTGTAAAAGAGGGTCGAAAATTAACTGATTTTGCTTCACGTGTTGGATTATTATAACACGACAGAAAAGAATATTTATTTAGTTGATCCGGCCTTGTGAAGCCGGAGTCATTTATTTCTATTAATATATAGTAGGTATTTGGATTTTGGCTGCTCTACATTTTGCTCTACATTTAGGCGTGCGTGTTGAAGTTCGACCTGAATAATGGCTACTGTATCTACGGACGGCTTTTCTGATAAATCTTTTATGAATCACTAACGTTATTCTGAGACAGTAAGATAAACTAATAACAATGTTATGTAACACGATTAACTCAAATTAAGTATTATTTCTCCGAATAAATACGATCTGTGACTGATGTTGATAATTTTCACTTGTAACTCTTTTGCGGTCTAGTTGCGTGTGTTAGGTACCTATTGAATAATAGGAATTTTATTTCTTGTGAGACAAGTCGGACTCTGTCATAAATGTCGACGGAACCCCGCAAGCGGGGTTCCTTTTTTTGCGTAAATAATCATAGACAAAACCTGAACCTAACCTAACAAAATTTGGAGTTAATTGTGTCGTTTTTTCTTGGCAGGGGGCTTCGCCCCCCGAGCCCCCCTTTTTTTTCCGGGGGGCCTGCGGCCCCCCGTTCCCCCCGCTTACTATCTGACAAAATTAGAAATTATTTATTTAAGGAAATTGAAACTTAAAAGTTTATGTAAGTAGTAATTCTTACTATTTTGGTCATCGCCACTATAAAAATTTCGTAGCTCTGTGGTAAATTTCAGTTCGTCAACAAATGTTGCTTATTTATTATTTTACGCGTCAGTTCGGTAAGTTTATCAATTTGCGAAAATGTGGGCGTAAAATAATACAATTTATCTCTCGTTTAGAATCCTACGAAGGTTTATAAATTTCCTAAAATTTCCTAGGAAATTTATAAACTTGCGGTTCTTGTTATTTTCCTGTGACATATACATAACTTAATAAGAAATTAATAATTAATAAGGAAAAAAGAGTGAAATAAATGTCGATATTTCATAATTTTCTAGATACTGGACAAAAAATTAGTAATATTGGTACTGGTACCTAAACCACTCGACCAACGGGGCGTTATGTATAAATACAGTCAAACCTGGGTAAGCGAGAGTTGAAGGGAGCACAATCTCATTCTCGCTTATAGAGGTTTCTCACTAACCCGAGTTTCTCGCTAATGCAGGTACATGGGTAGCGTTTCTCTCTTATAGAGGTACGCAGCAATAATAATATAATTTTATTTTATTTAGAACTTATTTACACTTAAAAAAATGGTAGGAAGTTCCACGAAAGTTAAGAATGAGTCATAAAATAGCAGATGTTAAATTTGTAATTTGTTTTGTCATTTGTTACTGTATGTGTGTATCTTTTATGTATGTACTATGTATGTATTTTTATTGTAGCTATAGTTCCTCCTAAATAATAAAATAAATAAAGCTCGACTGTCGCTTATAGAGGTATAGATAAGTAGCAGTCTCACTTACGGAGGTCCATGAGGGAAAAACGACTCTCTCTTACAGAGGTTTCTGTTTCTCGCTAATAGAGGTTTTGGGAGCTTAAAATGACGGGTTCTGGCTATTACTCTCACTTATAGAGTTTTCTCACTTATCCAGTTCTCACTTACCCAGGTTTGACTGTATTTTATTAATTATTTAGTACGAAGTCAGTCACTCCCTATAAAACTAAAAGATTGGAAAGGAAAGGAATCACTTCACATGTCTCTTTTTTAATATACAGCTGTTAATTAGTGAAAAAGAGAACATGTATTTGACATAGTGTGCGTTAAAAAAAACATAAGCTATACTAATATAGTCAACTAGAGCGTCTCCATGTATATTGCTATCTCTATGCGCTAACGCTTCTTTCCTTGGGGCCTAGACAAGATCCACACGTTCGTTGTTCCGCAAACGCTAACGCTGATGCGTTAGCGTGAGTTAAATGGTAGACAAAGTATCAAACAAACGCTAATGCTTCTTTCCTTGACGTCTAAACGACAAACGCTCGTTTGTCTATGAAATGAGCGTGAGCTCAAACGTCAAACGCAATTGACATAGCCGCGAGTGACATTGACTTCCTTCATTTTATTATGGTTGACGTTTGCCAATGATTGCACGCTGAGTAGTAAACAAGCATGTTATGAGTAGCAATGTTAGTAATAATTTGTTTCAATTGCGCGTTAATTTCCAATTAACTACGTCTGATTACAGAGTAGGTTTTCTATTAATTTCAAGAAAAAATTCTACTCCCAAGAGTATAAATTTACTTATTACTTTCATGTAAATATTTATTGTAAAGGAAAAAACTAGGCAAGTACATATTTAAACTTAAATTAAATTTTACCTTAACTTCTAAGGTAAGGTCTTGGGTCCCTCTAAGAAAAGTCTGGGTCTCCAAATCATGGCACAATTGCTTAAAAGTACCTATGTTTATCCAACCTAAATCGATGGATAAACTCTTCTTCCGAGATATCAGCTACTATGTCCTTTTTTCGGCGGTTTAATCGTAGCTGACGATTAATTCGCTTCATCACTATTTGCGCTCCATAACATACGTAGATGATGCATAATTTCACTTAAAACTGAGTTATTTTAACGTATACAAACCCGCTAGCGTCAGGGTCCTTAATCACGCTAAGGAAAGCGGCGTGAGCGTGACCAAAAAAAGTTAAGCGTTTGTCAAAAAGTATCGTTGTCTACCACTTGTTCAATAGACGTCACGCTACAGATAAATTTTATGCGTTAGCGTTAGCGTTCCGTGTCAAATAAAAATTTGTCTAGGAACTTAGCGTGCGCTACGTCTCTTTTCCTCACCTAATGTCATTTTCATACATTTTAGAGTTATCGTATGGCGTTAACGCTAACAGAAAAGGATTGTCTAGGGCCGCTTGACATGTAAACGACAAACGCTCGTTTGTCTATGAAATGAGCGTGAGTTCAAACCTCAAACGCAATTGACATAGCCGCGAAAGTCAAAATTGAGAAGGAAGGTGTTGTTGTGTTTATTTTTTCGTTTCGACTGCTAAAGTAAGGAATAAAAGGTAAATAATATGTTTCTCTATTACTTTTTATATTTATTCACTATAAATGAATCGTATAAATAAGAATCCGCATGAAATTCAAAATACTTTTGAATTTAAATTTGGGTTCGTATGCACAATATAATTTTGGTTGTTTTAGACTCAGACCAACATTTGTTGGTCTGAGGTTTTAGATGGATTTTCTGACTACGAGCGAGTCAAGAGCAATTTTCAATAATGCTAGACTTTGGAAATGTAAGTATAGCACATGCTAATTAATTTATGGAATTAATAATTAGTGTATTAAAGGTAGAAACTAAAGCCGACAGTTTGTTTACGTTTGATCGTCTTATCGCAACAATTTCAAATAGGAGGTCGAAATATAAGAACTTACTTGAACATTTGAAGTAGTCTGGATAAAGGCCCTTAGAGTAGGTTCATGAGTTGAGTATTTTTGATTTTAAAGTTTGTACAAATTTTATAAGTATTTTGTTTTAATAACATTTTTGTCACTCTTATATAATTCTAACTTGTATGAAAGAATAGTAAAATAAAAAAGAAGTCTGTGTCTCCAAATCATGGCACAATTGCTTAAAAGCACGGACTACACACATGTTTATCCAACCTAAATCGATGGATAAACTCTTCTTCCGAGATATCAGCTACTATGTCCTTTTTTCGGCGCTTTAATCGTAGCTGACGATTAATTAGGGCTTCTTCACTATTTGCGCTCCATAACATGCGTAGATGATGCATAATTTCACTTAAAACCACAAAATGTACTTTCTTAACGACAGACAGACAACAACGACAAAGTTCGCTGTCACGCTAGGAGCGTGATGAAATGTTATTTCATAATTTTAACGTATTTGTTGTACTATTAAGTATTCTGTGATATCAGTAGATAACCAGCACAGTATAGAGAGAGACAGTAACCCGCCACTCAAGAACATTACGGAGTACCTATAGTGTTCTTAAAGGGCGTATCGGGTCTGCTAATCCGCACTTGGTCAGCGTGAAAGACCCGTAAAGAGTTTACCCTTACCCCTCGAATTCCTACATAAGATCTCTCTTTTCTTCTTATTTATTTCATAACTAGCTTTTACCCGCGGCTCCGCCCGCGTGGTCAAAGGGAATTAACAATGAGTTGTCTATCATATTTGTGGTGGATGAATAGTTTAAACCAAAACTACAATTTATCGAGCGCGAATTCAAAATTCAATTCAATTTATTAGTTGCCTAGGACATAATTAATTTCCATGTATATCATTTGTAAGCGAAATACAGAACTTTCAAATGAATGTTACTAACGCCATCTATTAACAACATCCGGAACTAAATATCTAGCAAATAACAAAACATCGATATCTTCCCATGGGGATGTTTTACCGCGGTAAAAAGTAGCCTACGTCACTCTCCACCCTCCTCACTATCTCCACACACAAAAACCATACCATATAATAGCTTACTTGCGTCGTGAAAGCCGGACAAACAAACAAACACACTTTCACATTTATAATATTAGTATGGATATTATTTTTTTATCGCAAACTGGTTGAAAATAAAATATTGCTTCAAGTAAAATAAAAAGTTGTTTGCATTTATTTAATGTCCTTCGTCGATGGTCATAACGGTGGTGTCGGGCTCATAGTGGTGGTCAAGTGCACGGGAGCGGATGATCTGCTTGTATACGAAAGCGGACTTGCGCGGCGTGCGCGTGCGCACCTCACTCTCGTAGTCGACTTCGTAGAGCCCAAATCGCTCGCTGTAAACATACGTAATTTTTTACATTTAATTTTATGCCCATAAACACAATTTTTTCACTCACATACAATTTCGCTTGTGTAAACAAGCTTTAAGCATTAGAGCACTGTTTAAGATTAACTTGATCCTGATTGACCTTCTATCTATATATGTGTATAAATCTATGTACATATAAAAGCAAAAAACTGGCTGATTTATACTTATGTAAATATGTTCTAGCTTCCGCGGAACAAGCAACAGACGATTATACAAATACAAATCTCCCAAATAATCATCTCCAGGTGGTAGAATTGGTCGAAAACTGTATGTCTAATCAGTCAGATAAATTAAACATTCAGTCAACATTTCAGTCAGGTCGGAACAGGCGAAAACAGTTTCTTGATCCTTAGGACTGTAACGTATAAACGTTGAAAAATACTACATCTATTTCATTTACGAGACTTCACAAAATTGTCTACTAAGGTAAGGTGGTAGAAAGGGTTAAAGATTTATTTAATGTCAGTACGCTCAGATCTTTTAAAATATGTAAGGGATTTTGATGCCATTTTCACTAAAATTTAGTTCTTTCGGTTTGTTTACAGGTATAAAACATGTTATATTTACAAAAAAAATCAAAACTTACCTATAACCAGCCATCCATTCAAAGTTATCCATGAGACTCCAGGCGGTGTATACCCGGATGTCTGACCCCTCCTCGATAGCATCCAGCAAGGCGTCGAGGTACTTGCGGTAGTAACCAACACGGTCATCGTCCTCTAACCCACCAAATGTCGACATTCCGTTTTCAGTCACGAACACAGGTGGATTGTTGTAGTCGGTCCTAAACTTGGTCAGAAGTTTGTAGAAGCCCCACGGTACAATCTGCATAGAACGACTAATTGATAAAAATAAATAAAATAACTTTTTGTCTTCAGGCTAAGGAAGTCTTAGAGACAGGTTTTATATATACTTTGTCAAATTTGATATAAGTACTTGCGATATCAATGAATTATTGATAAACATACAACATACATAATTTGTTCAGAAACTAAAATGACTGTAATGTTATATAAATAAATCGGACAGAAATAAAACGTAAGCTTAATTTCCTACTAACCTTTAACCAGGTCGAAGCCGCAGATTCCCAGTCACTTGGTTGGTAAATCACAGTGTCAATATCATCATAGTACGATGGTGAGGGGTGAATGCCATATACTGAGGCATTTCTGTAAACCAAGCGAGTGGTGTAGGAATTGACACCGAAGAAGTCACTGCTTCCACGCACGAATTCTATCTCTTCGGGGGTGAATTCAGGTAATCTGGATCTAGGGAAACCTTGTTCAATGCTCTTAGCTGCAATTTTTGCTTTCATCACTGGTGGAAAATCACCTGTCTCTGAGAAAATAGGATGCGCGTACTGCCCCCACTGTAAAGAGTAGACGAAATAAAGCTTGGTAACATGATTGATTTTAACAAGTAACATATTAATTACAAAATAATTTTTATTTAGTACTTACCTCGTGCTGCATTGTTTCTTCAGCTGCTTCAACGTCATCAGCGCTTTCCGGTTCGTACCAATTAGCGCTTAGTGTAATGCCAATAATTCCACCATGTTTTTGCTTAAACTCGTTATTGTAAACGTGATACGTCTTCGCATGGGCTAGTAGCAGATTTTTAGCGCAAATATATTCGGCATAGCCGGTGATATTCAGCAAAGGGGCTAATCCCGCTCCCGCATATCCTAGGAAGCATATTTCGCGGGGTTCATTAAATGTAATCCAGTATTTTACTCGGTCGCCAAAAAGCGTAAAAACCGTTCTAGAGTAGTCAGTGAACCATTCGATGATGTGAGGATTGGTCCATCCTCCCATGTCCTGCAGCTTTTGGGGTAGATCCCAGTGGTACAATGTGATCATCGGTTCGATATTGTATTTCAACATTTCGTTGATCAGATTGTTGTAGTAGTCGACTCCGGCTCGGTTGATTTTATCGGAGAAGGAGGTGGGCAGGATCCTAGACCACGACAGGGAGAACCTGTAGAAGTCTAGTCCGAGCTCGCGCATCATCTCCACGTCTCTCCGGTACTGATGGTAAGAGTCGTCCGCCACGTCCCCTGTATCGCAGTTTTGAATCGCGCATGGCTCTTTATGAGTCAAAGTATCCCAAATATTTTCTGACTTTCCTGCAAAATTTAAATTTAGGGAAATTATTTCGAAGCTCTGATTCGTCATGCACGCAGTTTTGTTGTAAATAAAAATTGATATACATGAAGTGTATGAAGAAAAAAAGGGGCACCTACATAGATAGATAGAGGTACCGTTTTAAACGGTTTTATTTACACTTAATATATTTATATAGATGTATGTCGATATGGCTTGACGTACGCTGGAAAGCAATTTAACCAACGATTCATATTAATTGCGCGCGAAAATAACTGATTTTATTTATAAAACAGATTTAACCAACGATTCATATCAATTGGGCGCGAAAAAAAATTGCTTAAATTTAAAAAACAGGTAATGAAAACTTTGTATGCAAATCAGTTATTTCACAGTTGCAGGCATCCAATTTATCCGATTAGTACACGCAATAGATTCCGGACAAGTAATTTTGTTAGTAAATATAATGCACATCGACAAAGATTGTTTAAAAAAATGGTTACTATAGTAAAAATCTAACCATCTTCATTCCATGCACCTTCGATTTGATAAGACGCTGTAGCTGTTCCGAAAAGAAAACCATCTGGAAATTTTCTAATTTCGTGCCGGGCACCCGAAGATTTGCATTCTGATGATGCAATATAACACAGAAGCAACAATCTAAAAATAAATAACAAAATAAAAAATATTCTATAAAAATGTAAACATAACAAGCTGAACCCTTCTATTTTAGTTTGCAAATTATAAAACTGTCTAAGTACTTTATTACTCGTATTATAATTGATTCCACATGAAATTGTAACAAGTAGATATAAACGTACCTACATAGCAATAGTTACTACATAATAATATTATTTCTAGTATCCCCAAAGTTGCAGAATGTCCCCATACGTAGGTACGCTTTCCACAGTTCTATTCAAATGAATCCTAGATTAGTTTGGCCAAGAAATAATGTAGATGCAAAGACTAAGTTTTAGCATACTTACGTTAACTTGAGTATACCCGACATATTCCCATGGGTTTATGAATTGCGAGAGTACAAAAACATGTTATTTATAATGCGCTCGCCCTCTTATCATATTGGATTTCAAGTAGAATTTGATCGACATATCAGTAATATTATGTAAAAGTAAGAATTTACTCTATCTCGTTATCTATTGAAGATCTCATATTCGGCTTCTAAGTAATTCATTACCACGCATACTTGTATTTTGGGAACAGAACACAACCAGCATACATAATAAATTAAATGTAGAAGCTAATAAAAAACCAGCGTTGTGGTTTATAGGCTCAAGTACTACCTGATTTTGTATGAAGTAGAACAACTGAAAATAAATGATTTTCAGTTGTTCTTCTTGTTTAATTAATTGAAAGTGTATACTGTCAAACCATTTTTTGACTATAGCTAACTTTATCCTGTTGGTTTTTCGTTTCGGTGTGCGCGCGCATCGTAAAAATTTACTCTCATCATTTTTCCCTAACGCGCCAAAAGAAGTATAACTTCAATAAAAGTTATCGCTTTCTGCACAAATCCCACATAAACTTTATTGTTGGCAAAGTTCCGTCCACGTAATTTTTGTAAAAAAGGGTCGAAAATTAACTGATTTTGCTTCACGTGTTGGATTATTATAACACGACAGAAAAGAATATTTATTTAGTTGATCCGGCCTTGGAAGCCGGAGTCATTTATTTCTATTAATATATAGTAGGTATTTGGATTTTGGCTGCTCTACATTTTGCTCTACATTTAGGCGTGCGTGTTGAAGTTCGACCTGAATAATGGCTACTGTATCTACGGCTTTTCTGATAAATCTTTTATGAATCACTAACGTTATTCTGAGACAGTAAGATAAACTAATAACAATGTTATGTAACACGATTAAGTCAAATTAAGTATTATTTCTCCGAATAAATACGATCTGTGACTGATGTTAATAATTTTCACTTGTAACTCTTTTGCGGTCTAGTTGCGTGTGTTAGGTACCTATTGAAGCTATTGAAAAGTAGAAGCTCATAATTTCGTTCATTATCTATACATACAGGGACCTAGACCTTCTTAAATAGTGGATATTTTTTACTGAACGATTCGTGAGTGTCTATATTCATAGTTGAAGTTACCGGCTTACTCACGTGTGATTTAAGTCGAAAATAGTCCGACTAGTTTCGATCTATTACGATGATCATCTTCAGGAGTGAGCGTGCTCGCGGCGGGCACGGCGTTCCGTGTGGATAGCCCGTTGACCAGAGGTAGCCCTAATGTCATGCTCATCATGTCATGTCATTCATGAATTTGCGTTTCTGGGTAAACCACAGGCGTTGTCACAGAGTACATTTTGATGTTGTTTCCCTGTATTTAAGACGAATGATACTTCAGTGTGTGTTCTCCAACGCAAATTCAGCGTCTTTATATATTCAATCCATAATGGGTTGAAAAATGGAAGGAATTTATGTATAAATAAAGAGAAGTCAACGTAAAAATGTAAAACCCGTGGACAGATCTGGATGTTACTTGGTGAAAACTGTTACTTACTTCAGTCCACTAACTAACTTATACTCCAGGTAGGGATACGATATGAAAGTTTGTATGGATTTTTTTGTTAAATCACGACAAACGTTCCATACACAAACTCTTATATAGGTACATAACTTTATAAGAAATTAATAATTAATAAGGAAAAAAGAGTGAAATAAATGTCGATATTTCATAATTTTCTAGATGCGTTACTGGACAAAACATTTATAATATTGTTCTTAACGTGACAGTATTATCTGTGGCCTCCAATACAAATTCAGCTTTTTGAAATTTCAACCTACAAATGCTTAAAAAAGGGGATGGAAAGATTGGTTGCCTAGACTTAATGTGAAAACTATCGTAAAGAGAAGTATCAACGTAAAGAGAAAATAAGGATGGTTGCTTAGGGTTTTACTGAATAGAGTTTGTTCATGATGAGAATATACAGCAACAATAAACTAAGCTGTCGCAATGTTTAAAGCCACGCGAGCGAAGCTGCGGGCCTCTTCTAGTTTTACAATAAATTTACGTTGAATTAACTAAGAATTTTTCGTGTAGAAGACGTTAACAAATCATTGTGATAATTTGAATTTAATTACGTAAAGTAACGAAACTAAAAGGAAGCGGCAGCAATTAAAATGATTACAGTCAATTGAATGCGGTTTTTAAAATCTTAGACTGTTTTTTGAAAACCGGACGGAAGCCGGTGGCGCTACGAGTAGTTGCCTCCTTTGCCGGACATTATTTCGCAATCTGCTAATTTTGTAATCCTTTACTTAATAAATACCTAATGATTATAATTTAAATATCGACGCATTTTTTAATACCTTGTGAACATCAATAAAATAATGTATGTTTCTATAGCCATAGTCTAGTTGCTATCTTCTAGAACAGTTGAACAACAGATCCTCAAAACTCGATATAATACAAGATAACTACACTGTGCTGTGTCTTTTGTGATAACTGTCACAAAATATTCGTAACGTAACAAAAATATATTATTAATTATTATTTATTGTTCACAAAAAAAAAAACAGCTTAATTTGAAGAAAATATACTGCAAAGGCTAGCTTATCATATAAGAGATCTCTTCCGGCTAACTTAACGAGTGTGAAGAAATATTGATCCTGGAGGATAGTATCATTATCGTGTATGCGTATTACCATGCGTATTGCGTATTAAGCCAAAATGATGTAACTAGTTACCTACATACGAAATACATACAAAACATACAAACAAGTATATACATAAATACAGAGAGACAAACAAAATATCTAAATTATATATATGATTTATAGCAATTGAATTGAAATATAAATACTCGTATATAGGTAATATATAGAACTGTCAAAACACCGGTAGGTACCTACTCAAACGAATTGTTAGATAATAATGAAGCATATCTTACTCTCAAGTGGCGAATGTCATAACAAGTGATAATAGTATGTAGTAGCAGACCTGTCCCACTCCACGTGTAGGTATCAAAAATGTACCTACGCACAGCGACCTATTAGAGCAGGCTAATCGGGCCTCACGCGCCAGGGGTGTGTGACGTAGGTACGCGTAAGATTTGTTCTGTTTTTCCTTTGATTATATAGGTACTTCATTTGTTCGTTGCATTGTTTAAAATCTGTTCTGTGGCTTAAAACATGAAGAAAAAGAAGGCAAAAAGATACTGTGCAGTGTTTAATTGTCTTACCAAAGATAGCGATCCTAATTTGACTTTTTTATGGCTCCCTCAGGACGCTGAGGTAAGATTTCTTTTTTAAATTGTTATGATTATACTGAAATTATCATATAGGTACATATGAGTACCTACCTACCTACTTTGAGTTCCTAAAATAAGTGGGAAGGTAAAAGGTATACTAAGTTGGTGTAATGATCTTGCACAAATAACTACCTACGTTTAACAGAATTAAATAAATTTCGATCTGTTCCATTTTAAATACCTGTCTGCACGTAGTTTGTCTTTATTTCTGTTTATATAGAGAATTTTTTAAGAATATTTTAAGATCTACAACTTTGCTCTAAGGTACTTTTTCGATAAAACTTACCGTTTTCGAGAAAAATCCAAAAAACCTAAAATGTTGACCTTGGGACCCGAATAAGTCCCGACGCACACATGGGATTGATTGGGACTTTTGACACTTTATTCCTTGTGGTAAACCTAAGTACGAAGATTTGGCTCTGTCGGAATTTTCTTTATTTCAATTGTCTAAATTGACCGGACTATACATATACCTACCTACCTAAACATCAAATTCGCTTGGCTTTGACGGCACAAAATTATTGACGGCACAAACTCGTAAATATAATGGACTTTAAGATATGGATTTCCGTAATGGAGTTTATGATCCTATTAGTGTAGTTCATCCGTTCAACTATGCCGTAGTAAATGGCTGATAGCCAATATGGATATTTACATATTTAGGTAACTACGAAATGTAATTTCATAATTTTAACGTATCTGTTGTTCTATTAAGTATTCTGTGATATCAGTAGATAACCAGCACAGTATACAGAGAGACAGTAACCCGCCCCTTAAGAACATTACGGAGTACCTATAGTGTTATTAAATGGCGTATCGGGTCTGCTAATCCGCACTTGGTCAGCGTGTAAGACCCTTAAAGAGAAAGGCCTTACCCCTCGAATTCCTACATAAGATCTCTCTTTTCTTCGTATTTATTTCATAATATTATTTTTTTATCGCAAACTGGTTGAAAATAAAATATTGCTTTAAGTAAAATAAAAAGTTGTTTGCATTTATTTAATGACCTTCGTCGATGGTCATAACGGTGGTGTCGGGCTCATAGTGGTGGTCAAGTGCACGGGAGCGGATGATCTGCTTGTATACGAAAGCGGACTTGCGCGGCGTGCGCGTGCGCACCGCACTCTCGTAGTCGACTTCGTAGAGCCCAAATCGCTCGCTGTAAAGATACGTAATAAGCTTTTACATTTAATTTTATGCCCATAAACACAATTTTTTCACTCACATACAATTTCGCTTGTGGAAACAAGCTCTAAGCATTAGAGGACTGTTTGATCCTGATTGACCTTCTATCAATACAATATTATATGTGTATAAATCTATGTACAAAAGCGAAAAAACTGGCTGATTTATACTTATGTAAATATGTTCTAGCTTCCGCTGAACAAGCAACAGACGATTATATAAATACAAATCTCCCAAATAATCATCTCCAGGTGGTAGAATTGGTCGAAAACTGTATATCTAATCAGTCAGATAAATTAAACTCAACAAGTTTTATACATTTCAGTCAGGTCGAATAGGCGAAAACAGTTTCTTGATCCTTAGGACTGTAACGTACATACGTTGAAAAATACTACATCTATTTCATTTACGAGACTTCACAAAATTGTCTACTAAGGTGGTAGAAAGGGTTAAAGATTTATTATAAATGTCAGTACGCTGAGATCTTTTAAAATATGTAAGGGATTTTGATGCCATTTTCACTAAAATTTAGTTTAAGTATTTCTTTCGGTTTAAACAGTTTAAAGGTATAAAACATGTTTTATTTACAGAAAATATCAAAACTTACCTATAACCATTCGTCCATTCAAAGTTATCCATGAGACTCCAGGCGGTGTATACCCGGATGTCTGACCCCTCCTCGATAGCATCCAGCAAGGCGTCGAGGTACTTGCGGTAGTAACCAACACGGTCATCGTCCTCTAACCCACCAAATGTCGACATTCCGTTTTCAGTCACGAACACAGGTGGATTGTTGTAGTCGGTCCTAAACTTGGTCAGAAGTTTGTAGAAGCCCCACGGTACAATCTGCATAGAACGACTAATTGATAAAAATAAATAAAATAACTTTTTGTCTTCAGGCTAAGGAAGCTTTTGAGACAGTAGAACCTATTTACGGTGCGCTTGCTGTTTTATTTTGAATATCTAGGTGGTTGTACATAATAAATAATAAAAAATAACAATAACAATAACTTATAATAAGTTTTACTTCAATCGCGCGTAAAGGTTACACGCACACACTTTTTTTATGTGTTTTTAGGTTACGGTTGTGTTCTATAGCAGTGCGATATATCGTACAATGTATCCGCAGCTAGGACAAAAGAGGATGAAGATGATGATATTATTTTTAAAAAAATGTGAGCCGTCACGGGACTCATGGGACGCCTGGCAGATGTGAAACATCGAAATTATTTTGTACATGTAATATGCACAAAAGTACAGATTATGACAGGAACTATAACATATAAGAAAAAAAAATCCAAAACAAAAAAAGAAACAAAATATACACTACGGAGTATACACTATAGGTATCCGAGCTCAGTGTAGCGAGAGAGATGGCTTAACGACTGTATATTATAATATATACCATCATATAGCGTTGTGATGTGACGCGTCACCACGGCATGCGTCGCCACGCCAGAAATCGGTTTTACGTGCGGGCTATAGATGTTTCACATCAAAAATGATGAAAATTGACTCAATTTTCACATCTCGAGAAGAAGATGTTTGCTTTCAAATACTCATATAACGACAATGAAATTATAAAGAAGACAAGTGCCATTTTGAAGTGCTTTTAGCCTGCGTCGCGCGACAGCACTGCCTCCGATGCGACCGGGTCGCGGTCGTCACGCCGCTCTCTAGCCACGCCACCACGCCCACCGGTCGCGCGACGCGGTCGCCGGGTTTTTTTAGTACTCCATATAAATCCATACCAAGCAGTGGGTCGCGCGACCCGGTTACGTTCGCGGGCCGCGGTCGCGCGTCGCGGTCGCTAAGAACCGAATGCTAACTTATGAAATTTAATTTTCTACTAACCTTTAACCAGGTGGAAGCCGCAGTATCCCAGTCACTTGGTTGGTAAGTCATAGTGTCAATATCATCATAGTACGATGGAGAGGGGCGAATGCCATATACTGAGGCATTTCTGTAAACCATGTGAGCGGTGTAGGAATTGACACCGAAGAAGTCACTGCTTCCACGCACGAATTCTATCTCTTCGGGGGTGAATTCAGGTAATCTGGATCTAGGGAAACCTTGTTCAATGCTCTTAGCTGCAATTTTTGCTTTCATCACTGGTGGAAAATCACCTGTCTCTGAGAAAATAGGATGCGCGTACTGCCCCCACTGTAAAGAGTAGACGAAATAAAGCTTGGTAACATGATTGATTTTAACAAGTAACATATTAATTACAAAATAAATTTTATTTAGTACTTACCTCGTGCTGCATTGTTTCTTCAGCTGCTTCAACGTCATCAGCGCTTTCCGGTTCGAACCAATTAGCGCTCAGTGTAATACCAATAACTCCACCATGCTTTTGCTTAAACTCGTTATTGTAAACGTGATACGTCTTTGCATGGGCTAGTAGCAGATTTTTAGCGCAAATATATTCGGCATAGCCGGTGATATTCAGCATAGGGGCTAATGATGCTCCCGCATATCCTTGGAAGCATACTTCGCGGGGTTCATTAAATGTAATCCAGTATTTTACTCGGTCGCCAAAAAGTGTAAAAATCGTTCTAGTGTAGTCAGTGAACCATTCGATGATGTGAGGATTGGTCCATCCTCCCATGTCCTGCAGCTTTTGGGGTAGATCCCAGTGGTACAATGTGATCATCGGTTCGATATTGTATTTCAACATTTCGTTGATCAGATTGTTGTAGTAGTCGACACCGGCTTGGTTGATTTTATCGGAGAAGGAGGTGGGCAGGATCCTAGACCACGACAGGGAGAACCTGTAGAAGTCTAGTCCGAGCTCGCGCATCATCTCCACGTCTCGCCGGTACTGGTGGTAAGAGTCGTCCGCCACGTCCCCTGTATCGCAGTTTTTAATCGCGCATGGCTCTTTATGAGTCAAAGTATCCCAAATATTTTGTGACTTTCCTGCAAAATTGAAATTTAGGGAAATTATTTCGAACAAATATGATTCGTCATGCACGTAGTTTTGTTGTAACTAAAACTTTATACAGGGTTATTGGTAATTCGACGTATTCCCGTTAGGAGGTGATAGGGGTGACTATTTGTGATAATTTTAACCCCCATATGTGTAATGCAAAAGTGAACCATTTTCGAGTTATCAAGCTTTTCAGCTTTTTTCAAAATAAGTCAGAAATGCAACATCAAAAATTTATTTAAAAAAAAGTATCAATTAAAATCTAGTTTTTTCTTTTGATTTATAAAAATGATTAAACAATGGTTATTTTTCAACATTAAAACTACAATTATCGGTCCAACATTAAAAATGCGAGACGATTAACGATATTACTTCAATATTTTTTTAGATTGATGGCCACTAAAATGCCTTAAAAACAAAAAAAACTTATATCAAACATGGCTTGCAGATTATTTTAAAAACATAACCGTTTTCTTAGCTTTCCAACAAGGCATAACAACTATGAACTTATTTTAAAAAAACTGAGAAAATCCGATCACAAAGGAAGCAAGCGGAAATTTGTATTCGAACTAAACTTACGGTCTTTCTTTAAAATTTAAAAAAAAATAATTAAAAACAATGCCTAATGTAAATAAAACAAAAAATATAAATTTAAAATTAAATTTAGAACCAGTAAAAGTTTAGTAATAATAACAATTAAATAAATTTTTGATGTTGCATTTCTGACCTATTTTGAAAAAAGCTGAAAAGCTTGATAACTCGAAAATGGTTCACTTTTGCATAATGCATATGGGGGTTAAAATTATCACAAATAGTCACCCCTATCACCTCCTAACGGGAATACGTCGAATTACCAATAACCCTGTATACATGAAGTGTATGAAGTAAAAAAAGGGGTAGGTACCTACATAGATAGATAGAGGTACCTTTTTAAACGGTTTTATTTACACTTAATATACGAGTATATACCTACGAGCAGCGAAAATAACTGCTTTTATTTATAAAACAGATTTAACCAACGATTCATATCAATTGGGCGCGAAAAAAACCGATTTTATTTAAAAAATAGGTAATGAAAACTTTGTATGCAAATCAGTTATTTCACAGTTGCAGGCATCCAATTTATCCAATTAGAATAGATTTAGATACCTAATTTTGTTAGTAAATATAATGCACATCGACAAAGATTGTTTAAAAAAATGGTTACTATAGTAAAAATCTTACCATCTTCATTCCATGCACCTTCGATTTGATAAGACGCTGTAGCTGTTCCGAAAAGAAAACCATCTGGAAATTTTCTAACTTCGTGCCGGGCACCCGAAGATTTGCATTCTGATGATGCAATATAACACAGAAGCAACAATCTAAACATAAAAAATTAAATAAAAATTATTCTATAAAAATTTACCTAAACATTAACAAGCTACCGTTCCATTTTAGTTTTCAAATTATAAAACTGTCTAAGTACTTTATTATTATAATTGATTCCACATGAAATTGTAACAAATAGATATAAACGTACCTACATAGCAATACTACACAATAATATGATCTCTATTATCCCGAAAGTTGCAGAACTTCCCCATACGTACGCTTTCCACAGTGCTATTCAAATGAATCCTAGATTAGTTTGGACAAGAAATAATGTCATCTACATTATTTCTTCAAGACAAGTTCAAAGACTAAGTTTTAGCATACTTACGTTAACTTGACTATACCCGACATATTCCCATGGGTTTGTGAATTGCGAGAGTGCAAAAACATGTTATTTATAGTTAATGCGCGCCCTCTTATCATTATTGGTTTTCAAGTCGAATTTGATCGACATATCAGTAATATTATGTAAAAGTAGGAATTAACTCTGTCTTGTTATCTATTGAAGATCTCATATTCGGCTTCTAAGTAATTCGTTACCACGCATACTTGTATTTTGGGAACAGATATGTATGGATGGATGTGTATATGTATATGTGATACTCTTTCACGTAAAAAGTACTGAATGGATTTTAATGAAACCTTACAATAATATAGCTAACACATAGGCTACAATTTATAAAGATATTGTGTGAATTGTCCAAAATATGACGATAAGTGTCAAGTAAGTAGGAAAAATTCTACCATCTGCGAGCTATTCTGGCGTGCGCTGCCAAAACCGCTAGAATTACACATATGTAATGTATGATAGAAATGTTTATCTTAAATAGTCTTACAAAAAAGCCCGCCACAGTATATATCTATATCTTAGGTGTAAGCCATTATAGCCAAAATAGTGAACCATAACTACAATAAAAATTGATAATTTATTTCAAATGCACGCTGCGACCCATAACTAGGCGTCCCACTGCTGGGCACGGGTCTCCCCCCCAGACACTGCTGCGGGAGGTCTAGAGCATACTCCACCACGCTGCTCCAATGCGGATTGGTGGAGGGGTAGTGGCCAACCCAGTGTCAAATGTTCTCAAGCCACCCGGAGGTCTTCGACAAGGCTTAACGACTGTTTCCAGCATCGAAAACAACCGGGACCGACGGCTTTACGTGCTCTCCGAAGCACGGTAGCGTCCATGAAATTTTGCCACTAGCGGTCACCCATCCACAAACCGATCGCGCCCGTCGTTGCTTAACTTGTGTTGATCCGGCCTTGTGAAGCCGGAGTGATTTATTTATATTACTATATAGTAGGTATATGGATTTTGGCTGCTCTACATTTTGCTCTACATTTAGGCGTGCGTGTTGAAGTTCGACCTGAATAATGGCTACTGTATCTACGGACGGCTTTTCTGATAAATATTTTGTGAATCACTAACGTTAATCTGAGACAGTAAGATAACTAATAACAATGTTTTTTTATGTATGACGATTAAGTCAAATTATTATTTCTCCGAATAAATACGATCTGTGACTGATGTTGATAATTTTCACTTGTAACTCTTTTGCGGTCTAGTTGCGTGTGTTAGGTAGGTACCTATTGAAGCTATTGAAAGGTAGCTATTGAAAGAAGCTCATAATTTCGTTCATTATCTATACATACAGTGTCTGTCTTAAATAGTGGATAACCCGTTGACCAGAGGTAGCCCTAATGTCATGCTCATCATGTCATGTCATTCATGAATTTGCGTTTCTGGGTAAACCATGGATGTTGTTGCCCTGGACTTAAGACGAATGATACTTCAGTGTGTGTTCTCCAACGCAAATTCATCGTTTTTATATATTCAATCCATAATGGGTTGAAAAATAGAAGGAATTTATGTATAACTAAAGAGAAGTCAACGTAAAAATGTAAAAACCCGTGGACAGATCTGGATGTTATTTGGTGAAAACTGTTACTTATACTCCGGGTAGGGATATGAAATGAATGTTTGTATGGATTTTTTGTTAAATCACGACAAACGTTCCATACACAAATTCTTATATACATAACATAATAATGAATAATAATAATAATTAATAAGGAAAAAAGAGTGAAATAAATGTCGATATTTCATAATTTTCTAGATGCGTTTCTGGACAAAACATTTGTAATATTGTTCTCAAAGTGACAGTATTATCTGTGGCCTCCAATACAAATTCAGCTTTTTGAAATTTCATCCTACAAATGCTTAAAAAAGGGGATAAAAGTTTTGACTTTTAAGAGAAGATTGTTTGCCTAGACATAATGTGAAAACCGGACGGAAGCCGGTGGCGCTACGAGTAGTTGCCTCCTTTGCCGGACATTATTTCGCAATCTGCTAATTTTGTAATCCTTTACTTAATAAATACCAGATTGTTATTTAAGTATCGACGCATTTTTGAATACTTCGTAAACATCAATAAAATAATTTATGTTTCTATAGCCATAGTCTAGTTGCTATCTTCTAGTTGAACGTTCAACACTGTGCTGTGTCTTTTGTGATAACTGTCTCAAATATTCGTAACGTAACAAAAATATATTATTAATTATATATTGTTCACAAAAAAAAAACAACTTAATTTAAAGAAAATGTATTACAAAGGCTAGCTTATATAAGAGATCTAACTATCGAGTGTGAAGAAATATTGATCCTGGAGGATAGTATCATTATCGTGTACCTACTATGCGTATTACCACAGAACAGATAAACCTCCTTTATCTGTTCTGTGCGTATTACCATGCGTATTGCGTATTAAGCCAAAATTTTGTAACTATATAGTTACCTAATACGAAATACATACAAAACATACAAACAAGTGTATCCATATACCTAAACACGTAGAGATAAATAAAATATCTAAATTATATACTTATATGATTTATAGCAATTGAATTGAAATATAAATAAACATATAGGTAATTTATAGTATTACAGTCAAAACACCTGTAGGTACCTACTCAAACGAATTGTTATCTAACAAAGAGTAAGATATGCTTCATTAGGTATTATCTAATACCTAATGAAGCATATCTTACTCTCAAGTGGCGAATGTCATAACAAGTGATAATACACTCGGCGTCAGAAAAATCGCACCTTCATGTTTTTTTCAGTAAATTGCTCCTAGAATCCAGCACATAAATACCACGTGTGAAAAAAAAATATCTTTGTAAAGTGCACTTCAATACCTTTACATTAATTACCTGTATCATTATGAAACCAATTACCATTTCTAACCAGGGACCAATCAATAAGATGTTGGAAAAAATGCTCTATTAAGGAGCGCTAGTTGAGCTACCTTAAAAGGGTATAAAAGGTCATATCCAGGTAAAAAATGGGTCAGCCGCTACTCAGACTTTAGAGTGAACACCCCGGAACAACATACGCAAAATAACAATACCTGAAGTTGGATACAACCCCTGAAGAAGTCGCTCAAATCATTGCGCTATTGCAAACAGGAATGCGACAGGTTGACGTTGCTCGACGGTTGAACCTTAGCCGATTCTCAGTTCGACGAGTATACCAACGGTTCCGTGAGACTGGTGGCTATACCCGAAGACGTGGATCCGGATGAAAACGGTGCACATCAGAAAGAGACGACCGCTTCATTGTGTCCACGACGTTGAGCCCCCGCTTCAGCAATGCTGTTGAGGTGCAACAAGAGCTCCGATCAGCTGGCAGAACGTCTGTGAGTGTCTCTACGATTAGAAGAAGATTGAAAGAAAAGGAATTAAAAGCTCACAGACCTGCTAGGGGCCCAAAATTGTCCGTGCAGCATCGAAGAGAGCGGTTGCAATTTGCTCAGGAGCATGCCAACTGAACGCTTGACCAGTGGAGGGCCGTTCTCTTCACCGATGAGACACGAGTATGTCTATTCTGCAACGACAGACGCAGAAGAGTATACCGAAGAAGAGGAGAGCGTTTTACCCAGGCTTGTATAGAGGAATCCGTCGAATACGGAGGTCGTTCCTGTATGTTCTGGGGTGGCATATCCGTCGAAGGGAAAACGGAGCTTGTGTGCGTCTCTCGGACTGGCGGTGGTCGCGGGCAAGGGTCGCTGAATGCTGGGCGGTACATAACGGAGATCTTACAAGTCCATGTGGTCCCGTATGCCGGTTTTGTTGGCGATGGGTTCATATTAATGCATGATAACGCCTGTTGCCACACTGCGTTTGCTGTGCGGGACTACTTGGAAGAGGTTGAAATCCCTGTTACGCAGTGGCCAGCACGAAGCCCAGACCTGAACCCGATCGAGCATTTCTGGGACGATGTAAAGAGGCACGTACGAGCACGAGATCCTGCTCCCACCACTCTCCAAGAGCTCCAGGATGCCGTGACGGAAGAATGGGAGAACATACCCCAAGAGAGAGTGGTGACCCTCGTGACGTCCATGAAGGATCGGATGGAAGTTGTCCTCAAAGCAAGGGGAGGAAACACTAGATTTTAAGGACTTATTTGTAATTTTTCTAATGTTTTTAATTTTATTTTTTGTAACTTTGTCCCTTTTTAAGTTTTTTTTAATTAAAAGATTTAAAACACATACACAACTTTTTAATTTCTAATAGGCAATTAAATTACCATTCCAATGATATCCTACGACCATACCCTTACTATTGACAAAGTTTGAGTAAAAGTATTTTAAAGTTGTTGTTGTTAAAGGTGCGATTTTTCTGACGCCGAGCGTAGTATGTAGTAGTAAACATTGCATCAATTTGGCACTGTGGAATACTGTGGATGCTAAATATGTAGTCCCAAAAAATCACGTGAATATTACATAGCCACTGACCAAAGGATCGACTCATCAGAGGAGGAACTGTTGTGTCACGGATAGCTATAATCTACTTTCGTTGTTTGTTGGGAGTCAGTTGACAGTTGTCCCCGGCCCGTTGATTGAACTCAGTACCTCTAGCTTATCGGTCGTGCTTGCAACTGTTGCAACCACTAGATCAACGACACAGTCATTTGGATTGTAAGTTCCGTCTTACGTAAGGTTTCTATCGTTTACGATAGATATTTATAAATAAAAAGACGATATTATTATGATAAATTAAAATACGTGTGGGAATACGATAATTTATTTATAATGAGTCATTTAACTTTCAATGGCCGACGTCAATGGTCATGTTCATGTGTTCGGGCTGGTAGTGTGTGTCGAGCGTCCGCGTGCGCAGCAGCTGCTTGTACACGAAGGCGGATTTGCGCGGCGTGCGCGTGCGCTCCGCCACGGTGAAGTCCACTTCGTACAGTCCGAACCGCTGACTGCAACATAAGGGTTTGATCCAGTGGCAATTGCGTAAAAGTTTTCATGAGATGGACGATGTATCTGATGTCAAATTAATGTCAGATCCATGGAAAGACAGTCACTGTGATAATGCCAATCGTTCGTTCATCTCATGAAAACTTTTCCGCAATATCCCGGCAGATTCTTATTATACCTATTTGAAATACATTCTGTCCGATTATGTGCGACTTAAGAAATTAAATGTCACTTGCTGTAACGGTAAAGGAAACCTGCATGCCCGAGAGTTCTTCATAATGTTCTCGAAGGCATGTGAAGTCTGCCAATACGCACTTGGCCAGCGTGGTGGACTAAGGCCTAATGCCTCCCATTCTGAGAAGAGACCCGTGCCCAACAGTGGGACAAAGAAAGGATTGTGATGATGATGATTATGATGACCACAATTCAAGTTACTTGACCAACAAAAATAACGTAAATCCTGGTTAAATCACAGTTCCACGTATTTTTTGTCTACTTTCTGTGAATTCTGCTTCAGAGCAATGTGTGAAGTAGCAATAAAGTGGACGTGTAATAAACAATACATATTATTATAAAACAAAGTGCCGAGTCTGTCTACCTCTCTCTACGCCATCAACTGAAAAACTACTGAACGCATATTCATGGGGTTCTCGCCTATAGACAGAGTGTACATGAGGATTTTGTGTAAATTAGTTGAAATAAGATGATATATGCTATTATACAGTAGTGTCTGATTGATGGTTGGATAGTAACTGCAACGAATAGATAGGTAGACCACAAGGTCCACAAGCTACATAATAACCGACAGCCACAAGCTATTTTTAACGTGGGCGTTCTCGCATGCAACAGCTAGTATTAAATAAAATATTATTATAAAAGCTCTTCAACCTAAAAATATTGTGTGCCGTTCTGATTATATATAAAAATTAAATTACATATTTAAATTTCTAATTCGCCATTTCAATAAAATATTTAAATTCAATAAACCTTGAAATGCAGATCACTGACGCCTCATTAACGAACCAGAAATCTTAATTGTGAGCATTTCTTAGTAACATTACCTATATATACAATTGAATATATTTTCTTACGTATAACCCTGCAACCACTCGAAGTTGTCCATCATACTCCACGCAGTATATCCTCTGACATCCGATCCGTCTTCCATAGCGTCCAACATTGCGTCAATGTAATTGAGGTAGTATGTGATGCGGTCATCGTCTTCAAGACCACCGAGGGTCGCAATGCCATTCTCAGTGATGAATACAGGAGGGTTGCCATATTCTTCTCTTATTGTCGTCAGCAACTTATAAAAACCCCATGGAACGAACTAGAAAGTGTGAATAATGTATGTAAAATAGAAACAGTGACTTCTTTAGACCCGACTTTCCTAAACCTAAATCTTCCTTAACAGGCTTAAGTTAAAACCACAAATTAAGTTTACCTTTGTAAATGTAGACTCTCCGATCATCCATTCATCTTTCTGGTATTTAAGTACTCCAACATCGTCGTCAAATGAAGGTGTGTTATAAAAATCAATTACAGAATCGTTTCTGTATACGAGATGTGTAGTGTAATGATTGAGCCCGAAAAAATCTGAGCTTCCGCGCAAATACGCGACTTCTTCAGGAGTGAGCTCCGGCAGGCGGGACCTAGGGAATCCTTGATTTGCGCTTTTAGCTGCAACTCTTTCTTTCACGATCGGGGGAAAGTCACCAGTCTCCGAAAATATCGGATGAGAGTACAGTCCCCACTGAAAACAAAAAATATTAGTCACAGATCAGGATCCGGATAAGAATTAGCTGATATCTAGACATCCCCAATATCGTTTGTGAGCCGGCCTAGTCCTTCGATAGACTTGAGCGGTTTGTTTGGTTGGGTTTGTTGGTGGATACTACCCGCAAATAATATTACTTTTTTATATCTGATGGAATAGATGACCGTTATCATCAGAGCAATAAGTTTATTAATTTATTATAATTTTAATTCTGGCTAGTAGTAGGTGGTAGAGCCTATAGGGAACCAAATAGGTTTTATATGAAAGCTAATTGGTTCCATATAGAGTTCGCCCGGGGCAGTACCACCGCCCGCCACGGTACCTAGTACCATTTCTGCAGTGTAATAATTGTTTTCAAAGCAATTGTGGTCCGGTTGGAAAGGTGTGGATTCCGGTTACACTTCTTTAGAGGCGACCATCTTAGTCCTCAAGGGTAGCAACACTTCTGTGACTGACTCAGAATGAGACTCCTACTAACAAGTACTAACTGGACTATTACTAACACCAACTAACAGGACTAACTATCACTAACAGTCCCTAGTCCTCATACCTACTAACGAACTGACCAACTAATGTTCTAATTAACTTTCTCAACTAATTGGACTAACCATCCCAGTCCCTAATTGAGTCTTGTTCAAAGTCAGTCACAGTTGTCATGGGTGGCAGCGGATGGGTGGTGCTGCAAGCTCGTTTGCTATCCTGTTTCCATAAAAAAAAAAAAAAAGTTAATATGAGTCAAAGAAGGAAATATTAAGTAGTTTAGTTAAGTAAATTAGATGCTTAATAGTTCTTTAGAAACAAATTCTTACAATAAATTGGTTGGCCTCCTCTGCAGCGATTACTTCGTTCTCCGTCTCTGGTTCGTACCATTGTGCGCTCAGCGAGATAAAGATAGATCCCCCTTGAATAGACCTAAAATGTGTGTTGTAAATATGATACGCCCTTGCATGGGCTAATAGCACATTTTTTGCACACATGTAGTCCGCTACGCCTGAGAGATTTAGAGCCGGAGCAAAAGAGCCAATTCCATAGCCAAAATAGCAGATTTGATAAGGTTCGTTAATAGTGACCCAGGTCTTGACCCTGTCTCCAAATAACTCATAAACAATACGTGCGTAGTCACCAAACCAGTCTACTATATGCGGATTTGCCCATCCTCCCATTTCCTGGAGTTTCTGTGGCAAATCCCAATGATATAAAGTAACTACAGGTTGGATGTTAAACTTCAACATTTCATTGATCAAATTGTTGTAGTAGTCAACTCCGGCTTGATTTATTTTATCTGGAAAGCTGGTTGGTAGTAGTCTCGTCCACGACAATGAGAACCTGTAAAAGTCGACCCCGAGTTCTCTCATCATCTCTACGTCACGTTTGTATAAGTGATAAGAGTCATCAGCGACGTCACCATTGGAACAGTCTTTTGTGACACATGGCTGGGTATGAGTCAGGTGATCCCAAATGTTTTCTGATTTACCTGCAAAGAAACTTGTTTAAAGTACTTAGAAAAAACTGATTATTTGGATTGTAATTTACTGAGTACTGAGTGATGTACTGAGCTAATCTCCATAAACAAAACATAAGTAAACACTAAATTAAAACCTACCAGGACAAAAGTTTTCTGTGAAAAAATTACGTTAATTAAGTCAATGAAAGTATTCATCACCAACGTATAAAGTAACGATTTATCTCACGAGCGAATGAATCTTTCATTCACTCGACAAGCTGTACAATGAACTGTTTTTTTAATAATTAGGTAGGTACCTACTAGTTTTTCAAAATCATAATCACTTTCAATCATATTTTATAAGAATATAAGTGGTTCTCATTTTACCATCCTCGTCCCAAGCGCCTTCGATTTGATAAGAAGCGGTCGACGTTCCCAACAAGAAGCCTTCGGGTAAATGCCTTACTTCATGACGCGCCTTGCCCGGCACGAGCTCCACCGACAGCACAGGCGAACATACGAGTAACCTGTTAATAACCAGAAATAAAATAAGTTTAATGTTTCTACCAAACTAAGGGTCAAAAGGATAGGTTTTATTTTATTATTCGTATATGATGAATAAACTTAC
The DNA here is from genome assembly GCA_944567765.1 of Carterocephalus palaemon. NCBI lineage: Eukaryota > Metazoa > Arthropoda > Insecta > Lepidoptera > Hesperiidae > Carterocephalus > Carterocephalus palaemon. The sequence goes on along the minus strand of OX155639.1, from coordinate 4,191,381 downwards.
CAAAGGCCTAATTTTCGTAACATCTTGAACAACGACGGACTGATTAGGACTCCATGTCCTTTATTCAATGTACATTTATACGTAATATTTTATCAACTTCAAACTTATCTTACCGATATAATCTCGATGTGTGAGATGAAATATTTCCGCTTGCTATCAAAGATGGTCACTAACGTCAAGTTTGAGTTCGTGGGGTATCATCAGTTGTTTACATTATTGTTTCAATTATAATTTTTTTTTATATTTCTTATAATTATAATTAATATCACAATAATAATTAAGAATTATGCTCCTTTCACAAATTGTTTTTTCACTAACTTCTTTCTGTAGTTTCTTAATCTTTAATTATCATTAGTTTCAGATGAAACCAATTAAAGTAACTAAGTAAGAATGTATATTATCTTTCATACTTCATGCTTTTAACATTTTGTCACAAGCACTTCTAAAGTTCACTTTTAATTTGAACATAATAATTTAGTAAATTCGTCTAATTTATAATCATCATTGAATGATTGACACCAGTTGCCGTTTGTGGGTGTATAAGTTGATAATAATTTTATTATTATGTTATACATACTTAGTGCATTATTTTTTAATATAATGCACTAATAAAATAATACTTGAACTATTCCGATAAGATATCAACAGATGAATTAACATAAAAAATAACATGAAAAGTAGTGCTTTTTATATCTGCAACAATAAATTAAGTATTTAAAAAAATACGTTAGAGTTCGGTGTGGTAAGTTTGTGTTTAAGTTAATGCTAAATGATTCAAAATGATCATTCTTATTTGATGACAAAATAACTAGGTACTTGGATGCTAAAAGTTGCGGATAAAAAGGGTTAAGTGTTGTGATTTGGGGAAGGTTGGTAGCATTTCCCAATAATAATTGGGTTGACTCTCATTTTTTTGAGTTGTGAGAGTTTGAGTATTTCTTAATTAGTAAAAAATTAAGAGATACCTACGTGTTTTATGTAGCAACTAACTCTTGAGAGCTACTTCACGGAACAGCCTAGTCATACTAGCACCTGAGGGCTCACATTCGAATGTAGTATACAAAGAAGTAGATACTATAAATATTTTGGCTGCGTAAGTAGGTACACTGAAATGTTGGATGACTTTAAGAATCTACTACCTTACTAACTAATAAAAAACTAACATTCATGCAGCTACAAAGGAGACTCGTACAATGCATGTTACATAAGGTTTGTCCTCTTTCAGCAATCTAAAGGCCTTGCGTGAAGACTCGATAGAAGTCCTCAAAGGTTTCTCAAAGGTCCTTCAAAGGTCCTCTTTAATTCCATGGATCAGCGACTTCACGTACTGCGGGCGTCTACTAGTCTAAGATATTATTGTTAAAAATATTTAATCTTAACAACCGCGTTAGTTTCGTCGTACAAAAACAAAATTCGAGAGTGGTGTGCAATATTAGAGCCGTGTTGAAAACATACAAAATGTCGCACGATGATAAAAAACATTGATGGCGTCGAAGCCGTATTAATGCTCATTGATATACAGTGGTGATACAGCCTATGACTGAAATTCCGCCTCTCACTCGAGGGCGTTAGATTTTAAACCCAAGCGGCACGCACCAATAACTTTTCTAAATTGTGTATGGAAAAAAAACCTGAGAGCTTTCCATTTAGAAACATGACATGAGTCAGTTAAATCCTGCCAATCTTGACCTGCGTGGACTAGACCTATTGCCATCCAGTCCGAGAGTAGAGCTGAGCCTAACAGTGGGCCAGTGAAAGGGTTTGTGGTGCAGAAAAGTTAATATCTCGATCGTCAATGGACTTTTCAACTCTTGCCGAGTGGAAACTACTCTTCTCTACCGTACAGTTTTGCCTTCGGATAAACAATTATACCTACCTATTATATACTATGTAATTCTATATTAATCTAGATATAGATAACGAAAATATGTATACTCCTATATATACGAGTAATAAGTATAGTTCTGTTGTAGAAACCCGTAAATCATTTAGCATACTATGATAAAAATAACTGAACCAAAGATTGTTTTGTGGTTTTTATGGTTAGTTTTGTTGTTCTCTTATTAACGTTATTTTATTTTGTATATATATTTTTTTAAAGGGGTTTAGTTATTGCATTACTGTGTCACCCCCGTAAAGGAAAAACTCAACAATTTCTTACAAAACAGTAAAAGGAACAAAAAAAATAAGGTTAAATTAAGAAATAATTATACAACTGAATCATCCTTTTGATTTGACTTTCCCATTCAACGGATCAGCCGAAAGGCTGTTACAAATTCCCATATCATAGGTATATGCTTAAAAAACCTATAGTCGCAAGATATCGTTTCGAGCGCCTTCCACCAAAACATGCTGTATGTGTTCAATTGTTTTACACGGGGGGCAGTTACGCGAATGCGATTGTTCATACAAAAATACTAAAATCGTGTATAAAAAACATTTTCCATTGGACCAAATTGTGAATCTAAACCATTCTCGAATCCCCTTGAACACACACAAAAAAATTCATCAACATTCGTCCAGCCGTTTAGGAGGAGTTCAGTGACATACACACGTACACAAGAAATATATATACGTATAAAGATATAGTCTTAATTCCTTAAAGTAGTTTTTCTGGCACATATGCTAATTTATGACGAACGGAAATTTGATTAAATGTTTGCACAACTGCTTACTCGCATAGGTATATTTTAGTACCTAATAATTTACTGAGATGTTTGATATCTTTATGGATGTAATGTAGGTTATATTTTAAAGTGACTGTGTGTGTCATGGACGTTATGGTAGAGTTCTGGCGCATATCGATACCTCTGGGCTCAAAGGGCGTAAAGCACATTTTGGGCCAAATGGAGTTAATAATACCATCGTATTCAGTTTTTCATTCTCTATCGATTGGTATATACGAAGTTGCCAAATTCGCACAAAAATGTTCTTTACGCCCCATCTATTTTGGGGTGCTAAAACAGAATGAAACAGGAAATCGGGCTGTAAATTACATTACTGTGCAAGTTAAAAATGTCCTAGGTTGTATAGGAATCCAATTAGACTCATAATTATGAGTATTATGGCGTATAACGCATTAATTCTCATTATTGTTCTTTACAACCATTCAACATAACAGGACCTGTACTTTACTACCTCAAAATAATTACAAATATTTCCTGAAGTTTAGGGTGTAAAGCACATTATTCTATAGGCTTAAAGGGAAGGAATTTATTGAATCACTACCTGCAGTGCCATCCCATTACAATAGACATAGAACAAACAGAGTGTATCTACCTCAAGAATTAAAGAACGTGTCTAATTTATATCAGATAAATAAAAAAAGCATAAACAGTGACCAAGACACTGTTAGTGAAAATATGTTTAGAAACATTTTTAATGAATATAATATTAGTTTCCACATTCCCAAAAAAGACAAAGTGTAACATGCACAAGAGCGGAACATAATATGGATACAATGAGTGAGAAAGATAAAGAGTTTTTTGGCTATCACATAAAATAAAAAAGCAAGTTATAAAAGGTTTAAAAAACATCAACATTTGAAGTCTTTTGTTATTGGAACTACTACATGTAGTTTTGATTTGCAAAAGGTTTTAGGCACGCCGCACAGTCAAAGTATGTAACTATACTATTCAAGCGGCACACAGGAAGTTTACTGCTATACCTGGGGAGAGAGCGACGGTAAACGAGGAAGCAATGAAATTACCTCTTGTCTTTTAAAGTACTTAGAAGAGAAAGATAGAATTGGCACAAAAACATTATTTTATAACCCTACAGGAGCGGCCAAAATAAAAATAAAACGGTATTGTCCACTATTAACTATTTTCTAAAGTCTGCAATTAATATAGACAAATAAATAATCTTCTGCCTGGACACACATATATGCCCGTTGACTCTGTCCACGCCACGATTGAAAGAGAAGTACAACAAATTAATTGTATGGAGTCCATCGCAATGGCCGACATACTTTGAGACCGCTCGGAAAAAACCTAAACCATACAAAGTCATTGTTATGGACTACACCGATTTTCTGAATTTTGATCAATTAACTGCCAATACTTTCACACCAAGCACATTGAAAAATATAAAACTAAAAAAGATTAGAATTGCTACATTTAAAAAGAGATACGAAAATCAAATAAATGTCAAATATTCCATGGCAGAGGAAGCTGAAACTCAAAATATAACGTTAATGGAAAATCCATCGGTCAAAGGAAAAGGCAAAGGAAAAAGTAAAGCAAAGGACAAGTCAAGCGGAAACAAAAAGCAGGAAGCGGAAGAAGTTAAGCCACTATATACAACTAAATTAAACATAAACAAAAAGAAATACATGGATTTGACACATCTCTGTGACAACGGAACTATACATAAGAGATTTCATGACGAATATAGAAAACTTCCATGGAGCTCTTATGTTTGTGATACATTAAATGAAACTGATGAAGAAGAGAAGAAGAAGATAAAGAAGATGAAAATAATACTGAAAAAGAAAATAATTCTAAAGATGGATAACCCAAAAATTGCTTAAATCTTTCTTGTTTGCCCTTTTATTACGTATAGTAAGAACTATAAACAATAACTCTTAAATTAATTAATATTTAAAAAGCTTTTTGGCTAGCTATTGGGATGGGGATTAATGAGAATAATCCATCAGGATGGGATGGGGTACCCCCCACCCCGTTTAACCCTTTTTATTATGAAAGTTGTACAATTTTAAATGCAAACTTTGTGATTTACAACACAATTAAACATTGCTATTATCATTTACTACATAATATTATACAACTTTTTTACGCTAGGTTGTATTTACTGCCAAAGTTAATAAAGTTAGCTGTTTTTAAATGGGTTTAAAGGACATTTTGTTGTTTTTTTTGGGTAGTAAAGCAAAACTATATTGGAAACTATTATACTTAGACTTCGTTTAATAATATTAACTTAAAATATAGGAGAATGTAAGTATTTTTCTCATAGATTGTTTTTTTATAATTATTGAGACAAAAAAGTTATAGCTAATTTTGTTTTATTTTTTTGGTTTTTTGGCTCTCCTGAAAAGTAGCTGTTTTGTGCTATACGCCCTTTGAGCCCAGAGGTATCGATATACTCAATTGTAAGTACAAACATTTTTTAAACGAATTGGAGTTTGTGCACTCTTACAAACGATACCTGTGCGTGCAGATATGAATTTAGGACGTTTCGGAGAGATATCATAAGTAAGTCTTTTATAAATCTACTTTTGATATAAGCTATTTTGAATTACCCCTTGTAAACCGTACGATTCAAACCGAGAGGAGTGATGCCAATTAAGGTTTAAGACCAGCAGTGGACTATGAATGCCGGAATGAATTAATAAACCTATTTATGCTATTGAGTGTTTTGTCTTTTTCATTCAAACTTAATTCACAATTTGATAAAAGGTGACAAAACACTACATAGCTATAAAAGCACAGTATAAGTATCAGTTAATATCATTCCTTTGTCTCTAACGGCTTATTTAAGACCCATAGTTTCAAAATGCCTTACGCGCGTGCTAGTTGACTAAAGACTTCTATTTAAAATTCTACATATTAGATAGGTAGGATTGGTATTAGCCCCCTGTTTTTATAGCTCAATGGCTCTCGTCGATTCAATGGAACGCGGTCGGTTTGTGTATGGGTGACTAGTATCAAAAATTTTATGGGCGCTATCGTGGTCGCGTCGGTCTACGTAGTTTTCAATAGTGAAAACAACCGTCAATCCTTGTCGAAGACCTTGAAGGTGGTGTATGCTCTAGACCTCTCGCCTCCGTTAAGATGTCGCGTGGTCGGCGCGGTCACGCATAATTTATTTTTTGAAATAAAATATCTATCTATATTCCTATAATTAATAATATCCAGCTTGATGGTTGCTGTGTGTGTGTCGCAGGTGGCACGGCGCAGGTGAGGCATGCCGCGGTGGGCGCTGGCGCTGGCGTGGTGCGCGTGCGCCGCCGCCGCGCCCGCCGGCCCGCCGCCGCCGCCGCCGCCCGCCTGCGACCCGCTACTGCTCAAGAAGCCGCCGCCCCTACCGCCGGTAAATTTACATTTATTTGTATTAAGGCCTATTCAGACCTAAGCGTAATACGCTACCGCCTTCGGAAGAGTAAACTGGGTGGGTACGCGTTTTGTTAACTTCATTGATTTCGCTACCGCTGCCTAAATGTGTTGTCTGCTTTAGCCGCCACTACTGCTCAGGATGTCACTGCCCTTTCCAGTAGACACTATTTTCTTATGGATATGCAGTAGCTTGCAGTACCACCTAACCGCTGCCATACCTATGAAGTGTATGTGATGAACCTTCTGTGGATGAACGTTGAACAGGATTATACAAAAGGATTCTTTGCCAGGCGGCTCATTATTACATGTTCGTTTTAGTTAAAAAGGTGAAAAATAAAAATTGAATGTTAATTATTTTTAGCACACACACTGTTGCGAGATTTGGGAAATATCTCCTTTTATGCATTCATAAGAACAAAGTTACGGAAAATGGAGGTCGCTCCTCGTAGCTTAGTTGAGGAAATTAACTGCGAGAACTCGACATGCTCGAGATTTTCACGACGCGACGTCGGCAACTTTCCCTCGAGAAACAATTTCTTTTCCAGCCGCACTCAGGTTTTGATGTTGCAGTGTACGCAATCCGACTCCAACTTAAGTGCAAATTGTCGGTTAAGCTCTGAACTGAAGCTGTTCTGTTGCTTAGAAGAATCAAAGAATACATAATAGTAAGAATGTTGGCTTTCCTAGTAGTAGATAAGAATAAAAATTTCTACAGATTTTTTTATAGATAAGTTTTATCTAAAAAATTGGCTTTGATAATGACTGATAGCTTGAAATACCCAACAATGAAATACACTAATGTACGTATGGTTCAATCTGGAATTTAGTGAAATAGGTAAAATAAAAAAGTAATTTTACATTTTTACTCATCAAAGCATCATGCATCATGCATGCCAATTTTGCCTTTTGCGTGTCTTGTGTGTTAGAGCATTTAATTTATTTTTAAATGGGTTTATTTAACTTGCCCTGTTTATTTATTTGGGTGAAATCTAGTAATTGAAATTTGTTATATTTAGGTACGCATTAAGTTTTTTAAGTTAGGTATCTACGCTAGAACGTGTTTGTTCCAATACAGTTTATATGGCTACTTTGACAAGATACGGTTGCACGGCAGAACATCCGGGAGTATGAGGCGGCGACGGCGCAGACGGCGCGCGCGCTGGCCGAGCTGGTGGAGCAGGGCGTGGCGGACGAGGCGCGCGCCGCCGCCCTGGCCCGCGCCGCCGCGCGCGCGCCGCTGCACCCCGCGCCCGCCGCCGTCGCGCTGGGCGCGCCGCAGCTGCACCTGGGCGTGCTGCTCGTCGCCGACCCGCCGCATCTCGTCGTCTTCCAGCAGAACAACTCCGCCTCCCTCCAGCAGTTCTGGCGCACCCTCGCCTCCGCCTGGAACGCCACCGCCGTCGTGTGGTCCAACGCGTGGTTCGCGTGCGAGGGCGGCGCCGGCAGCTGGTGGAGCGGCGCGGCGGCGGCGCGCGGCGTCGGTCCCGCCCGCGCCGCCGCCGCGCTCTTCCGCCGCCTGCCCGCTCTCGCCTGCGAGGAGGCCATGCACGACTGGCTCGGCGGACCCCCGCTCTGCGACCCCAACTCTACTGACTGCGAGGCTATCCCGGCACCCGATAGTTCAGATCGAAGGATCGAGGTAGTGTACCGTACTAATATTCATTTCTTTGACAAATACATATAGGTATAACGAACGTGAAGGACAACATACACATTGAAAATACACTGGAAAATACACCGCTGGAAACGCCACACATCAACAATACACCATGGTTAGGTACCCCATCTGAAAAGTATCTTACTATTATGTAAGTCTTTAATCTAATTTAATCGGATTGATCAAAAAATTGACCAATGTTTTACAGTACCGATGCAAATGTCGGTCGGAGCACTGGCACGCGGGCGGCGGCGGTTGGGTGCCGGGCGCGCGGCTAGAGGCGCGGCGGGCGCGGCTGGTGTGCACGCCGTGCGGCGCGGGCGAGGCGGGCGACGCGGGCGCGGGCGCGGGCGCGGCCGGCGCCTGCCTCGCCGACACCTACCGCGCCGCGCTGCTGGCCGCCAACCTCGCGGGCGTGCTGCTCTGTGTCATCATCGCCATTATCATATTCAAGAAAAGGAAATGTAAAGTATGTATGCCCACTGCACTGAGTTAAATCATATATATCAATGGCCCACTCCACTGGCAGCAATATGGCAACAAACATGATCTACTAAAAAGTATTTATTTTGATGAACCGTGGAACTCTATAGCAAGCGGGTAGTTTAATACTGGGAATTACTTACGAATACTCATTGGTTTGCTGCAGTTTGCTGACGTTAAGGTTAAAGCGATGCTCGTCGCTGAGCTTCTGAGGTGCCAGTATGGCTTATGTAACAGTATGAAGAAACCAGAGCGCTGGTTGATCAGGCCAGAACTCTGAAATTCTCGAAGATACAGTAACGACAGCCAATTCGCAGTGGTCTTGAGTCAGTCGTCATAGCTAGATTCTGGGTGGAGTGGGTCCTAATAGGCACTTAACAATACGCCGTGCACTAAGCGTCGGTACAAAGTTCACACGATTCACGTGTCTATTATTTTTGCACAGTGGGAAGAATTAGGCCGTACGCAAGGCGACTTTGTACGCCGGGGGACCCTTACACTAGCAGAACATTTGGTAGGCAGGTTTTGGGTATTTTTTTGGCAGGCATGTGGATGGTACGATGATGGTGACGATGACTCAATGTTTGGATGAATCAATAACAACAATAATTTAATTTCTTTATTATTTCAGGCTGTAGCAATGGGAATGTGGACGGTGTTAGAAGTAGTCCTTTTTGGCGCAATGCTGATGTATGCCTCGGTAAGTATCTATGTTTGATTGAAACGCAACAGATATAATTATCAACTCTTTTACCTACTATTAACTATTACTAGTTACTGAAGTTCGTACGTACACCTCAAAAGTTCAGATAGGTACAAGAAATCTGCTTAAGCTGCTTAAAGTTTGCCACTAAAAGGGGCATCTAGGATTGCGGTCGACAGGAGCTCGAACCACCCAGCCGGCGACCTCAAGTAGACGCATGTGTTTGACTGCATAGCATACGAAACACTGTGAAACACATACGAGTAGATGTGGAGTTGTACGACGTACCGTCAGTTTACCGGTGTGCTCTATCATCTTCAGCTGCTCGGTAGAGTTCTAGGAGTGCTAGTACAGGAGGGCTGAAGAAGGCCACCGAGGTTTTAGTTTATCGAAATTATTCCTACGATACCCGAGTACCTTTAAAAGGACTCCCTAGCGAATAATTTGACATTCCCCTTTTTTGATAATGAGACGATACATGGTGCATATTAATAATCTAACCCCCGTATTCATGAACATTACTTGGCTGAGTAACTGAACAACACTATGCAAAGAACGATAATTCTCTATGCGCTCCTCATGTCGAGCCATCCAATTCTTAAACAACACTCAAACATTACTTACTTAGCTATGAGGTCTCATAGCGTTGAATTCAGCTCTGTGATTGGTCCATTTGATATGGCGAAGTTCACTCTAGTGTTTTGACAACTGTCAAAGCATGTCTATGTCAGAGCAAGCAGCAATAATCGTTTCGTTTAAAGGTAAGCGTCCACTTGTCGGTATCGCACGCATCGGACGCATCGCATCAAACGGATAAAAGTTGCCTCTCGGTCGGAGCAACGGTGTCGGCATTGCCGATGTGCGATGCGGACAGGTGGACGCACTTATATGAGTTTATAGACAAACCCCCGTATTCACAAACGATACTATGAGGTCTCACAGTACTCGCGAGCGCATAGGGTCATTCAAACCAATTCATAAACAATACTTAGGTGAAATCCGCTACTGTGCGTCTGTCAAAAGGGACGCATAGCTAAGATAGCTTCTGAGCTACTTTAACGAACGCATAGCGTCGAATTGTTTTGTCATTTACGTCAAAATTGAAATATCAAAGAAGGGTGGTTGCACGTTGGATAAATTAGAGGTTATTATTTAAGCTTACAAAATTGTAAAGGAAAAAGGAGTTACTTATTACAAAATTCTACCTATTAAAAACAATGGATTACAGTTGTGAGGAAGAGTTTGACAAACAAATCAATTAAGGGAAATGAAAGGTAAGCGTCCACTTGTCGGTATCGTACGCATCGGACGCATCGCACGCAACGGATCGTAGTATTATTTGTCTATAAACCCATATAAGTGCGTCCACCTGTCCGCATCGTACGCATCGCACATCGGCAATGCCGACACCGTTGCTCCGACCGAGAGGCAACTTTTATCCGTTTGATGCGATGCGTCCGATGCGTGCGATACCGACAAGTGGACGCTTACCTTTAAACGATTATTGCTGCTTGCTCTGACATAGACATGCTTTGACAGTTGTCAAAACACTAGAGTGAACTTCGCCATATCAAATGGACCAATCACAGAGCTGAATTCAACGCTATGAGACCTCATAGCTAAGTAATGTTTGAGTGTTGTTTATGAATTGGATGGCTCGACATGAGGAGCGCATAGAGAATTAGCGTTCTTTGCATAGTGTTGTTCAGTTACTCAGCCAAGTAATGTTCATGAATACGGGGGAAATAATACTACGATCCGTTGCGTGCGATGCGTCCGATGCGTACGATACCGACAAGTGGACGCTTACCTTTCATTTCCCTTAATTGATTTGTTTGTCAAACTCTTCCTCACAACTGTAATCCATTGTTTTTAATAGGAAGAATTTTGTAATAAGTAACTCCTTTTTGCTTTACAATTTTGTAAGCTTAAATAATAACCTCTAATTTATCCAACGTGCAACCACCCTTCTTTGATATTTCAATTTTGACGTAGGTAAATGACAAAACAATTCGACGCTATGCGTTCGTTAAAGTAGCTCAGAAGCTATCTTACCCCCGTATTCATGAACATTACTTGGCTGAGTAACTGAACAACACTATGCAAAGAACGCTAATTCTCTATGCGCTCCTCATGTCGAGCCATCCAATTCATAAACAACACTCAAACATTACTTAGCTATGAGGTCTCATAGCGTTGAATTCAGCTCTGTGATTGGTCCATTTGATATGGCGAAGTTCACTCTAGTGTTTTGACAACTGTCAAAGCATGTCTATGTCAGAGCAAGCAGCAATAATCGTTTAAAGGTAAGCGTCCACTTGTCGGTATCGCACGCATCGGACGCATCGCATCAAACGGATAAAAGTTGCCTCTCGGTCGGAGCAACGGTGTCGGCATTGCCGATGTGCGATGCGTACGATGCGGACAGGTGGACGCACTTATATGAGTTTATAGACAAATAAATAATACTACGATGCGTTGCGTGCGATGCGTACGATGCGTACGATACCGACAAGTGGACGCTTACCTTTCATTTCCCTTAATTGATTTGTTTGTCAAACTCTTCCTCACAACTGTAATCCATTGTTTTTAATAGGTAGAATTTTGTAATAAGTAACTCCTTTTTCCTTTACAATTTTGTAAGCTTAAATAATAACCTCTAATTTATCCAACGTGCAACCACCCTTCTTTGATATTTCAATTTTGACGTAAATGACAAAACAATTCGACGCTATGCGTTCGTTAAAGTAGCCCCCCGTATTCATGAACATTACTTGGCTGAGTAACTGAACAACACTATGCAAAGAACGCTAATTCTCTATGCGCTCCTCATGTCGAGCCATCCAATTCATAAACAACACTCAAACATTACTTAGCTATGAGGTCTCATAGCGTTGAATTCAGCTCTGTGATTGGTCCATTTGATATGGCGAAGTTCACTCTAGTGTTTTGACAACTGTCAAAGCATGTCTATGTCAGAGCAAGCAGCAATAATCGTTTAAAGGTAAGCGTCCACTTGTCGGTATCGCACGCATCGGACGCATCGCATCAAACGGATAAAAGTTGCCTCTCGGTCGGAGCAACGGTGTCGGCATTGCCGATGTGCGATGCGTACGATGCGGACAGGTGGACGCACTTATATGGGTTTATAGACAAATAATACTACGATCCGTTGCGTGCGATGCGTCCGATGCGTACGATACCGACAAGTGGACGCTTACCTTTCATTTCCCTTAATTGATTTGTTTGTCAAACTCTTCCTCACAACTGTAATCCATTGTTTTTAATAGGTAGAATTTTGTAATAAGTAACTCCTTTTTCCTTTACAATTTTGTAAGCTTAAATAATAACCTCTAATTTATCCAACGTGCAACCACCCTTCTTTGATATTTCAATTTTGACGTAAATGACAAAACAATTCGACGCTATGCGTTCGTTAAAGTAGCTCAGAAGCTATCTTAGCTATGCGTCCCTTTTGACAGACGCACAGTAGCGGATTTCACCTAAGTATTGTTTATGAATTGGTTTGAATGACCCTATGCGCTCGCGAGTACTGTGAGACCTCATAGTATCGTTTGTGAATACGGGGGTAAGACATGGTGGTATATTTCTAGGCCGCGTCGCAGTACATGTCCGAGGCGCGGTGGCGCTGCCTAGCGGGCGCGTGGCTGCGCGAGCTCGGCTTCGTGGCGTGCTATGGCTCTGTCGTGCTGCGCCTGTGGGTGCTGCTGGCCGAGTTCCGCACGCGCAAGGCGCATCGTTGGACGCCTAGGGATTCAGAGGTTTAAAAACTCATCAAACGCAAGACCCTTTTAACCTACGCCTACCACGCAGCCTTCGTAGCGTGTTATGGCTTGAACTTAAGCTTGAACTGCATCTGTGAACGCAAATACCCAAGTAAATTTGGAACGTCCAGATTAAATACATCACACACTACTTGGCAGTCAAGGTCATACACAGGGCCGTTAATGCTCATTTGTTCGTGTCATATCTGTAAAAGAGAAGGCCTGACTCACTGACTCTTCAACGTATGATATAACGTAATATACCTACTACCTAACCTATTGTTATATCCACGCAAGCGAAGCTACTGGCGACAATGCTGGTTCATAAGACAACTTCCCCGAAGTAGCTACATTGCACATGTGTAGTCAGTTGCCCTGACTGTTCATCGGCTACTGTTGGTTGGGCACGACCTTCATTTGTCAATGCCCCGTTTCGCTATCTTTTTTGTTTTGTTAGTTTAGTATTGTGTGTTTTCCATAACACTTATTGTAGATTATAACAATTTCGTGCTACCATCGCAGGTACTACGCGTGGTGTGCTCGATGCTGGTGGGCGCGGCGTGCTACCTGGCGGCGTTCACGGCGACGTCGGCGTGCGAGGCGGGCGGCGGCTGCGCGCGCGCCGCCTGGCACCACGTCACGGCCGCGTGCGAGCTGCTGCTGCTGCTGTTCGGCCTGCGGATCGCCTACCTCGCGCGGAACGCTAATGTGCCCTTTCAGGTATGTTGGTAAGATAAATTTTAGGTTTTGCGGCAATTCACGAAACCTTGTTTCAAACATATTGGGTACATATAAGATAGATTCTTTAGCATAATAGGAAGGTTACCGTTTACCGTAGGTCAGGTTTCTGTCTCGTTTTACTTGATGAAATAATGCTTGCAGCCATGGCAAAGTGTGGCCAGTGAATACTTGTCATGTTCAAACGTGTGTTGTAGCTATCATAGATCTTCTTAGGTCGTAGTAGTTTAACGGATGAGTCCATATCCCCTTTCTTTAAAGTCAAAGACTTTTAACTTTAAAGTGATGACTCCGTGGCGTAGTCGAAATAGTATTCGAATCCCGGCCGGGGCAGATGTTAATTTAGCAGATAAATATTTGTAGTTACTCGGGTCATGGATGTTAAATTGTGTTGTTTTCAGTGTGTGTCCGCCCCTACAACACTGGCTTTGGCCTACCACGGGGGTGAGTGTGTAGCGTTTGTAGCGTTTAAAGTGTGTTTTACTGAGCAGGAGCGCGGGTGGCTGGCGGCGGCGCTGTGGGCGGAATGCGCGTGCGGCGCGGCGTGGCGCGCGGCGGCGCTGGTGGGCGCGGCGCCCGAGCGCGCGCCGCTGGCGGCCGCGGCGCGCGCGCACCTCTCCGCCGGCGCCGCGCTCGCGTGCGTGCTCGCGCCGCGCCTCTGGCACGGGTACCGCGCGCGCTCGCTTGCACAAGAGGTATCATCACCATAACCATTCTTGTCCCATTGTTGGGCTCGGGTCGTCTCTCGGTACCGGAGGCCGTGCCTAGTATACCACGCTCACAGCTTCACAGCCACATATATTTCTTGTATAAACTTCAATAAAATCACTCAAAAAATACGCGATGTGAAGCGCTCATATTCCAGTGGCTCGTGTCCGTTCGTCACTTGGTTTTTTTTTACTGTAGGGACTTTGTCGACCACATCGTCCCGTAAAGGATTGGCAAAAATAATACTTATCTTAACATATGAGTATAATACACATAACGGTACACAACACAAAATTCTTTTGGAGGGCTCCAGTATCTCTGTTAGAACGCATCGGTGCAAACAGCGATGGACCTAATGGTTGTAGCCAATATTTCTTGTGTATCGAATATAAATTATATCTTAAAGATACCTAACTTAAAAAATTTGCTTAAAACACGCTATATACCATGTCTCATAGGTGTCGCGGCGCGGTCCGGCGGAGGGCTTCGCGGAGGGTGGCGAGGAGGAGCCGACGTCCGAGGAGGTGCGCGCCGAGCTGAAGCGGCTGTACGTTCAGCTGGAGCTCCTGCGCAACAAGACGCTGCGCCGCGACAACCCGCACATCAGCAAGCGCCGCGGCGGCCGCAAGCCGCCTCACCGCCGCTTCTCGCTGCAGGTGCGTCGTGAACCGTACAGACGCGTGTGATTGGGGCGATAGAGAGACGTTGGAGTGTTATGTTTGGGGGGAAGACGGTAATGTTTGCGCGGAAGAGAGATATTAGTGCGCTAAGTTACGCTGGGAGGAAAGAGATAATTAGTTACGCTAATCACGTAGGTACCTATACCTACGTGTGTGACTGTGTGGAAAGAGTGAAATAATTGCGATTTATTTTGTTACTCTGGCAGTTTTGACGCAGCTTATGTCGTAGCACACATCACAGAGTACATTTTACAAACTGGCACAAATACAAATTATCTTAGCTCATCCCAGTAATATTCACGACTTTGCACTACGATTTTTTAGATCGGGGGTGGCATAAACAACACGCTCAAAGCACCGCAACATGTTATCCAAGTGCCAAGATCAAATACCAAGCCAGCGATCAAAATTCATCATCATCATTTTCTTGGGAAACTTTTTGTTTGTCGTATAGCGTTTAACTTGATAAAAATTTACCTAATTGATAAACCAAAACAGGTGAAAAATTTTAGAATAGTAGTACCAAGATTAATTAGATAGACCTACCTCTTAGTCATCCTTCTGCCTTTAAACTTTAGACTGGTGCCTTTGTACTCGTATGTAGGATGAATGGAATATTCCATGTGACGTGTTTAGTTGTGATAGTTATAGATTGCCTTGTAAAACTGTGTCCTCTACCCTTTTCTTATCTGTCAAAATATCTACCCTAAGGATTTATCATTGCTTTGTCTTAAAATTAGCAGTTTTAGAGGGGACTGAACCTGAATTCTCGTCATACTAGATACATGAGTACCTATTATAATGTTCCCTACAGTAGTAACTTAATTGTTAATAATCCAAAAAGTAACATGATAGTAAAATACCTAATACCATTTTGTACCGTGTGAATCATTTTCATTAATTCGATGTTTCATATTCCATCCTACTCCAACTTTAGAAAAAGGGCAGTCGTGAAAAGGTAAGGAATGTGAAGTATATAGCATGTGTACTACCGTGGAGCACCCCGCATGCCCCCTGTGGATGTCCGCCCCGTGCCCCTACTGGGCCGTTAGCCCCAGTGCGCTGCCCGGGCCCGGATGTCCCCAGCCCGGGCCTCTCTGCCCCGGGCCCCGATGTCCCCAGCTGTGCCGCCCTGCCCCAGAGCCCCGTCCCCAGCACAGACCTAATATTGCCGACACCAAAACCTTTATGACTGCATTATTTCAGATATTCGCTTTTTCTGTCCTTCGGAAAACTTAAGTACTAAATTGATAGAAAAAAAATCGGATTCAGGAAATTTCAACCATTTTCTAATTCATTTCTAATATAAAAAAAGACATATTTCTTTTTTCAAAACTCCACTGTCTGTTTTTGCTAAACACTTATTAAGTATGTTCTTCATTTTCGAGGCTTTGTGTTCTTTTAACGTGCTTGGTTTTGTGCATCGTAAAAAATATTGTAAGCTCATTATAACGAATCACAAGGGACCGAGATTTTCATTCGTTATGGAGAGTTTGTTTGTATAGTCTTATGTTATTCAAAACGAACTGTTATTTATCCCAGCTTTGTTATGGCATCAATATGTATGCTTTTAGGACATATTAGTTAAATTAAAATTTAATTCTTGTTCAAAATACATACACTGGACTGTCAATACCGACGTTTATTTCTCGTCATGTTGAAATATTGTGATTTGTTTCAGTTTACTTCTATCGGTAGAAATTATAATTTTCCTGGGGTTAAAGTCAAGTAATGTAATGAGGTGAACTCCCGCAGGCGTTGCAAGCGCGTCGCGGCGGCAAGAACAAGAGCGGCACCGCGAGCGCGGTGGAGGCGAGCGAGGCGGGCGACGCGTCGCGCACGCCCGAGGACTCCGTCTGCTCCGCCGAGGGGCCCTCGCACTACACCGACGCCGACCAGCCTTGACCATGCTACGTCCCCAGATTGTTAAACTGTCCCGTAACGTGTGAAAAACATTATACGCGCGTTGAAATTGTGGAAGAACACCGCAGAACGCTGCCGCATCGCCCGTCACGAACGATTCGTGGCTGCATGCGTTCGCGTTCGCTGTGAGTTCACTCTGCGACGCTGTTTAAACAGGAGCGTCATAGCACAAGCGGTTGCCGTTAGTGTTTTTGAACTGCAGATCAAATGTAGGTCGTCGCGCCAAAAAGTGCCGGTAGTCCCAAGAGAGCCAGGCACACATTGGAATTGGTTTCGTAGTCTTGAAATTGTGACGGCGTGGAGACATGACAGAGCACAAATTGTTATCCTTGTTGGTAAGAATATGAAATCAGCGAGCAAAACGCATTGTAACTAATTGCAACTTCTTCGAAATGTTATTATTTTGAAACACTTTTTGCTACTGTGTCGTAAAATGATTAGGTAGATATATATTCTCAGGTTCTCAAAAAGACAGATTCTCATGTGCGTGCTGATGTATCAAGCAAACATTAGTCTCTTTTTACCTTTCATACAAACCTTTTCATACCTACAAATTCTTACAAATCGTCGAAAATGCTCGTATATCTTTACCTAAGCCTTTATATACGCTATCGCATGCTAAAATCGATCCACAAAGTCTTATAGCAGGATTTTTTCAAGGATGTATATATATACTTACTTCTATATATATCTAAAGTTACATGTTAGTTAGCTCTACTATTATTCCTTAAATTATTATACCTCTTAACGGAATTTTTCGATTTTCTCAGAGACAATATATATCAATGTTTACGTACTTCTGTATCATAAAAATGTTATTGATGTCGTTGTTGTTCTCCGTATTTCATAATTACTTATTAATTATTTCTTCCGATTTTACAGTATAAGTATACTATATTTTATAAAAGGTATTGTTAGCGTCCTCGTGTTGTTATACTATCCCCAACACTACACTCCTCGACTTAGTCTAAAGTTGTTATACCTATAGCTTATAGTTATATCTATCTTTTAAGATTTAATTTTAGTCGATACGTGCACTAGTCAGAAACAAATGCACATAAAGTATTCTATATTGTTTAATAACATTAAATTTTAACATACATTTACAGAATTGACCTGACCGTTGTACTAGTAATTATACAATTGTATTCTAGATTTGTGCTGATCTATTAATTTATAAAATAGTGTTCAGTTAATAGACCAGCCATGGTGGTAATGTTACCTAATAAATTAATAAATCTACAATACACAACAATCAGTGAAAAGTCTTTCTATTTTGGGTTTGTGACAAAAAATGCAGTAGTTTCCGGAGAATTTGAAATAAAATTTAAGAACTGTACCGACTAAACTAATAATTACATAGCGAGTGCCACGGCTATGCCACATGGTACCTTTTAATGCACATAGGCAGTCTTTGTTTAGTAAAACTTCATAATGTATATGTAGGTACAACATATAAGTTAATTTACCTCTGTGTGGTCCCTGGGACCCCGTATCACATGATGTTTGTTTTTAAAATATCAATAATATCTATTAAATGTAATTATTTGTAAACAATTTCATAGATAAATTTGTCTTTATAAAAAATATCTTTTTGATTTGATATTTTTATAGGCCATTTGCAAAAAACAAAAGTTTTGAAAATTTACATTAACTATCATTTACGGAATTTAAGAAAATTTGTCCAAATTTAAACTTCCATCCACGTTACCGGGCCCCCATATCAACAATATGGACAAGGATTTGAACATTTTTGGATGTAAAAATTATGCTTATATATCACCATTCTCATTTTTTTTAACAAAGGCATGAATGCTCTCACTCATACAACAAATACCTAGCTGTGAATAAGTACGTAAATACCTAAACAAAAATAAGTCTGATTTTTGTAATATAATCTCACTTTGATCTGATAAGCTGTTTTCTGTTTTAGCATTTGTATATCTTCGTTTTGTACCTCAAATGTTTTTTATAAATTTAGATTACATAAGTACCTAAGGTACTTACCTTTATTTTTTTTCTTGTGACCTGACTATTCACTTGGATACACAGTTTATAAATAGGTACATGCTTAAATTAATTCCTCTGAGGTACATACATTCTAAATGCTTTCTAGACTACTAGGATTATTATATACAGACTATATATTACATCTTTGCAGACTTTTTTACCTACATAGAAAAGAAGTTGCGAATGACTTTAGATGATGTTTATTTTAATACCATATTCGTTCCGTGGTATCTTTTCAATTGGATCTGCATTAAAATATATAATAATTAATAACAGAATTATTGGAAACAGAGTCATTGAAATGGAATAATAAAATGACCAGTGTAAATAATAGTACCTAAAGTCAACAATTTTGTATGTGAATGTGGCTAAACCACATTATTTGTTCGATATTGTAGTAACGTTGGGCTTTGTTCAATGTTTGCGGTGCATGAGACGTTGTGATGGCTAGATAATATACTTAAAAATAAACACTGATAAAATAAATGACAATGTTCATAACCGAATTTGTTTTATTTATACATTACTGGGTGAGTGAACACACGGTGATGTGGAGTAAATAAAAAAAAAAATGTAGCTTTGTGTATAACTAGATAGGAATGCTTTTCATACCTATTGTGTAACAGTGTTACACTTAACGAGTGCTGACGAGATATCTACATGATAGCTTTAGTATACATGGTAATTTACTGTAAACTAAACTACATACTTACAATAACTCACAAGATTTTTCTTCTTATAATTTCACATTGCGTATTCCCTCCTTCAGTAAGTACCTGTTTCTATTAATACTGCTTTGGAATGCCCTGCCTCTGTAGATTAAGACAGCGTCGAATAAAAAATGTGTAAGTATGTTTATTTATGTAAGAGTCTATAAATATATATATTTAAAAATGCTACTTTATTAAAGCTTTGCCACCTGGCACTTTTATTCTCTCCATCACCCTGGGTCGACTGATAGTATAAAGCCCAAGCTGATGCATTAAGACGTCATTAAGTCCGCACTTTGTACAACCAAGTTAAGGTTTTAAGAAGTCATAATAAATAAATAAATGAAATTGTCAATCGACATGTTATAAACATATACTCAGACTTTATATAGACAGATATTTGTTATAATACCTCTATTTTAATATCCATCCATCCATCAGCTGTGATCCACTGCTGGACATAGGGCTCACCTAAACGACACAACACCGACCGGTCTTGTGTCTTCTAAAACCTGCTATCCAACTCTCCAACACGCTCTGGCCAAGCGTGGTGACAATCGGCTAAACCTCTTATTTTGGTATCCATACTATTAATTACTCTATATTCATAGATTAATAGGTAGTTAGGGAATTACATTTTACCACAAGGTCCACACAATGTCCACAAGGTACCTACGACACGAGCATAGTTTAAGGAGTCTTCGCTTGGTAGTCTTTATCACAGAGTACATTATATATAACTGAAATAGGTCTTTATACTATAGGTAATACGAGTAGTTACGTCTTCGAAGTTACGTACTACAAATTGTTGCCTGGCAACGAAAATATGAGTATCTAGTAAACAATATTTTTGTTTTTATTATTACGGAGACCGGATTAATATGTATCTCATCGACAGCATAATGTCGCAGCCTGGCGTAACGTGGCAACAGGAAATATCCTTTGTAATGGAGTTCATTGTGATCATAAAGAATTTTTATCCTAACACTTATTTGTACTTTGTACTCAATTAAAATTAGGTACCAAGAAAAGTACCTGGATCCTTAACCTGGGTCTATAAATTACTAACCATGATTGCATAGTAATATGTCAGGTAAGTCGTAGAGATAACAATCAATTTTTATTTTATTGACTGTTTAAGTTAGCATTGCAGTGATAAAAAATCATTTCAAATACTTATACATTATATCTAAAAAAAAATTATATGTTTCTATGGTTAATCGAAATTATACCTGTTATAGACAAAATTCATTCGCTATTGTAATTTAGGTGCAATTGTAGGCACATTGGGCAGGCACAATTGCACCACGTTGTCATGTGAGGTCGCGTGACAATTTCAGGTTTAAATATCTGCTGCAGGCAGTAGTTAGCGGCGGCAACATGTAGCCGGAAATGTGAGACGTTTGTTAGGTAGGCAGTATCCATAAAAAACTCTATTGTGTGTTATTTCTGATTTTTTTTATTATAATATGAGTGATAATATGTAACAATTCATCACATCATTACGAAAATCCTTGCTGTCCGATAACCAATTTCGAGTTTGATAAACAGTTGATTGTCGCACCTGAAGCCAGTATAAGTGTTGGTAATACTCAAGTAAATTTGATACGTATAACTGTATTTGTCTAGCAGTAGTTGTAGTCTAATAAGTATTTTTAGGTATTCTACTGTGGTAGTGTAGTACTTAGTATGTAAGTATATACAGTAGCTAAATATCTACGCCACAGGAATTCATCAGCTCTGTTAGGTACATGATAGAGTCATACAGATCAACGTTAAATATAAAAATAATAATAAAAAATTGAAGGTGGGGTAAGAAGACTATCACATGGGACAAGACTTCTTCTAAAACGTGTCTTCATAACTAAAGTAGAAGATAGTCGTGCCTGCTATGGTAATCTTTGGTAGAAGTGCGTTCGTAACGATCGAATAGCAGATGTCATAGTTCTCCATAGCATATGTATCAGCCCCTCTAAATCCATCACAATAGGACCATCACAATTTCCATTCCTTTGCAATAGTGTCTGTACTTCTGGCGGGGCCTACCTTCGGGTGTACCAATTGATGGTGAGGTCGATCAAGGGTGGTATCCGCTACGTGTGCCATATCACAACTCGTTAAAATGTCTCAAATGGGCTACGTGTTGGTACTGTGAACTACTGTGTCCCCACGTAAGCCTTGAAAATTATCGGGTAGTGGACCCGTAAAATTTAAAGAGATACAGAATAATAAATCGTTTATTTCTGACATTGTTGTTTCCATACTGTGTTAGTACATATGTGACAGTTTATAAATAATGTAAGTAGGTACATCTTAAAACTGAGAGCTTCAATTTTGTAATAGCCCTCATAAGAGATATTTTAGTGTTAATCTTACCCCATGTGTCAATATTATAGGAAAAACATATGCCTAGCTAACTCTGACGGGGTCAGTGTAATCTACTTAATTTAAATTTAAATAATTCGTAAGAACGGGCATATATCTGTTCTATTTATTCAATGCAATGCACCAGTTCAACCCAGTTAACCCGAAGTCGCGCCGTGTAAATTTTCAATTGACTATCATAAAGCGTTTGATAGCGTGTGAGGTAAATGGTTTTCCTTAGGCGTGTAGGTCTACGTATCGTGCACTTATCGCGAAGGCATTGCCCAACCAACTTATAACCCTTTTTGTTTGAGTAGCCTATATTTAACGACTTATCGCCTTCGTAAGGTCTAGTCTAGTGCCATCAACGATGGGTGCACAGTTAGACGATCTTGAACATACGACAATCTATGTTCGGAATCCAAATGGTATTGAATCATATAAATTCTAATAAATTTCTCTAAATTTAGTTTAAAAAATTTAGGTGAATAGGGTAGAAACGTTATTTTTTTTAAACAGACAGTGAAGAGAGTGACGGGGAGGGTGGACTGGGCAACTTGAACCGTCTGATCGTGCGGCCGCCGGGCCACAGCGGCAAGGCGAAGCGCGGCCAACTGTGCTTCGACGCGGCCTTCGAGTGCGGCAACCTGGGCCGCGCGGACCACGTCAGCGAGCTCGAGTACGATCTGTACGTCCGCCCGGACACGTGCCGCCCGCGCTCGCGCTTCTGGTTCAACTTTACTGTGGAGAACGTCAAGCAGGACCAAGTAAGCAACTTATTTATAGTATTTCTTATGGTTTTAAGTAGGAAGGTAATTAATTAAACGACAGCGGAAGCGACAGGGACTTTGGATTTGGCATAGGCTGATCGTGCGACCGTCTGGGTACAGTGGTAAGAGGGCGCTGTCAATGCTAGCTTCGTGTGCAATAAACTACATTTCAGCCTACTATACTAACATTTTTACTTACAATGCTTTCATACAATCAGCAATGTTAACGTACACGATTTAGCGAGGCTTATTCCACCACCACACAACCATTTTCCTATAATTAGCGAGAACGAATAATTAAAATCTTATACCTAATCTATAACTGGCTATTTCTCTAAATTCTATCTCTACTTGACTCTACAATGAAATCTTATTTTACGCAAAAGTAATTATTGTATCGTAAGTTTGTACAAGTCCCTATACCATATAAATATGCATAATAAATAAGTGTACTATATTCCAGCGTGTGATATTTAACATTGTTAACATGGGTAAAGAATTCACACTTTACAACGGAGAGATGACGCCTTTGGTGCGATCTACGTCACGACAAAAATGGTGAGTAGTATCATTCATCAAGTCAAACAAATTATGAGCCACTATAACGCCTGGACCACAGACCTATCTAAATAGATATCTAAATAAATATCTATCTAAACAGGCCGTACAACTTTGTAGTTAAAATCGGCAAATGTATTATAAATCATACAAAAGGTACATGTTTAGTTATTTATTTTATTTTATTTTATTTATATTTGGGAAACAAACAATTTTTATTACAAATAAGTAGTATAGTATATAAGTAACATATGTCAGTGAAGTTTCCACTGATTACTAATACATAAGTGTTTTACAATTTTTTGTAGTATTATAATCGCCTTGAAAAGAAAAATAAGAAAAAAGAATGAAAGGTAAAAATGGAAGGAACTGCTAATTAAAAAAAAAAATATTACAAAAAAAAAAAAACTAAGTATTCAGACCTTTTAGCGCCTGTTTAAGCTTCCGTTTATATTTACCTATTGGGCAATTAAAAATATCAATGCTCTGTAAATGCTTATTATAGATCTTTGCGGAGCGACGTATAAAGTTGTTGCCCGTGTAATTTCTTGTATATTTCTGGATGTAAAACAGGCGCTTAATGCGAGAATTCGTTCGGGGGCAAATCAAGTGCACATTACTTAGCAAGAATGGTGAATCGATATTATTGTTGAGTAGTTTATATAAAAACATTAGATCCCTCTCGATTCGTCTAGTTTTTAGGGGTGTTATTTCTGGAACGGATTTAAATCTGAATTTAAAATGTTTTAAATAAAGTCTAAAGACTTTGTCTAATCTATTAATTTGAACTTTGTATTGCGGATTCCATACAACAGAACCGTATTCCAGTAAAGGTCTGACATATGAGTCAAAGAGATGTGAAAGTGTTGAACCGAACTTGAAATCTCTACTTACCCTTAAAACAAAACCAAGCATACTTAGTTTACCTATAATTTCTATTGTTAATCTACCTACCAACCTGATAAATGCCTTTAAAATCTCGCTGTAATACGCTGGCTTTTACATTTTGAATCTAGTGATTACATATGAAGCATCTACACAATTAACTACCAGTGTACATACAAGGTGCGTGCGTTGTTCAACGTTATTTTGATCCCGCTATACGTTGGTTATTCAACCGTCACCCCAGGAAACACACGTCGGATCTAAATTACACATAAGTGATTGGCTGTTGTATTCTGTATTACCTTCCAAGCCAACAATTAAGTCTAATCCCTATATGGGAACACAATTTGCGTTAGAAAATTATCAAGATCCAAGTGTTGGTAGGTCTTACCCGTCAGTCCATCACTTGCCAACCTTACCCAATATCACCACGGATCACCTTTTAGAATGTCCATAGATCAAAGACTCAAGATCCGATCAAGTTGAAGGACAAAACATATATCTCATTTATAAGATAAGATTGACGCAAGATTCTCCTCTCAGAGTGAGAAGATAAGGATTTAGGTTAGGCCTTCCCATAGCCCACCATCTGAGGCAGGAGGCGAATGGCAATCTTCACTCGCTTTCGAGATCATCATGAGGAACGCTCGTACAAAGTCTACATTCAGCTTATACAAAGCACGTATAAAGAAAGAATTAAAGAAAGAAAGAAAATCTTCATTTTGTCTCAAATAGATAGGAACAAAAAAATCGCTGAAAGTTAACTTTGAGACGACATTAAGAGA
The DNA here is from genome assembly GCA_944567765.1 of Carterocephalus palaemon. Lineage (NCBI taxonomy): Eukaryota > Metazoa > Arthropoda > Insecta > Lepidoptera > Hesperiidae > Carterocephalus > Carterocephalus palaemon. The sequence continues at coordinate 4,166,548 of OX155639.1, read as the reverse complement.
ACTTGTGCCTCCGATAAGTCACTTAGACTTTTGGGCTATAAACAGCGTAATATTTCCATAAGCAGGCAGCGCATGCCTAGACGCCTACTGTTCTACCACCGGTCCCTAGTACACCGCGGTCGGAAAATCCTGAGCCTCGCCTTCGGGTTCGACCGCGAGGAAGACGTATACCAGTTCGCGGCCGCCGCGCCCTACTCCTACTCGAGGCTGCAGAAACATTTAGCGGTGTGGGAGAAGCGGGCGATGGCTTTCGCTACCAGGGAAGAAATTGCTCAGACGACGGTATTGTAAAGTTTGTTTGTTATTGAGAATGACTACGGTCTAACATAATAATTAACCACAGTTAACTCTTCTTATATCTTCATCTACACTTGTATCTTTATCATATTACCACACGAGACCACGACTCGGAAAATAGAGCACAGGCCGCCCTTCAACCACGTGGACTGATGAACTGAAGAAGTGAGCGGGTAATCGCCGGATTCAAAGTGCGAAGAGCGGCAAAAGACCGAGACGAGTGTCATCTACGAGTATTAAGGGAGGCCTATGTTCATCATTGGTGAAGTCCAGTGATGAACATAGGATGATAGATGGATGTATTCTTGCTGGACTATCTTATTAATCATTGTTATCTTTAGCAATATCTATGGAATATTTTAATAACTAACCTTTTATTTATGTTGATTGGATATGTGTTTCTTTTTTAGCAAAAACGGCGTATTGATCTAATAACTATTGGTAATCTGAGTTTCAAAGATAAGGAGAACAAGGAAGAATTAAATCCCGCCAAAGGTAAAGCTGACGAGGCAAAAAAACGAGTCGTGCTTATTCTAGCTCGCTCTCATGGCGGACATCCACCCGCTTCATTCATATGTCAGGGTTTGTAATAAATAATTTGAGTAAATTGATAACTACAACTTATGTGTAAATTAAAACTGACTCAAATACTAAATATTCTGCTGTTTTTAGGTTTCCTGGATTATCTGGGAAGTTCTTCAGAAAAAGCTTGTGCTTTGAGAAATGGTGTGGTTATCCAAGTACGTAAAGAATGTTAAATATTAAGTTAAAGAAAAGTAGCTGAGGGTTTCTGATATTCAGATCAACCACGAAAATCTCTACTACTAACTCTGGGGGCTTGCGAGTTTAGTTGATCGAACGAATTTTACGCGTAAATGTTATTTTTACGGGATTTAAGCAACGCCGTCTAGTGGCCTACATGTAAGTACAACATATAAACCACTAGATGACAATGCTTAACAAACAAATTAGCGCGCGTTCGATTCGTTTGATCAAGTAAACTCGCACTACGCCCACAGATTTCTGCAGTCCGCTTACTCAGTTCTTCCAATCATAGATTTTTTTAATTTGCTAACATAGACCGACCATATTTTCTATGGATATAAGATTTTGCAGCACCGCTTTCCACTGACGCCCATGACAACGGTGACTGACTTTGAACATGACTCGTAGACCGAGAAACGACAAGGTTCGAATAGGGACTAGGGTTAGTCCAGTTAGCAGAGATAGTAAATAAGAATAATAGTTGGTTGGTTCGTTAGTGGGTATAAAGAGTGGGGCAAGAACTTTAGTGATAGTTATTGACAATCTTATACAATACGAATTTGACTTGACGATCGTATCTCCATCCATGAAAACCTACACAATACGCTGGTTAGTCACCAAGTGAGTGCAGTGTGGCCAGTGGCGATTTGCAATACGTCTGTTCGCTAGAATAAGTCGCTTAGCTCTTAGCAATAAGCGCCGCTCTTTGTAGTGTGGCCTTAGCCTTAATGAATAAACAGGTGGTGCCAATGGTAAACCCGGACGGCGTGTTCCTGGGCAACCAGCGGTCGGACCTGCTCGGCTCGGACCCCAACCGCTGCTGGAGCACAGCCACCAGCTTCGCCCACCCCGGCCTCGTGGCCATCAATGACCTTGTCAACAAGATTACATCCGAAAAGGTATTTTGGTCTTTATAACTGACACAGTCAAAATCAAATCCAATTTTCGTCCAATCCTGAAATTTAGCTACGCAGCTATAATCGCTTTAATCTTTAATGAACCACATAAAAAAGTACACGGTACAAGTTGCAGAGCGAGCTGAAAGCGTTCTCTATTTTTAATTGTTTCTGTTGTGCAAACAATCCAACTTGTATTTATGTAGCTACCTACTTGTCTACACAAAGAGTTGGTAGAATATTGAACATTTCAATTGATTGTTGTTGGTCATGCAATCAATTTTCAGGCGCTCCATTTGGAATTCTTTATTGACCGTGTTGGTAGAATATTGAAAATTTCATTTGATTTAATTGTTGTTGATCATGCAATCAATTTTCAGGCGCTCCAATTGGATTTCATTATTGACCTCCACGCAGATATAAGTCATGAAGGTGTATTTGTAAGAGGAAATTCTTATGATGATGTGTACAGGTATGAATATCTTATTTATCAATATTTTAAATATTTTAAAAATGCTAAGCCTGTCTAACTTGGTAGGTACCTACTATTAGTATTTATTCTTATTACACCAACGAAACGACCGCTTTTTAATTAACAGTATTTTTTCTTCTGTAACTCTATTGTAGTTAGGTACAAAAGAAAACAGATTATCAGCAAATTATTATTTTGAGCTCACGTAGATTCTTAATAACGTAAGTAGATCATTTTTTTCAACTTGGAAAATTTTACTGATTCATTTGACGACCGGAAATTGATTTCAGAAAACTAAGTATTGAACGCCTTCCGACAGTGTAGATGACCTGTAAAAGATAGCGCGAAACCACTAGATTCGGCACGAGAGGGCACTTTATCGGAGGAGGGAGGCCTACTTCCAGCAGTGGACCCTTAAGCTTTTAATGGATGGATGGATTACAACACCGCATAGAAATTGCAAATACATCGCAAAAAGATATTACTGTTGCAAAAGTAAGCTTCCAGGTTCGAGCGGCATGCGGTCCTCCCAAAATTCATGAGCGCACGCGTGGAGGCGTGGCAGCCAGACGCGTGCCTCTACAACGCGGACCCCGGCGCGGCGGGCTGCGCGCGCCGGGCGCTGCCCGCGGGCGCGGTCGACGGCTACAGCCTGCTCGCCTCGCTCGGCGGCCGCCGCCTCTCCTCGAGAGGACCCTACCTGCACTACACCGAGGAAGCCTGTATCCTTCATATAAATCATATGCGTTTTAATCGGGCTATTAAATTCTGTTATTTAAGAACCTGGTTGTCAAACTAGCAAAAGTGTGCTCCGCGTTTAAAGTGTTTATTACAATTATTAGTGCATTTATAAGAAGACACGCCATTTCACTGCGTCAATAAAAGAAAACTGATTATTTTGGAATAAAAACAACTGTAACACATTTACTTAAATAGTGGTAAAAAGTGCTTGAAATTTTGATAAAATAAGTTTTGGTTAATTGACAGCTGAACTAATTCGACAAGTCAAGTATAAGTGACACTGACAAGTCGTGTTATTGGTAACAGGTCAGTGTTGTCAGTTCATATAATTACGTTCCTTTACAAGTATTGATAATAATGGAACCTCAACTTCAAAAATTATTTGAGTCAATAAAAATTGAAATGAATAAGCAGACAGAGGAAATAACTAACAATCTTAACATTACGATAAACGAAAAACTACAGCCCTTAATAGAAGAAAATCAAAAACTAAAAACCGAAATAACAAGACTGGAACAAAAAATCGATTACTTAGATGGGGAAAAACGTAAAAATAATATTATAATTTTTGGATTACAAGAAACTGAGAGGTCATATACGAGATTAGTAAATGATGTTACAGAAAAAATGAAGGAATTACAAATTGATTTTAATGCACAAGATATAAACAATGTTTACCGTATTGGGAAAAAAGAAAACATGGAAAGAAAACCCAGGCCTGTGGTGGTTACTTTAGTGAATTATTGGAAAAAGCGTGAAATTTTATTGGCAAGGACCAAAGCAAGAAATAAAACAATAAGCATTGCTGAAGATTATCCCAAACCAGTGCTCGAGAAAAGGCGCGCTTTGCAGACGCAATTAAACGAAGAAAGGAAAAAAGGTAACTATTGTTATATAAAATACGATAAACTCATAATAAAACAGAATAATCTAAACGTAGAAAAAAGGAAGAGAATGCCATCTACACCACGATCTTCTAGCTCTAATGAAACATCTGCCTCAGAGATACATAAAATGAAGCAAACTAAAAGGAATGCTTTTGATGTTCTTTGTTCTAGACCAAGATCAAACTCTGTTCCAGAAAAAAACGAATAACAATTAGCAACCAGCCGGAGTAAAGAACAACATAATGAATTAAATAAACTAAAAAACAACCCTTCTCCAATCCGGCTGGTCACCGTGGAGAAGTCTGACCAAAACCCCCCAAAACACAAACACCCTTGTGTAGACACAATTATACATAATAAACAAAAAAAAGTCTTAAACGTAGCAACTCTTAATGTGAGAACACTACTTTCGGAAAGCAAATTAAACGAATTAATATTTGCCATTAGAGATTTGCACTGGGACATCATTGGTCTATGTGAAATACGGAGAGAGCGTGAAGTAATTGAAGAACATTCCGAATTTATATTATACCATAGCTATGCGTATAAGGGCAGAAATGGCGTAGGTTTTTTGATTAAAAAGTACCTCAAAACTAATATTTTAAGTATGAAGACATTTTCAGATCGTGTAGCATCTTTAGAGATTGAAATTAGTGGAAATATCTGGACTATATTGCAAGTGTACGCCCCGACAGAATCGTACAAAGACGAGGATATTGAATCCTTTTACCAAACTGTTGAACAGGCAATCACTACATTTAAGTCAAAAAACCTTTTAATAATGGGTGATTTTAATGCCCAGATTGGTAAAGCCCAGAAAGGAGAAGACAGAATATTTGGTAACTATTCGTTTGGAAATCGAAGTCCACATGGTCAAAAATTAGTCGAGTTTCTACTTGAGAATAACTTGAGAGTGGCTAACAGTATGTTCAAACGTAAAACTCACAAGAAATGGACCTGGAAATCCCCAAATAACATACATAAAAATGAAATCGACTATATTTTCACAAATAAACCAAATCATATAGAAAGTTTTGACATAATTAGTAATCTAAACTTCAATACCGATCACAGAATGATAAGGTGTAAATTTAACCTAAAACTATCAAGAGAAAGATTTGCAAAAAAGACCAGAGAACAGAAAAGAATATTAACACCACTATCGGCTGAACTCGAAAAACTATATGAAAATCGATTACTAAAGTCTATTTCAAAAACATCAAAACCACAAGAACAGTACAATAATTTTGAAAAGGAGTTGAATAACATCATTAAACTAATACCGAAAGTGGAAATTAAAAACAATGTTAATAATATACATAGTAAAAATACTTTGGACAACTTTGAATTAAGAAAATCACTGTACAAGGAAAAAAGAACAAAGGAAATAAGGGAAAAAATAACAAAAATCAGCAAGGAAATAAACCGAAGCATATCAAAGGACAGAAAAAAGAAACGACAAAAATTTTTCGAAGATTATATTAGTAAATCAGGAGCTATCAAAAAAGCATATAAAGAACTAAGCAACAAAAAGGAATGGACCGCCAACGTCAAAAATAAATCTGGTAACATCCTCATAAAAAGACCAGACATAATAAATGAAGCAACCAATTATTATAAGAATCTTTACAGTGCAATAGAAACAAATTCCCGCGATGAAATAACTAAAATCATTCATAACATACCTGACCACGAACTACCGCAATACATACTTCAATCAGAAATAAATCATGCCTTACAGTCTCAAAAAAACGATAAAACTCCTGGAGAAGATCATTTCACAAACGAAGCACTTAAATCATTGAAAGAAATACTAATTGTCCCACTTCAAGTTTTATTCAATAATATTTTACAAACTGCAGAAATACCCGAACAATGGTGCAAATCAACAATTATTCTTCTTCACAAAAAGGGCGACAGGAGTGATTTGGGAAATTATCGTCCTATAAGCCTAATGTCTAATTTATATAAGGTATTCTCCAAAATAATTTTAAATCGCTTGACACCCATTTTAGATTATCACCAACCTTACGAACAAGCAGGCTTTCGTAGGGACTACTCAACGGTCGATCACATACAAGTTGTAACACAGTTATTAGAAAAAGCAAATGAATTTGGTGCGCAACTTTACATGTGTTTCATTGACTTCACTAAAGCCTTCGATTCACTAAATCATGACGCTATATGGAGAGCACTTAGGCAACAAGGGATATCAAGTCAATATATTAAGATAATCCACAACATATATTCAAATTGTAAGGCAAAAGTTAAACTTGAAAGAGAAGGTCACCTTTTTCCTATCGAAAAGGGTGTAAGACAAGGAGATCCCCTTTCTCCAAAAATTTTTAACTGTGTTTTGGAAGACGTCATCAGAAACCTTACATGGTCACAAAAGGGTATTATAATACATGGGGAATATCTAAGTCATCTACGGTTTGCCGACGATATTGTTGTTTTTTCGGAAGATGCAAAGCAACTTGGACAAATGATTACAGAACTTGCATATGAAAGCGAGAAAGTAGGCCTTACACTTAATGCTTCGAAAACAAAAATAATAACAAATGGACCAACTGAATTAGAAATACACGTACAAGGAACAAAAATAGACTATGTTACAGAATATATATATCTTGGACAACTAGTATCTTTTAAAAACAATACACAAATAGAACTTAATAGAAGAATAGCAATAGCTTGGAAAAAATATTGGAGCCTAAGAGAAATCATGAAAAATAAAGAAATCAGCATAGAGATTAAAAAGAAAGCCTATGAAATAACAATACTACCTTGCCTGACATATGCATGTCAGACATGGTCTTTAAGGAAAACTGACGAAGAAAAACTCGCGATAAGCCAACGGAAAATGGAAAGAAGTCTTCTAAACATAAGATTAATTGATAAAATTAATAACAACAAAATAAGAAAACTAACAAAATTAAACGATGTCAAAGAGAGAGTAAGAATTTTAAAATGGAAATGGGCTGGTCATTTATGCAGAATGGATGATAAAAGATGGGCAAAGGTAGTAACTGAGTGGATACCAAGGGACAAGAAAAGGAGAAAAGGAAGACAGAGAAAAAGGTGGCGGGATATTTTTTCAGAGTATATAGGTAATAACTGGATGCAAGTTGCCAGAAATCGTTCGCGTTGGAATGATTTGGGGGAGGCCTACGCCAAAGCGGCGACTTCTACCTAAAATAAGTATAGTATAGAAAATAAGATAAATTTAAAATTGTAAAGGTAGTAGAATAAAGGCTTTTTTATTTTTTTATTTTATTTATTTTATTTTTATTTAAGAACCGAGACGTTGTCCTTTACCGTCGAACTCATTCGTAAGTTCAAAGTCGCTCAGCGCAATAAGGAAAGAGCTATTGAGGATCGAGTGTTACCGACATCACTCGTCGAGTTAGCATGTGGAGTGGGCAGGTCAGGTCGCTTGAAGAACTGATAACCGGTGGGTAAGAAAGGTTCTCGAGTGGACACCACGACGTGATAATACTTAAGTACAGTTATAGCGTTATTGCTCAGCTAAAACGTAGGTAGGTATACCAAATGTTATACATTTCACGCAAAAATCATTCGATAATTTTCATAAACGAGTCCTAGACGCGCGGATAGGTCGGTCGCTGGCGAAGGCGCTGTGCGACTACTACCGGCACGTGGGGGTGGTCCCGCCGCGTGCTAGCGCTGGAAAGAAGAAGGATCCGCGCGGCCGCCGCCGGCGTCGTTGCCCGCTCTACGAGAGAGAGCGGTAAGTGTTAATGTTCCGATTTTAATCTCTATGTGAAGGAACGCGCTACTATAACCCTAGACTGCGAAACACTTCCCGAAAAAGACGTGAGGTGTACACATAGGTACCTACTCTTGCCGTACGTAGTTGCCGTCTGCAATGGCAGAAGTCATTTCAGAGTGGCATAGGCAGAGAAAAAATTTATGGATAAAAGAAGCAATGTAGCAGCGTCTGCAATGGCAGAAGTCATTTCAGAGTGGCATAGGCAGAGAAAAAATTTATGGATAAAAGAAGCAATGAGCATGTAGCACTGCCATGCACTGCCACCATTGACCACTGTAACAGACTTTGAACAAGACTCATATTGTAGGAATGGTTAGTAGAGGGTATTAATATGAACATTGGTAGGTACTACGTAATTCGTTACAACGGCCTACAAAGAGAAAAAAAAAACATCGACACTGATTCTAACCCAACAGATCGCCGAGCTCGTCCCCCGAGCGGCGCGCGCTGGAGCCGCGCGTGCTGGCGCCGCCGCTGCCCGCGCCGCCGACCCCGCTGCTCGCGCCGCCGCCGCGCACCGCCCGCCGCGCCGCGCTGCGCGCGCGCCCGCACACCGTGCAGCCCACCGACCACATTTTGCCCATTATTAAAGGTAAAAATTGATATAATGTGACAATGATAGTCTTTTTCTTTTCTTTCTTTCTTTCTTTTATGAATATTCTCAAGCTACCCGAAGGTTGCCCGCCGTTGCCTAACTTGATCGATCACATACAATCGATGCAAGATTGTTTGCTATCGTCTACTCGTATATTTATTACTAGTGGACGCCCGCAGCTTCGCTCGCGTAGAAATAGACCCATTTACGACGTCTGCCCGCGTTCGGGATGCCCACTTGACTTCAAAAACGGCAAAGTTTCATACCAACTTTGCACCCCCTTTTTACCCCCTTAGGGGATGAATTATTAAAAATCCTTTCTTAGTGCTCCCCTACGTTATAAAAGGAACCCCTGTGCAAAATTTCAAGTTTCTAGCCCTTATAGTTTAGGCCCTGCGTTGATATGTCAGTCAGTCAGTCAGTCAGTCAGTCACCTTCTCCTTTTATATATATAGATTATAGGTAAGGAGGAAACATTTGTTTCTATTTCTAATGTTTTCACACAAAAACTACTGGACCGATTTCAAAAATTCTTTCATCATTAGAAAGCTGGATCTTCATTGAGTGACATAGGCTATATATATATATATAAATATTACTAGGTGTAAACGAAATTATTGTTATGTCTAATTCCACGCGAGCGAAGCTGCGGGCGTTCACTAGTACCTACCTACTCGTATATAACATAAAAAGAATTCTCAAAACCATATAAAGTCCTTCTACCAATTGATTATTTGTGTGATTAATCACTGTGAATAATATGTTATTGTTTGCGGTATCGGCAGGCACTGCGGTGCGCACGCCCCGGCTGGCGGTGGTGGATCTCAGCGCGCACATCCGCTCCCCGCCGCGCGCCCCGCCCGCCGCCCGCGCGCCTCGCCGCCGCCCGCACACCAGCGACGAATACGACACACACGACACCGACTCTTGAATATGCGGATACTATACGAATATACTAAGGGGCCCCAGCTTGTATCGCTGCGACCCATAGACGTCCCACTGTTGGGCACGAGTCTCCTCTCAGAATGGGAGGGATTAGGCCTTAGTCCACCACGCTGGACAAGTGCGGATTGGCAGACTTCACATACTTTCGAGAACGTTATGATGATTAAGAAATTAAATGTCACTTGCTATAACGGTGAAGGACACATCGTGAGGAAACCTGCATGCCTGAGAGTTCAGCTTGTATAGTGTGGACATATTTTATTTGGGTGACTTAATCATTCGTGATTAAGCCCACAAATAAAGAATTAAAAAAAAAGGGGCCCCATATACGGTACGATTGATCTGTACGATCGATCTGACGGAAATCGTAAACGATCGATCGTCACAAAAATTCCAAGCAAAAAATTAAGTAAATCGTTAACGATCTTGACATACACTCTATCAATTCGTCTTTCTGATCGGTCTGAAACGACGGATCGTACAGTACAGATCAATTGGGGCCCTTAACATCGGTCACAGAAAAAATATGGATCCTGAATGTTAGCGCAAAGCGTCTCACCACCAAAAGGACTCTCGATTCAAAATGAGCTAACATTTTTCGCTAGTCTTTGTTCACAGTAAAACAAGTGGAAATTCGATTACTCGGCGATTACGCTTATGTCATTTCTTTGGGGTACAATAAGTTAAAATTATTTGTTTCTAGCGGTGACCAACCAATCTTGAAATAACTGAATATTATTATTATTAATTAATAATAGTTTAAAGTATAGTTAGTAGTGTTATAATGTAATTATCATATCATGGTCTAACTATCATCTCTATGATAATGCTATAACCATCCCAAATATATGCCTCAAATAATTTGTTACAAATTCAAATTAAAAACATTATTTTCATAATAATATATTGATGAGACAAAAAGATAAGACAACAATAATCATTTTTATATTTAATTATTAATCCTTGTATATAAGTTCTAACAATAAAGAATGAATGAACAAAATTAATTATGTTATTTCTTATCGCTGATCATTTGAATTTCTTCGGTCCAAATATGAGATCGGCGTCGGGGGCCCCCTTGGGGTGCTGGTACTTCTGCCGCGCGTGGAGCCCCCGGTTGGGGTTCCCGATCCCCCCGGAGCCCCCGCCGCTCTCGGCGCTATACTCCTCCTCTTCTTGCCGCTCCGAAATATTCAGAGTTAATCTATCAACAAAACAGTTTCTTTCTGTGAGTAAAAGATTTAGCTAGAAAGATCAATCAGGCCATATTCTGACGTGTTTTCATTTAACAATTGAGTTGGAATAGTGTTGATGGCGCTTTCAGACGAGTCGACCCTAATCCTTAAAGGTCAGCAATGCAAAATACAGGATACACCAGTCGGCAAGCAATAAAGTACAAATGACGGCATGAAATTTTAAATGTAACTTTAAAAAAATTAAACTTAGTCCCACGACTCACAGACACAAATTATTATCACTGACCCATAGGTTGTATGCCATTTAGATGATTCATTTGTTCTTCTATTAAATTTTCGTTATCACCAAAAATCCCTCATAAGTACTAGCATAGGTAATAATGCACCAATATTAAGTCAGAAAAATTTTTAAAATATTTTATTTGCATTCTGAAAGTGGCACACTAATTATGATATTTGTGTACATTTTGCTAAATTTCATTAACACTGAATACCATCGTTTACTTTAAAAAGGAGTTCTCTACCTGTTTTCTACTATACAAATCAATGTATATTATGATTATAGATGTTTACCGTTTGACTCTTTCCATTTCCTGCTTATCGGCCAGGGCCTGCTGCTGCAGGTTGCTGGCCAGCTCGGGCGGCGCGCTGAACGACTTGTACTGCGGCTTCGTGCCCTTGCGCACCATCAGAACGAACTCCACGCCTTCCTTACCTTGCTGGGAAACAATCGTTTTGAATTAATGAACCTATAGATGTGCATGTATTTAAAGGTAAACTAGGTTGCGGAAATTTAACATTGCTGCATGTGATGTTTGACAAAAAAATATTGATAACGTATACGAAGTATTTCATGAATAAAATTTAGCCAGAAAGGTACGATATTTGCTAAATGTGTCACATTACCAGCAGTTGTTCGTAAGTCTTTTTGGTGGTCTGCCGGCACGTCATCGGCACGGCGATGTCGCGCTGCTGCGGCCGGTTCTCCCGCTGCCGCTCCGCTATGTTCTCATCTCCCTCTTATATACATTACCAGCAGTTGTTCGTAAGTCTTCTTGGTGGTCTGCCGGCACGTCATCGGCACGGCGATGTCGCGCTGCTGCGGCCGGTTCTCCCGCTGCCGCTCCGCTATGTTCTCATCTCCCTCTTATATACATTACCAGCAGTTGTTCGTAAGTCTTCTTGGTGGTCTGCCGGCACGTCATCGGCACGGCGATGTCGCGCTGCTGCGGCCGGTTCTCCCGCTGCCGCTCCGCTATGTTCTCATCTCCCTCTTATATACATTACCAGCAGTTGTTCGTAAGTCTTCTTGGTGGTCTGCCGGCACGTCATCGGCACGGCGATGTCGCGCTGCTGCGGCCGGTTCTCCCGCTGCCGCGCCGCTGTGTTCTCATCTCCCTCTTATATACATTACCAGCAGTTGTTCGTAAGTCTTCTTGGTGGTCTGCCGGCACGTCATCGGCACGGCGATGTCGCGCTGCTGCGGCCGGTTCTCCCGCTGCCGCTCCGCTATGTTCTCCTCTCCCTCTTATATACATTACCAGCAGTTGTTCGTAAGTCTTCTTGGTGGTCTGCCGGCACGTCATCGGCACGGCGATGTCGCGCTGCTGCGGCCGGTTCTCCCGTTGCCGCTCCGCTATGTTCTCCATCACCATCTTTTCGAAAGCGCTCTCAAATTCCACGTCTTCTACCTATCAAAAAAAAGTTTACATATTGAATTAACAAACGGCTTGTCAGAAAGGATTGATATGTCGAAAACCTTTTAGAACTTAGGTGCCCTTCTAACACCTCCACAATTATCTAAACTGGAGCAGCGTGTTTTTATGACGTATGTAGGCATACTCAAAAAAAAATCAGAGATATAAAGAGAAACTGGTGTCTTGCAAAAGTTCGCTAAAAGGTCCGGTCGGATTTAGTTATGTTAATCTGTAGGTACCTACTTATTAGTATTTCAACTTCAGCTAAAACATAATTGAGTTACTTACCGGTTTTGATGCAGGTCTGCGGGGCTCCGTGAGCATGTCCTCGTTTTGCATGTCGGTGTCATCGTTGCCGGTGTTCTCTGTGTTGGGGTCCTCGTCGGAGCTCTCCTCGCCCAAGTGAGGGTTGTCGGTCTCGTCATCGGTCTCGATGATAGTATCGAGCCCGTCGTTGACTCCGTCCTCCCCTTCGTCGTCGTACTCCTCCTCCCCCAACTCCGGATACAGGGTCTGTCTCAGCTCCTCAATAGCGTCCTTGCACTGTTGCCAACTCGTGAACATGGTCAGCTTCGGCCTCAAGCTGGTCAGACACTCCTGATATATGTACTTCACGTAAATAGGAAACTGGTTGTCGTCGGTCCAGTAGGGGTCCGAGCATTTGTACCAGTAGTAGTTCTGAAAGAATATTAGGAAGTAGTCGAGTCTCTTTTTGCTGGAGCCGCTGTTGAAGTAAGCGCCGCAGGTTTCGAGCAGCGCGCAGACGAGTCTTATTCTGAAAACGTTTTCTGGCGGATCCAGGTGCGAGACGACGGCGTGGTCGTTGGTGACGCCGAAGGTTATGAAGGAGTAGAGGACGGTAAAGACGTCGCGCGAGTCTATCAGCCGGTAGTTGTATAGCTCGCCGAGATAGCGCGCGGTGGCTATGCGCCGCTGGTTGTACCGCGGATGGGGGTCTTCCATGGTGACGCGGATCTCCTCGAGGATGGTGTCGACCACGGCGGGCGCGACGGCCTCCTGCCAAAACCATTAGCAGAAAAATTGTAAAGCGTTTCATGAAAAATAAAATAAAAATCTGTCTATCGTTACAAAAGTTGGATAAAATATGCCTGTAAAATATTTCGCGGTTAAAGCTATCTAATGTTGATACCGTTGCCGACTCACGGTACATGTGTTCGGCGTGGGAATGTGAGGAATTATTTTTTTATACAAAACAACAAATAAGTATTTTGTGCGTGACCCTTGGCATCCTGATCGAGTGTGAATCAGATACGATAGCCGCTGGGCTGGCATTATTATAACACATTAGGCTTTTCTATGTATGTTCCTGCTGTAACAGTAAAGAAACCTACATGCATTAGAGTTCTCCATACTGATCCCGAAGGCATGTGATGTTTGCTAATCCGCACTTGGCCAGCGTGGTAGACTAAGGCCCCTCCCATTCCGGAGACTCATGTCTAACATTGGGACGAAGAAAGGGTTGTGGTGTGTAGTGAAGTGTTGCCGTTGGGAATTTTTTTTTCGAACGGACTGGCTGTTGGCCCTATTGGTCTTTACAGCAGTACCGAAGCACCGGACCCTCCTCCGCCTATGGTCCCACCGACCTCATGTCACGATGTCCGAATCGATAGTGAATACCTAATAGTAATCGATACGAACTTCCTAAAAAATATTTAATCCTCCCTAGACCCTTCACTTCTCGACGCTCCACCGTAGCGACTGGACGGCACACTTACGCCTCTAAGGATGCTTAAAAAGTCTTCCTTCTGCTTCCTACAAGATTCCTGTAATTGCCCGCTGCGCTCACCAAGTCGTAGTAAACCGGACCTTCCTCCACACGATGTTCCCTCCAATAGATGTATCCTTGCATGCCGCATATGATGCTTAAAACGTTTTCTTTCTGCTTCCTACAAGATTCCTGTAATTGCCCGCTGCGCTCACCAAGTCGTCGTAGTAAACCGGACCTTCCTCCACACGATGTTTCCTCCACTAGATGTATCCTTGCATGCCGCATATGATGCTTAAAACGTCTTCTTTCTGCTTCCTACAAGATTCCTGTAATTGCCCGCTGCGCTAACCAAGTCGTGGTAGTAAACCGGACCATTCTCCCCACGATGTTTCCTCCACTAGATGTATCCTTGCATGCCGCATATAGGACACTCCCAAAGCGCGGTACCTATCTTCCACTGCTACTCCACACTCGTATCCTTAAGCTTCAGTCTCAGCGTCAGAAGTACCGAAGCAACCCGCCAACCACCCATGGCCCTACCAACCTTGCGGTTATATGGGCCGAAGCGTGGGAGGGCGCACCAGTGAGACAGCATTTGGCTGTAAAGTCCGGTGCGCCTTCTTTTCTCCCTACAAATTGTTCATGTCCCTTTCGGGTAGAAGTCGGGTAGAGTCCCCGTCTTGGGGACTAACGCCACAGAATGGTGACTCGGACGCCAGCCCGTGCGTCTTCTTGCATCTAGCGTCATCTATTGTGTGCCTCTTGTTCCCGCCTATCCTTGTGCCATCGTCTGGCAAACTCCTGCGGCTTGCGGAAGTTCGCCTCGGAGGAAACAAGGTCACGGTAGTAGACCGGCCCGATGCTCTCCACGGCTAGACCATCTAACATACATACTGCTTCTATATACCGCGTACAGTACCGAAGCAGTCGGGAAGAGTTACCTGCCAGGCGGAGAGGTCGGCCGTGATGCGGGCCAGCGCGCGGCGGCAGCTCGCGCGCACGCGCCACCCGCCGCTCAGCTGCTGGATGGCCACCGCCGCGATCTCTGGATCCTAACAATCCATACTAATATTATAAATGTGAAAGTGTGTTTGTTTCTTTGTTTGTTTGTCCGGCTTTCACGTCGCAACGAAGCTATTATATGGTATGGTTGTGTGTGGAGATAGTGAGGAGGGTGGAGAGTGACGTAGGCTACTTTTTACCGCGATAAAACATCCCCATGGGAAGATATCGATGTTTTGTTATTTGCGAGATATTTAGTTCCGGATATTGTTAATAGATGGCATTGTTAATTCCCTTTTCCCACGCGGGCGGAGCCGCGGGTAAAAGCTAGTCATTTAATAATAAGAATCGTTTATTTCTTTCAAGCTAAAAGGTGTCTGTAGCGTCCATAGCCCAATAGCTCGCGTCGATTCAATGTGATCGAAAGAGTTAAGCAACGACGGGCGCGGTCGGTTTGTGGATGGGTGACCGCTAGTGGCAAAATTTCATGGACGCTACAGTGCTTCGGAAGGCACGTAATGCCGTCGGTCCCGGTTGTTTTCAATGATGGAAACAATCGTTAAGCCTTGTCGAAGACCTTCGGGTGGCTTGAGAACATTCGACACTGGGTTGGCCACTAACCCCTCCACCAGTAGGCAGGAGCAGCGTGGTGGAGTATGCTCCAGACCTCCCGTAGATATACATGTGGGGGAGACCCGTGCCCAGCAGTGGGACGTCTATGGGTCGCAGCGAAAAGGTGTCTTGCTAATAAATATTACCTAAACATAGTTTTAATTGAATGCACGGTGCATTCAGGACTACCTGCGCAGAATTAATTTTTTGGGTATATTTTGTGGTATGAGTAGGTACTTGTACTATTATTCTGTGGTATGAGGTGAGGCGCGGAAGCCAGCCCACAGCGTCAATTTCTGATATTGGGAAGCTAAACCTACATAACATGAAACTACATAAAATGCAATGTACTACATAAAATGTGTTTAAATGTAACCAAAATGATTTAAATTTTATGTATATCAGCTGACATGGGGGAACAACTGAGACATACCCGCTCTCCACCTCAGGGTAAAGGGGCTGTCTGAAAACCAGCACTACACAGGTCTCCAGACACAAAGTAACAAAAGCTGAAACAATGTCTGCTTATGTAACCTAGTATGTTTTAATGTTAATAAAAGGTTTCTTATTTCTAAAATAACAAAGTTACTCCAACATCTAAACATTCTAAACGAAACCCTAATATCACGTTAGGCAGACACGTTCACGGCTATCATGTTCGACAGTGAATGGGTGGTGCTGCATGTTCGTTTGGCATCCCATACCTCCCAGTTGAGCTTGCGCATGAGCCTCCCATACCTCCCAGTTGAGCTTGCGCATGAGCCTCCCATACCTCCCAGTTGAGCTTGCGCATGAGCCTCCCATACCTCCCAGTTGAGCTTGCGCATGAGCCTCCCATACCTCCCAGTTGAGCTTGCGCATGAGCCTCCCATACCTCCCAGTTGAGCTTGCGCATGAGCCTCCCATACCTCCCAGTTGAGCTTGCGCATGAGCCTCCCATACCTCCCAGTTGAGCTTGCGCATGAGCCTCCCATACCTCCCAGTTGAGCTTGCGCATGAGCCTCCCATACCTCCCAGTTGAGCTTGCGCATGAGCCTCCCATACCTCCCAGTTGAGCTTGCGCATGAGCCTCCCATACCTCCCAGTTGAGCTTGCGCATGAGCCTCTCATACCTCCCAGTTGAGCTTGCGCATGAGCCTCCCATACCTCCCAGTTGAGCTTGCGCATGAGCCTCCCATACCTCCCAGTTGAGCTTGCGCATGAGCCTCCCATACCTCCCAGTTGAGCTTGCGCATGAGCCTCCCATACCTCCCAGTTGAGCTTGCGCATGAGCCTCCCATACCTCCCAGTTGAGCTTGCGCATGAGCCTCCCATACCTCCCAGTTGAGCTTGCGCATGAGCCTCCCATACCTCCCAGTTGAGCTTGCGCATGAGCCTCCCATACCTCCCAGTTGAGCTTGCGCATGAGCCTCCCATACCTCCCAGTTGAGCTTGCGCATGAGCCTCCCATACCTCCCAGTTGAGCTTGCGCATGAGCCTCTCATACCTCCCAGTTGAGCTTGCGCATGAGCCTCCCATACCTCCCAGTTGAGCTTGCGCATGAGCCTCCCATACCTCCCAGTTGAGCTTGCGCATGAGCCTCCCATACCTCCCAGTTGAGCTTGCGCATGAGCCTCAGGATCTTCTCCTCGTTGCTCTTCTGCAGGTCCTCGTGCAGCACGCGGCGGATGAACTGCTGCATGGCGGGCTCCTCCTCCCGGGGCTGCGCGGGCGCCTCTGGCGGGCACACGTAGTAGAACGCGTTCTCGATTTGCGTCACGTATCTCGAATCGAGCGCTGAAACTGTCTGAGGAAATAAATATTATTTTTAAAGGTTATAATTAATTAATTAATTTAACTTTAAAGATTATATAGTTGTGACTTGACCAATTAGAGTGCTCCGTGATGGCTCTGTGTTAAATAACATTATAACATACATACATGATAACTTTTAGAGAAAGTATTTCTAGAAATAGGCGTTTCGGAACCAGAAATAATCTAAAATCCAGAATGATAACCTAATATTGGCCAATTTGTTGAGCATCATGAGAAAAAGTTAAGTAAGTATAACGCAAGGTAATTTTTTGGAACTTCAAATTTCATGTTGTAAGTATAACTTAATAACGTTGTAAAGTTACAATTAAATTTTATACCTTTTTCCTCATCATCTGCTGCAAGTATATCATGGTCCTCTGATGTGTATCTGGATTGCAATATAAATATCGACCGCATGTTTCAAGAAGGTTGCAAGCCATTTCAATGTGGTGGTGCTTGAAGTCGTGTAGTAGCACTTTGAGGCAATATAGTGCTTCCCTTTTTGAGTAGAGACCAAATTTGACTAGTTCACCAATAAATCTAACAATTTTTACCTTAAAGAAAACAAACATGATTGGTTTGGTTGACAATTTAGGCCACTGATAAAATTTTTCACTAAAACATATCATATCCATTTATTTTAAACTCTAAACTTAAATTTCATTTCATGAATTAAGACTGCATATGATTATAAAACTGTAAGAAGTACATTTTTCACTATCTAAATTCAGTATAATCTAAAATAGAAACAAAAAATGTATTCATTCATGATATACAAGTAAATCAAGGAAAAAAAATTTTTTTACCTTTGACTCAATATTGATTTGATCCTTTTTCCTTACATGATACTTAAAGTCCTGCTTTAACATTTGACAGAGATCAACACAGACATCAGGAAGAACTGGGTACAATATTGCTGCAAATCGTGAATAGAAAGGCAACAAATCCAGCCTGGTTCTGGCAACACTGAACAGAACTCTGGTAACTTTCCTTCTGTTATGTTTTGTATTCAAATTAAGAACAAAGTCCACAGCAGCATTATCTATGAGTTCCCTGTTTATGCAGTTTGGAAGAGAATTTAAAAATGCATCAAAGGCATATCTGGAAAAAAAATTATATTTCTTAATATATAATGACCTAAGTCTTAAGTCTTGCTCTATAATTGTATGCACACATTTGCAATAAAAACAGATAAATTAATTTGATCAAAAGATGACACATACTTGTTGGAGATATTGGTGGGCTGTGTTTCTTCCTGTTCAACTTCTGGCACGGCTGGAGGCTCCTCACTATCGCTCAACTCGTCATCCTTCAGGTCTTCATCTAGCATCTCCTCAGTTACAGTTTCTGCCTTGCTCTTTATAGCCTAAAATAGTAAATCAATAAATCTTCACCTTATATTTAATATCAGCTAAGTAAAGCTGTTGCTGTTTTATTTTTTGTTTTTTAAAAAAAAAAACTGAAATAAAATCTTTCTACATACTTCTTTCACTTGATAATTAGGCATGAAGACTTTCAGATCTGGTAGACTAGTATAGAATGTCCTTGTGTCCTCATCCTGCCATGGATCAGTTCCGGCCTGCATGTTGAACTCCTCAGTACCTCCAATGGTGACGGTACCTTGTGTCTCGATGACAACCATGGATAGAGTAGGAGGATCTCCAGCTTCTCCTAAGTCCTCGCCCAAAACATCAGCAAAGTTTTGGGCCCCAACCAACAATTTATCATAAGTAGCCTGAAAGTCAATTTTAATCATGATAATTTTCACTCAGAGCATTTTGCATAGCACATTGGTTAGGTTAGAGTTAGTCTCTCTTCGTTTACACAGAAAAAAGGCATTCAGCAATGTGGCGTTCCATATACGATTTGATCAGTCTAATTTTGTGTAATCAGTCAAATCAAATGTCATTTGCCATTCCAGTCACATCAAAATCACATAAATTATTTGTAGTCAAATATGGTATTGACTGTAGCTAATAGAGTACCTGGTGTTGTTCTAACTGGTCTTTCCGTTCCTGCGAGAGTTCCCCTCTTGTGTGTAGTGTCCTCTGGTTGGCCACATGCAAAGCCTGCAGCTGAGCTCTTTCTGCCAGCAGGTGTTTTGTGAGAGACATAAAGTAGTCCTTCAGGAGACTGCGCACCACAGTTTGTTTCTCTGCAGGCAGAAATGTATTCCTTGGGATTGTTATATTTTGTTTCTGAAAGATAAAAACTGTTTTTTATTCACACTCACATGATAAATGTGAATGTTGTCTGGATTCTCCTTCCTTTCCTTAACCATCTAATTAAGTAACTTATGCTGATAAATATCTCTGTTATATGAATCAGCATAAGTTACTTTGATTACATGTTTATTACAGAATAGTAAGAAAAGTATGTCAATTTTTATCAGAAAATCACAGAATTGAGACCGAGAATAAGGTAGACTAGTTTTATTGATATAACTCACCTCAGCTATGTCTCTTATTTTTTTTGGTACCAAACTGGCATAATCCTCCCCGCAATGCTTACAAAAGGATAACAATATAGGTATATTATTGTGGTCCTCTTTATCCATATTAATGAGTACAGTAAGAACATTACCCAAGAGAGGCAGTCCTGTTTTGTTAGTAAATATACCAACTGCAATCAATTCTGCATAAAACCTTAAGTCAACACGAAGTTTTGATGAGTTTGTTATTTTATCAGTGGTCTTAAAAGTTAATATTTTTTGCCAGTTCTCAAAAAAATTCGAGGAGAACTCTGCATAAGTACGGTGAAGTGTGGAGCACAGAGTTATAGCAGCTGGAATATCTGACATTTTTAACTTGGCTTCGGTTATAGCTGCAGCCACCTCTGATATGTACTTTGTAAGATTCAGGACAGCAAAGTCTTTCAAAACAGTATCTAATTGGGTTGCACTAAACGATTTCAACTTTTTCACAAACGTTGTATTCTTCTTCAAACCAGAATCCAGTTTAGAGAAATGGTTATCTGGTGGCCGAACGCAATTTAAATTCTGGTTACGCAAATCACTTTTCTGTTTGATCCTAGCCTCTAAGTTTGAAACGTATTCATTAAGCGCAGCTTTGTCATCCTCCTCGGTATTCTCGTTCTCGGCAGCTTCAGGGGGTGGATTTTCATTTTTATCCGGTTCTTTTTCGTTCGAAGTCATTTTGGAACCTCAGCAACAAACAATATTGTTGATAAATTTGTGGAATTGCAGATTAATCTAATTTCAACATTTTCAACATGATGGAAGTAAATAGATTTTTGCCATTGATGATTTGCTGTCAAATTGGTGACAAGTGACAATGTCACTGTTATAATGTAGTTGTCACGTTAGGCAAAGAAAAGCAGCTCCAACTACAAACTAGCTAGAGATACTACGCTCGAACTTCATTCTCCCAAAGGATGGAATTGTAGAAACTCGAAGAAGAAATTGGAGTAATGAAGAGTAGGTAATCCTTTGATAAAGGAAAACGTTTGACCTCGTTTTTATAAATCTAACAGCCTTTACATACTACGTTAGTTGTTACTGTTATCTCTATTCTTGATATTGATTTGTGAGAAGGTATACCCACATGGAATTATAAAAGACTACTTGTATCGGGATCTCCGCTGGTTTGGTCATATAAAAAGAATGGGTTTATATCGCGTCGTTAAAGCCGGATCCTGATATGTATATTTGCCAGATCCGATCCCTGTATCCTGTATCAAGCTCCATATCTAGTTGTGGACGCATTTTGTTTACTCTGTATCATTGCAATCATAACTTGGCATTGCGTGTCGGAATCTCATTTGATGATCGTACAAATAGACGACGGTGACCACTTACCATCAGGTGGCCCGGCCCGTATGTCTGTTTGTCCGTCTATATTATAAAAAAAATAACACGACACGGGTCAGCAGTATCTCTAGCTAGTTTGTGGGGTCAGCCCGTATCGTGATCGCCGTCCAGATAGGCGATTCATGCTCAACTCAATAGTGGATGGACAATGCAAGGGCTGTGATGATTATAATGAAACACGAGTCTGGGATCAATAACTTGTCTTATGTATATACTGTATGTTCGTCTGACAACAGTTCTACTGAACACTTTCCTTATTATTAGAATATATTTCGGAAATATTTATTTGATTGATGGAGAGATAATTGGAATAAATTTATTTATTGTCATTTTGGTTACAAATATAAGTATCACTATTGGCATTTAAGTTCATTTTAATTTTAATACACGATTCCCATTATGTTGGGACATGTTGAGTCGTTATATAAAATGTACTCTGTGGTTGAGTCCAAGAATGAGCTGAGTACCACCTGAGAGTGTGCAATTGTCGGATTTGTTAAAAAATAAGCAAACTTAAGTTAAATTCATAATTATTATTTTAAAGGGGTAAAATCAAGAATATGTTTAATGAAACAAACATGTTTTAATTAAATGTATAATGTCTAAGCTTTCGTATTTACAATCTCTAACATCTAACTAATCATTCAGTCATCATTTTCTTAGAACAAATAATTATTGTGAACACTATTATCACTACAAATTCATCAATCATAACGGCAAATGAAAAACGAGACTGAGTATCGGTATCGAGATTTTCTCAACGTATCATCCATTCGCGACAATTCGGTTTCGACAAGCGAATTGCCATCATATACGCATACTAGTAAAGAGGTCACAGGAGCGTCACGAAACGATACATTCGGATACCGAGTCGGAACAGGGGCAGCCGCGCCGGCCGCAGCGGGCCGCCCGTTGACAAGCGCGAAGCACCTCCTCTAATAAATATCTTTGGCATGAACCGAAAGGAGCTCGCCGACAATTCACATGCGATCGGCCGACGGCCGACGGCGATCGCCCTATGCCAAACGTAGTGAGAGTTCGTATCGGGTCGCGCGGGCGCGTCGTCATTCCCACGCGTCGGCGTCGTCGTCGGAGAGCGTGACGAGCTGCATGGGGTCGGGGCGCGGCGCGGGCACGGGCGGCGGCTGGCGCGCGGCGCGCCGCTGCCGCAGCAGCTCCTCGTCCGCCGCCGTGCGCATTTTGCGAAACTCGTACACCAGCGGGAAGATGCGCTCCACCGCCGACTGCACGTCGCTCACGCTTCGAGCTGCAATCACGACCATGAACATCAATCACCTTACTTCAATCGAACATCTTCTATATAATAAAAATGAATCGCAAAATGTGTTGGTAAGCGCATAACTCAACAACGCCTGGACCAATTTGGCCAATTCTTTTTTTTTAAATGTTCGTTGAAGTTCAAGGATGGTTTTTACGGCGAGAAAAATTTGAAAATTCATCCCCTAAGGGGGTAAAACGGGGGTGCAAAGTTAGTATGAAGCTTTGCCGTTTTTGAAGTCAGTGAATGTGTAACGCGAGCGAAGCTGCGGGCGTCCACTAGTATGCAATAACAATGTAAGAAATCCCTGGGAGCGGGGCATTTAAGAACACACGGACCCCGAAACACCCTCCCATATTTGAGTAGGCCTAAACCTATATACATAAGCTATAACACTGTTCAGGGAGAACATATAACACACGGACGGCGAAATCCTTATTATAAAATGAGTGGGTCTGTAGGTTTAATCCTAAACAATATTAGGTGATAGAGCCTATAATATTAAAGAGCCGTTAAACTTATTTTTATAGTACGCCCACCAAGGTACCAAGAGTAAGTACAGTGAATATCATTATTAACATCTTCTACTGCACTTTTGACATTTTGGTTATAACGTAAAATAGGTTACGTCCTTTGAATTTAATGAATAGTTTCAGAGGAATATAATGTGGCTATAGCAACTTCGGATGCAGCGCCATATCGGTTAAAGCGTCTCGTTTCAATGAACCACTTGCCACAAGATCCTAAAAATCCCATGCGATATTAGCTATCAACAAACGCACAAAGAATCATACATCAAGCTTCCTTATCTTTTGTTTACATGTACAGATGGTCAGCCGTTTATGAATAGTGAGATAGGTTAAGTTATACTAAAGAATCAGTTACATTCAGTAACATTGGCAGTGTTAACTTGTGTATTTATTATGGCACCCTTCAGGCGTATGTTTACTGTTAAAAAAATAAAAATAACATCACGCCTTTATTTCCTCGAAGGGGTAGGCAAGGCGTGTAGTAAACATTAAACATGCAAACATCCCTAGGGAACGCTTACGAAAGTTCATACAAATTTTAACCCTCCTTTTTACCCCTTTTAGAGATGGAATGATAAAATACTTATTTCCTTACTGCCTCGTTGGTCTAGTGGTCGCAAGCACGACTGCTAAACTAGATGTCCTCGGTTCGATATTCGAGTCGCGCAACTCGACTAATATTGGGTTTTTCAACTTGAAATGGCCGGTGCAGCTTGGATTCTGGATTTGTGCGCTGAGTATAGGGTCTATAGGGTATAGGGTCACCACCTTTTAGAGGTGAAATTTTCTAAAATTATAGGTCATCTCTCTTCTATTATAGGTCAGTCAGTCAATAAGGACAGTTTTATATACCCTACAACCTAAATCATTGGATTATTGAAAATCAATATATCTACGCAGGAATCGTTGCCTATAGTTCCTAGCCAGAATGTAGTTATAGTGTAGAATAGTTTATAGTATATATAATAATGTAGTTACAGGCCTTAAGAAATAATGAGACAAGACTCACCAGTGATAGTGACACCTCCCGTAGAGAATATTTTTAATGTGGCTCTAGGATTATATAGCTTATATGTAACGCCTGGATGAAGCTCTGGTTCATAGCTGCAAAGAAGGAAAAGTAAAATTTAAATAAATCAATGTTTTTAAAAAATAATTTAGGGTGGTTGCACCTAGTACTCGTATCTCGTTAGTTATTATTAATACTGAGGCGACATCTGTAATAGTTGTAGTATCTGCATGACAGAGAGAATGTTTCATGAAACTGCTTGTCTGGGATCGTATTCGGGATACTCATACACATCAATGAAGATAAGCTAATACTACTATACTATACTACCCATAAGTAAGACATATTATACTGATTCCAAAATAAGATGCTAAAGTTCTCAAATAGCATCATCACTTTTACTTTTGCCCTGAATTATTTGCCAGCAATAAACCAGTTCTTCTTATTCATAAACAGGTAGTGCATTTTATAATCAGGCTTCCTAAAAATATTTGAGGATGTTTATCAAAACGTAACTGTAGGTAATTTTTTTTTTCTTATACTTTTTGTAATGTTGTGAATGTGCATGATGAAAGAAAATAAATTATGTATTTCTATTTCTAAATATAGAGAAACAGTAAAAACTCTTTTTACAAAGAGCTTGGAAACAGACAGATGATAAATGAAGCGCTATCCATATCACTACTATTTTAGAAAGAACATCTTCTTATAAACTGCTCTAGCAGCTACAAAAAACCAATCGGTTTGAAAATGAAACCAAAAACAAATATGCATGCCAGTAAAAGTTTAAGAGGATCCCATTGTTGCACGCATTATAAGCTGCCTCGTATAAGAACTAGTTTCAGATCCATGTGTCTCGGCAAATTTTAATTTCAAAGATGCTAGGGAGCTAGTTACGATATACGCCAACTGTCACCTGATTCGAATACAGTATCGTCATACTTTTTAATACGCAAGCAAATGATGGACGATGTTTCGCAGGTGAATGAAAAAATATCAGATTCAGATTCATTTGTTTGTATGCGTACAATTATCGGCATTACATTTTTATCTACCACCGGTTCAAAAAGTTGATGCTACCAAGAAGAACACGACAAGAAACACGGTAGCTACTCTTTTGAAAATTTACAATGTAATAATTTGACACAGGTACATTATTATTGAACTTAAAAGTTTATTTAATAGAATGTTTTATTAAGGAGGTTTTGTATAATGTTAGATTTAAATTAATTTTTCGGAGAGACAAGTAATATTTTCATGTATTTTATTGTAAATCGAACACCGTTCCCCATAAATGATTTTGATACTTTACTTAATCTAGAGCTAGGTACAGTAAATTTATTTTTATTTCATGTATTAAAGGTATCTATTTTCGTTTAATACATAGGAAAACATTATAATGGATAGCAAATGTACTAATCCGCTGCCGTCCAAGACAAATGCGACAAACTTTGAAAATTATAGAAAAAGAGTAATAGTAAAAGTTCCGTTCTAATTCAGTTACTTCTAGAAAAATCCAAATGGGACACAAATTATTTACACCAAGGTATTGTTGGTTGTAATACAGTATTGGTACTGGCTGTGACCCATAGACGTCACTACTGCTGGGCACGGATCTCCCCCACAGACACAGCTGTTAAAGCTTTCTCCACCACGCTGCTCCAATGCAGATTGGTGGATTGTCGGTACTACCACCTGGTATTGATACAATTAATTCTAAATAAACAACTGTACTGTGTAAAGGTGTAAACCAAACATGGAATGTAAATTAAGTTCACATTCACATAATCCAAACCGAACCTATATCACACATGAATCTATAAAACACGAATTCCGCGAGACGCCAGATGGCATGGCAAGTGGACACTGCGTGACTATGCATTGACCACGAAGTCACATCGACCTCTACGAACCAGTTTTTCAGGTTGATTTCGTTTCATTTTGACATGAACAATATTGCAACAAAAGGGACGAAAACATCTGTGTAAGTATTAACCACATAAGTATATATTTTTAATTGTATACCTATACTATACTGTAGCCGTCGTGTTCACGTGGCCCTGGCAAAGTGTTTTGTACACGTTTTCTTTCCATTAAACTTTTCACGTTTCTTTTAAGGTATTTTAAAGAATTTTTCTTCGATGGTTTCACTTTGACACTTTCAAACTTCCAACCCCTTTCGCAATTACGATTTGCGAGCTTCAATTTAATTTTGGTCTTTGTTTTTTGTTTTTGGTTTGTTTGGTTGTTATATTGTGTTTTTAAATTAACAAACGTATTTAAAATCAGTAGTTACTAAGACATAATAATATGTCGAATGAACTCGATAGGCTCATCTGCGGCGACATCGGCAAATCTGAACTTTGTGTAACTTTTGCTTAGTTTTGTTAGTTACATGACGTATTCTATATATACATAATGTAATGTAAACGAATATTTCTTATAATTCTTATCAAATACTGAATCTACAATTAAGTCTATATAGTTTACCATGTAGTTTTTTTTAATTTAATTAATTAAAGGGGGCGAGCACGCCGCCGACAGCCCGCGATCGCGACTTTGCTAGTTTTGCGACTTTCTATTAAAGAATGAATGAATGGGATATGTTCAGGTTCGTCGTTTCGGCTGCGGCCACGTCTACTTTTCGACCATTGCAAAAGAGCGAACGAATAGCAGCAAAACTGTTATTTTATTTTTAATTAATTCCGAGTTGTTTGTACTATATACTTTAAACAACGTTAGTATTTCAAGATAGCTGCCTAAGTGTCTGAAGCCGAAAGTATTCGGGCAATGGATGCTGAACCGGGGTTAGGACAAAAATATATTATAACACTTCCTCCCTACCTAATATTTGCAATGCATTCAGTAATAGCAAATTTGGCATCGAAAAAATTATTAATTAATAGATTTATCTATGCTGATTTAATACATCAAATGACAAGCGTTAAAGCTTCCAGTACTAACAGGAGTCAATTGGCCATGAGCCAACTATTTATAACGAGATATTTGAGACTGTCACCGCATTCGTTCAAGCCCGTGTGATGATTGCCTATATCTTTATCCACCTAAACAAGATATCGCAGAGTTATATAAATAAGCGAGATTGATCGAGAGGTTTTGAGATCAGTTTTATAACTCTTTTGTCCGAGGGTGCTATTAAGTTCGTAGTTGAAGATTTCACCTCGGACATGAAACATATAATAAATACCTAATAATAAATACCATGGACATTCTCAAACACGGCCATCTGACCCCAAATTAGACGCGAGCCTGTACTATGGGTGTCAGAGACTGATATACATACATAAATATTTTTAAATACATACTTAAATAGATAATATTGACATCCAGACACAGAACAAACACAAGTGTTCGTCACACGAATATTTGTCCTGGGTGGGATTCGAACCCACGACCCCTGGCGCAACAGGTAGGGTCACTACCGATTGCGCCAACGGGCCCGTCATACGGTCATACATATGTATGTCCATCAAGGTTCAGTGTCATGCCGTATAACTATAACTACTAGAAGTATAGATAGACTAATAATATGAAGAGGAAAGATTTTTTTTGTAATGTTTTCACATAAATCCAGTGGACCGATGTCAAAAAATCTTTCACCATTAGAAAACTGGATCTTCACTGAGTGACATCGGCTATATAACATTACTAGGTGTAAACGAAACTATTGTTATGTCTAATTCCACGCGAGCGAAGCTGCGGGCGTCCACTAGTCAATTATATGCTAAAGCAAAACTGACATGCATTGGTATGCGGGTAACAGCACCGATGAGGTACACTAGATGGGCTGACCACAAAGAGCCAACGAGACATCTGTCAAGGCCGGGAACGCACATGTGATATCCCATATGTCGCAGGTGTCCATAGGCGACGATAACCATTTGCCACCAGGTGGACCCGTAAGCGGTGACAACCCAGTGGCTATTGAACTCGCCTCTCACTCGAGCGGTCCGGGTTCAAACCCAAGTGGCGCACCAATGAATTTTCTAAGTTATATGCGATTTAAGAAATTAAATATCACTTGCTGTAACCGTGCAAGACATATCGTGAGGGAACCTGCATGCCTGAGAGATCTTCATAATGTTCTCGTAGGCATGTGAAGTGTGCCAATCCGCGCTTGCTGGCAAGCGCGGTGGACTAAGGCCTAATCCCTCCTCCCATTCTGAAAGGAGACCCGTGCCCAACAGTGGGACACAGAAAGGGTTGTGGTGGGCCCGGAAGCCTGTTTTTCTGTAAATGTTAAAGAGATTTAAACCTATTTAAATTATAAGATGATCGTTTAATTTATTTGTTTTATTTTATGAAAAAATTAAATTTATTAGTTTGGTTTCTTTTTTCCCCGGAAAATCGATAACTCCTGATAAAAATCTACGTTTCACGGCCACGCCGCCGCCGTGGTTAAACTCACTGCGCCCATGCCTAGTGTGTAGGTACTAACTGATGATTATAAAAATATTAAAATTCATATCTTCATTTTCATACGTACATTTATTCGGCGTGAAACAGAATGTACGCACAGTGACCTGACGACAAAGTTCAATTTCATTAATCATCTCAATTGCTATTGAAATAGGACGATTTAAGCATATCAGGCGGAAGCCAATTCGTGGGAGGGCGAGTGCAGGTCATCCGATTTTCAGCTGTAATAGCATTCGAATATAGTTTATATAGTTGTGGCTGCACTAGAAGCGCCAGTGTTCCGTTCGGCGAAATCTGAGCCAACTTCCGTCTACAACTACACAATTACACATTACTTCCGCCCGCTCTATAATGAGTTGTAAGGTTGATAAAACTAGGGTTGCCATATTTTTACTGGTAACTAACGTTTAATATAATCAGCAATAAAACGTAGCAAGGGACCCATAATTTGGGTGATTGCTAAAGTTTCTTATTAAAAATAACAAGAATATTCCCACCCAAACTATTCAAATTGCATTTATTTGCGACAGAACAAAAAAAAATAGTGACCTCAGTTTGAATGCCTTTCTTCGCAAATAACAAAAAATTACACTAGCTAAAGTGCCTATCATAAAAGAAAATGTACATCTTTAGTGTAAAAACCTACATTTTAAAGTTTTTCATGACATTCCTAGTATCAATTTTATCTCCGATACCGGATTCGACTTCTTTTAATAGCGCTACAGTGAAGCGGTTTTATTATACAATACTAGTGGACGCCCGCTGCTTTGTTTGCGTGGATTAGATACATATAATATAACAAGTTTCATCCTTCTTAGCTCCTGTCCTTCTTAAGGAAATAACCGGAAAAACTATACCCATTAAAGTTCAAACAAAAGAGGTATTGACTGGATAAAAGGTTAACCATTCATCCGTCTAATCAAGTTAAGTATACATACATCTTTAAGGTCTCCAAGATTAGTAAATACATACTTTCGCTATATCTAACCCACGCGGTGGCCTATGTCTATGTCCAGCATTAGACCAGCTCAAAAGGCTGATGGGTGGATGGACCATAATTTACCTAGTTATATACGTACCAAAAATAAGTCAACTTAAAGGTCCGTGCCACTTTTCAGGCGCGTTGAGAGATATATTATGATGTATTTTTTAACTTTCCATAATCTCGTAAACTATAGATCCAATTGTCATGCTAGACAGAACAAAGTTAATCTGCATAAAATTTTCTTGATGATGAAGTAACTTTCGTTCTTAAGGATTAATATATGACATGCATAATTAAAACGCTCTGAAATCAGTTTGAATTTGAATATTTTTTCTTCCATAAATACTTTATTGTGATTATGTATAAGAGTTAGGTATATGCTATCGCGGACATTTATTTAGATTGAGTAAAGATCTATATTTTTGTAGAACATTGTTATAACCTATCTATGACATAGCAGTAAGGCAGCGCACGCGGTTAAGTATTTTTAGGAGCGCTTGCCCTTTGCCCGAATTAACAAATAAAATATTTAGGGCATGCCGACAAGTTAAGCCTGATTCTAGATAGCCTATACTATTACTCATGAATGTAGCTAACTAATAGCGGATTTATTTAAATCCGACTGGTACTTCCAGAGATTAGCGCCTTTAAACAAACAAATCCTGACGCTTTATCATATGAATATAGATAGCGATATAATTTGGGTTATTTAAAGCCTACTGAGGAATCTGAGGACAAAATGTTATGTTATTAGATACTTCATACATAATTTATTTTTACTTTCTTAAGATATATAAATTAAATTAATAGATTGTATCGGTAGAACTTAATATAAGCTAAGCATATTGTAGCTTGGTAGGTACTGCAATTCTGTTTTTGTGTGAATGTTGTACATTCCTGTATTTGGTGTCCTTAACTATCCTATTCCTCTGCTATGTTATTTGTAAATGCTATGTACGTTACGTTGTAGGCGTGTCTTATAAAATAAAATAAAAAAATCTCCTTTTTTTTGAAATGCATGCTCCTCCCCTAAGATTGGCTGGTACAGCATGTTTATAACATTATTATACATTTATGCAGCTATGTATAAAGATTAAATAAATATTAAAAAACTTATTAAGTATTTATGTTAAAAAAAAAACCTGTGATGAAACACGGTATAGCTATGTAAAAATATGTTATCCTGATAAAAAAGTATCTGTTGAGTATTTTAAGGAAGTTTACAAATACGAACGATTAAAGATTTTTGAGGAAATTAGTATGTGTATAAACTGATTTTGTAAGTCTGAGTACCTAGATAGCGAGATCTAGTTTCTGAGTTAAAAACTCTCTATAATTTTCTCATCAATTCTCAAAATAAACAGAATCAATAAGTAGGCCGCGCGAAATTTAACAGTTACGTGATTGTTGTCACGCAAGAATAGGTAAAGGAAACCATCTTTTAAACATGCTATGCTATGCTGCGACCCATAGAAGTCCCACTGCTGGGCACGGGTCTCCCCCAAAGACACTGCTGCGGGAGGTCTAGAGCATACTCCACTAACTACGCTGCTTTAATGCGAATTAGTGGAGAGAGTTAGTGGCCAACCAAGCAGTCGGTCCCGGTTGTTTTCAATGCTGGAAACATTCGTTAAGCCTTGTCGAAGACCTTCGGGTGGCTTGAGAACATTCTTGTATACACATGAAAAATAAATTTTACTAGGGGACGCAGCAGCTTCGCTCGCAAGGAGTTAGTAGACATTGCGCCAGTTGGTTTAAATAGTTATAATAATAATAGGAATTAAAATAGCCTATAACCTAAACCGGAATAACGCGACGAATTAAGAGTAAGATTTCTAACCGGTTGGATCGCCGAGGATTTGTGCAGCGGTTGCAGAGTACGCGTACTTACGGTGACACCCAGGGGAAAAAGTTCGTCAAGCCATAAGCACACCCTTATTATTAACAACAGTTTCAGTCAGTAAGATCCTAGATGTGTACTCAAGATGTCATTATTGTTATTTTTTTACAAGGTAGGACTAGGACATGGAACAGATAGCTATGAAACAACAACCCTGTATGTACATAAAAAATCCTACACTTAATAACAGTCGCTGCGACCCATAGACGTCCAACTGCTGGGCACGGGTCTCCCCCACAGACACTTCTGCGGGAGGTCTAGAGCATACTCCACCACGCTGCTCCAATGCGGATTGGTGGAGGGGTTAGTGGCCAACCCAGTGTCGAATGTTCTCAAGCCACCCGAAGGTCTTCGACAAGGCTTAACGACTGTTTCCAGCATTGAAAACAACCGGGACCGACGGCTTTACGTGCCCTCCAAAGCACGGTAGCCCATGAAATTTTTGCCACTAGCGGTCACCCATCCACAAACCGACCGCGCCCGTCGTTGCTTAACACTTTCGATCACATTGAATCGACGCAAGCCACTGGGCTATGGACGCTACACGCAAGCCACTGGGCTATGGACGCTAATAACAGTAATAGTTAGTATACATATAAATCTAGAGTTGATTGGTAGAAGTAAATAAAAGCTTTCTTTCTTTCATAACTTGCCAGCATACTGAACGACCCTTCTCACTTTAGGAGGACTTATCAGTGGTGGGTGACCTGACCACCTAGGGTCATGACTATTGTATTGGATGACATCATTAGTAAACACAATTTTATTATTTACTCTAACTAAAACAATTTACAGTGATTTTGAAATGACCATTATCATCAACTAAGTTTGTTCAATTATTCAATTCATAAAAATAAATATTTAGTTGATGAAATTAATGCAAGCTCAATGCGAAATGAATAGAACCAGGTTTCAGTGGCTTCTAAAAAGCCCCTCAAGTTTGGTCTTGCTTGGTTTGTGTTGATGTTATCCTTTGATATTATAGGTACAGTTTTTTTCAATCTACAATAACTAGGCTTACATCATGTGTTATGGGATTTATAACACAACAAAATTAATGACATGTTGATGCCTCCTGCCTTTCCCTACAGAGAATTACAAAATGTTATAATATAGAATAGCTGATGCACACGACTACGACCTCTTTATTCCAGATTTTTTACATCATGTAGTGTTTACCTTCGTCATGAATAGGGCTAACAGAAATTCTCAAAGAAAGTTTATGCCGCTGGGATAAGTGAGTAAGTAAGGGATAGTTAAGTGGTTTTGATGGGTGACTCAAACTTCGAGAAGTCACTCCGAAGTATCCAGCTCTACTGTCATGACTTCGACACTACCTACTCAGACGTGATCCTTTCCCGTCGGTCTTATTAACAAACTTGAAGTTCCTCGAGAGGAGAACACAACTCGGAAAACGGAATCCACCTATAATTTAATTAATCAAAAGATTCAAATTCGTAATATCGTACATGACCTCATTAAAGGTATTGTTGGGTAAGCTGATTCTGAAAAATCTTGCAGAAATAATGCATAACTTTTGTAAAAATATAAGATATAAAATTATTTTTGTTTGCTTATTTAAGCTATTATTTAGGATAGGCCCATAATTAAGTGAACTTAGCTCAGTAGTGATCAGCATGTATGTAGTACCTATAACTAGTAGGAATGTATGTAGTATACAGCATAGAAAGAAAAATATTTGCTTGTACATAGTAAACAGAATTATTGCTTACAAAAAACTTAATTGTGTCGAAGCAGCCCTACCAGACATATTACTAATCTAAGCCTACCAGCTACTCCTTGCAGTTTGAGTGAAATGGTCATTCTGTTGATTAACATTCGGATAATCGACGCTATACTGTAATAAGATAAATAATAGATAAATGTACTCACTCTGCTTCCCTATATTTTCTTGAGAACGCAGTGATTCCTATACCAAAAGGCATTCGACACGTTCCCAGCACATTGACTACGCGGAAATTCTGGAATCGCACGTGGAAGCCTAATTTTTCTAGAGCGCGCGCGTACCGGCGCGCCGCGATCTTGGCCTGGTCCTCGCTCGTGGCGCCCGTGCACGTCACGCGCCCCGACGACCAGATGGACGCCGTGGTGTAGGGCCGCCGGAGCTTCATCGTCACCATTCCGTTCTCGCGCCGATATTCAACGTTAACACCGTTCAAAGCTATTTGTCTCAGATTCAGGTGGCACTTAACACTAAAACTGCACACAACATTGTTTATCATGATATCTATTTCGGGCGTCTCCTCCTCTGCGGCGGGCGCCTGCGCAGCCATGGCGTCGCCGGTATCCGCGCCTTGTGGGGGCGCCGGCGCCGGCTTGCTGGTCTCGCAGTACTCGTGGTCTGGCACCATGTGGCTAGGAACGCTGTGGGCCATGCCATGGTTGGCAACCACTCCGTGAGTGCCTTTGATACCATTCTCCTGGATTAACGTTGCCATGACCACCACGGCTCTCTGAAAAATACAATAAGGGTCATTTTAATGTAGTACAGTGGTAACACAGCAGTACCTAGTGGCTTACTAACAAGTACTAACTGGACTATTACTAACACCAACTAATAGGACTAACTATCACTAACAGTCCACAGTCCTCATACCTATTAACAAACTGACCAACTAATGTTCAAATTAACTCTCTCAACTAATTGGACTAACCATCCCAGTCCCTAATTGAGTCTTGTTCAAAGTCAGTCACAGTTGTCATGGGTGGCAGCGGAAGGGTGGTGATGCAAGCTCATTTGCTATCTTGTGTCCATAAAAAAATCGGACTCTCGGAGTAGCTCCTGCTAGGTTCAAATCTCAGTGGCATACATTTTTCAAAGTTTTGTATGTTCTGAGAAACCTGCATGTTTGTGAGTTCTAGAGACCCGTACAACCCATACAACAGTGGGACATTAAAGAGCTTTTTACCTGACTATGGCAGGAGGGTTATGCTTTTCGTTTGTATGTGTGTATATTTATTTGCTCTTTCATAAAAGGTTGTTGATAATTCAAATCCAAGTTGTATGTATTCAGCTTGTAATTTAGAAGGACAACTATGTATTTAGCAACTTGTAAAATGTTTCTTTCTTTTGATAGTTTTCAAAATATCCTATAACCACTTGGATTATTTAAAATGCCTTTCCATCATGCATGCTAGTTGTATGGTTTTGTCATGAAGGTGGTAATTCAAAAAATAATGCTATTGACTAAAATTTAAATTCTTAGTTTGACTACTTTATAACATCCACTTCCCTAACTTAAAATTTTACAAATCAGTTTAAATAACTCACTTGCATGAAATTAATCACAACAGTGGACAAACTTATTAAATCGAGTACCAACTAAACCAATGTGGTTATCAGCCACTTCTAGCAATAGCCATAAAAAGGAACTTTATTGAAAACTGTTGATTACACAACAATGGCCAATGCCAACCTCACACATAACAGCTTGCGTGCATGTTCAACAAAACTTATGGCATTATGCAACAATCTACACTTTTATTTTCTCTTGAATATATTATACTGACTCAGATTGCTTACTTTAATGTTAACATTAAGCTTCAGACAACACATGTCTGAAGCTTAATGTTTAATAACTGCATTTTAAATCAATTTATATGATTAAACTAGAGTATTTCACACTTTTATTTTAGAATAAATTATTTTTTAATAACTTTGACCTATTGCAGTGTTATAGCAACTCACACTACTGAAGTCCTCCAAGGCTCCTGCATCAATCATCTATTTATATGGAGGCTTATTGATTAATAATAAAGTAAACGATTTTTCTAATTCACATTTATGCTTTAAATGGAGAAAGAACAAAAGAACCAGTTTAATCTTCTGCAGCAAAAATGCATGTATTGCATTAATAATAATTTAATCATGCATTAACTCTGGAAAAATCTGGAAAACTAGTAAATCAAAGACCAACTAAGCCATGAATGAACTGTAAGATTCAAAGTGATTAGATAAGGCCAATGTTACTCTACTCTAGATATAAATTTCCCTATATCAAGAGATCACTCAAAAGATTTTATCAAACAAAAGAATTAATCACACCTTTAATTAAGAAAAAAACCTGCTTTATCTTAAGCAGGTCATTGCTCTTTAAACAGTCGAATTTCGCGAAGAATCAATAGAGGGACAACAATTTAGGCCACTTCCCACGGAGCAGTGCGCCGCGACATGACACTCGCACAGCTGACTGCCGGACGGGCCCCCACCCCGCCCCGCGCCCCAGCCGCGGCCCCCTCCCCCTACGTTTGCTTAGTGGACGTCTGTTGCCAAAGATCGCCAGGTAGTAAGTTAATAACAAAAGCTGCACTAGAATACATACACATCTATTTAATTTTTTTTTCTTCTAAAAACGAACCTATTAAAACCCTACGCAATAAAATGTCACGATATAGGGGGCTGCTGGAATTATAAATAGGTATAGCTAAACACCGATTTGACCTTTGTAAAGTGAATAAGCTCGAAATAGGCAGTAGGTTGTTCGCGCAGTTATTAACCCCCTAATAATGACCTGAACCACACGTGATTCAGGAGCACAAAGACAATGAACATCCACAAACTTTACACGAGTTATTTGTAATAAAATATGCCATATTTTAACTCGCAACTATATTTATTTGATAAAAAGTTCAATATTGTTAGCATTTAGTACCCAAGCAAGAAAAATAACACGAGAGAACTTGCGACAAAATGGGACAGGGCACACACAAGAGTAACCGAAAGAACTGAAAATATCAATAAAAAATAGAAAAGGTTATGATGTATTTCTTCTAAAATAAAATACATATTGAAACAACAGTTTACCTGAAATAATGTGCTATATTTGTCACAATTATTTTTACACCACCAATGAAGTAATGATTTTCATTGCAATTTGGTCCAAAAAATTAAGATATAGGTCACAACTTTATGCCGTACACTTTTGACTATAGATTTTAAACTACAAAAAATTACATAAATGATAAAGAAAAGCAGCCAATATTGAAATTAGTTAATGCAAATTAAAAGATAATGCACATCCTGCCTAGCACCGCCATGTTCTATTCTAATTGACCGAATGGCACAGGACAGGAGTGGAGAATGGAATGGAATAGAATGATCAAAGAGAAAAATTCCATTCAAAAATAAAGAACAATGTACATCGTGGATTCTAATTATCAGTACAATCCACAGAGTATAACTTTAACATTAATAGATAAGTAAGGTACAACCGTAAAATTTTAGTTTTCTGTATCCTTTGATTATAAAACCACAGAACTAATTATGGTGGGTACTCAAAGAAATTGGAGTCTACTCTATTAAAAGCACGATTAAACATTGTCAGAGGTCACAATAATGAAAATGTGATTTTATGCTTTTAATGACTTTTGAACAAATTTATTCTTTGTCTACGCATTTGAAGTTAATAAATCGAATTTGGCCGGGTAATCTATATATCTATATATATAAAAGGAGAAGGTGACTGACTGACTGACTGACTGACTGACTGACTGACTGACTGACTGACATATCAACGCAGGGCCTAAACTATAAGGGCTAGAAACTTGAAATTTTGCACAGGGGTTCCTTTTATAACGTAGGGGAGCACTAAGAAAGGATTTTTGAAAATTCACCCCCTAAGGGGGTAAAACGGGGGTGCAAAGTTAGTATGAAACTTTGCCGTTTTTGATGTTATTCGAATGAAATTCAGTACCTCTGAAGGTTTTTTATTGAGTTTCGAAAATCATCACTTGAGGGGGTAAAAGGGGGGTGCAAAGTTAGTAAGTATAAAAGTTTTTCGTATATACCTACATTATTTCTATGAAATTTTGTATTTAGGTTATGTTACGTCTAATTCCACGCGTACGAAGCTGCGGGCGTCCACTAGTACATATATAAAAGGAGAAGGTGACTGACTGACTGACTGACATATCAACGCAGGGCCTAAACTATAAGGGTAAGAAACTTGAAATTTTGCACAGGGGTTCCTTTTATAACGTAGGGGAGCACTAAGAAAGGATTTTTGAAAATTCACCCCCTAAGGGAGTAAAACGGGGGTGCAAAGTTAGTATGAAACTTTGCCGTTTTTGAAGTCAAGTGGGCAACCCGAACGCGGGCAGACGTCGTTAATGGGTCTAATTCTACGCGAGCTAAGCTGCGGGCGTCCACTAGTACATTTATAATTTCGAGACATGCAAAATCACGAATCTATTGACTATCTGGATCAAAATCTGAATAGTGAACTGCAAAATTCGTGATAAACAAAAACATTTAGCATTGGAATGACATAATGGCAGGTTGTAGGAGATCACGTTTTCAAAGTTTATAGGTCCCGCCCAATTTCTACCTAGTTTGTGGTTATATTTTGGTATTGTTGATGGAAGCGATAAAATTATCCTGCTCTACTAAGAAACATACTTTCAACATAATTATTTTATGAAATAAGAGTTAAACATAATTATTTTCTGAAATTTTAATTATAGTACGAGTGCGATATTCTTGCACCTTGTTCTTTTATACGCTTTTCACATAATTATGTTCCAGTGAACTTTTCAGATAGTTGTAATATGTACTTACAATTCCATGGATTAGTTACCATGGATATGATTTATGTTCTAAGGACTCAAAGCCTTCATGGTTACCATGAATCAATGGAGAGGGAAATATTATTAACAGAGAGATTATTCTTATTTTAAAATTAATTTGATAATATAAATTTATGGCAGTGAATAATAAGGAACTGACCTCCCTAGTGCATTATAGACGTCATTATAATAATTATTATATTGGAGCAGTTATTTATGTAGAACAAGGATATGACAGCCGGGCATGTTGAGGTGCATTCATTCATATCGTACGATTTAACTAAACTTGTTAAACACCTAAAATAACATTATGTATAACTTTCATTTGAACTTAACTACTGGATTGTTATTTTGGTTATTTAAAGGAAATATGTTAAGTTTTTAGACAGTTTTTAAAGAAACGATTAACGATTGTTTGTTATGCTTTGTCAAATACCTTCGGGTGGCGTGAGAACTTTCGACACTGGCCACATATAGGCCACTACTTCTCCACTAATCAGGATTGGAGCAGTGTGGTGGAGTTTGTTCTAGATGTGATTTAGACCTCACTCAACTGTGTGTGTGGGGGAGACCCGTGCCCACAAGTGTGACGTCTATGAGTTGTAGATATTGGTACTCCAACATCCAATTGCATTCAAACTATTTATATGCTTTGTTTGAGGTCAAAATCGTGGATGTGGAGTGTTGTAGCTTCGTCCATTAGACAAAATACATAATCAATTTATAATCTGTGTATGTTGAAACTTTTTACAATAAGTGTATAATGGCAACTTATTTTCATAGAAAAAGTAATAATGATGGCAACTCTGATGGTCGCCATTGCAAAGACCGTAATTTGTTGCTAACTTCACAATATTGTTCGATCATCGTCGTTCGTTCATCAATCAAGCGGTTTTTAATAATTCGTTATTCTACATTAATGATTCTATGTTGTGCCAATAATTAATCAAATTATGTGCTCATAAACACTTTAGAGTTAGTGGATGGTGACGTGTATTGTCTATCATTTGGTAATGTTTGCAAACGTGCATATGCTTTGTTGTGAGAACCACCTTTATCTGCTGTCATTTTGAGCTTTAGCGAATTAATTTCTCGATAATGAAACATAAGTTACCCCTCGAATAGTAGCACATCGTCACAGCGGTTAGGGGTAAAAAACGTCGCCCAATCGTTGATGTTTCGTTATGAGAGTGGGGCTTTCATTGGGAGCAACGATCAGGAGAATGTGCGGTGGCGTTTAGTGGCAGAGGACGTCAGAAACAGGGTTCAGAATGGAGAGCGTGAAGGACGAGGAGCGAGTGCGGCGCTTGCGCTCGTTGGAGGAGCGGTTGTGCGACCCCCGCTCCACCGGGAACGTGGACTGCCTGCTCGACACCGTCACGGCGCTGGTGTCCGACTGCGACCACCCAGCGATTCGCCGCATGAAAAATGTCGAGGCATATACTTGCAGATGTAAGTTTTTCAGCTTAGATACTCTGCCACTAAAATAAATAACAGAATACATAGCAAATATTAAATCAGCTGCCCCTTATCAGTGAAATGATAATTGAAAATAATAATTATTTTATGATTATACACTATCAACTCTCAATATTTGCAGTCACATCATGTACCTATATGATTTGTTTAGTAGTACAAAGTAAACATGTTTAAAGTTACAATGGCAAAATGTAATTGACCTACAATATTTTGTTTCAAGAATACATAACTTTTTCTTAGCTTACATGAATCACAATGTACACAGTTTTATTCTATAATCTGTTATGATTAGCTTACATATTTCTTCCATGATATCTAATGTAAGAATAGTTTGTGAAATAATATACTAAACTTTAACTAATAATCTTAAACATAATTTTTCTCTTGTAAGATTCATTGTCGAAAATCTATATTTTTTAATTATCATTTTAGTCAGCCTATCTGATTTTTTCAAACTATTCGCTAATTTAATAAGTATAGATTTTTGAGTATTATGGAAGATTGTCAAGTAAACTATTAATGCATAAACTGCATATTGTAGGACATGCTTTTCTAATAAAATATTTCTCTTTTAGATGAAGAATTTGCATCAGAAATAGTAAATCTACGCATGAAAGCAGCTGACTTTGACTTGATCAAAGTAATTGGCCGAGGAGCATTTGGTGAAGTACAACTAGTCAGATATAAATCTACTCGTCAGGTGTATGCTATGAAACTACTGAGTAAAGTAGAAATGATCAAAAGATCAGATTCCACATTTTTTTGGGAAGAAAGGCACATAATGGCCCATGCAAATTCTGAATGGATTTTAAAATTGCACTTTGCTTTTCAAGACCATAAATATTTATATATGGTAATGGACTATATGCCAGGTGGTGATCTAGTGAGTCTTATGTCAAATTATGACATACCAGAGAAATGGGCAAAATTTTATACCATGGAAATAGTTCTGGCTTTAGATGTCATCCATGGAATGGGTTTTGTTCACCGAGATGTTAAGCCCGATAATATGTTGATTGACAAATATGGTCATTTAAAATTAGCTGACTTTGGTACTTGTATGAGAATGGGCTCAGATGGGCTAGTACGAGCCAGTAATGCTGTAGGGACACCAGATTATATATCTCCAGAAGTTTTACAGTCTCAAAATGGTGAAGGTGTTTATGGCCGTGAATGTGATTGGTGGGCTGTGGGTATATTTTTATATGAAATGTTAATAGGAGATCCTCCATTTTATGCAGATAGCTTAGTAGGAACTTATGGTAAAATCATGGATCATAGAAATTCTTTACAATTTCCTGATGATGTTGAAATATCTAAGGATGCTAAATCCCTCATTAGGGGTCTGCTAACTGACAGAGTAAAAAGACTTGGAAAAAACAATGTTGATGAAATCAAGCATCATCCTTTCTTCATTAATGATCAGTGGAGTTTTGAAAATTTACGAGACTCAGTGCCACCTGTAGTACCAGAGTTATCCAGTGATGACGATACTAGAAACTTTGATGATATAGAAAAATCAGATGCATTAGATGAGTCTTTTCCTGTACCAAAAGCATTTGTGGGGAACCATTTACCATTTGTAGGATTTACCTATAATGGCGACTATCAACTATGTGGAGGCAAAATAAAACCAGCAGATGTAGTTGACACAATTTCAAACAACCATTTGAATAATGTTGGATCTGAGGCCATATTGCAATTAGAAAAACTATTAGAGAGAGAAAGAGATGGCAGGCGTAAATTGGAAGACAGGCAAGTGATGCTGTGTGCTCAGTTAGAAGAACTGGCACAGCGTGAATCTAGAAGTAAAAAAGTTATAGCTGACAGTGACAAAGAGTTAGCTCTCTTAAAACACGACCTTAAGGAGTTGCAGCGCAAAGCTGAAATTGAAGCTGACTCTAGAAGAAAAGCAGAATTGAACTACACCGACGTAAAACGTCGCTTGGACGAGGAGCAAAGTAAGAGAGCTAAAGAAATAAGCAATTTGCAGAGCTACAATGACAAGATCAACGCATTGGAAAAACAATTGATGGAAATGCGTGAAAAGTTGAAAATAGAGTGTGAGGCGGCGGCCAAGTCAAGGAAGCAGGCAGCAGAGTTGAGTGCGGCGCAGGCGGCTGCTGCGGCCATGAACGACGGCACGCTGGCCAGCCTGCGCGCGCAGTGCGACGCCCTCGAGCGCGAGTGCGGCAGCCTGTCGGAGGAGCTCGGCAACACCAAGGCGGCCAAGCAGCGGTCCGAGGCCGCCGTCGCCGAGGCTACCAGTAGATTGAACGCTGCTCATACCGAATTAGAGCGCTCATCTAACAGACTCGGACAAGTTATGGCCGACAATAGGCAACTTTCGGAACGTATGTCGGCTTTGGAAAAGGAGTGCGCATCGCTCGGCCACGATCTGCGGACCGCGCAACATCTCTACCAACAAGAACTTCGTGCGCATCAAGAGACACAACGCTCTCAGTTGCTTTCGAAACAAGAAGCCAATCTTGAATTGGTCAAGGGTGAGTTTTATGTATGTTATACCCTTTTCGTAACCCCTCCACGGTAGTGGTCAGCTACGTTTGTACCCAAATTATATAAGCTATAAGTAAAAAACAGACCCGAAAAATTATATATTGAAACTTCATTATTTGCATGCCTCAGGAACATTGGAAAAAATATTAAAAGGTATTGTCCAGTTCGCTATGTTTGTGGTGTTAATTAATTTGGTTTCAATTTAGACATAAATGTTGATTGGTTATAATTGCACTTCCCTAGATTTTCCTGCATGTTATAATAACATTTAATTAAGTGCATGAAATTGAAAATGATATGATATGAATATTTGCGGCAGGCTTTTGTGAAACGAGCCTCTCAAAGCTTTATAATGTCTGTGTTTATAAATATGTATTTGGTTAGTTATAGATTCAGCTAAGGTACTGAAGATGATATGGTTGAGCATCTTCAGTGCAAGTTAGACGACTCTTAAGTGTGATTGGGTGTTGTTCTGTCAGCCCTGCAAGGCAAGCTGAATGAGGAGAAGACGGCCCGGCAGCGCGCCGAGTCTGCCTCGCAGGAGAAGGACCGGCAGATGTCCATGCTCAGCGTGGACTACCGCCAGATGCAGCAGCGCCTGCAGAAACTGGAAGGAGAACACCGGCAGGAGAGCGAAAAGGTGAGATAAGATGATCAAGATGGTATAACATGTGGCTACTTGTGTATCTATTTAGGATGTTAGGGTAATATGACTGATGTTAATGTAGTTAATTATCCAACAGTTTTTAGTCAATAGTTAATTTAAGTGAAGTTGCTTGGCAGACGACAAACTTCTATTCAATTTCAAACGTCTGACGTCTTGTGAAGTTAAATTACTGGCTGTCGCACGTTCTGCGCAGTTTCATATGTTAAAAGCATCAATATATGATTTGTGAATAAGGGTATGTTATATGAGTTATATGGCTCTGAAAGAAGCACACTAACTCTGATTTAATTTGTACTTATAATTTTTCATTTATTTAATTTAGCGTCATCGTCGTAATTCGCGTCAATTATTTAATGTCAACGTAAAGTGCCTTTTGATCAATTGAATATAATAGAATAGAATAACTATAGATTTATTTCGACAAGTTAAC
Source organism: Carterocephalus palaemon (assembly GCA_944567765.1). Classification (NCBI taxonomy): domain Eukaryota; kingdom Metazoa; phylum Arthropoda; class Insecta; order Lepidoptera; family Hesperiidae; genus Carterocephalus; species Carterocephalus palaemon. The sequence continues at coordinate 4,123,477 of OX155639.1, read as the reverse complement.
AAAAATAATAGTAACAAAATGCATATAAAATAATAAAATAAGCTAAAACTATAGGATTTGCCGAAATGGGGCCGCACTCAGCTATGGTCGCAGCGAACCACGACCGCTGATTTTCAGGGCGACCCAGCGTATTAGGGTAGTTCGGACAGTAAAAGTGTCAACACGTAATTCTTAGTTGTCGTAAAAATAAATTGTTTTCTTTTGGTTTTACGGTGTGATAATCAAATCCGAGTGGTTAGCATAGTTGTGTGTGTTACAAAACAAAAAATATTACAAAAAATTCAGTGAAATATAAATCAAGGCTTGTTTTGTGTTTTGTTCGAAACAGCTGACTGTCAGACAGTTCAACGAACTCTGTTGTTTACATTGCAATTTTCAATTTAATGTGTTGCTGGGTGCAAAAATTGCTTAGGCTGGTCCTCAGTGTAAGCGGAAACTGCGTGTTATAATAATAATAATAATATCATTTATTTCAGGCATCAAGGCCCATAACGTAAATACCTTAAAGACTAACATACATAAATATAAATTAATTCTATGTTGCGCCAGCAGGCGCGAGTCCGGTGACACCCGGAGGTCGCCGACGTCCGACGTTATTGAACAGTTATTGGTTCGTCGTCAGGTGGTGGGGCTGCAGGCGTCGCTGGAGCAGGAGCGCGCGGCGCGGCTGGCGGCGGGCGGCGAGGCGGCGGCGGCGGAGGCGGCGGCGCGCACCGCGGCGGCCGAGCGCGACGCGCGCGCGCGCGACCTGCACGCCGCGCGCCAGGCGCTGCACGACACCTCCGAGAAGCTGGCCGCGGCCAGCGCCGAGCGCGACATGCACTATGCAAGGGTAACGCACCTAACGCTTTACAGCAGGCGCGGTCGCAGCCTGAAATTTGGGGGGGGGGGGGGGGTCACCAAAACTACGTAGTTCGGTTCGGTTCCTTGTTTCTAAACTAGATGTCATTTCCAAGTTATTTTGGCCATCGGACGTAGTTCATAAAAACTCGGCCGGACGGTAGTCGGATAGCTAGAAATTTCCTTTTATTATTTGGCAAATTTTTGAGATTTTTCAATTTGACCTTAGATTTTGGGGGGGTCATGTCCCCTGTGACCCCCCCCCTTCGGACGGCGCCTGCTTTACAGCCGATTATAATACATACTCCTCGCGGCGGGATAGTTTAGCGCTGAATGAAATTTGGAGGGGATATCTGCGCTTGGAGTATCTGTGCAGGGGACATAATACAGGGGCGAAACAATCAGCGCTTACGACTGACAAACCGCTCGCCCCGCTCTACACGATACCTTAATTTCGACTTCTACGAATTCAAGGTCAGTATGCTTAATGCCCGTGCGTGCCCGTGCGTGCACCACGCTAGGGCGAGACATCTACGTCTTCAATTGCCAAGTACCATTTCTGCCGTGTGATAATTGTTTTTTAGGCAAATGTTCTGGTTGGATGGTGTGGTTTCCAGTTACACTAGGAGCAAGGCTAGCGCAGCATTTGTCACAGTGTCAGGAAAGGTTAAATAGGGATATTCCGCAGGGATCCATCATTGGGCCTTTACTTTTCATAGTATACAGCGCCGACGTAATCAAGCAAATATAATAAGTAAATTATTATATGCTGATGACCTCCAAGTATACATCTCTTTCAAACCATAGGAGGTCAAAACTGCTGTAGATAAACTTAATTCTGATTTATACAGCGAATTTTTGACTGTCGGAAGAAATACGTGTTCTCAATTCACAGAAATATCGAAATATGTACTTACTCATTGGCTCTAAGGAAAAAGTTTTACAAGCAGCTGAAAATAATATCGATATTTTTGTGAACGCAGAACCTATACATACATCGCGTCAAAGAAGCTTGTAGCTTATGTTTACTCATGGATCCCTGCGGTTTGAAAACCACGTGGTATTGTTAGAAATTGTTTCTACTGATTGAAAGTGCTCTACAGTTTAGGATCGTTTATTGGGCCTGAATTGCGTGCAAAATTTTGTGAAAGCATAGTGCTTTCAAAGCTAAACTACGCTGACTAATTCAGCGCGTTCAAAACTCCTGTGCCAGATACTGTTTTGAGATACCGCCACGTGCACACGTAACCGCACACCTTAATAATGGGAATATGCTGAAAATGAAATCACGTAGATTCTTACATTTCGCCACATTGCTATTGGGAGTTGTTGGAAATAAATGTTTTATGGAAAACTACGATGGTTAAAATCATGTAATATGAAACACACTACAAGGGGGTCCTTTATAAACTTATTTATAACAGGGGTTGTTCGCACGCTTATCGGGGTAGTTTTCAGCACTCTCGACTCATTGCTGGAACCATGCCACCTATATAAGGAGTCTTAATGAATTAAAAACATTAATCTCCTAGACATAAAAAAATACAATATGAAATAAAATCATACACACTCGCACGACACATTAAGCCATTTACCAAATTATTAAAGAAATACACGTCTTGAACTTGTTCCTTTTTTCTTTATTGTATTTTATGTTGCTTTAATTATTATTTAAATGTGTGTAATTAATTATACTATTAACGCGAAACCATTAACTTAGTAGTGGAAAATGGTAAATTTAATTACATAATTTGAGATGCCATGCAAGAGGTCGAAGAGATTTCTTAACGCAAAAATACACAGGATTACTAACTGCTATGGCAGGTTACAGGATTACTAACTGATATGGCAGGATATGACAGGTTACCTAACGTAACCTGTCATATCCTGTGTATTTTGAAGTGAGATAACAAACAGGAATTAAAATTATATCAGTAGGTAAATTCCAAAGCAATAAATTAGTTTAATGTCTAGGTCGCGACTGCGCTGCCCGTCGACTGCAGACGCTGAATAAAAATACTACAAATATCATCTTGATAAATAAGATTTTATTAGAACTTAAACCGTTCGAGTATTCAACCTATCTTCTCGTACAATTCAGACTTCACTGACAGTTAATCAAGATATTTGGTGAAACTAGTTAATTTATTTATGAATGACATCATTGCCGCCGGCGCGATTTCTAATTTTTTTCATTTATTATTAACACTTGCTAAGCTAACAATGATGGCCGCGATCTATATGACGAGAAGTGTCAAAGGTGGCCTCCCTATCCGGTTTTCGATGCACTGGAAATTGAAATACGGCTCTAAGCGTTCTGTATTGCACGTTAAATATCGGTCGCGTAGCGGTAATCTTATCGAGATATGGAACTTAAATTGTGCACGTAGTGATCTACTAATGAAAATATCCTATTTCTTACGAGCTGTCCAGTAGAAGGCTCCGTGTTCGAGATTAAGAACGCCAGCAAACATGTGTGCAGCGTGAATGAATCACGCGATAGCTATGCAGCCATTTAAGAAATTATCGCACAAAGCTTTTTCAAATGGATTCGAGATGTCTAAGTTTGTTTCGCTTATTATTCGACGCTTTTACTCTTCTGTGAATTAATAATAGTCTCATCACGCCGAAATAGACTGTCCTTCGCATTACGACATACGACACTGTGACTCATTGTCCATAGCAAACATTACGCGCGCATAACATTTGCCTTATAAGATATACCTACCTGCGTGCACCGTCGCGTCGTCAAATAAACAAACGAGAATTACGTATTCAGCGGTTTTTCTGCAGCACGCCTCTTAAGTCACCGATACTGATGTAATTATTAAAATAATAGTAGTTCATTCATAGCTATTCACGGAACCTCACAGACGTGCTCGTTTAAGCATAATTACTTATGCTCGTTCTCGGCCGAACCCTAACCTCCGAGCAACTATGTAGTGTAGACGCTAAAAGGTACGAGAACAGTACAATAACAATAAATTTGAGCTGGACCCTGGTCCAGGTTAAGTAATGACGACAGTAATAAATAACCATTCATTTGTAACGGTTTATCTCCGTGAGTTATGCGTGCGCCCAGGTCGACGCGGACCTCTTGCTCAAAAATGATGCAGCGAATATGCATAAATATCTTCCTGCTTCACAAGCTTTGCTTGCCACGCCGCCGCGCCAAGACTCCCTCGCACTCCTCCTGTCCTCTATCACGTTTAAACAACACTGTTTTTAAGGATTTTTTTTTGATGTAGTAGGTATGTATATTCTTAATCTATACTCAGTCGAGTAGGTAATAAAGTTTTTTAGGGAAATAACGATACAACCATTTCCATTTTATAGAAGCTGCTACTCTGGTGTAAGAGTTTAATTTGAAAAACATTTTGCTGTGTTGATTAGGTACACCCCCCAGTATCGACACAACTACACAACTCACAAACAATAATAAATACTAGTTAAATATTAACATTATTCTAAACGTATTTGATATGTTTTCGCGTTTGTGTAATGATTAATGTCGCATCACGTGGGCCGTCGTGGACATCTGAACTATTACTCTCGCTCAACGACAAGTTATATACTTCCCAGAACACGGTACCTACTACCTGCTAGATAATATGCACACTTAACATTATTGATTAATCGGTCCTCGAAACAAATATTGCTTGATAATTCTATTCTGTGGTGATAAGTTATTGCATTCGTAGGTATCTCCCTTGCTAATTCATTAACCTACATAGAAAAGTACATAAACAAACAGTATTTACATATAATTAATGTTTATTAAATTAAAATTTACCAACATGTTTCATTGATTTACTCATATATTATAGTTATACAGATAGCCTGTAAGTCTAACGACAGCAGGTCTATAAAACCTTTAGATTATTGCACAGTTTAATAAACTGAATGCTTCAATGTCGTCCTATTTCCTGGTCATCTTCATCTCGTTATGATTTTATTGCATAGTCGAGTTTTATTTGCATATGTATTTATATTGGTATCAATTTACGGAATAACGCGCAAGAAGCCGCTATTAAATTACACAAGCATTTGATGAAACACATCTTCATTGTTTTAGTGCTGTCGTTTAATTGAGAACCGAGCGCCAACTACTGACGACTTAGCGCAAAAAATATAACCGCTGATTGTATGCTTTAATATGAGAATTAGGTATTAGATTCACTGTTACACTTAGCTTTAAAACGGATGGAGGAAGGTTTTTTTCCCGAGTAATGATTATACATACATACATTACATCTTATCTTTGAACACTCTTTGTGTTAATTAATCTTAGTTATTTAATTTTATTTTACTTACTGGAACGTAACTTGGAAATGAATATAATTTGTAGAACAATGGTAGTCACACGTTTATACGGTAAATATTCAGATTAAGAGCGCACTAGTCGACCGTCACTTTTGAAGAATAGGTTTTTACCAAAAATATTGCCTTCGCGCTGATGCCCGACCTTACCCCTTAGCGTGCGATAGAGAGAAGTGCAGTCTCGAACTGATTTTACCTACGTAAAATTAAGAAAATCGTCCTTTCGTAATCCCCTGTTTCCTCCTCGAAATCTAGACCGATTTCAATATTTCTTTCAGTTAAAATGTAGAACAGGGTCTAAGCTATGCCCGTACGTTTTGCTTTTTTGGGATATGTTAGTAATTACCAGTTTGCTTGATGTTTGAAAATGTATGTAAAAAAAGTCGATGTTTTTGATTTTAAAAGATTTTTTTTCTCTTCTATTAAGCAAATTATAAAAAAAAACAAAACGTACAGGCATGGCAGAGGTACGTATAAATCGTATGGTATTTTTTTAAATTCTGTAACTTCTTTATCCTAGGAGGAAACAGGGGACTACGTTTGTATGGAAAAAGTGTCGACTCATATCCTCTTAATATTACTCCGAAAAGCTATACGAGTATGTGAGCAGTTGGGCCAAACTTCTTAACTTAGCAATGTCTATCTTATTTATACTTTTATCGGTGCATGACCGCCAGAGTATTTGTAAATAAGCGTTCTTTTGATGGCCTAAGGGTTTTTTATGGATACAAGATAGCAAACGAGCTTGCAGCAGCAACCACCCACTGCCGCCCATAATAACTGTGATTGACTCTGAAAAAGACTCAATTAAGGACTGGGATGGTTAGTCCAGTTAGCTGAGAGAGTTAATTAGAACATTAGTTGGTCAGTTCGTTTGTCGATACTGTTAGTAATAGTTAGATAGCTGGTGTTAGTTATTGTCCAGTTAGTACTTGTTAGTAAGAGTCTCGTTCCAAGTCAGTCACAGATGTGTTGCTACCCTTGAGGACTAAGATGGTCGCCTCTAAAGAAGTGTAAACGGAAATGATGCATGATGATGAGTACTTCTGAACGGTTAAAGTAATAAAATATTGACATCTCTATAACGTTATTGTGGTCACGAGAATAGATCGAGTGCTGTCTGCGCATTAACTCTAAGTTTGATTTGCTTCCAGTTGTATCTTTAAAATTACTCTTCTTACCTAATCGTGCCTATAAAGGCATGGATCCGTCTGTCAATGGATACATTTTGCCTTGTATTACATAATACATAGTTGACTATTGTATTGTTAAAGATCTGTCTATGTACTAAGCGTGTCGGTATAACAATGTAACGGGCGTGTAGTGTCGAGCTTAATTTCATTACGATATCGCGAAATACTTTATAGGTTAATTTAGGTCACAAAAGGGCTGCGGGCAAATTAAATTAGATAACAATGTTTACGTCGGGCGATTTTGTAAGTTCCCCGGACACTTTCAGTATGCGCGATGCATTTACGTCTTTTTAAAAATTGACTTATAAACGAAACTGATAGAAAAGTAATATGTAATAAGTATTATGAAGTTTCCTTTGTCCACTTTATATTTCGATGATAAGCCGTAAAGCAAATACTATTTTGCTTCGAAAGTATCTTATTTGCCAGCGACTTCTAAATATTCGTTGCGACCCATAGTCGTCCCACTGCTGAGCACGGGACTCCCCCACAGACATAGCTGCGGGAGGTCTAGAATTTACTCCACCAAGCTGCTCCTATGCGGATTGGTAGAGTCTAAATGTTACGTAGATATTATGTGTATGTAATGCATAAAGGGCACCTGCATTACACTTATTTTGTTTTCTTAGTTTACGGTTTTGTTGGCCTACATGTTAAAGTTATTTCAAAGTAAATAAGGTGAACAGTACAGGAGTAAGTAATATTTTTCCCCAGAGCGAAGAGCTCCGCTCGCAGCTGGAGAGCGAGCAGCACTACTGCGCAGTGTACCGCACGCAGGCGGGGGAGGCGCGCGCGCAGGCCGAGGACAGCTCGCGGGCCGCGCGGGACCTGGAGCAGGAGCGCGCCAGCCTCATGCACCAGCTGCAGCTCGCCATCGCGCGCGCCGACTCCGAGGCCATCGCCAGGTGAGCCCCGCGAGACATGAGGAGGGCCGTGCCAGCCTCATGCACCAGCTGCAGCTCGCCATCGCGCGCGCCGACTCCGAGGCCATCGCCAGGTGAGCCCCGCGCGACCTCAGGTGGCCCGTGCCAGTTTCATGCACCAGCTGCAGCTCGCCATCGCGCGCGCCGACTCCGAGGCCATCGCCAGGTGAGCACCGCGCGACCTCGGGACGGCCGTGCCAGCTTCATGCACCAGCTGCAGCTCGCCATCGCAAGCGCCGACTCCGAGGCCATCGCCAGGTGAGCCCCGCGCGACCTCAGGTGGCCCGTGCCAGTTTCATGCACCAGCTGCAGCTCGCCATCGCGCGCGCCGACTCCGAGGCCATCGCCAGGTGAGCACCGCGCGACCTCGGGACGGCCGTGCCAGCTTCATGCACCAGCTGCAGCTCGCCATCGCAAGCGCCGACTCCGAGGCCATCGCCAGGTGAGCCCCGCGCGACCTCAGGTGGCCCGTGCCAGTTTCATGCACCAGCTGCAGCTCGCCATCGCGCGCGCCGACTCCGAGGCCATCGCCAGGTGAGCACCGCGCGACCTCGGGACGGCCGTGCCAGCTTCATGCACCAGCTGCAGCTCGCCATCGCAAGCGCCGACTCCGAGGCCATCGCCAGGTGAGCCCCGCGCGACCTCAGGTGGCCCGTGCCAGTTTCATGCACCAGCTGCAGCTCGCCATCGCGCGCGCCGACTCCGAGGCCATCGCCAGGTGAGCCCCGCGCGACCTCAGGTGGCCCGTGCCAGTTTCATGCACCAGCTGCAGCTCGCCATCGCGCGCGCCGACTCCGAGGCCATCGCCAGGTGAGCCCCGCGCGACCTCAGGTGGCCCGTGCCAGTTTCATGTACCAGCTGCAGCTCGTCATCGCGTGCGCTGACTGCGAGGCTATCGGCAGGTGAGCCCCGTGCAACCTGAAGCGCGCCAACCTCAAGCACCAGCTGTAGCTGGCCATCGCTCGCCCCATTTCCGAGGCGATAGCCAGGTGAGCCCCGCGCGACCTGAACAGGTGTGCGCCAGCCTCATGCACCAGCTATAACTGGTTTCAACACGTTTGGGTTAATAAACTTTGGGGTCATAAACTGTTCAACAAATGTCAAAAATGTTATGATAAAAGAAAGCTAATCGTCATCAACTTGCGTGTGCCACCAGATCGATAGCAGAGGAGACGGTGGGCGAGCTGGAGAAGGAGAAGACGATGAAGGATCTGGAGATGCGCGACGCGCTGGCGGGGCACCGCGCGGAGCTGGGCGCGCGCGACGCGCTGCTGCAGCAGCTGCGCGACCGCGACCACGAGAACCGCGCCACCATCGACCTGCAGCGGAAGGTATGTTGGCACCATGGCAATAGGAAATATCAATGCTCATCAATGAATACATACATAATGATACAGTCCATTACAACCCTTAGTACCTCACAACAAGCTATCGTTAAAAAAACCATTAATAAAAAAACATTTATACGTTCAAACCAGGAAGATGGTGCAAAATATTAAAACAATTAAAATTCAGTTTGATAAATTGTTAATGTGCATTTTTCCTATAACCTAATTATAGTGTGTATGACAATACTTATAACATTTTTATAACAGTCGTCTCATCCTATCTCTTAAATAGTCAGTGATATTATTACAAGAAGGATTTATTTGTTGATAAAAAAATGTTATGTTGATGTGTGTTCATTTTGAGGGTCACCACATAAACCCGCATTTAAAATATAAAATGAGTTCAGTATGTTGATACGGGAAAACCCCTGGCGAAAACTGCCTGCTCTGAGGTGGTTAAGCGTGAAAGAGTTCGACTTCCTCCGTCTGCGGTCGACCAATTTTGGAATTGTACCATTTTAATGTACTTCTAGGTCACGCCTTCCTTAACAAAATGTATTGCGGTTGGGGAATTTTTAGTTTTAAATAACTACAAATATTTTGTATTTGTGCAGGAGGTTGACGAGCTGCGGCGCAGCGGCACGGCGTTGGCGGAGCGCGTGGCGACGCTGCAGCGGCTGCAGGAGGACGTGGACCGGCTGACCAAGAAGCTCAACTCTGAGATCATGCTCAAGCAGCAGGCCGTCAACAAGCTCGCGGAGATCATGAACAGGTCCGTTTGGTTAAAACTGCCCCTAGAGAATGACAAAGGAGCATCATGGCAGACCGCGTGGCGAATTCAAATCCATCCATCCATCCATCAGCCTTTTGAAGTCCACTGCTGGACATAGGCCTCTTCTAAACGACACCACTCCGACCGGTCCTGTGCCTTCTGAAACCAGCGGTTTCCCGCCGACTTCTTCAGGTCGTCTGTCCACCTTGTCGAAGGGCGGCCTGTGCTCCTTTTTCCGAGTCGTGGTCTTTCTTGGGAGACCACGACTCGAATTCAAATATACATTATTATTTCTCTTCTTTTGGGTCCCAGGGCTGTCAAAAAATATTTGGGCTGTAGCGGATTGAGATTGCATACTCGTTTGTTACTCTCCTCTCGTCCTCAGTGTTTACCTTCGGGACAAGTTCCGGAACGCAATAGTTCGTTTGAGGATCAAAGTCACCGACATGGGCACATTGTATTCAGTAGTGGTCTAATGTGAGCTGAATAGAGAGAGAGAGAGTAAAATCAAGCGCTTCAAAAAGAGTGTGAAACACTTCCTTCAAGGCAGGCAACGCACCTGTGATACCCCTGGTGTGGCACGTGTCCATAGACGACGGTGACCACTTACCATCAGGTGGCCCGTATGTCTGTTTGTCCGTCCTATACTATAAAAAAAAAAATTGGTGTATGCAGGAAGGACATGAACCCAGCGACGGCGAAGAACAAGAGCAAGATGTCGGTGCGCAAGGACAAGGACTACCGCAAGTTGCAGCAGGAGCTGACGCGCGAGAAGGAGAAGTCGGACCAGCACATCGCCAAGCTGCAGCGCGACCTGCAGGACTCGCAGCAGCAGCTGCTCGAGGAGCAGCAGACGAGGCTGCGGCTCGCCATGGAGGTGCGTCTGCCTCGAGATACATGGACTTCTAGCCACCAATTTTTTTTTTTTTTTCACACACGGCCATCTGACCCCAAAGTAGGCGCGAGCCTGTGATATGGGTGTCAGAGACTGATATACATACATAGATATTTTTTAAATACATACATACTTAAATAGATAAATTGACATCCAGACACAGAACAAATACAAGTGTTCGTCACACGAATATTTGTCCTGAGTGGGATTCGAACCCACGACCTTTGGCGCAACAGACAGGGTCACTACCGATTGCGCCAACGGGCCTGTTTAGGCTCGGGATTATTTAGGATTAGTAATGTCATGTTTACTTGTCTGTACCGGTACGTTGTGTTGCTTACGTGCGCCTGTGTGTTACGTGCGCCTAGTACCCAGCGTGCAAACTACCCTACGAGCATGCACATCCGATGTATCGATGGTCGTGCATGGCATTTGAATTGGAAAATTTGCGTATTATCGACTATACTATATTACTAGCGTCCATAGCCCAATGGCTCGATTCTGTGATCGACAGAGTTAGCAAAGACGGACCCGGTCGGTTTGTGGATGGGTGACCGCTAGTGGCAAAATTTCATGAACGTTACCGTGCTTCGGAGGGTCCGGCTAAGCCGTCGGTCCCAGTTGTTTTCAATGGTAAAATAATTCAATAAACGTTAAACTTTGTCGAAGACCTTCAGGTGGCTTGAGAACATTCGACCACTAACCCTCCACCAATCCTTATTGGATCAGTGGAGTATGCTCTAGTCATCCCGCAGCTGTGTCTATGGGGAGACCGGTGCCCAACAGTGGGGTTGTAGCTTATTTTGTACCCCTCCACCAATCCTTATTGGATCAGTGGAGTATGCTCTAGTCATCCCGCAGCTGTGTCTATGGGGAGACCGGTGCCCAACAGTGGGACGTCTATGGGTTGTAGCTTATTTTGTACCCCTCCACCAATCCTTATTGGATCAGTGGAGTATGCTCTAGTCATCCCGCAGCTGTGTCTATGGGGAGACCGGTGCCCAACAGTGGGACTGAGTACAATGTAATTTGAACGGTCGCGCCGCTTGTGCCGCCAGGTGGACAGCAAGGACGCGGAGATCGAGCAGCTGAAGGAGAAGCTGGCGGCGCTGACGAGCGAGACGGCGTCGCAGTCGTCCGCCGACGCGGAGGACGGCGAGACCGAGCAGACGCTCGAGGGCTGGCTGTCGGTGCCCTTCAAGCAGAACATCCGCCGCCACGGCTGGAAGAAGCAGTACGTCGTCGTCTCTTCAAAGAAGATCATCTTCTACAACAGCGAGAACGACAAGCAGAATACAACGGATCCCGTCATGATACTCGATCTCAGGTTAGTGCGCAAGGTAATTTGTTGTGTCGTCGTTGGTCTAGGGGTCGCAAGTGCGACTGATAAGCTAGAGGTTCTGAGTTCGATCCCGTGGTTGGGCAAAAAATTATTTTGTTTTTCTAACATGAAATACCTAGTAGTAAATCGAAGTCTGGATTTGTGCCACTTCTGCCTATAATACAAGTGTGATGGTATTTTATGTTTGCTGTACACTTTTTCTTAATAATAGTGATAGACCAATCATGAATAAAAAGGCATACAACTATACACTTTTATTTCTTCATTTGAGTTTATACATACTTTCATTTGAATACAATATTTGTTTGTTGTTAGTGAAACTAGAATATGTATCTCTTTAAAAATATCCCGAACTATATTCATGAAAACTTGCAAGCTAAATATGTAAAAGTGAAATTTTATCGAGTGCGTATTTTAAAATGTCACCTGTTTCGTTTCGTGTCGGTGATGCTTTGTTATTATTCTTGTTGTGCGTATGATGGCAAAAATATAATGTCTATGTGGATTGCAATAAAATCGTATATTGAATTTAAGACTTGTACGCTAAAAGGGTGGCTAAGTATAATAGCACTGTAATATTTACGTAACACCTTTATACCTACCTATATTTATTAGCGTCCATAGCCCAATGGCTCGGTTCGATTCAATGTGATCGAAAGAGTTAAGCAACGACGGGTCCGGTCGGTTTGTGGATGGGTGACCGCTAGTGGCAAAATTTTATGGACGCTACCGTGCTTCGGAGGGCACGTAAAGCCGTCGGTCCCGGTTGTTTTCAATATTGGAAACAGTCGTTAAGCCTTGTCGAAGACCTTCGGGTGGCTTAAGAACATTCGACAGTGGGTTGGCCGCTAACCCCTCCACCAATCCGCATTAGAGCAGCGTGGTGGAGTATGCTCTAGACCTCCCGCAGCTGCGTCTGTGGGGGAGACCCGTGCCCAGCAGTGGGACGTCTATGGGTCGCAGCGAAAATATTGGAAACAAATGATTGAATTGATTTGAATTGAATTGCAGCAAGGTGTTTCACGTGCGGTCGGTGACACAGGGCGACGTGATCCGCGCGGACGCGAAGGACATCCCGCGCATCTTCCAGCTGCTGTACGCGGGCGAGGGCGAGGCGCGCCGCCCGGGCGACCAGCCCGACGCGCCCGCCGACGCGCCCGACCACGCCGGTATGTGCCCACTGCCCGTTATCCGCGCGGACGCGAAGGACATCCCGCGCATCTTCCAGCTGCTGTACGCGGGCGAGGGCGAGGCGCGCCGCCCGGGCGACCAGCCCGACGCGCCCGCCGACGCGCCCGACCACGCCGGTATGTGCCCAATGCCCGTAATCCGCGTGGACGATAATCCGTGGTTGACTTCGCTGCGACCCATAGACGTCCCACTGTTGGGCACGGGTCTCCTCTCAGAATGGAAGCGATTAGGCCTTAGTCCACCACGCTGGCCAAGTGCGGATTGGCAGACTTCAGATACCTTCGAGAACGTTATGATGAACTCTCAGGCATGCAGGTTTCCTCACGATGCGTCCTTCACCGTTATAGCAAGTGACATTTAATTTCTTAAAACGCACATAACTTAGAAAAGTCATTGGTGCGTGCCACTGGGGTTTGAACCCGGACCGCTCGAGTGAGAGGCGAGTTCGATAGCCGCTGGGCTGTCACCGTGGTTGACTTAGAACGAGATAATTACTAACTGGACTATTACTAACACCAACTACTAACATAACTAACATTATCACTAACAGTCCTTCACCTCACCCCCAGTCCTCATTCCCACTAACGAACTGACAACCTAATGTTAAAAGCTTTTATTTAACTTCACTCGTATGTATGTATGTATGTATGTATGTATGTATGTATGTATGTCCTGGATTTTGCAATCAATATTTCACCCACTCCATTGAAGCTATCGAGCTGAAATTTGGCACACATATTTGGTTCCGATGACAATGCACAAAAATAAAAAAAGCTATAAAAGCATTTAAAAAAAAAATACTGTAAAATTTCTTATTAACTCTGCTAACGCTGCAGGCGCTTGCTAGACCTTTCCAAATATTCAGACTTTAGGCTAACAGATTTTAGACACGGACCTACAATAATTAAACTAACGTGTCGTGGGATTGACTTAATGCAACTCGAATATGTTCGACAGTTGCGTGTGCACGTTGCATGTCAGCGTTTCGCTAAAGCGACAAACTCCATGATACTCAAGTTGACTCTGATGCTATGGTTCACCAAATCCTGACACTCGTCCACAAATGAATAAATAAATAGATAACTTGGACATTTTTACACACGGCCATCTGACCCCAAAGTAGGCGCGAGCCTGTGTTATGGGTGTCAGAGACTGATATACATACATAGATAATTTTTAAATACATACTTAAATAGATATTATTGACATCCAGACACAGAACAAATACAAGTGTTCGTCACACGAATATTTGTCCTGAGTGGGATTCGAACCCACGACCTTTGGCGCAACAGACAGGGTCACTACCGATTGCGCCAACGGGCCTGTCAAATCGACTCTGATGTTAAGCTGCACGTTCACATTGCAGGCAACACGGTGCAGCACAAGGGGCACGACCTCGTGAGCATCACGTACCACATCCCCACCGCGTGCGAGGTGTGCACGCGCCCGCTGTGGCACATGTTCCGGCCGCCGCACGCCTACGAGTGCCGCCGTTAGTATGCACCGCAGCTTCACGTTCACATTGCAGGCAACACGGTGCAGCACAAGGGGCACGACCTCGTGAGCATCACGTACCACATCCCCACCGCGTGCGAGGTGTGCACGCGCCCGCTGTGGCACATGTTCCGGCCGCCGCACGCCTACGAGTGCCGCCGTTAGTATGCACCGCAGCTTCACGTTCACATTGCAGGCAACACGGTGCAGCACAAGGGGCACGACCTCGTGAGCATCACGTACCACATCCCCACCGCGTGCGAGGTGTGCACGCGCCCGCTGTGGCACATGTTCCGGCCGCCGCACGCCTACGAGTGCCGCCGTTAGTATGCACCGCAGCTTCACGTTCACATTGCAGGCAACACGGTGCAGCACAAGGGGCACGACCTCGTGAGCATCACGTACCACATCCCCACCGCGTGCGAGGTGTGCACGCGCCCGCTGTGGCACATGTTCCGGCCGCCGCACGCCTACGAGTGCCGCCGTTAGTATGCACCGCAGCTTCACGTTCACATTGCAGGCAACACGGTGCAGCACAAGGGGCACGACCTCGTGAGCATCACGTACCACATCCCCACCGCGTGCGAGGTGTGCACGCGCCCGCTGTGGCACATGTTCCGGCCGCCGCACGCCTACGAGTGCCGCCGTTAGTATGCACCGCAGCTTCACGTTCACATTGCAGGCAACACGGTGCAGCACAAGGGGCACGACCTCGTGAGCATCACGTACCACATCCCCACCGCGTGCGAGGTGTGCACGCGCCCGCTGTGGCACATGTTCCGGCCGCCGCACGCCTACGAGTGCCGCCGTTAGTATGCACCGCAGCTTCACGTTCACATTGCAGGCAACACGGTGCAGCACAAGGGGCACGACCTCGTGAGCATCACGTACCACATCCCCACCGCGTGCGAGGTGTGCACGCGCCCGCTGTGGCACATGTTCCGGCCGCCGCACGCCTACGAGTGCCGCCGTTAGTATGCACCGCAGCTTCACGTTCACATTGCAGGCAACACGGTGCAGCACAAGGGGCACGACCTCGTGAGCATCACGTACCACATCCCCACCGCGTGCGAGGTGTGCACGCGCCCGCTGTGGCACATGTTCCGGCCGCCGCACGCCTACGAGTGCCGCCGTTAGTATGCACCGCAGCTTCACGTTCACATTGCAGGCAACACGGTGCAGCACAAGGGGCACGACCTCGTGAGCATCACGTACCACATCCCCACCGCGTGCGAGGTGTGCACGCGCCCGCTGTGGCACATGTTCCGGCCGCCGCACGCCTACGAGTGCCGCCGTTAGTATGCACCGCAGCTTCACGTTCACATTGCAGGCAACACGGTGCAGCACAAGGGGCACGACCTCGTGAGCATCACGTACCACATCCCCACCGCGTGCGAGGTGTGCACGCGCCCGCTGTGGCACATGTTCCGGCCGCCGCACGCCTACGAGTGCCGCCGTTAGTATGCACCGCAGCTTCACGTTCACATTGCAGGCAACACGGTGCAGCACAAGGGGCACGACCTCGTGAGCATCACGTACCACATCCCCACCGCGTGCGAGGTGTGCACGCGCCCGCTGTGGCACATGTTCCGGCCGCCGCACGCCTACGAGTGCCGCCGTTAGTATGCACCGCAGCTTCACGTTCACATTGCAGGCAACACGGTGCAGCACAAGGGGCACGACCTCGTGAGCATCACGTACCACATCCCCACCGCGTGCGAGGTGTGCACGCGCCCGCTGTGGCACATGTTCCGGCCGCCGCACGCCTACGAGTGCCGCCGTTAGTATGCACCGCACGCACGGTTTTGTTTGCTTTTAGCGCTGTCACATGCTTTTGATGCAAACATTAGATAATGCTAGTCACAAAAAGAACAGGTGAGATTAGATAAATGTAGCGCGTCACTGCCAATCGCATATAAACATATCCAAAAACCTTGCACAGTGCGAGGTGTGTCTGCTTTCGTGGAACTTATGCCAGCTGCCGCACATTTGAATAAGAATAGAATAAAATGAACCGTCACCGCCATAGATTTATTATAGTAGAGAAAGATTGGCAATAGAAACATCAAAGCGAGACCAAAACTTAACTACACGAGTATGCGTGTAATGTGCATGTGTGCTGTAAGCGGTTGTCAATATTACGTCAATCTCTATAGGATTGAGGTGAGAAATACTAGAAATTCACGTATTTAATAATATTTTATATAGTTCTCAAACTCAAACATTGCAATAGGAGAATTAAATCTTTCAATCGTACTTACATATGAAATGTATAATTCTGTGGATTTTCTCTCTTAGACGAGTTACATCCTGGTACTGCACACGTAACCATAATTATTTACGTCTAAATCACACCAATTGTACGCTTTTAAACGTGAGATTTAGAAAAATAAGCAAAAGGAGATGTTTCAGGGATGTATGGAGCTCCGGCCCAGTCTATGTACACCATACTAAAAAATGGAGAAACACAATTAAAACAGTTTCCAACCATCCAATTACTCTAAATTGGCTTAGTTTGGATGTAAAGCACAAAAATGTACACTTGAAATTGCAACACAAAACGAAAATCCGTCATGGCGTTAGCTATCATGTTGACTGAAGTTTGACATTTACATGACGTTTATTTCTGTCATCTATCATGTTGATTGAAGTTTGACATTTAAATGTCGTTTATTTCTGTCATAATTGTCATTGAATAAAATGGATTGTAACACTGAGAACGAGTATGTACCTATTTTATTTTTCCCTTTAAAAAATTTTTTACGATTTTTATTTAAGTACAGAATACAAACATTCAATCGTCGAAATATTAAAACGAAAGCGACACTAGACGGTTCACGATCTTTATGGTCGATCTATGGTTTACTGTCACTTTTTTTTTTAAATCACAGATACGTAGTATCTCTATCTAGTTTGTGATCACAGAGTTATCTAAATTGACGGGACGCCATGTTGAAACTCGATAAAAATAATTGATAAATATAAAATTATTACAAGAAAAGTATGCAATTTAGCAATTTATCTGTATTTTTCCCAAATTTTACGGATTTTTCTCCATTTTTTGAGATACTGTACATATACTGGGCCGGATTTGAAACATCTCCTTTGTTTCGTTCACAACTGACGTTGGGCCAATACAGGTCTAAAGCGTGTACGCAAATGGTCTCGCCTATCTATCTCGCTCTAACATATGAGTATCTATGTTCTTTCTCTTTTGCATTGCCAATCTATCTAGTTAAATCTATGGTCACCGCACACCCGGTTTTATTTGAGTGTATGTTATAAATATAATGATTGCAATTAACAGGGTGTCGCATGAAGATCCACGCGGAGCACGTGTCTGAGGGCGAGGGCGTGGCGGCGTGCAAGCTGCACGCGGACCGCGCGCGCGAGCTGCTGCTGCTGGCGCCCGCCGCGCTCGAGCAGCGCCGCTGGGTGGCGCGGCTGGCGCGCCGCGTGCAGCGCCACGGGTACCGCGCCGCGCACACCGCCGTCGCGCACCTCGCCAACCACGACCACGCCAAGCTCTCGCCCAGGTACTGACTGCTGACCCGCCACACCAGATATTTATGAGACTAGCTTTTACCCGCGGCGCTGCTGCTGCTGCTGGCGCCCGCCGCGCTCGAGCAGCGCCGCTGGGTGGCGCGGCTGGCGCGCCGCGTGCAGCGCCACGGGTACCGCGCCGCGCACACCGCCGTCGCGCACCTCGCCAACCACGACCACGCCAAGCTCTCGCCCAGGTACTGACTGCTGACCCGCCACACCAGATATTTATATCAGACTAGCTTTTACCCGCGGCGCTGCTGCTGCTGCTGGCGCCCGCCGCGCTCGAGCAGCGCCGCTGGGTGGCGCGGCTGGCGCGCCGCGTGCAGCGCCACGGGTACCGCGCCGCGCACACCGCCGTCGCGCACCTCGCCAACCACGACCACGCCAAGCTCTCGCCCAGGTACTGACTGCTGACCCGCCACACCAGATATTTATGAGACTAGCTTTTACCCGCGGCGCTGCTGCTGCTGCTGGCGCCCGCCGCGCTCGAGCAGCGCCGCTGGGTGGCGCGGCTGGCGCGCCGCGTGCAGCGCCACGGGTACCGCGCCGCGCACACCGCCGTCGCGCACCTCGCCAACCACGACCACGCCAAGCTCTCGCCCAGGTACTGACTGCTGACCCGCCACACCAGATATTTATGAGACTAGCTTTTACCCGCGGCGCTGCTGCTGCTGCTGGCGCCCGCCGCGCTCGAGCAGCGCCGCTGGGTGGCGCGGCTGGCGCGCCGCGTGCAGCGCCACGGGTACCGCGCCGCGCACACCGCCGTCGCGCACCTCGCCAACCACGACCACGCCAAGCTCTCGCCCAGGTACTGACTGCTGACCCGCCACACCAGATATTTATATCAGACTAGCTTTTACCCGCGGCGCTGCTGCTGCTGCTGGCGCCCGCCGCGCTCGAGCAGCGCCGCTGGGTGGCGCGGCTGGCGCGCCGCGTGCAGCGCCACGGGTACCGCGCCGCGCACACCGCCGTCGCGCACCTCGCCAACCACGACCACGCCAAGCTCTCGCCCAGGTACTGACTGCTGACCCGCCACACCAGATATTTATGAGACTAGCTTTTACCCGCGGCGCTGCTGCTGCTGCTGGCGCCCGCCGCGCTCGAGCAGCGCCGCTGGGTGGCGCGGCTGGCGCGCCGCGTGCAGCGCCACGGGTACCGCGCCGCGCACACCGCCGTCGCGCACCTCGCCAACCACGACCACGCCAAGCTCTCCCCTAGGTACTGACTGCTGACCCGCTACACCAGATATTTATATGAGACTAGCTTTTACCCGCGGCGCTGCTGCTGCTGCTGGCGCCCGCCGCGCTCGAGCAGCGCCGCTGGGTGGCGCGGCTGGCGCGCCGCGTGCAGCGCCACGGGTACCGCGCCGCGCACACCGCCGTCGCGCACCTCGCCAACCACGACCACGCCAAGCTATCCCCCAGGTACTGGCTGTTGACCCGCCACACCAGATATTTATATCAGACTAGTGGACGCCCGCAGCTTCGCTCGCGTGGAATTAGACATTCACTAACTTCAAAAACGGCAAAGTTTCATACTAACTTTGCACCCCCGTTTTAGTGACCCCTAGGGGGTGAATTTTCAAAAATCCTTTCTTAGTGCTCCCCTACGTTACAAAAGGAACCCCTGTGTAAAATTTCAAGTTTCTAACCCTTCGTTTTGGCCCTGCGTTGATATGTCAGTCAGTCAGTCAGTCAGTCAGTCACCTTCTCCTTTTATATATAGATAACATTTGTACTCAGGTCATGGAGGTTGTGATATTTTGTCTGTGTCTGTCCCTGATAACACAGTTCTACTGCACACTCCACCACGCTACACCAATGCGGATTGGTGGAGGGGTTAGTGGCCAACCCAGTTTTGAATATTTCCAATCCACCTGAAGGTTTTCGACATGGTTAAGCCTCGTCTCGATTGTTTTTTTTTTCCATTGGAAACAACCGGGACCGACGGCGAACGTGCACTCCGAAGCACGGTAGCGCCCAGTAAATTTTGCCATCCACAAACCGACCGCCCCCCTTTTGCTTAACACTTTTAATCAGATAAAATAGACGTGAGCCATTGGGCTATGGTCGCTACAATATAATAAACTAGTGGACGCCCGCAGCTTCGCTCGCGTGGAATTAGACATTCACTAACTACAAAAACGGCAAAGTTTCATACTAACTTTGCACCCCCGTTTTACCCCCTTAGGGGGTGAATTTTCAAAAATCCTTTCTTAGTGCTCCCCTACGTTATAAAAGGAACCCCTGTGCAAAATTTCAAGTTTCTAACCCTTATAGTTTAGGCCTTGCGTTGATATATCAGTCAGTCAGTCAGTCAGTCAGTCAGTCAGTCACCTTCTCCTTTTATATATATGGATTATCGGTATTAGCATTCGTCAACAGATTAGTCTCTTATCCGCAGAGACTCGATGCGCTCGAACCTAAAGGCGGCGTACATGAACGCGTCGCAGCGCAGCTCCACGCTGCCCGCCAACGCGAGCATGCCGCGCCAGTGATGCCTGCACGTCACCTCCGTGTGACGCCCCCGACGACACGGCCACGACACGACCACGACACGACCACGACACGACGCAACTTGGAAGTGACATCGACGAAATTCACACAGCTACGAGGTCAGTTTTATGGTTTTTGGTGGTGATTATCAAATATCGTGCCAATTTGTTGCTATTAATGAAGAACCCTCCTCCACCAATCCGCATTGGAGCAGCGTGGTGGAGTATGCTCTAGACCTCCTGCAGAAGTGTCTGTGGGAGAGACCCATGCCCAGCAGTGGGACGTCTATGGGTCGCAGCGAATGAAGAACCTTTATACTTTTATACTTGGTCTTGGTCAATTTGCCTCGTGTAAACTGGGCCGTATAGCACGACAAATTTAAGAGGTATAGTGTTCTTAAAATGTGCTGTGTACTCCATCATTGTATATTGTCGTTCTTAAGATTAGTAAAAAAAGGAGTTTAGATCTTTTATAGGACAGGCAATAGTTGAACTCGCTTTGTGGACACAAAGTGACACGAGTGAGTGTAACAATAAAACTATTGCTGTTGTGATGATTATTAAGGGTACCTCGATACTATTTCCGAGTTGTGTTGACTGGGTAGACAGATAAATATCTATCCATTTAATTTATGAAAATATCTGTATACAATTTTCATATTTTTCCTGTTATACTTGAATTGGGTACTTATAATTTATACTGATCGGGACGAAGAGATGATATGAGCATCGTGTTCGCGTTGCAATGGTGCATGTAAATGTTATTTATAATTACTTATTTATATGCAATATAAAGTTGTTAATTGTTGCAGTCCCGACAGAAATTTTGTTGAGTATTCAAATTGTTGATTCACACTTTTAAAAAAATTTCATATCGCCTTTTTATGGAATTTGGTCATATTACAAATTATTTCAACCTATACAACCTAGTCTATCAATCAGACCTTTGTCTAAATTGTTGTCAAAATATCAGCATCATAGCTGTGATAGTTATTTTATGAAATTAAGTACTTATCGTCTTGTTAGGAGCGCCTTGGTAGCTGACCTCTGAATGTGCCACTTAGTGTCATATTACCATCGCTAATCAGTTTTTTGACATAAACATTTAATATTCGATGTGGTACTAAAGTGTAGGACTTTGTTACCAAGATAGATCTGAGACTTATCATTATAATATCAGCATTAAAAATCAAATATTCTATCCCAATGTTCCCAATCTTATCTTCAACTTCCAATAGAAATTAGGACAATATATGAAATGGTACTTGAAAGAAGAATGTTTCAAATGATTTCATTTTATCCGTTTTGATGTTACAAGGTACAAAGTATAAAGTATTGTATAACAGTTTAGTTCAAGTCGCACCACCTTGAACAATGTGACAGTCTTTGATATTTCTAGACTCTTGGCTGTGTGCACGCGGCCTACGTTTTAATCAATGTTTTTGTCATTATTCCTTTGTTTTACCAATACATTATTTAGTTGTAATGGCAAAATAATTTCTTGTTATCTAATCTGTATAAAATCTATAAATGAATGCTATGCTATGAAAATGTATATTTAACGTTCGAACTATGTATATCTATTTTGTTTATGTACATACTAGTTACGTTTTGTCGATATTATTTTTCTAAAGTTTTATATTTCGCTTGTATTAAATTTTTTTATACGTAATTTCTTGCGTTGGAACGCACGGTCGATCGGTTGTATTCGGGTGTGAACATAGAACCTTCACGACCTTTCTGAGAAATAGTTTATTTCTTACACTTCCAACAACATAACATTTACCGACTTGCTGAACATACATTGTTATGTGCGATGGAACAAGTACTTACGGAATGTAAGATTTGATGTGCAACATTTCATTAGTGGAACTTCCGGTTTGGGCTGTAAATTGTATTATTACGAATTTAATTAATTTTTTTAACTATAGGAGACTAAATTGCATATTGTCTAACCATTTTCACTGATGTAGAGCATTAAATTGACATGTGCTCAGGCCGCTGAAATCTATAAAAGTGAGAATTGACAGTTCAGTCTGAGTGGTATATGACTATTGCAAGCATGTAATCTTATAATGGCAGATTGGTTAAACTAGGAACTGTAAACAAATTCATCAAAATGTTTAGGTTGATGAGTAAAACTTTAAAGCGTGAGGAATTTACTGAGGTGTCCACATAACGTTCATAGTTCACATCACATCATCCGAGTGTGGTAGCTGCTGTTTTCTCATGACTTTCACAGTCTTTGGTATAGATCTAAGCTGTCGGTTAACGTTTGTTTTGACTGAGTTAGTGCTACATTGTCCTGTGAATTTTGAGCCATATTCATCCAAGCTAAACATCTGAATCTGGTTTTGTACGGTTTTTATAGAGGTCGTACGTACTGTTTAGCAAGTGTTACAGCTTTTTATCAGGTATTTCATTCTGGAACCTTCCCAGTTTATTAGACCATATGAAACTGAAAGATATCAAAATTTATTTTTCTACTGCAATTTTATAATTATAATAGCATTTCTTAGTTTTTACAGTTCAATGACCACATTTAGTACTATGTGTGTCCGCCATATTTAAGTTACAATAATTGGATATTCGAAAAATAAGCATATTGTAATTGTGTAGCCATCAATGTTATTTTGTCACTTATAGCTAGTGAGTAAATGTGATAATCTCCTCCTGAGCAATTGTTAGACAGGCCTATGTATAATATTCAGTATTTCGAATTAATGAATTTTATAATGTTTCAATAGAAATTTGTATGATGTACAAGACACTTTTTACTATGCATTTGCACTGTTTTTAATGTCACATTAAATATCAAGTAGCATGTTTGTACTGGAAGCACTCAGCGCTGAAGAAATGTAACTCTGCTACAAAGAGCTCATATGTATTAGAGTCGCACTGGTTATATTATTATACACTTGGCACTCGTTATAATGAGTTTGATATATTTATATATATCAATTGTACACGTTTTTAAGTAAATAGATTTTTCTGGGACCTAAATATTAGAGTAAGTGCGTTTGACTGTATTTTTACTAATTGCAAGTTATCGAAGATTAGTGCCATAAGTTTAGTTAACCGTTTCCGTTAATTGCTCAAGCCGATACTAACACTATTTGAGACTCCATTGGGCTTCCTCGAGCAATACACAATTGGTCAATTGTAGAATATACTCCGCAGACATCGTATTCGATACAGCGGATAATCCGATCCAGTGATGATACCTAGAAAATACACTGACTTGGTAGGTATTTCTGTCCTAATGTTAAATCAATGTAATTATTGAAGGCAATAATGAATGTTTAATTTTATGCTCTCTTGTTTGGTGATTAAGTTTGTTGCAACTAAAAGATGCTTGGTGCCAAAATGTTCATGTTAATTGATAAAAAACTGATGTTTGTAAAATTTGAATCTGTTATAACTTTCGGCCTCAACGGTTGTGTATACTGACACCAATCATAAATATACATAAGTTTTAATTGTAATTACTAAAACACCAATTTTAAATTCATTGTAAGATAGAATCTATGTGAATTCCTTTTTAAACGTGATTTAAAAGTACAAAACGAGTTGTGAAAGTACATTGTTTTCACGGCATTCAGCTGTTGTCAGCGAGAGACCACTGATGCTACTTTTGTATATTTGCTTCTGTAAAATAATATAATATTATACGAATTATATTCGACAAGACAATATTTTATGAGAAAATAAGGTATCAAAATACCGAATAAAATACGGATCTTTACAGGTATTTCAATAACACATTTTTTGAACTGAAATTTAATTATTCAGCAGTATCATATATAAATTCTTTATTTATATTATTTAAAAAAAGGTCAATATTTTTTTTTAGTACTTGACCGTGAATTGTGAAGATACCAACAAATTACCAATGGCCATTACTATTTAATGATTCGAGAGTAGGGTAGGGTGGGTTGTTTAACTCGCATGTATTATTAGTTAAACCGATTAGCGTTGGACGTTCCGCGCGGATATGAAAGCTCCTAACGATAGACATCATGATTGGCCGAAACTATTGAGCTTTACCGACATGATTCGCGTGCGTTTAGCCGCTCACCCATTACATACGTAGTGATGAGTAGGACACGAAATACAAATGAGTTTGTAAGAGTAGCCTCTTTTTTGTATTGAGCCGCTACAATGTCCCACTTCAAATGAGGCGAGGCGTTCGTCGCGCGCGATACATTTGAAGTAACTAGAATGACTTGGTACTTGTATTGTCCTACCTTACAATGTGTGACTGACGTAATAATTATTATTTATTTTAAACGTCATTGTGTGTGTTGAACGTACCGCGACAACAAATTTGAAGTAGTACGTAATAAAATTTTGAGCCGCTCTTACATTTCTACGTCATGTCCGGGACAAATGAAGTGCCTCTTGTATGTCCTACTCAATACTTACATAGTGTTCGCCAGACATTGGTCGCTGAACGCCGCGCTCACAGCACGCTGCTCGGAAAATACAAAAAATTGACGCACACTGTGCAATACTTCAATCACATTACATATACATTCGTCGGTACAAAAGTCAACTAGCCAAAGTGTCATTTTGGCAGTAAACTAATTAGTTTACCTATGTAGAATTTTAACTTTTTTCAGTTATGCAGAAAAACGATTTGTAATAATAACATTTATATTTGAAATGCCACATATACAATATTTTGCCTCAATATGCGCTGTGTCAAGATATTGATGTCATGTAAAAACTACCAAAATTACACTTTGGCTAGTTGACTTTTGTACCGACGAATGTGGTTTCCGAGTGGCGTCAGGCGCCGGTGCTAGGGAGCTGGCCACCGACGCGACGTTGTTACTTTTGGTTCTTGTTAAACATATTTTACTGTGCTGTTTATTATTGCTCCACGTACTGTTAACATTCCTCCGGAAAAGCTATGTTGAGTTTCGTTTATTTTAGTTTATTATGACTCATCGATCCTGTCGCTTTTTGTTTTTAGGTATAAGCTCGAAACAATCTCTATTCTTTATATTTTACTGACATACGAATTTCAAATTTACGTACTTAAGTGTTTGTTAAATTGCAATTCATCGTAGTCTTACGCTTATTTTTGAAATGCATTTTTAAATTATATTTTGTTAGGGCAGCTATTGCATCGCTTACGTCATTCCATCAAGTACCGCGAAATATTTTTGTTACGCATTTTTCGGTTATATATTTCGATTGCCAAAGAAATTTTGGATTTTATATGTAATTACATAATGGTTTCAACTACATTCGTTGATAGTCAATATTGATTTCCACGCTTGTCATTATTATTAATCCAGTGTAACAATAATTATCGTTATTATGCATAATTCAGTTGAGGGACGTTTGGCGGGAATATTTTTGTAAGTAGATTCAGCGGTACAGTGGTGGCGGTATCAGAAATACTCCCGAGCGTCCCTCGTGGCCTCGTGTAAATTATTTATTATCGTATTACATTTATGATAACAATATTTTATTTATCAATTAA
Source organism: Carterocephalus palaemon (assembly GCA_944567765.1). Classification (NCBI taxonomy): domain Eukaryota; kingdom Metazoa; phylum Arthropoda; class Insecta; order Lepidoptera; family Hesperiidae; genus Carterocephalus; species Carterocephalus palaemon. The sequence goes on along the minus strand of OX155639.1, from coordinate 4,097,645 downwards.
AAATTGTAAGTTCCTAACTAGCTATCTTCTCACTTGTAACCCTACAAGTGCCGCGTCGCGGTGACATTGTACCGTTAGTTACTGCTACTGACATATGGATGAATCTATTGTTCAGACATGGTTAGGAATTGATTGGATCGTGTGGGACTCCTAGTGTCATGCAATACTAATACCAAGCACGTGCCTTAGCTACGCTCCCACTCCCATATCATCTAGGCATACTATGTTATATGTATCGATAGTAATAGTGTACATATGTTTTTAAATAAACCAATATTTTATGGATTTTTTTAAGGAATTTGTATATTGTATAGAATATTATTAATTTTATCATAAAATTAATGCCTAGCTAGTAAGTGCTAAATTTGTGAAAAATAAATAACATTTAAAAACTCATTGTTTTATTTCAAAACATCTTAAGTATTACATAGTAGCAATAAATAACGCCTTGCGTAGAACATCCGATCATAACATATTAAAACGTACCTATCTATTAAAAGCCATTATACATAACCATAGGAAATTTTAAATTATTGCCATATTAGCATTATATTTTTGGTAATTTATGATTTCCTAAAATATTACACACACGTAGAGATAATTTAATCTAAAACAGAACGCCCCTCCATTGAACAAAATAATTAAAAAGTGCTTGAGGCGATACACTAATTTACATGTGAGCCTTAGTAGAGTGGGGGCGATCAGTTTTACATTACACAATCTTACATGTTATTGTATTGACCATAATAGCATATCTGCGTGTTTTTCGTTTTAAAAAAAATTAATAAGATTTTATTATTTTTTTACTCGACCAGCGTGGTAGGCAATTTCATTCTTATCATTCATCTTCATTCATTCATCATTCATTCTTAAAGGACTAAATATGAATGTTGTGATGATTTTGTCATAAAAATACTTGTGACTTAATACCTACAAGCTTATCTAATACTTTACGAATGAATAACTTCATGAATATTTGAAACAAGTAAATCTAAACATTCATAATGTTATATAAATGCCGAAATAAGCTTGAGATACATTCACTTACGACGATTAACTACGAAACAATACATGCATCACCAGTTACCACCAGCAGTTATTTTCAAGTAGTGGTATATTTTTTATGTGAGTAAATATTATTATTATTTTACTTTATATTGGAGTTTATTGTACTAATCTTAACACTAACAAAATAATACCAGAATGATTGTGAAACGATGTTTAAATAATTGAGTGTATAAATCTACAATTGATGACCTATGGGAGTTACCTAATCACATGTCACCAATCCACATGGGGGCAGCGTGGCCAAGAATGTTCTAGACCTTCTGTAGTTGTGGCTGTGTGGGAGACCAGTCCTCAACAGTGGGACGTCTATGGGATGTAGGTCATGAAATTTGACACTAACAAAACATTTCGTAACAAAACATGACATTGATTTTGAGTTCATGCTGATCATTTACAGATTACGTACTAGTAGACAAGAGATAAATTAAAATAGTGAATGTATGTTAGAACAGCCCGACGGCCTTCTTCAGTTCCTTCTGCTTCCAGGAGGGCAGGCCGCTGAACTCGCAGTACGACATGTTGAAAGTCGACACGAAGTCGTCGTGGGTCAGATACAGCTGAGGAAATACAAAAAGTTACAACATTATTTTAATTTTGTTACCGGCATGAAAGTCTAGCGCTGACCTTGAATGAAATGTATCATACTAAAAATAAATATGAAGTTTGATTTTTGTTTTGTCACTAGATATGTATGAGCGTCGTGTTTTATAATCACGTTATAGGTACCTACGCTAAAATCCGACTCACACAATTCGATAGTAATGTTTAGTGTTCCCATGGCATCTCATACCGCTGAAAGTCCCGCTAGGTGGGTAATAGTGGGTATATCGGCATGCAGGCGAACCCTCGGCCCAGGATATCAGAACCAGGCCGGATGTGTAAAGGCATTTCCTAGTGATAGAATTGTAGTTTAGCATCAGAAAACTCAAGAATGTCGTACCGTCGAACAAAAGGTAACTTTTATTTAGTTACATGAAATGTGAAGCCATTTTTAAAAGCTTTTATTGAACTTCACTCGTATGTATGTCCTGGAATCTTGCAATCAATATTTCACCCACTTCCACTGAACCTATCGAGCTGAAATTTGACACACATATTGTAAGAGAAAGAGGCCGATCGGGAACTAAGTAGAGCTCGTCGCACCCTCGCAACAGCGACAGCATGTACATCTTCGTTTTGCTAGAAGCGATTGCTGTTTCAATGCAACTGTCTGTCCCGCACCACCACCGACATTCTGGCTCTGCTACTCACTTCCTTGGTCAGCGGGTCGATGTCAGTCGGCTGGTGCTCCTTGGGCCCCCGCAGGAGCGACAGCGGGTACTTCTCGTATTGATCGAAGCGGCCGCTGTTGCCGCTCTGCGGCGCGCTGTTGCCGCCCCGCACGATCGCCTTGCCTTCCAGCGCGCTTATGATTGCGTTGAATGTTTTGTGATTCTATAAATGAAGGTAAGGTAACTTTATATATACCAAATCATAGCGAATAAGATGGATTTGTCTACATAGAAGATAGAAGCGTAGATTTCTCATGAAGGTTAGTTCACTAACTAATTTCTACTATTTCAACTATTTTCCACTGAAAATATAAAAAAATATTCGGTAAACCTCATGGGTATGTGTGGCAATAAAGTTAATGCGTATTATAATTAATAATAATAACTAACCTTCCACATAGAATGTTTCCAGTGCGGAAAGAAACCGGTGAAATTAGGCGGCTCTCGTCCTTGATTCAAAACGAATATCGGTGTTTCAGGGTCGCGTGCTGCTGGATCTGTAATATTTATTTTTATGAATGGTATTTATCTCTATTTCTATTCTGTTTTTAATCATTTAATAAAGTCACAATTCGTATCATCTGGCCTCAAATATCTTGTACATACTATTCTGATCTTGAACTACCATAATCAGAATAACGCTTGCGGTATTTCTTGCGAGTTGTTAGTTGTGACTGCGCGGGTCAAGTGCGGGAGCTCGTTCTGTACTGGTCACAAGCAGAACCGGTGCCTGCAGATCTCGCATATCATGTATCAACGTCATCTGATTCGTACTATAGTAACACTAAAATTAGTAAATTAACTTATGGCAATATTGTCTGTCTCTTCCCTGATCCCTCCTGCTTTCAGTGTGTAATAAACTGTTGGTGCGCACGCACTCTTCGAGTTTTTAATTTGATTCGCCATCTACCACGCATAATCTACCGGCTACACAACAATCCTGCTGTCTTCTGCCCATCATCAGAGTATTTATTTAAAGGCAGCTACAAAAATGTACCTACAGCAAAGGCGAACTTAAAGTAGCGAACGTAAGCATTCTCTACCAGATAACTATAGGGAGTAGAAATATAACGAAGGTGATGACTTATTCATATGAAACACTAGTGGACGCCCGCAGTTTCGCTAGCGTGGAATTAGACATTCACTAACTTCAAAAACGGCATAGTTTCATACTAACTTTGCACCCCCGTTTTACCCCCTTAGGGGGTGAATTTTCAAAAATCCTTTCTTAGTGCTCCCCTACGTTATAAAAGGAACCACTGTGCAAAATTTCAAGTTTCTAGCCCTTATAGTTTAGGCCCTGCGTTGATATGTCAGTCAGTCAGTCAGTCAGTCAGTCACCTTCTCCTTTTATATATATAGATAGATTATGAGCATGTGGTTCAACCAACCTTGCGCGAGATAGGCTTGGGCGAGGCCGCGCGCGTCGTCCTTCGCGCGCGGGCAGGCGAGCGCGCCCAGCCACACGCTGACGGCGCCGTGCGCGTCCAGCACGCCCGCCAGCTCCGGCGCCAGCGAGTACTGGCTGAACGACGCCATCTCCTCGACTACGACATTACATAATTATGCCATAATTTATATTGATTTATTTATATTTATCTATATATACATATATTTATTATGTATTTTTATATGAATATTAAAGTTGAAATTTAATTTATTTTATTTGTTTCTTATATCTTATATCTCGTCAATCTTACTGCTTGCAAAACGCACGCACTACGGTTGCCTCTTTATATTCCCGTTTCCTATATTGCGTCTACTGGAACATATTCAACAATGGAGTAAGTAGTAAGTAGTATTTTTTATAACAATTTTTCTTATTCATGTTTCTGTGTGTACATTAACTAAATAATAGTGGACATAAACACAAAGGACTTAAAATTAACACACGCCAGTGCAACTATCACAAATAGTCATAGACATCGTTTGAATGGCGATGAAGGTATCATGAAAAAAAATTAAGCTCTCTGTAATCCAATATAATATGGATAATAAATGTGCTTATTATAGCCGACATACAGGAGTACTGTCCGGGCGCGGTGGACGACACGTAGAAGAGGCGCGGCGGCAGCGGGCGCGCCACCTCGCGCGCGGGCGCCGCCTCCAGCAGCGCGCGCCGCGCGCCCAGCGCCGCCCAGAAGTCTGCCTTCTCCTTGCCTTCAACCAGTATCGATGTTATTTTAACATGCTATTTTATTTAAAAAGAAAGAAAGAAAATTAGACTTAGAATTAGAATTAGATATAGATAAAATAATTACAGTAAAAAATAGGGTTACTCTCAGCCTTTGCTGTGGTATTGAGAACTACGGCTGCAAAAAAATTATCGTTGTTTTCGGTTTTCTTTGATTACCTTACAGCATCAATTTCAAGTGTTAAATTTATTTTGTTTACTAGTACTTAATTATTTATATGAAGTAGTGAAATAAACATGGACTGGACAACCTTCGAAAAAATGGTCAGTCGAAGAATGCATCTCGCTGGGCAGCGGGTAAAATTCAGAAGTTACCTGGATCGGGAGGAGTGGCACTGATTAAGGGAGGCCAATATCCAGGAGTGGCCTTTATAAATAAAGGATGGATGGCAGTAAAATCTATCAATAATCGAAAATTTCAATTAAATTTTTATTTAAAATTAGTGGACGCCCGCAGCTTCGCTCGCGTTACACATTCACTAACTTCAAAAACGGCAAAGCTTCATACTAACTTTGCACCCCCGCTTTACCCCCTTAGGGGATGAATTTTCAAATTTTTCTCGCCGTAAAAACCATTCTTGAACTTCAACGAACATTTAAAAAAAAGAATTGGCCAAATTGGTCCAGGCGTTGTTGAGTTATGCGCTTACCAACACATTTTGCGATTCATTTTTATAATATAGAATAAATATTTCCGCACCTTGCATGACGAGCGTGTGTTCAGCGGCGGCCATGTTCTTGGCGACCTCGCGCTCGTCGCCCGTGGCGCTGGCGGCGCACCACACCCACACGCGCGCGCCCTCGCGCACCACGTAGCACGAGCCGCGCCCCCCGCCCCCCGCACCCCCGGCACCCCCCGCGCCCCCGCCGCCCACCTCCACCCCGCGGGCCTCGCGTGCGTACTGGCCCGATACGCGGATGAGCGCGCGCGACGGCGCCACCACGCGACGCCCGCTTGCTGGTAACAGAATAATGGCACGTAGTGCAGCGTCAACCTGGCATATCAGCTCACGCCGATTCCACGCTCTGGCGCGCTTTCACGTAACCCAAAACATTTGGACAACTTATTCACTAATTCTTAGGTCACAAAGGACCTGTGTATTCAGTGCAATGATGGAGATGCGTCCGCAGCCTTGGGCCTCGGGCGCGTATTGGCCCGACAGATAGATACTTTTGGCAGGTGGCAGAGCCTGTAAAGAATCATTACTGGCTATATACAGGGTGGATTTTTGAGACGGGTCAGTAAGGACAGGTACCTTAAACGTTATAGTTACAGCAAAACGTTCCTAGGAGACCATCCATAACTTTTTAAGATATTTTGAACTGCATTCACAGATTTTTGAGAAAATGTACGGTCAGCGAAATAAGTGCTGAAATTCAAAAATAATTTTTTTTATGCCTATCGATCCTACTTCGTATGCGGATCAAAATACTCTATGGGAACATTTAAGGTATGAGTACTAGAAATGTCAGAAAACGCTAAAAACATTTTCCATACATTTTGTACTGAAAAACGATAAATCAACTCGTAATATTCTTTATTGCCAAACAATCCTATTTCTTACTGCGATTAAAAGATTCTTTAAGGCCTATTGAATTTTTAAATACAAAAACTATGGTAAGACACAACATATCACACAAACTTAAAAATAGGTTATCTACGAAATGAATTGTTCAAAATGACCGCCGTTTTCACGAATAGGTTCACTCGTTTTTGTACTGAGCAAGTAGCAGCGGAAAGTTTTCTTTGATGGATATTATTTAAAATCCTCGTTAATGCCTCTTTCAGTTTCCGCATGCACATTTTAATCGCAGTAAGAAATAGGATTGTTTGGCAATAAAGAATATTACGAGTTGATTTATCGTTTTTTAGTACAAAATGTATGGAAAATGTTTTTAGCGTTTTCTGACATTTCTAGTACTCATACCTTAAATGGTCCCATAGAGTATTTTGATCCCCATACGAAGTAGGATCGATAGGCATAAAAAAAAATATTTTTGAATTTCAGCACTTTTTTCGCTGACCGTACATTTTCTCAGAAATCTCTGAATGCAGTTCAGAATATCTTAAAAAGTTATGGATGGTCTCCTAGGAACGTTTTCCTGTAACTATAACAGTTAAGGTACCTGCCCTTACTGACCCGTCTCAAAAATCCACCCTGTATAGAGTTCGCCCTTGCCAGTACCACCGTCCAACAAGGTACTAAACATCATTCCTGCCGTTTAGTGAATCTCAAAGCTAGCATCTGTAATCTGTGACTCATCTGTGACCGACATAGAAAATTAATAACTGAACGATTACTAACACCAACTAACGGGACTAACTCTCACTGACACTCCCTGACTATGTAAAAGTAAATCTATGGTTTCAGATTTCCCTACTAGTCTTTTTTATGAAAACAGCTAAGACATCATCAGTTTATTGGTCAAGCAGATAGTTTGTGATATTTACGGTCGTAGTCAGTAGCGCTGCCTATGTAAGTTATCATTCGTCCTTTGAATATTTGCAGAAAATGCGCCGGTTCCTTGCCCTGATACACCCAAGCCTGAAATATAAAATTTTACGTTAGGAATTTACAAACATATTATCCTACTCATAAGTACATTTATTATTTCGATACATTGTGGCAATTACCTGTACTGGGAGACGCCCTAACTTTAAGTAGAGGTCTTTGGCTTCTTTTGCACCCAAATTCCTCAAATCATTTGGCGAAGAGCCACCCTGAAAAGTAAATTTTTCGTTATAAATTAAAATCAATCAAAATATTTTTTGTAAAACAAAATCTATATCTCTTGTACAGTTACAGTTAGCGGCACAGAAGTGTAGCTCTGACCTTGAATGCGCAGTACACTTGTATCAAACGACGTACAAGTGTCGGCACAAGGGTCTCATCGAAAGCTTCTAGGCATTCAAATTTCACTCTCATCGAAAGCTTCTGCACATTCAAGGTCGTTAAGAACTGTGATGTGTACCATCCAGTAGTAGAGTATGGTCTGGTCGCCGGTGGGCGCGTGGTAGGTGTATAGCGCGAGGTAGCAGTCGCGGTCGTAGAAGGCAGCCTGCTGCGGCCGCTCGAGCTCCTGCAGCGCGCCGCCCGCGCCCCCCGCGCCCCCCGCGCCGCCCGCCGGCTCGTCCGCGCGCCGCACGCGCCACATGCGCAACGCACCCGACCCGTCGTCCGGCAGTTGCGTCTGCTCGACAAACAATCCATACTAATATTATAAATGTGAAAATGTGTTTGTTTGTTTGTTTGTCCGGCTTTCACGTCGCAACGAAGCTATTATATGGTATGGTTTTTGTGTGTGGAGATAGTGAGGAGGGTGGAGAGTGACGTAGGCTACTTTTTACCGCGGTAAAACATCCCCATGGGAAGATATCGATGTTTTGTTTTTTGCTAGATATTTAGTTCCAGATGTTGTTAACAGATGGCAATGTTAATTCCCTTTTCCCACGCGGGCGGAGCCGCGGGTAAAAGCTAGTCTATATATATAAAAGGAGAAGCTGACTGACTGACTGACTGACATATCAACGCAGGGCCTAAACTATAAGGGTTAGAAAGTTGAAATTTTGCACAGGGGTTCCTTTTATAACGTAGGGGAGCACTAAGGAAGGATTTTTGAAAATTCACCCCCTAAGGGGGTAAAACGGGGGTGCAAAGTTAGTATGAAACTTTGCCATTTTTGAAGACAAGTGGGTAACCCGAACCGGGGCAGACGTCGTTAATGGGTATAACTCTACGCGAGCGAAGCTGCGGGCGTCCACTAGTCACTATATATGTGACCTAGACAATACGACAAAAATAATGATTTTATTTATTTTCTCTCACAAAATTACAAGTAAGTAGTTTTAATTTTATTATAGTAGCATGAGCATAATACGATGAGCATTCTTAAACTCTACTTTGTGAGAGCCTGGTAACTGAGGTAGGTTTTTGCAAAACCTATGGTAAAGTTCACCAGTGCCCTTCCGCGGGACGAATAGACCTAGTGGATCATCAAAATACCAGTTAATTTTGAACCAGTGTAGGGGTCGACGTAATCAAACGATGACTGCTGATTTAAGACTAATTTATTAGAATAAAGGAACAATATTATATAAGGTAACTTAAGGCTAACTACATACTGTTAGGTATCCTAAACATTACACCAGTTTTGATATTTGTAGCAATGTATCACCAGAGAAATGTGTGATAATGTACGTAGAAGGCTCTGCGCAAACGGGCCACCGACTACAGCCACCGGTGGCCAGCGACAGCCACTTAACATAAACTTTTTCATATTTTGTATAGACGCGCCGCACACGTGTAGCCGGTGGCGGCCACCAAAAGTTTATGTTAAGTGGCTGTCGCTGGCCACCGGTGGCTGTGGTCGGTGGCCCGTTTGCGCAGAGCCGAAGCGAGTTACCTCAGCAGCGAGCCAGGTGTTAGTCGCGAGGCTGACGGCGTCGAGGCGAGTGGTGGCGGAGCGGGCGGCGCGCAGGCGGGCGTCGCGGCGCGCGTCCCACCAGCGCCACTGGCGGAAGAGCGCGGCGAACTCGAGCGGCTCGCGGCCCGCGCACGCGAGCGACACGGGCCCGGCGTGGCGGCGCGCGCGCGCCAGTCCCCGCGCCGCCGCGAGCGCGCCGCGCGCCGCCGCGCCGCCGCACGCCGGGCCCGTCCACGCCCACACGCCGCGCACGCCCGCGTCCACGATGTACACACCCTATAACAGAATACGTGGACGTGGTCCAAGAGCTGGCATCAATTTTTCGGTAGGTATTTGAGGCACGCTGAAAACTTGTCCAACAATAATTTTTAAAAAAAATATTATATAGGGTTTGATTTTGCCCCGCTACTCACCAGCCAGGTCTGCAGTTACGTGTTGGGGTATAATAGGAGAGGCGTTGGACATGTTTTCAGCTTGCCTCAAATACCTACCGAAAAATTGGTGCCAGCTCTCCTACTAACGGTTTGATATGTGGCCGACAGATTTTATCTTTAAAGGTACACGGAGCAGCGCGACAAACCGTTCGAAGAACAATAATATACATTATACAAAGAAGAATTAGAAGTTTAAATTTAAGGCATCGTCTCGCGCGGGCGAGAGGGTTATGTTTTCAGTCGTAAGCGTTGATTGGTTCGTCAGCCGTATTTATTTATGTCCCCTGCACTGATACCCCATGCGCAGCTATCCTCTCCGCATTTTGTTCAGAGCTACAATTTCGTGTCAACCGTTGGTCTAGTGATCGTAACCGCTACTCCTAAGTTATCTTACGGCCGAAATTAATAACCTATCTATGGATTGATTTGCCTATCTGAGATTGTTATTTGACACATTTTATATGGAGCATATGTCAAATATCTATCTCAGATAGGCAAATCTATCCAAAGATCGGTTATTAATTTCGGTCGTTAGAGGTCCTGGGTTCGATCCCCGGGTCGCGCAACAATTGACAGCAGCTCGAATAATGGATTTGTGCCCGGTATACGGCAATAGGCTCACCACCTATTTATTACATGGGATCTAAAAATGACTGATGGATACTGGGCGTATATAAATATTATAAAAATGAATCGCAAAATGTGTTGGTAAGCGCATAACTCAACAACGCCTGGACCAATTTGGCCAATTCTTTTTTTTAAATGTTCGTTGAAGTTCAAAGTAAAACGGGGGTGCAAAGTTAGTATCAAGCTTTGCCGTTTTTGAAGTTAGTGAATGTGTAACGCGAGCGAAGCTGCGGGTCCACTAGTGCTAAATAAAACTCACGTCGTCACTCATGTCCTCCCGCGCGAGAGGCGCGCGCTTGAGTTCCTCAAGGCGCGCGGCGGGCCGCTGCGAGGGCGCGGCGGCGGGCGCGCGCGGCGGCTGCGTGACGCGGTAGAGGCGCGCGGCGCGCGGCGGGCCGGCCGCGGCGGCGGGGCGCACGGCGCGCGCGCGCAGCCCCAGCAGCGCGTCCAGCAGCGCGCGGTCCGCCGCCGGCAGCGTCTGCTCGTAGCCGTCGTGCGCGATCGCGATGCGGCGCACCGGCTTGCCCTTGTCCGCGCCGCGCGCCATGCGATACGCGATCTTAGGAAGATAATTTAATGTTAAATTAAAACTTATTTCGTTTATCCACGTAGGTAACAGTTTTCAGTTAGGCCGAAAAATTTTGGTTATGTAAAGTCTGTTTATGATATTTCAATATGTTTATTTTACAATACAATTGTGCGGGTCATATATATATTCAATGAATATGTCAATGTAAAATAAAAGACGCGTTGATGAGGGGAAGCCTTTACTCGAACTGAACAAAGTTAACAGAATATGCACGTATGCAAAAATGTGCGAGCTGGCTCGTACATAGTGCCAAACAACTCTTATGTCCTAACTCTTTATATTCTTGCATGAATTTTTTGTAATCCTCTTGAAGTGCAGGTTTTTTCAGGAACCTTTGCTCCAACGATTTCAGCTGTGCTACCGCTTTCGATTTTGATAACCCTAGATGCTCTTGGAAATTTGGTCGCATGGGAAGTCTCACCTCATACTTTCCACTAGGCAATCGCCGTGTCGTGTTAACATACCAATCCTCACAAAACTTTTCACTCTCTGTCAATTCTTCTGTATCCTCTGAGATATCTTCGATCTCCCAGAACTTGCTAATATCCTCATGATTAAGAACAACATGGCAGTTAATATTTTTTGTCACAGTTCCCGACAGAATCCATCCTAGCTTTGTCTGTTGTGCAATAGGTTGTTCTGGTAATCCTCTCAATATTCCATCCATTAAGATCTCAGAATAAATTCTTGCATCGAATAAAATGTCAATTGGAGAGGAAATATTGTAGCAAGGATCAGCCAAGTTAATGTTCTGCAAATGAACATAGTTTTTCTTTGCAAATGATTGTGTAGGAAGGTTATTTACCAGTTTAGGCATAACCAATGCTTCAGTATTGAATGTGAAATTGTCATAAAGTGATTTGCATGTCAATTGGACCTTTCCCTTATAGTCTAGTCAACAAGTGCCTTTTAGGTAAAAATTTTTGCGCCTTCTCCGAAAATTATGATTGAGGTGTCATTCGATTCGGAATGGCATGTAGATAGTTTTTGAGAAAATTCGAAGCCCGCTCGCAAAAATTGCAATAGTTATAAACAATTAAGTGAAATAAAAAAAGGGGGTTTGGTATTTCGTTACTATCTCAAAAACTATTTGAGAAAATTTAAATTTGAAAAAAGATTCAAAAAGAGGAAGAAATTTCCTAAAAAAAGTCTCGACTCCCAAAATTGTCGGACTAATGTTTATAATGTTCCCAGAGGGTTGAAAATACGCTCGAAAACGGGTACTCCGGCTTGCGTAAGCCACGGCCCCATCGGACCTGTAATGAATAAATATTATTTAAACTTATTAAATATGAAAATTAAAAATTGAAAAAATTCAGGCGCCTGTAGGATAGATCAATGAACAATAATCCGTAATCAAAAATTTTTTATCGCGATTTTTCAAAAAGTTATCCATTAATTAATTAACAATTTTTTGTAGCATGAACATTAACATTGCAAGTGCGATAATTGTTAAACTATTAATCTGAGATTTTTTTCCTTTCGTGGAGCTATTTTTCAAAGGTCTTAGAATAGATTCCCGTTGGAAAAATTCAAAAATTGTTAATTTTCGTTTTGTTATTAACAATTTACTGAGGGAAAAAATTATAAAGCTTAATTAAACATTGAAAAAAATTCTTTTTTTGTAATATTATTATTGGTCCATTTTCTTATGATCAGAAGCTACTTAAAAATGATTTGTAATAATTTTATCTCCTATTGTTTAAAAAATTGTTATAAACAAATGCGTTGTTTATGAGATAATTAAATATTTTTTTTTGATATCATAATCTTTGATGATAACTATGATTTTTTTTTTAAAAATCGTTTCTCTAAAAAAAATTTTTATTGCTTAAAAACGCATTTGTTGAATAACAATTTTTTTTTACCACTTATTATGAAAATTAAGGAACCATTTTTTAAAAAAAAATCATTGTTTATCTTGATCTTTGACAGTAAAAAAGAAAAATCGATTATTATTTAAATTTTCATTGTTTATTTAATACACAATTTGTTATTAATAAATAAATTATTTCTTTGTATTTTTTTTCTTTTTCTACTTAAAAAAACAAAAACAACCGTGTATTATTTTTTGAAAAAAAAAATTGTTTATATTTTTTATTGAACGAAATATAAATAATTTTTTTTTTTCCAAAAAATAATACATGGTTGTTTTTGTTTTTTTAAGTAGAAAAAGAAAAAAAATACAAAGAAATAATTAATTTGTTAATAACAAATTGTGTATTAAATAAACAATGAAAATTTAAATAATAATCGATTTTTCTTTTTTACTATCAAAGATCAAGATAAACAATGATTTTTTTTTAAAAAATGGTTCCTTAATTTTCATAATAAGTGGTAAAAAAAAATTGTTATTCAACAAATGCGTTTTTAAGCAATAAAAAATTTTTTTAGAGAAACGATTTTTTAAAAAAAAATCATAGTTATCATCAAAGATTATGATATCAAAAAAAAAATTTTAATTATCTCATAAACAACGCATTTGTTTATAACAATTTTTTAAACAATAGGAGATAAAAATTATTAAAAATCATTTTTAAGTAGCTTCTGATCATAAGAAAATGGACCAATAATAATATTACAAAAAAAGAATTTTTTTCAATGTTTAATTAAGCTTTATAATTTTTTCCCTCAGTAAATTGTTAATTACAAAACGAAAATTAACAATTTTTGAATTTTTCCAACGGGAATCTATTCTAAGACCTTTGAAAAATAGCTCCACGAAAGGAAAAAAATCTCAGATTAATAGTTTAACAATTATCGCACTTGCAATGTTAATGTTCATGCTACAAAAAATTGTTAATTAATTAATGGATAACTTTTTGAAAAATCGCGATAAAAATTTTTTGATTACGGATTATTGTTCATTGATCTATCCTACAGGCGCCTGAATTTTTTCAATTTTTAATTTTCATATTTAATAAGTTTAAATAATATTTATTCATTACAGGTCCGATGGGGCCGTGGCTTACGCAAGCCGGAGTACCCGTTTTCGAGCGTATTTTCAACCCTCTGGGAACATTATAAACATTAGTCCGACAATTTTGGGAGTCGAGACTTTTTTTAGGAAATTTCTTCCTCTTTTTGAATCTTTTTTCAAATTTAAATTTTCTCAAATAGTTTTTGAGATAGTAACGAAATACCAAACCCCCTTTTTTTATTTCACTTAATTGTTTATAACTATTGCAATTTTTGCGAGCGGGCTTCGAATTTTCTCAAAAACTATCTACATGCCATTCCGAATCGAATGACACCTCAATCATAATTTTCGGAGAAGGCGCAAAAATTTTGACCTAAAAGGCACTTGTTGACTAGACTATTACTCTTATTGGAAAGAGTCCCTACTCCACATATGTTTGCATTGTATTGATTACGAGGTAATGATAAACGTTGTACTGCATTTTCGGTAATCAATGTAGTTTGAGAACCTTGGTCCAAAAGTCCCCTTATTGTCAAGTAAGTACCATCGCTTGCTAGAACTTGCAATTGCACGGTTGTCAACAAGGTTTCACCTTCGCTTTGCACGTGGCTTACAGTTGATTGTGTATTTCTCTGTTGCTGGGGGCTTTTAATTGCATGCGAAAATAAATCGTGTATCAATGTATTATGAGCTTGAAAACACTTCTTACACCTTTTCTCTGAGTTGCACAAATTATGTTCATGTGTGTAAAGGCAATTATTGCATATTTTATGCTTCGACAAAACGCTTCGTTTCTCACCGCTACTCATATTAAGGAATTTCTTACATTGAAATAAAGCGTGAGTCGGGTTACTGCAAACACAGCAATGTAACGATGCGATGTTTGTGTGATATGCACGATTATAAGCCGGTTTAGGAAATTTTGTAATGAACTGTTTATTAAAATCTTTTTTCGTAGGACTTGTTGAGGTTGATGGCTTATTAAATGATGCGTCAAATTTTCTAGCCATAGGCTCTAATGCGGTAAACTTGTTTTCTAAAAATGACAAGAGTTCGTTAAATGTTGCTAATTTTTTTGGAGATTTTCTTGATTCTCGATAATCTCTTAATGTATCCATGTCTAACTTCTTTGAAATAAGGTGCACCAGCAGCGGACCCCAGGTTGTAGTGTCAATGCCCAGGTTATGTATAGCATTGATGCACTCAGTGCTTGTGTCATGCAATCTCTTAATTTCAAACGAGGTTTGTTTTTGAATAGATGGTTGGTTTAGAAATGTCTCTATGTGTTGTGTAAATAAAGCTTGCTCATTGTTGAAGCGTTGATTTATAATGCTCCAGGCAGTATCATAATTATCCGATGAGATGTTTAAGTGTTGAATTAATCTCTCAGGTTCTCCACGGAGTTTACCTTTGAGATGCTGCATTTTTTGCGTTTTTGTTAGAAAGCTATTGTTATGAATAGCTTCTGAGAATAAATCTAAGAATGTTGGCCACTGATTATAATTTCCTGTGAATATTGGAATGTCCACTTGAGGGGTTGAATTTTGAATATGTGCTTTAGAAAGTAGCTGTTTATTTAATGCTTTTTTGCAATTTTCATATATGTTTTCATAATATGAATATTCAATTTCATAGTTGTTGTCAGTACCTTCTAGAATGTTGTCTATTTTCCAGTGCAATGTGTCAATAATTTGCCAGCGTGAGTGTAAGTTTCGCAATTTGTCCTCTATTTCCCATTTTTCTAATTGTTCCTCAACATTACAAGATTCTACAGTTCTTTTAAAAGCTCTAAAATTTGTTTTTTGCAAGCGAATCATGTCCGAAGTCTCTTCATCATGCTGTTCCGGTACTGGACTAGGATCTTGAAATGTAGTTGGTTGTGTTTCGGACACGTCCGAATAATTTGCTATCATTTTCCGTGTCACGTTGTAAAAATCGCTTAACCAAGTATGAACGTCTTTTGTAAAATATTCATGAGATTTGTCAGTAAATGTTTGTAATTGCTCATTATTAAATTGAAAATCTTCATAAAATTTGTCAAGTGATTTGAGTTTTTTAGATATATACTCAGGAGTTTTCCTATCTTTCGGATCTTTTTTAAAATTTGAATTAATTTGCTCAATTGCTTTGATTATTTCTCTTTGACGTATGATTATTGCTTCCATTGTCAAAAATAAAAGCTAAATGGAAAGATCTTACTTGATTTGTAGTGCAGCTACCACCTTTGATGGACGATGATGGATGATGAGTTCGAGCAGGTTCTTCCTTGAAGGTGGTAGGTATGTCAGTAGCCTCGCGTATGAACAAAAATTCTTGAAATTTAATTTGTGTTGTGTGTTAAATTGGACTGTCACTTAAAATTATTTAGAATGTCACTTAAAATTAATTAGAATGTCACATAAAATTGATTAGAATGTCACTTAAAATTGTTAAATTTATTTAAAATTGTCAATGCTTAGAATGTCACTTAAAATTTCCTAAAATTGTCAAAAATATTTTTAAATTGTCATAATGTTATTTAAATTGTCAAATTGTTTATTTTTTATTTTTTATTTTAAATGTCATAAATGCTCTTTAAATTGTCAATATTATTTTTATATTTGTCAATTATGCTATTTAAATTGTCACTAAAATGCACTCAAAATGTCACGTAATAAGAAATGATGTTGAAAATGTCCACAATATTTTTAAAAATGTAAAATTATATTTGTCACTTGTAATCAAGATATTTTATATATGTATTGTAAATTAATATTTATAATGTCACTTTTAAATTGTCACTTTTTATTTTTATGAATGTCACTTAAATGCAAATTTTTCACCACTTCAATGCAACCGAAATGATAAAAATGTCATAAAGGAGATGTTCAAAAGTGGTACTATATTCTGTACAGCCGTAATTTATGTTTCATTTGAAAGCATATTTTGTAATCTACTTGAAATTTTAAGATTTATATTTTTTTGTCCCTCCATATTTTGGAAAATCGATGAAGTATGTTCGGGATAATTAGAACGTCGATGGAAAGCAATGTTTGTTTTCTAACAGGTACATACGTCCTTTTCACGAATTATGAACTTAACTGAGGTCCATCTTTATTATTATTATGTTTTTAATACGTAATTATTATATAATTATAATGTTCTAAATAATAATATGAATTGTAAACCAAAATCATGAAGAAACGAAACGACATAGATCCTAGTTTGATAATAGTAACTGTCAATGACAACTGTCAATCAATCAAAGTCGATTGTCAATATTGATGGGTTTATTTTATTTATTGGTTTGGTTTCTGCGAAGTGCATTTATTGCTAAACATTAAGATAGTAATTCAATTTTTTTATTACAACACACTAATAAGTAATTGAACATGCGAATCAGTGCAAAATATTGGTGGACTACATTATTAAAACCAGTAATTACGACCAGGATGACCAGGATCTGCTTCACAGTTTCCTCGAGAATCGCAGGCCCGAACCGCCGATTGCTCGTAACTCGCTCTAGCCTGGATATCACACAACCTGGATTCTCTTTCTGCATAATTCGGAATGAAGACTATAATGATGACTAATATGTAATAATGTCTTAGGATTTTAAGCTCATCATAACCTAGGCACAATAGTATTTTATTATCAAACCCATTGTATATTATGAAAGCCATTTAAACAAACAGCCAAGAAAATAGATTTTGTAGGCATCACGTTTTAATAATAGAAAGCTGATATCATACATAAATAAAATGTGTGCAATTACATGGAGAATAGGCAATAATAAAAGACTTTATGAAAAGTTACATTTTATTCAACTTCGTTTTCCACATCTTCTCTCACACAAATGCCATCTAAAAATCTTGCTGGTGGTAGAATATTATTGTGATGCCGAGCCCATCCTAAATACCATATAATGGTCATTATATGTGCACAGCTCCCTACTGTACGCATACCTACTATACAATTACAGTAATATTGAGTAATTCGTTGACTCCAATCATTGATGTCAGCATCTAAATCCAACAATATATATGTATAATACACTTTGCTACCTTGATGACGTGACTTTATTCTTCCCCTTAACAACAATGTATTTTCTGAATGTCTATGTAGATTGGAGTCAACTTCTATTTTGAATGTTCCATTTTCTCGGATGTGTTCCCCATAATAAGATCGGGCTTGTTTTATTTGATATATGCCTAGTGCAAATAAAATAATATCGCTCATTTCCATCATAGGGAACACATCCAGTTGAGGGAGCTGGCCATCTATCGATACAAAACTGGCCCGTTGTCTATTAACATTTTGTTCTATAACATAAGTGGCCAATGTGTTACGAACATTAAATCTTTCCAGTGCTCTGTTTAAAATGGCCTGGGCATCAAGGCGGTCGGTTATAACGGGATGGAAACAGTTAAGTATAGCTGCAGCAACTCTAAAATCAGCCATTAAATGTTTTGATGCTAAATTAAAATAGTCTCCCCTGAATAACTTAAAATCCCGTTTAAACCTACCATTTACAACTTCTACCACCCAGCGACATAATGTTACCCATCTCGATTTGTTGGCCTTTATAGTAGACAACTGTTTTTCACCTGCTTCCATGCTCTCAGGTTTATGTACATGGAATCTTAAAGAATTTAAAAAACTGATTGAGTCACGGAAGCCACGATCCAAAATGAAAATATCATTTTGCCGGAAATAAGACCTTTCATTTGAATTTTCATCTTGAAATATATCTTTTATAATATCAGAATCGGACTTAGTCGCAGCATAAGGTCCATATGCATCAATTATGTGGCCATCACATGCTACTATCAAGAAAGGTTTTATTAAGTTTCTGAATTTATGCAAACTATAACTTTTTTTTTGAAACAAATAATTAGATGACTTCTGTAAGTAAATATAGGTACCATCGCAGATCACTATGGGATTATTAGCTTCAGTCCCAAATAGTCCTTGAGGTATTAAAAGATTACGAGCACTGTGTTGCTCCCTGGTTATATGGCCAATACCTAAATGTATGGGTACATAAAAATCAGTTAAACATGCCCTTGCCTTTTTTATATAATTAGAAACAGTGACCTTAGAAGTTAAAAACAGAGTGGCCATTCGTGCTAATGATTCTCCTGTTCTAAGTTTCACCAAATACATACCCAGAGCAGTTTTAGCTTTTTTACAAACAGTCCCCATAGGAATGCTATTAAACAGTATTAAAAACTTTGCAACAGTCAGACCTGTCCAATAATGACATAAGCCATCTGAAAGATTCTCTATATTTTCGAAATTGAGAACACAACCAGCTGGCATTGTATGTAATAAATTCAACATATTTTCTAAATGAATAGCGTTGAAAGTGGAAGAGAACTCATGTTCATTTAGAATGTCCCAGTTAAATAACATGGAATGCTCTTGACAAACTCTAGCACTTTGAGTAACATATATTTTTTGCTGAGATAGGATTGATCTTTTAATATAGTTTGGCACTCGTAGGCGCTCTGTATTCATACAGCCTGGCACAAAACAATGATTTGGTGTATCCAGAGTGCGAGTGAAATTGTGTAAGGTTATAGTTTCCCTTGCTCTCGCTGAACCTTGACTGTTAGGCAACTGATCAGTCCAAGAATTTGTTTCAGAGCTCGGGATAGTCACCGAGCTTGAAGGACGTGTTGAATCCAAAGTGGATTCATTGAGTTCGTGGGTATCAACTAGGACCTCTAATACAGCAGGTTCTGCAGTTGTACCATGTTCCAATGGCAGAGGCTGGGGTGCATTTCGATGAGCTCTCATCCAACAAGCATAACATACCCAAGCTTCATTTGGAATCTGAAAATTGCAATATTATAATTATAAATATAAACAGATGTAATTAGAAAAATATAAAATTATCATGATTAAAGCTATTTTAGTAATTTTTGTTTCCTACTCTATACAGTTTATGGCAATTCAATCATTTATTACCTGCCGTGGAAATATTTGATTTTCTAAATAGTTTCTTTCCACACAATTTTCGGGCAGTCTGTGCCGACGTCTCCCTGTACGGCTTGATAGAGAAATGCCACAAGATATGCATACACAGGCATGTCCTAGTTGTTTGTTTGATGTACAATGAGGATCTGCAATGCGGTTGTTGGCTTCTTGAATTACCAGATTCACACATTCTGGGCACAACTGATCATTATCAGAAATCTGAAACAATAAAACATGTGATCTATATTACATACTTAAAAGGCTTAATAATAATCTTAATACTTATAGATTGTTGTAACTTATAATGAGGAAACATAAAAACAAAAAAAAACTATACCTCACGGCCACAACATTCTTCAATTATTGCGACAAAGTCTTCACTGAAGTCCACAGCATGGTATTCATTCCTCTGGTGGTTAGGTCGTAGAATAATATGGCAATTAATACATACAGCCATTGTAATTGTAAGGTTGGTATCTAGAAATTGAAATATAACAAATCAGGACAAGAAGCAAGTGCAATGTATTTATTGTAACAAACTTATCACGATTAATTTATTATGAGCAAATCCTTACATGTACTACATTCATACATGAATTTACTTGATATGTATACCCAGAATACACCTATTTGTTTGTTAGTGAAGGAAGACTTGTTTGGCTGCATGAGAGCATATAGTAAATCAAAGCAATTATACTAATATGATGAAATATGCAAACAAATATTAATCTTCTAAAATAGATAGCTACATTATAGGTACATGTCGTTGTTACATACCTTTTCTTTCCAAAAGATTTTGATAGAACAAATCGGGAGGTCCAGTAAGCAAGCGCCAGGTCGTCGTATAGAGAGATAAGGTCGGAGTCCGGTAGGCAAGCGCCAGGTTGTCGTATAGAGAGATAAGGTCGGAGTCCGGTAGGCAAGCAGAGGTTGTTATAAAAGGATTGATCACGGCGGTAGCGCGGCGACGGCGGCGTAAAAACACAGAGCACAACGAAATTACGAACAGCGCGGAACGGAGTCGGAAAGTCGTCTGAATTATTTTTAAATGAAATAAAAACCAAAACAAAATGTCAACGAGAATTCATCACTCAATGTCACTATTAATTACAGTCAGTAGTGTCAGTGTCAGGTTAGAGTTGCCAGAAGTTTAAGGTGCCCAGTGTGGCAAGCTTTTTATCTATCTACTGAAATTCAAACACAAATAAAAAAACAAGGGTGGAACTTTTTTTTATTTTCATAACTTTGTCACAATCGGAATAATTTTCGCTTTCTCCACATCCAAGTTTTGTTTATGTACAAATTTAGTACCAGCCCCCATACATATCGTGAACATCTCCTTTGTCACAAAAAACACACTAAACACTGTCAATCCTCACTGCAATCCAAAGGCACGCGAGGTCCAAAATGCTCGAAGGACCAAAATAAATATATATATGTGCGGGTCATATATATATTCAATGAATATGTCAATGTAAAATAAAAGACGCGTTGATGAGGGGAAGCCTTTACTCGAACTGAACAAAGTTAACAGAATATGCACGTATGCAAAAATGTGCGAGCTGGCTCGTACAACAATAAAATTTATTACACTAAAATATAAAAGGAATAACAAGTTTAGTAAAATTACAGTGCATAGCCTACTGCAATGATTTTATGATATACATAGTTAAAAAAGAAGGCGTATTGTCCCAATATTTTCTGTTAATTTGGCTCGGTGGCAAAAGACAAATGCCTGCTGTTTTGACAATGTTTACAAAACGCCTCCTTATTAACCGTACACAAGTGTAACGCAATAAGCACCTTAGCACCGAGCAGCTTCTCGATGAGGCTGGCGGCGCGGCCGAGCCACAGCACGACGAGCGCGGCGGCGTCCAGCACGAACACGCCGTCGGCGGCCAGCTGCGGCCACGCCACCGCCAGCTGCCGCAGCGTCGGCGCGCGCCCGTGCACGCGGAACAGCCGCGCGCCGCCCCCGCCCCCGCCCTCGCCCCCCTCGCCCCCCTCGCCCGCCTCGCACCCGCTCTTCAGGATTCTACAAACAGTTAAAAACAATCGTACCTACGTGATCGACCGAAATAAACAACGTCGGGCACGATCGGTATGTGGGTAGGCAGCAGCCTGTCTATACCTGTCCTACTATGTAGGAAAGAGGAAAGATTTGTTTGTAATGTTTTCACACAAAAACTACTCGACCGATTTCAAAAATTCTTTCATCATTAGAAAGCTGCATCTTCACTGAGTAACATAGGCTATATAATATTACTAGGTGTAATCGGAACTATTGTTAATGTCTAATTCCACGCGAACGAAGCTGCGGGCGTCCACTAGTATACATACATAGTTTGACGAAATAAAATGTTTTCTTTCTCACCTTATCCCATCCCTGAAGTAAGAGAGCAGCCGCGGCGACTCCCGCGCGGCCTGCTCGCGGTGTAGCGCGGCGGGCGCGGGCAGCAGCGCCGCCAGCGCCGCCCCGCGCCGCAGCGCCAGCGCGCCCAGCGCCGCGCCGCGTTCGCCGGCCCACGCGTGGATGTGCCGCTCGCTGTATTCCCCAGTGCCGTTTTCCTTTATTTCTCGGCGCTGAAAAAATGTTAAAGTAGATGTCGTCATCATAACCCTTTTTCTCTCTTTGACCCACTATTGATTTAGGTCACGGGAGGTAAGGTAAGTAAATTTCTGGACTTGGTCAATTGGGTTTGTTTGCACTAAGCGGATTTTATGTGGCTTGGCCAATTGTTTACCAAGCAGCTGCGTTGTGCTTTTATCCTGGTAAAAAGCTCCATGTATCATCTGATTCATTATAGGAGTCGTACGTAGACGTAATAACAGAAGTAAGTATTTCAGTTAATAACAATGCACAACGGTGATCCCACAGGGTGATCCTAACCTTCTGCTTACATCGGTTTGACTTCCGCTAGTTCATATAAACCAAACTAATAAAAAACGTTTTAATTAAGTATAACAGCGAATACTTTTCATAACACTTCACTACAATTTGTATAATATGATTTGTAGGGCCACTTCCTTCATTTTAACATCGTAATTTTCTAGTTACAAACAAACCACAGAATAATTCTACTACGTTTGTGTACAGGTATAATAAACAAAGAATAACAACAGCTAACATAATAATAACAATATTAAGTAGGTACTTAATTTATACCATAGAACAAATGCAGTTGTTTTACGTACATGCCCAATTACCTAATCTACTATATAAAAATAAGTCGGGTTTTCCTTCCTGACGCTATAACTCCAGAACGCACGGACCGATTTCCACGGTTTTGCATTCGTTGGAAAGGTCTCGGGCTCCGTGAGGTTTATAGCAAAGAAAATTCAGGAAAAATTTCAAAATATTCAGTAAAAATTATTTATATGGCAAAACAACGTTTGCCGGGTCAGCTAGTCTGTTATATGTATTACATGGCAAGTGGGTACCTATGTATGCACCTAAATTAACAATAATAACCAATACTCATACATTATTCATCTCCATACCACTCAGTACCACACATCTCTATTATTATTTTCTTCTAACTCAGACGAGACATACTGTAACTCATTTGTAATTTGTATCTCATCAATAACGTTCGTCGTGCAATGACATTACTCGCATACGTTCATGAAACGAATGAAATCGAAAATCCACTTTCATTTAGTTACACGTATCAAGAGAATGTTCACAATGAATTTTTTACGCTTTTTAAATAACACTCACAGTTCGATTAGATTTTGGATAAGTGATATGCAAACGTAGGAACAAGTACTCGCCGACTAACGGGTAACGGCTCGCAACTTGTCTGACAATGTTAACATAGGTAGGTACACCAGATAACACGTCTTTCTAGCAATTCGCACTAGAGCAGAATAGAAGAGCATGGCCCAGGTTTTCTCAGTTACGAAGAGAAACCCTATAGGTATGACCTTTGAATCCCAGTGAGTGATAAAACTGATGAAATTATTATGCAGATAAAATATTCTCACTCGGTCTATGTTTATGTGTGCCTATGTGTGTTCGCCTTGCCATCCACGACATAGGTAAGGCCCACAATACAATCCTAGTACGAGGGGAGTATTCGGTAGGCAGGATGAGTGTTGTGTGAGTGGCGTTTACGACTCACGATGATGTCGGGCCCGGCGGCTTGTCCCGGCAGCGACGCCGAGTACACGAGGTAGGCCTCGCCGTCGTAGAAGGTGCCGTAGTGGCTGCGCGGCAGCAGCTCCGTTGCAGACTCCTGCGGAAATTAATGTAGTTTAAAGACTGTTAAGAGGCTATCAGGCGGCATTTTTTCCATGTAGTCCCCTGTATCTTCGTAGGATAATAGCTACAGCAAAAATAAAATTACTATTACCATAGGATATAAACATACCACTGTCATGTCTGTACATTTTGATTATTTCCATTATTTGATTAGTGAATGCGGACGTCTATCTTCGCAGTCATAATTGCGGCTATTAAGCTACTAAAGAGGAAGCGAGATATGTATTATCTAATTTAATACAATTAACTAGAATTCTAGCTCATTGTTATTATTTATTATAAATGAAGTATCTTAGTTGTTAAGAATATTTTATTTATAAAAATAGTAGGATAGCATACCCTAAGATTTTAGGGGTACCATACCAATCCGTTGCCTTGCTGATCAGTGAGGTATCTATGATAAGGACTGGATATTCGAGATATACTTATAATATTTTTTTATTCACTTCCGTTGCAAAATTGTTGCAAAGTACTACCTTATGTTACTAACATCACCACTTGTACTATAACTTACTTCACTGATAACACGAAAAGCTGTAGTGGCGATGGGAAGGCTACGTCCAGTCCAGTTTGTCAAATTTATTTTGCTCGCTATCTGATAGTTTCTAATTTCTACTTCTACATTGCTATGTAGGTATGTTGAATAACACAAATTATTTTACAAAAACGCATGTAATGAGTCATTCAACTGCGGGCACAAAACAGACGGGGCGTCGCCGCGCGCCGGCGGGCTATTTCACGGCCAACCGTTATCTACGAGGAAATGCATTATGACGTTTGGGTTACTGACCTCAATTGCTATTTTCTTATTTGCTTTCACAGAAACGCAACTGCAAATCGATTGCACTTACTTGTCTAGAGATAAACATGGCAGGGAACTTACGATTTACGATTTAGCAAATTTACTTGTGAGTTTTACTTTTATCATAATTCAGCGTCGCCCAGCGTGAGAGCCCGGGACTCTGAAGCAAGAATATGAGATTCAGCGAGAACATTCCCTTTATGTGTCCTTTTCTTCTTGGCTCCAGGTGCTTCCCGCTGTCTTGCAGTCTGATTAACCTACTCCTTATGTAATTATTCTAAGCTACTCCTCTTACTTTTAGTTGATATGGTTTCTAATACCTAGATACAATGAGATCAAGAGGACTTTCACCACACGACAAATACTCTACACTCTTTATGAATACTACATTAATATAAGTATATAAATAAAGTAAAATAATTTTTCACTTAAATATTTTTAGTCACTGGTTGTTAACTTCTTTTGAAGTATCACTAAACAAATACCCACTGTTTAATGTTTAAATTTAATGACTAATCGTTATTGCAAGCATGGCAAATTATCGAATACAAAACGATCCGTTGAAATAGTATTTAAATATATACATGTATATATTATCATCTTTGCAGTATTAGAAAACAATAGAATAGTTAGCGAAAACGAGAAACGGTAGAAAACGCCATTAAAATTACTTAATACAAATATAAAGGACAATATAAAATGGGCGCTACCTATTGTTAACGTGAAAGCTTTCCCTGTTTTTGTAAAGACAGTGTTGGTAGTTGGTAGGTATAATATAGGTAGGTAGGGTCAAAATACGGATTTTACGGTTTACATAAGGCAACTTTTGTTTTTTAAAGCGTTTCGCAATTTTATTCATCGGAATTATAAAAGATTTCATTTCCGTGAGTTGCGTGAATAGCACAAGAAATAATTGGTCCATCGCGGTATCAACTTCAGATTGTTATGATCTGTGGAGACAGCTCTAAAAACTGTTTGTTAATTTATCAGTATAAATCTAGCAGGTAATCTCTTGCGCTCAATTATGAGCGGATATGGAGTAGCGACTTGATTAAAAACAGTTTGGTCTCGGTCAGTTGGACCCCTTCTGCTGAGTAGCGGTAACATCGAGATGTAAGTGGCTATGAGTAGGTACTGAATCACATCTCCGTTACAATTAGCAGCTATAAACTGTGGAATGACGACCGTCAACGTTGTTTTGGTAACAGTTACACTTGCTGATGTAGGTAATGACATAATGTATTTAGCCAAATTCAAAATAATAAGCGTTTTAATGCTGCCGTCATAATAATAACATATTATGTTTATATAGTCATGTACACGATAAACATAACAAATTGTTTTTTATTAGTTTTCGTATTATCTTATTTTCATTCGGTCATCTTTTACAAACCCCCCTGGAAGACTGGTATGGGTATCTAATAATCTCGGCACGGCTATGACTTGGAATTTAGAAAATATCCTTTAACATTAATGTAGTCATGATTACAACCAATACTTGTAAGTTTTTTTTAAATAGGTATAGCCAAACACGAAAAAGCTAGAAGCCCACCTGATGGCATGTGGTCACTGTCGTACATGGACAAGTACAGCACCAGAGGTATGACAAATAACAATCTCTAGAAGATTTTCATGATATAAAACTAAGAGGAAACATTTGTTTGTAATGTTTTCACACATAAACTACTGGACCGATTTCAAAAATTCCTTCACCATTGCCAGTAATCTGCATCTGTACTGAGTGACATAGGCTATATAATATTACTAGGTATAAACGAAGCTATTGTTATATCTATTTCCACGTGAGCAAAGCTCCACTAGTAAAATTATAAGAAAGATCTTAATTCCCAGCTAATGACTGCGCTTGTTAATCCAGTGAGCATGTCGTTAGAAGCAGTTGTCCTCGCAGTGAAAGTGAAATCCCGTGAGGTACGGCGCGGTGCCCCAGACGTCATGCGTGATAGTTCACATGAGTGTATGTTACGAGTAGTATTGTAATCTCTGGTATGGGCAGGCCAGTAATTGGTAAATCGTGCGGCCGCCACTGGCGTGATGATTTTAACTATAACGTCAATTTCGCGTGCGGATTCAAATTAAACGATTTTAAAGATCGCTTTGTATTTGGTCAATTACTTATGTAACATCTCTGTAATAAGCTTATTACTTGCAAGAGTGATGGTCCAATATAGCTTCTTTGTCCAATTTGAGACTTATGTATTTTAATTAAAAATGTGGTTATTGCTCAAATATCTTCGATTTCATAATTTGTATGACAAAATATATCGACTCGTAATTTTGCGAACGCTGTGCTCGGCCGAATTAAATTCTACGAGTGACTTTCCCAATGATGGACATAGGTGATCAGTAGTGGCAAGATACGAGCTGGTGCATACCGTGACGCGCCAGACGAGAAAGGTGGTGTGGTCTCTCGGCACGGTGCGGAAGGCGGCGTCGGCGGCGGCGCCGCGCGCGGACGCGCCATCGTCTTCCTGTAATGCAAATTCATTAGTAACACTTTTATAATAGCTTCGATAACCATCACTTCACTACTCTTTCAGGGATTGGAGTAATCCCAATGTATTCTCATAATAGTAAGAATAGGCCAAAGGAGATATTGATTGGCAGATTTGCCAATCATTTGCCTTTGAGAAGATTACTATAGAGAACTTGCATGCAGATTTCATCGATGTTTTCCTTCACCATTAAGCGGGCGACATTTTATTGCTCATGCACGCTGTTAAAACGCACTTACCTACTTCAGAAAACTACTAAAACTACTTACCAACTGGTATTTTAAATAACTAACTCATGGAAGCGCCCATTAATTTGCATGATTTTGAAAAGAAATAAATTTGGAGAAATGCTCAACTAATTACGTGCCAATGTTCTCTCAGTCTGGAATTGTCTCAGTTTTAGAAGCAATTCGACTACAATGCCCATTGTGCCGAGGTTGCTCTAAATTCCACCTCCAATCTGAGATTTTTATGTATGCATCTATCTAACTACCCAGAAGTAAGCGATGTACCTATTGTAAGCGTCGTAACAAAGGCGTTTAGGCGAGGGTGTGCCATAATAACTGTATTGAAAAGGTGAATTCGATTCGCCTGACAAACGATTCTAATGAAGAGTTGGGGAAATGTAGGGCAGCGGTCTAAAGGGGCTGGGCATTCTGGGTGCGCCAGCAGTCAAGGACAAATACTAGTTTTGGTCAAGTATGTACGTTACGTGACAGGACATTATCTGACATATGTATGGTAGGTAGTTGTACAGTCTAGTAAATTTTATTTCAGTATGTATTAGTATTTTTTATTTAGGTACCTACTAGCAGGAAAGTGACCAATCAATATCTGGTAATACTGACGGGTTTCTTCTCGGAACGAGAAGGGTAAATGCCCACCACGCTGGCGAACGGCTAATTTGCAAACATCACGCTATTCGGGATTAATTTTCCTGGTTTCCTAAATTCCTAAGCATGTTTACCATTATCGTGAGTAATTTATTAACGCACAAACTTTATATATTTATTAAAATCCATCTTGGGTTTATCGGCTAAAATAGTAGTTGAATCCGGAATCCGGGAGGTTTTTTTTTTCAAAACTTAAGTAGGTAATACAGGTAAATGGACTAACCCATATGTGCAAGCCGAGATGGTCTGGTTACTCAGAAAGGCCTTTTAAGAATCACTTGCGATTTTAGCATTTAAAAAGCACAACGATAACGTTCCAGACGTTTCTCAAAGGAAAATTAAGCCAGTCAACTTGTGTTGAGCCAGTATGATGAGCTATGGACAAAATAATTCTGTCTAGGCCTGGGGCCAGCTTGGAAGTAATGAGTGGTGACGCTGGCGTGAAAAACATTTAGGGGTCTATTATTATTTTAAGGGGTTATTTTAGGGGGTCTACTTACTTGTACTTTGATTAATTATAAAAATTACACAGAATTGATTAATGAAAGGATTCAACACAGGTATCTAGAGGATAGATCCACACTCTGCATGGCTGTATCTCATGTTTGTTTTGTTCAAGTGACTGAAGTATAAAAGAGTCTTGTTGGTGAAAATAGGCTTACAAAAACTTATGCCGAGTAAATCTTCAAGCCGACCACTTTTTATAATGTAACGCAACGTTTCATAAGAAAGCGGATACTAATTAGAACTCAATCAGTAGACACACCAGTAGATAATGATTTTTTCCGAGATGAAAATACATTTTTTGTAACTCGCTAATTAAGTGATTGTTATCTATATAGAGATAAACTTGGACTTTTGCTTAGTGTCCAAAAATACTTAAGTACCTATTATTAGGTAACTACATATTATCTGGAAAAAAATAATAGATTTGTTTGAAAAAATTGATGAAAATTTTTGATCTATCGACTTGAAAGAGGAAGAACTGGGTCGAATAAAAGTCTTTTTCGTATAAGAATCCTGAATTCCTGATAAATCGATTAGAATTTAAGCTATGATTGACAAACCTCCGGTTCAAATTATCGCGTTCCTAATCAGGACAACATCCCAAACTCAACTCTTTGCAATAACAAAAACAAAATAAGAAAAGTTGTTTAAGTTTTTTTATTCTACAATCACTTGATTAAATAAATAAAAGATTTACTTGGTCAGCGCCTATTTCCAGGATATGCATGTTCGTGTCTGCTCAAGGGAGGACTGGTCCCATCTCAGGCCGCGCTGTTCCCGATCTCGGTAACCACTTCGTATTCGGTTAATAGTAGACGGTGCACTATCGAAAGGCGACCGCGGTGGCCACACACTCCGGACGAACTGCGGCCAGCGACCACGAGGCGCTGCCGCTGCGGCCGCCCAGCGATCAGAAAAAGAAAATAGTTTCACGCTCCGTGCTTACATATTTTAATAAAACGGAGAGGAATAATTTACCTCCCGCGAAAGTCCGCGGTACCTACGTGTGTCGGCATCCCGATTGATGGTTGTCGACATCTATCGCGTTTTCATCGCGCCGCCGCGGCGAGAGTAACGGCTCAATTAAGACAATCAGTTATAATTATTGGTACGGCAACGGTATAAATAAATCAATATTTGTTATCTGTAACAAATAGATCGCCGGCCAATCAAAACGAAGTTGAAGCGCTAATTGCGAGATGGTTATAAAAGATATTTCTTGAATAAATATCTACTACCTACCTACTACCTATCCACATTGATTACAAAAACAAATTGTTTATTTGACAGGTAGTTCCAGATTCCAGATAGTGACATAAGTAGGTGAGGAAGATTGGTAGAAACTGAAATAAGCTCGTAAGAAGGTAGATACTTGATTGAAAACTGCAAATAAAAAGTATTGCAAACTTAGTAATTAAATGCAGGACTAATATAAACCCTCTTGGTAGGTATTTCATCTATGGGCATGTTAATGTAAATATGTAATTGTGAACTAATTAATACCTTTAATAGGAAAATAAGCAAAAAGACTCGTAACCAAAAAATAATTCGTAATCGTAAAATAAATCTGGAAAGGAGACCCACATTTTTAGTATACGGTAGATCCAGCACCTGATAACCTTCCATCTACTCTCACTCAACAACCACGAATTTGAGGAATGCTTAGGATAATGATCTTAGCACTTCTTTCAACAGCACACATTGCAGAGATACGACACCTGTTTCAATGCGGGCTACCACTGAACTAACCGTACCTACTCCGAGCGGTCGG
The DNA here is from genome assembly GCA_944567765.1 of Carterocephalus palaemon. Lineage (NCBI taxonomy): Eukaryota > Metazoa > Arthropoda > Insecta > Lepidoptera > Hesperiidae > Carterocephalus > Carterocephalus palaemon. The sequence goes on along the minus strand of OX155639.1, from coordinate 4,067,406 downwards.
AGGTCCCAGCTCGTGCACATCTAAATCTGCAGGCCAGGATTTACGCTCCGACGCGTGCATTGTCTATTTGATCACAACATTCACTTTCGACATACAATTTTTTTATTATTGTTTTTATGCATTAACGTTTCGTTGTCACAAAAACACTGTGTACTAATGGCTTTTGTTTCACTGTTTTATCTTTGTAAATCCATGTGAATTTTGCCCTGATTTAAGATAAATTTATATTATTAATGGCACTCTATTTGATTTACTACCTTGCTGTCTGCCTCCCTGGGTTATGCACACGAAGTCTTTTCCAGCCTCGCAAAGGGATTTAGTAGGTCATTTAGATAGTACGATGCGTGCGTTTAATAAGTCAACCTTTACTAATCTAAGAAGTCAACATGTAGTATTTTCACTAGGTTAAGTGCCATATTGGTAAGCTCTAAGAGTTGACAATGCAAATGCCATTTCATATTTAGGCCTGATAACTCATGAAGAAAACGCTAATCCTCGCAATGAAGAAAATATAAGTATGAAAGAGAAAAAGAAATACCTACTAACTTTTATTTCATCCCGTATGCTTTCGGGGGAAATAGACTCACAATGACATGTGATTTGCCAGAGTTTTACCTATTTAAGTACCTACTTATTTACATAATTATTGTCGGTGTTGAAGTAGGTAATCGTCATCGATATCAAAAAGACATAGGCCATATCGATACAAATGTTATTCCATATTACTAAACGGACTCGGCTCGCAATTGCAGAGATTTTGACGCTAATTTTCAGTGCTTCTGTCAGGAGCGGAGTGGATGGACATGGGAGTAATTGGTACTTAGCAATTGTGTTAAGTACCTACCTATTTATTATTGCAAAATAAACTGAAAATTAACAAAAAAATATTCTCAGGGTAGCCATACTAATATGCTTATCTACAATTTCGCAAGACTTTGGGTATCCGAAACCACAATAGCTAATGGACGTGCATTGGACGTGCAAATGCCAGAAACAATTTGATACGTTCGAGTAGGTTTAATAGGAGCTATCCGTGTCACAGAATTAGCTTTAGTGATCCAGTCTATTGTCAGCAACTATGCCTGGTCATTCATTTGAAACCGATTCTCTATTTATTGGCGAGCAAAGAGGATTACTAGTTCAAGGTTGCCATTGAAGCATGTTATTTTGATTTATCAGTTAGTGGTGTTTGTATTATACTTACCTAGGTTTATTACCATCCGTATAGGTGTGTAGACCTATAGGTACCAGTAGAGCCTGACAATTTTCTGACTGCTTTTGGGGGCTATCTTGAAAACGTTACTAACTACGTAACCGTAGACAAATCTACTTTAACATATGCTGTATTGTCTGTCTGTTTTTGTCTGAGTCGAAAGATACAAACGGTTCATAGAACCGATGTATCGTTTGTTCGTTTATTTGAAATTCCTATTAAAGGATCTATCTGCTATCTTGACCAGTATAATTATAATAGTCTTCGATTTTCTGTGATCTAGAGTCTAGATTCTAGATCACTTCTCATCGAAAATCATCTTCTCCTACAACCTTTTTAAAAGTACGAAAGTAGTTCAATCTGGCTCTACTTTCGTTAATGTATCATCGTTTTACTACCAAGTATGAGTCTCACCCAAGACGAAAATGGAATTAAAGGCGGCCTAATCTGAGTTAAAGGCTACAAAGAATGACTATTGCATAATAAATTTTACGAGTACTTGAACAATAAACTATAAGACAATTTAATTTCTTTACATAGATAGTATTTATGTTTTTAATTGTATGTAAGTTTACATAGTATAGAAAGTATGTAGTAAGTTTTAAAAAAAATATTCAGGGTATTTATGCAAGTACATGCTTTTTCATATTTATCCCAGTCTACGATGACAAAACAAAACAGCATAAATATAACGGAAGAGGATAATTGCAATGAAAATAAAAAGTAAAAATAAGATTTTTATGACAGCATCTGTTATTGACAGACAAATGATTATGTATATATGACGGATCGTGCATACTTTTAAAGATTAAATCTTATTAAATTTATTATGTATACTGATGATAATTCAGACAAAGAAAGTGAATACGAAGATAGGAGTCCGAACGATAGCCCGAATATTACGAGGAAGTCTCTGTCGACTGTCGGCTTTAGGAACAGTCCGGAGCACCAGAACGTACGGCCACTAGCGCTGCGCGCCACACAGTCCTTCACTGGAGCGGTAGAGGACATGCGGTTTTGTAGTAACTTCCAAAGAATCTGTCTGGGCCCTATAGGGACCCGCGATCCCATATCAGCGCCCAAGCTGACAACCGTATGCCCATGTGGATGTCTCCTCAAACCGGCCGTTACTGGCCCGTTCAGAACGAGGGAACGAAATACACTGGCACTTCACGTGGTGTCCCCCGAAGTCCTCCATCATCACGGCTACAACTTTGAACCGAACCAAATAGCGATGTTTTGGAAGAAAGACTGTAGAATGTTTTTGTGGAAGGGGAGGTCTAAAATAAAGAGGAGTGGATCTCATAACGACAAAAAATATTACTTCATATGATTATTCGAGATATTTTAAATTTATAAATCAAAGCTTGAGAAATAACTAAGCACTTCCATAATTTTTGAAGTAATTTATTTTATTTCTTAAATGCACAAATAAACATAAATATAACTGTTTTTTGTTATTTCACATTCTACAATAAAGAGTGGTATTTCATACCTGTAATATTACTAGAGCACTACGATTACTGCAAAGTTTGTACAGTATCCAGGGGCTGCCTTTCCACTCCAGGCATGTTAGTTTCCGCCACTTCCCCGCACGAGAATCTGATATAGTCAATTATCGTCGCATTGCTTTGTTCTAAAACTTCCTCAACAGTACACGAGGGGTCTAATAAGTATTCTTGGTAAATAAGACAAGTTTCATCATCAGAATTCTTAGCTGGCTTATCATGTTCCTTGTTACCAATTTTTTTTGGTGCCATCCCCACGATATGCTGGCACACTTGCCTCCCAATATCCTCTGTGTCATCAGCCTGCTGGTATGCAAGTAACGCACCATATTTACCGGCAGAATAGTCATTGGGCACTGGTGGGGCGGGGTGTGTATAGGCAGCAATCTTTATATCTTTGGAGTTGGACTTCCAACACTCTGCCCGTCTCAGCACGGCATTCTCTCCAACGTTGCCAATAAACAAGGCCAAAACCTCGGATAACTTTTTCCCATCTCTGCCTGATAGATTTCCCAACTGTTCACTGTCAAGCTCCATCTGTAACAGCACAAACCCTTTTTAATAAGCCAAAGCTAGGTTACAGTCTCCTCTTGTATTGAGAGGGGCAAGGACATAGTTTGGCATAACAGGTTTTCTCCCATGGTTTTCATTCACCATTATGGGAGGTGACATTTAATTTCTTAAAACCCAAGTAACTTTGAAGTCTATGGCTCTCCATGGGTTGCAGCTTGCAGCTTTAAAATACATACTTACTTTAGTGACTGGTCCTTTAGATTGGAGATTAGTGTGTGCAAATTTGTAGCAAGCTAGAGCAGCATCTTCAATCATTTTCTGAAACTTTTCATTTTTGGCGACAAAATCGGTTTCACAGTTGAGTTCCACCAGAACTCCATGGTTTTTATCAAACTTGACAGCGACGAGGCCCTGTAGAGCTGGTCGGCCCGCTAGCTTGGTTGCCTTGGCCCACCCCATGGCCTGTGCTTGCTCATTTAGCCATGCTTCAGCCTAATATATAAAATTAACAAAAAATAAATGTGATTATTAACATGTATTTATATACTACTATTAACACTTAGTATTAATACTACACTAAGGATTTTTAAATCAGGTAATCTTTAATTACTTATAGTAAAAAAATCATGTAAAAAAAGGATAGTAACTGAGTAATATTAAAAAATAAATTAAGTCAGGTAACATGGATAAGTTACATAAGTAAATGATAATTCCCAGTTAAAATCATGGCAAATAATTCATGTACCAAACAACTATGAGAAGACCCATCTACAGATGGCAAATGCTTTATACAACAAAATAAGCTGTTTACTCTCATACTTTTGCCTATTTGTATGCACTGGGCAAAGAAACAGGCTGTAAAACACTTTTAATACATTAGCTGTAATATGATCATACCTTATCATTGTCATTGTTGTGCATTTCTAGCGCTTTCTTGCAGTTAGCAATTGTATACCCTGTCTTCTTCCTGAGTTTAGCAAGTAGGGATGATTCAGCAGCTCTGCTCTGTGGACTAGTATGCAATCTACGTATCAACTGAAATATCATCTGAAAATAAATTAATAATATCATTTGAATATAATTTAATAACAAAGTTAAGCAAACGTTACATTCCAAAGCACAGAATTTAGAAATATTTATTTATTTATGATCTCAAAAGTGGCATGTGAGCATCAAAACTAAGTTAATGAATTATGTAAATAAATTGCCACACAGACAAGCATTTAGTTTACAATTATTGTGAATCACATAGTAAAGATGTGGCACTCACAATCGAATAACTTTACTATGTCTGGAATATGACATCATCATTATAGTTTATCAAGGACAAATCTTAATTATACCAATAAATGTTACATAGCTACATAGCCTACATATTAGGTTCACAGATTTGTGATAGGGTTAAGCCAATTGGTTATTGCAGCTTTATGTTTAATAATAAGTGCTTGTAATAAACTTTAGACATTCTGAAATCAAAGGATTAGACTGTATTTTAGTTACCTTTGAATAAACTTCAAATTTTTGCTTCATGCCCTCTAACACATTAATAGTGTTAAACCGAAAAAAATCCATATTAATGCATTATTTTATAAGTATTGTAACTGGCCACTATCAATCGTTAAAAATAAAATTCGTTGTCATGGAAATAAAGTAACAAAACCTTTATTGTGAACACCAAGTGAACACTGTGTTCGTGAAGTGGTATATATTTAGTTTCATTAAGATATTAAATATTTGGCAGTGCTACTTAATGGCAATTAGAAGTACATAAATACTATATTTTAAGACTATTAAAGGTAAATTTATACCTCGTATACCTAGGTAAGGTGCCTTGAATCTAGTTGATCGAGTTGCGTAGTGTATAAAATATCGACTAACGTTTATAAATTATGAAGAACTTGAAGAATATTAGTACAATTAATTAAAGTAAAACAAATTTATCATTACACAAGTCCAAATTTCAAAATTTTCAAATTGTTTCATTCAAGATTTACAGGTTATCCAACTGCCAGTGCCAGCCCAGCATCACTATAATGTCATTTTCAAGCATGAAATTGTCACTGTCATTTTCGTTCGTTTTGTTGCATTATTAGCACAACAAATGAGATGTGATGTGTAAAAAATAGGATTTTATTTAAATAAATCGTTGTTACATACTCTTCTGTTAAAAATAAACACAAAATCGTGCTCTATCTAAAATACGTGGATATTACAATTAAGATAGTGTCGTGTAGAGTCAGTAGATGTCACTAAACGTTCACATATTTCGTGACATTTTTTAAACAGAAAATTGATGGAGAAATCATGGGATTTGTATGGTAGTGTCCAGCCCATTCGCGTCGATTCAATATGAATGGCATATTTAAACACTTAGGGGCGCTGTCGACTCGTGTGGATGGGTGACCGATAGTTCCAAAAATTTCATAGGTAGGTACTACCGTCCCGGTTGTTTTCGATGGTGAAAACATTAGATAAGCCTTGTCGAAGACCTCCGGATGGCTTGGGAACATTCGACACTGGCTTGGCCACAAATCCCTTCACCAATCCGCATTGGAGCAGCGTGGTGGAGGAGTACCTATGATCTAGACCTCTCGCAGATTTTCCTGTGGCGGAGACCTATGCTCAGCAGTGGTACGTCTATGGGTTACAGCTATGCATAGTATTTACCATGTCTTCGTTCATAATTTTTTAACATTGGATTTTAATAATTGTTAATTCATAGGTTGATCATTAAAATAAGCAATATTCTATTTTTGAGAAACGTGTCCTGCGGTTCTTTTAAAATCGGTGCTTAATTTACCTTTCTTTGAGAACTATTAATCTATTAATTTCCACAGTGATTAACATTTTACAATGAAACAAAGTAAGCCAACGCGGAAGAAAGGGCAACCCCCGCCTTCTACGTCCGACGTAAAACTCCCGAAACTACCAAAAATTCAGATGCCTGAAGATTTCAAAATCAGAACTCAACCGTTGTTTTCCTTACCACAAGAAATTTTAAAATTGCCACCACCAACTTCGAAGGCGGCCAAGCTTCAAGCTTCGAAGGTGGCACCCAGACGAAGATCCAGTGGTACTGCCTGCCTTTTTAAGATTCCAGTACCTAGACTCTTTTAGTAAAAAGTTTAGTTCTTAGTATGTAATTAAAATACTCATAATTAATATTATTCATATTTTTCATCATTTTATAGGTAAAGTCTATACCTAACCTAATATAGCCTAACGGTCCTGTGCCTTCTGAATTTTTTCTGTGAACCTTGTAGCTGAGCTTTGTTCGTGTACGGATTTCGATATTAGGTACTTACATAATTATTAATTCGGTCGCGTAGTGAAATAGTTAACCGAACATAGCCTCTTCATAGCGCTATAGAACTTAAAGAAGTAGGTACCACATCATCGTAAGTATACTCAAAAGTTATTTTTTATCTAACTTAAAATATAAAATAGTCCCCTACAGTGACAAGCAGTTGCGTCTCCGTTTCGAATTCCAAGAAAACAGACACAGCCATTTATTGCAGTAATGAAAAGCTTTACGGCCATGAGGAAGGCTCGAGAGGAGTTTCGGGCGAAGTTGATGAACCTGATCTGTCAGTCCGCCCCCGGGGAGGACGGGGACTCCATTCCCTCCGGCGATGAGAAGAATATGCTGCGATACTACTACTACTTACGCTATGGCATCGACACCATACATGTGGCGCCGCTGGATAATAAAATTATCCTACGGTAGGTGTTTACAGGCCAAGTAGGTAATTGCGCTACCATATACATTATATTGTCATAAATCTAGATTGGATTTAAGTACATATGCGATGAGCTCGCCTTCTGGACCAGTGACCAGCAATATGTGACTGTGACCACATAGCATTTGATGTGTATGTCTGTGCATTAGGCTTAATTGTTTTTACTAAATAAAAGTAAAGATATCGGTTTCACAGACGTTACCTGTTTGAAGCACAAGTATTTTAGGTAATTTTCGGAATTTATAAATATCATTCTGTGGTATAGGTAATAACTATATCGTTTTTTTTTTCAAAATATTACAGGGTACATGGTTTGATTTCATTGAAACTTAAAAAGTGGAAAGACACTCTTTTTACCTGTACAGACGAAATGCGTGAAGATTTCATGATGAGCATGAAAAAAGCAATCGTGGACTTTGTGCTTAAGGATCCAAATACGGTTATACAGTACTCTGTTTCATAACTTTTTTACACATTTTATACCTGACTTATTTTCATCTTTTGAATGACCCGTTTCCATATTACAGGAAGAGTCATTAGAAGAAGAGGATACGCCGCTAAAACAAGAACTAGCCAAGAAAGATGACGCTTGGAGGAACCGCTATGTTCAGGCGAAGAAATACATGACAAAAAACTTGCACAGTGTTAATCCCTGTATCGCACAAGTGCTGCAGATATGGTGGAAACAATTTAAGTAAGATTTCACAAGAACATATTTTCGCTGTCGTTAGCACATGTCCTATTGAGTCACCTATTTGAGTCTTATTCAAGTTCTGTAACATTTGTCATGCGGCCGGGTGGTGCTGCTAGCTCGATTTCAATCTGATGTCCATAAATATAAAGAAGCGTCGTCATCACAGAAAGGAGTTACATATTTCAATTTTTAGTGACAAGAATTATTGTAATTTAATTTTTTTTTCAGCGATCTGAGGCTTATCAGCATGAAGGACATAATGACGACAAATGAAGCTTACGAGTTGCAGGACTTTTGTTTTGTGTGTAAAAGGCACATAGAAGCCGCGGGCAACGTGCTCACGCTGCAGTGGATACCGACGGTTCAGGCAGTCTTTCTGCAAGTAAGATTCCCTTTGGAACACATTTTTTCTTTGCAGTAGCAAAAGTATGTGGCTTAGTATCCATTTATTTTACCACACCGTGGCTCGGTGATGAGTTACCCTGACTGCCGAACCTTAATGGGCTTAAATCGAAGGTTTATTCAAAATTCTAGACCGTCGACACACTCATGATCCATTTTCAAGTTCCCCGTGCCAATAGACGAAGGTAACTTAACATCTTACACATGCTCTTTATTAGGTCTAAATATCTTTAAAAAAAAATTTCGACTTAGTCCAACAGCAGCCTGGCCATGGCTATTTCAGCTTTCTAGTTTTACGAGCTATATTGGAAAAATATATGTCAGCTTCATCGGTCAAGTTGTTTAGATTTATTTACTCTTTTATTTAAATATAAGTACATATATTGATTTTGCGGTATTTATGTGTATTATATTAATTTATGTGTATTATTTTTAGTTTTTTCCTATTTTAGTGTTTTAAATAATTTCAGGGAAGTAAAAAGAAGCAAATCCCAGACCCAAAGCAAGTATCTAAGATGAAACACTTTTATAACTGCTTGGCCTGTATTATGACTTACAATTTGCAAACGCTGTGCCTTAAATCTATGAAAGAGTTCACAGAATACATTATGGACGTCGGGGTAAATGCATAAAATCTAATATAAAGACGTTCTATCAACGTATAGGTAGGTAGATACGTAAATGTTGCATTATCTACGTGCATGTGCTTTGTATTCCCAGGGCATGAACCAAGGATTTGTTATAAACTTGGCGTTTCAAAACGACGCTATAGAATTTGAGCCCTCGTTCAAGCAGTTTAGGGACCAACTATGTCTCCTGTACGACTTCATAATAGATGCATGCAGACAGTCTCCCCGCTTGGAGACTATTCTCTATCAAGACTACGTCGTTACTACTCGTGTGACGCTTAAGGTATGTTAATATTTAAGCGATAACGACGTCTTTCTAACTAAACTCTAATTACTAGTGTAAAAAATGTAATTTCAGCCGATAATTGATAATGATCTCGTAGAGAATTATAAGAAAATAGTTGCTGATTTAATTAGCGAACAAAGAATAGGACCTGAACTACGGGTTCAAGATTTTGACGACTATGTATGCTTGCTCAACGGAGAAGTAAGTATTACTAAAGAACTTTCAGTTTCCTTGATAAAATTATTTTATTATACACCGAAATCACAAAAAAAAAATACAAAGATACGAAATCGAAAAAGTAAAGAGAAAAAATATTACGACTGTATCGTAATATTTTTTCTCTTTACTTTTAAAATTTTCAGCTTGTATTATTAATAATATAAATATTGTTTTGTAGTCCTCATCTCAAGTGGAGAATTTCATTAACTCAGTGCCAGAAAAAACTTTTGAGGAATATTGCGCGGAGTCGGTGAAATTCGTGGAATTGGCACGCGAGATACCTTCCAAATTGGAGGGAACCATCGTGATAGGCATGTACCGAATGCAAAGGGGCGATTTGATCAACTCGTTGCGAGGGGCCGCCACTAAGCTTGCCAATACTTTGCTGAGAAGAATGACTGAGGACTATCAAAATATGATCAAAGCGTCAGTACCTATTTATTTTCTTTTGCGTTTTAGTATAAGCAGGCTTAGTAAAAAATAAGTAAATATACATTTATTTAAAACTGATATATTTGACAATTAATTAAAGAATTACATAAGTTCAAATTTTTTACCTTGTAAACATTCATCTCTGGTGTGATTCGAACCCATGACTTTCTCTACCAACTGAAATTTTTCAAGGTAGAATTTTTTTAATTTGGTCTTCAAACACAAGTTAGTGTAAGAATATCACAATTGATTTGAATTGATTGAGTAGGATGTAATCATTTGTTCATACTTCATAGTATCATAGGATTAAATATACCTACATACATATTAATTATTAATTTGAATGATCAGCTGAGCAGTTTGCCCATAAGATCTTCTTTTTCTTGAACCAGGATTTTCGACGAGTACTCAACAATAGCGAACACGCTTCTCACGCCGCCGCCCGACACGGCAGCACTCATGGACCTGATCGCGTACTACAAGAAGGTCGAGGAGACCGTCGTGGACGAGATGGAGGACAAGCTGCGCAACGTGATGCGCTACATCATGTTCCTCGGAGACTACACCAATTTCACCCCGCTCGAGATGAAGGCTAACAATCAGACGTTTCATTGGTTTGCGTCTGCTTATTTTTTATGTAAATTAGTATCGTTGGAGTTGATTACGTTCCTATTATAAGAAGGTCGAGGAGACTGTTGTGGACGAGATGAAGGACAAGCTGCGCAACGTGATGCGCTACATCATGTTCCTCGGAGACTACACTAGCTTCACCCCGCTCGAGATGAAGGCTAACAATCAGACGTTTCATTGGTTTGCGTCTGCTGATTTTTTATGTAAATTAGTATCGTTGGAGTTGATTACGTTCCTATTATAAGAAGGTCGAGGAGACTGTTGTGGACGAGATGGAGGACAAGCTGCGCAACGTGATGCGCTACATCATGTTCCTCGGAGACTACACTAGCTTCACCCCGCTCGAGATGAAGGCTAACAATCAGACGTTTCATTGGTTTGCGTCTGCTTATTTTTTATGTAAATTAGTATCGTTGGAGTTGATTACGTTCCTATTATAAGAAGGTCGAGGAGACTGTTGTGGACGAGATGGAGGACAAGCTGCGCAACGTGATGCGCTACATCATGTTCCTCGGAGACTACACCAACTTCACCCCGCTCGAGATGAAGGCTAACAATCAGACGTTTCATTGGTTTGCGTCTGCTTATTTTTTATGTAAATTAGTATCGTTGGAGTTGATTACGTTCCTATTATAAGAAGGTTGAGGAGATTTTGTGGACGAAATGGAGTTTAAGTAGCGTAACATCATGCGCTTCATTATGAACTCCTATTGACTTTTCGTTACGTATAATCAAAAAGGTGCTATTCTATCATCTTGTAAAATAAATCTACCGTATAGCACCTTGTAGTAATAGAAATTGTATTGATTGATGTATCTTTTTTTGTATATACTTTGGGTAACATAACATTATTTGCATATACAAATAAAAGTTTCATAACTTATAGGTATGCTCGTTTGCCAGGAGTGATAGAAGAATCTAAGGTCATTTGCGATCAAAAGAAGATTGAGTATCAAGAACTTTTGAAGGTGAACTATATTTCTATAATCCTTAATTTGTAGATTGATTTAGATTAATTCTAACTTTTTTGTTTTTATATTTAGGTCCGAATCGCCAAATTTATTGACGATCTTGATATATTTGAGATGCAGTGCAATGAACTGCAGTATTGGGGTGATATTAACGAGTTACCCAAATATGTCACCCGTGCCCGACATTTGGATGAAAAGTGAGCATACACGAATATATTTACCACAGTTAAAGGTTTAGTAAAATATATTTGTAAAAGCATTTCTATTTTTTAGACTAGCCAACGCGTTAGCAAAAATTGATCAATTCAACGAGGAAGAAACGTCATTTGGCTGGGAGTTGTCGCAGTATCCCAAGAGGAAAGCTGTGTACGACCGGCTCGTTCCTTTTAAGAAATTATTTGACGCTGGATACGATTTTCTCGAAAAATATAACTTGTGGATGAAGTCGAAGGTTGAAATTAGTTTTTTTTCGTATTTTTTAATTCTTGTGTAGCCAAAATATTTATTTGCTTTTGGATTGCTTAATGTTTACTATTACGTCTATTTATAAAGGTTGGAAGTTTTGATCCTGAGGATATAGAAGGCGATGTGGGCTATTATTATAAGATCGTATATAAATTGGAAAAATCGTTTCAAGATGTGCCAGATACGTACAACTTAGCAATATCCGTGAGGTAATCCATCGACCATGTTTCGTGTAAAGATACTTATTAACAAAAATATATTTTACTTAAACTTATTTAAAAAAAAATTCTAGAGAAAAAATGGATGGCTTCAAGACTAACATGCCAATTATTCAAACATTGGGCAACCCGGGCATGAAACCTCGCCACTGGGAGAAAATTTCAGAGATTGTCGGCTTTCCAATTGTTGTAGACGATGAACTTTCTCTGGAAAAAGTTATCGATTTCAATCTCGTGGACTATATTGAAAAGTTCGAGGGCATCTCCGAGGCAGCCACTAAGGAGAATAATCTTGAAAAGGCTCTCGATAAGATGATGAAGGAATGGGCCGATCTTCGCTTCGAAATATTGCCTTACAAGTTTGATATTTTTTTTTAATTAAAATTGTTTTTTATTTTATAATCCTAGACTATAGTCTATACAAACTGAATGTATTTATATTGTAGGGACACAGGAACATACATCTTGTCGAGTGTTGACGAAATACAACTTTTGCTGGACGATCATATTGTGAAAACTCAGACAATGAAGAATTCGCCTTATATAAAGCCATTCGAGGAAATCATAATGTAAGTCGTATTTATGTGGCTGGCAGTACAAATAAACTGAATGTTTGTTTTCTATATAATTAGCGTAAAAAGTAAATGAATTACTTGCAATATCGGGCGCGGCCGGTTTGTGGATGGGTGACCGCTAGTGACATAATTTCACAGGCGCTTCCGTGCTTCGGAGGGCACGTTTACCCATTAATCCCGGTTGTTCGTCAATCATAAAACTATCGTTATTCCTTGAAGAGAGAATCTATGGGTTGTAGCTAAGCATTTTTTTTTCTATTAATGTAATTTTTTAAATGTAACTAAATTGATTAATATACCTAGTGCTGATTTTCTAGCGACTGGGAAGGCAAATTGGTTCTCTTACAAGAAATTTTAGACGAATGGTTGAAGGTGCAAGCGACTTGGATGTATTTGGAGCCAATTTTTTCATCTCCCGATATCCAACAACAAATTCCGGAAGAAGGTCGACGATTCAGTGCTGTGGATAAGGTATTTAATTGATGTACTGAATAAGTTGTCACGCATACAGTTATCAAGCTTATTCATAAATTATTATAAAGCACTGCGTCGCCTAAACCTATGTAGTCTATTTATAAACCGTACGAAAAGTTTTGGGTACACGGTTTTTTCAGTCACGGTAAAGCGCGGGTAAAGTGAGGGCCTAGCCTAGGTACCTAATACAGTGCTATAATAGTATATTTCATTACAAGTGCGGAAAGCCTGTCATTGCAAAGAGTTCCGACAAATGTCTACCCGAGCCGAAGGCGAGGGTTGACAGTCGGAACAAGTTGCAATGACGGTTCCGCACGTGTACTGAACAACTATTTTTAATACAGTTGCGAAAAAATGAAGCAATTTAATAAAATAATAAAAACACAAAATAAACTCGCAAAGAACATTTTTGGAAAATGGCGCCAACCGTAAAAGAATAAAGAGTATTGCAGAGATTTTGTTTTGTTTTCTTCACCCATTCTGGGTAGGCAAAGGGAACTATGCCCATACAGCCAAATCTTCAGTAGAATTTTTTTATTGACATGAAATTTAATGAGATGAAATTAAATGAAACCTAACCTAATCATTGAATCAAATCATTAAATCTGATATTGAAACAAATTAGTAGCTTCTTTTTAGAAATATTTGCATGAATCATAAAAACTTCTATGAACTTTTTTTTTAGTAAAAACTTCGTGGCTGGTTTTTTCTTTTTAATAGACATTATTTTGACAGTTGGGAAAGAAAACGCACGAGTTCGGAAAAGGTAAAGAAAAAGCACGAGTGTGTAATAGCTAGAGATGGGCGTTTTTGTTATTTTTCAACATCGGTGTCCAACGTTGTTTGGATACCGTCACCCGATGTCAACATCGTTGTTTCCGACAACGATGTCACTTGGACATCCAGCTAGCGTACATACGTAACATTTTGTTATGTTGGCGCGTTGGCGGATTCATAAACGTTGTTTTGTTTTATTGAATCATCATATCGTTCGGTCGCATTCTTCGCTTCGTACTCGTTCGCAGTGTTGCCAATTCGGATTTTGAAAAAGGCGTAGGTCAGATTAGAAAATTACGTAGAAATAGTAAAATTTCCATAATATAGAAAATACGTCGATCTACGTACTTTTTTCTGAGTGAAATGAAGAGAGTAGGGTAGGTAAAAGTGAATAAAACGAACAGCAGTAGACAAACAATAAATTAAAAAAAATACCGTTTAGCAAACAAAAAAAATTGTGAGCCGTCACGGGACGCCTGGCAGATGTGAAACATCGAAATTATGTTGTACAAGTAATATGCACAAAAGTACAGATTATGACAGGAACTAAAACATATAGGAAAAAAAGTAAAATAACAAAAGAAAATAATTAATTATTATATTTTATTAATAAAATAATTTCCGACCGTCATTTGTCGGAACTGTATAGTATATTATATATTCCATACTCGCCACGCTCGCCGCGCTCGCCATGCCAAAAATTTGGTTTGCCCTCCGCCTAAAGATGTTTCACATCAAAAATCAGTTGTAGATAATGTACTTTATAATCTAAAAGTGTGCTACTTTCAAGGTCATCGTCAATTTTATTTTATTTTTGAATTATTCAATTTTTATTATCATTTTCAGACAAATTAAATTTATACATAAAACAATTTTGATAGAAAATACGTAGATTTTGGGACTATAGTTCGTAGGTTTGTACTTTGTAGTTGGCAACGCTGCTCGTTCGTTCGTTGGCCATCGCCCATCGGCCGTCATATTAATATTGACATCGGTTCGTTGATTGCTATCTCTATGGTTCGTTGTCGGTGTCAGCATTATTCGGTGTTACTCCCATCCGTTGTTCAACATTTCACCAACGGATGTCAACACCATATAGTCACATCGTTGGTCAACAACGTTTTGTTAAAAACGGCCACCTCTAGTAATAGCTCACTTCCCGAACGCTATACGTCCCTGTAATATGCCACTTTTTGAGCAACTGTATTAAAAAATAGTATACGATACTCGTGACTTAAGTTGCTTTATCAATTTATATACATATGTTTATTAATATTACAATTTATTTATCACGGCGTTTCGCACCCTCGTAACACTCGGGCGCTAACTTAGTGCCACTCAATGATAGGCAACTTAGTAGACAACTTAAGTAGACACGTAACGTTATGTACTTTTACCACTTTTAGATGTGGCGTGAGATAATGAAAGCAGCCTACACAGAGCCACGCGTCCTTGACGTAATCACGATCGAGAAGATGTTAGACAGACTGAGGAAGTCCAACAATTTGCTGGAGATGGTGCAGAGAGGTCTCAATGCGTACCTGGAAAAGAAGCGCCTGTATTTCCCGCGCTTCTTCTTTCTCTCGAACGACGAGTTGCTTGAAATTCTGTCTGAGACTAAAGATCCTATGCGGTAATATCTTCAGTTCTGTTAAAAGTTGACTTTATTTTTTCACATATAATTTTTTTTATGTAAGTGTTTGGGTATTATTATAGTAAATAAAACACGCCTTTGATCACTCAATAGGTGAAGTAGGTAATGCGTCCGGCCCACGTCCGTACTGGCTCACCGCTAGCGCGTGACTGACGCCGGCGCATACACTACAGTACCTAACATTTATATTTATCTATTAAAATTGTTAATTTCAGCGTACAACCTCATCTCAAGAAGTGTTTCGAGGGTATTGCAAAGTTGACATTCACAGAAGACTTAGTTGTGACGCACATGAGGTCTTCTGAGGGAGAAATTGTATTGCTTACTATGACTATTAATACTGCTGCGGCTAGAGGACAAGTAATTTAATGCATTTTGTAGTTACTGAATCTGAATTTGCACGATTTTGGACTCTTCACTTGTCTTGGACTTGTAATCTTATATTATAAAAATGAATCGCAAAATGTGTTGGTAAGCGCATAACTCAACAACGCCTGGACCAATTTGGCCAATTCTTTTTTTTAAATGTTCGTTGAAGTTCAAGGATGGTTTTTACGGCGAGAAAAATTTGAAAATTCATCCCCTAAGGGGGTAAAACGGGGGTGCAAAGTTAGTATGAAGCTTTGCCGTTTTTGAAGTTAGTGAATGTGTAACGCGAGCGAAGCTGCGGGCGTCCACTAGTATTAAATAAAATACACACGTATGTGGTTGCAAAGTAGCTGCTCTATAAAATACATTTTCGCTAAGTAACGCCAGAGACAATTAATTATTAAACATTTTTTATGTTAGTAGGTACCCACCTTACCTACGAAGTGGTGATTTACTGTATGATGGAAGGGAGAGTGTATGGAGAATAATATTAATTAAATATAGTAAATATATTTTACTTATTTAGGTGGAGAAATGGCTTTTGGAATTGGAGAAAGCGATGAAGGCTTCCGTCCACTACGTGGTAGCATTGTCGTACGATGATTACCTGCAGCGACCGCGTGAGAACTGGGTGCTCGTCTGGCCGGGGCAGGCTGTATGTATTGTGATAAGAAATATAAGATTGTCTTATTTTGCATACTTAATTTTGTAAAATGTTTTTTGTTTGTTTCATATTCATTGTCAGAAATGTTTTCTTTTGATAGATGGTTGGTTGTTGGAAGATATAGTTTGGTGGTTTATATAAAATGGTGCAAAGTACCTATATCTTTTTACTTTAATATGAGGTTCTCAATTATATTCTTCTTAAGCATACCATGGGCTCTAAGTATTCTTTTCTAACTATACATACACGGGCCTTTTATAGGTACAATGCATAGCAATGACATTTTGGACATCGGAGGTGACGGACGCAATCCATGTGAGCGTGAAGGCGATGAGAGCGTACTGGGACAAGTGCAACTACCAGATCTCCAAGATCGTGGACCTGGTGCGAGGGGAGCTCAGTCTGCAGAATCGTATCACGTTAGGTTAGTATAACATCTGTTCTGTGAGTATAACAACCATTCATATGCTTTGTGGAAGAATTTAGTTTAATTCTTGAACATAAACAACTTACTTATACGCGCAACATTGATGAAAGTACGACGGTAGCGTGAAGCGCTCGAAATATATCAACCAATCGATATATTTCTCCGTATTGGAGCAGCTTGGTCGAGTATGCTCTAGCTAGCTAGACCTACCGCAGATTTGTATGTGGGGGAGACCCGTGCAGTGGGACATCTATGGATTGCAGCTTAAAATCGATATTATTTTAGTTGGACGATACTATTATATTAGTCGGACCAGTCGCGATATATTATAGTACATATGGATGGGTGACTGCTACTTGAAAATGAGCGCTTGGGCGTTGCCGAGGCACATTAAGTCGTGGGACTCGGTAGTTATCACAATACAACGGTCTTGAAGCCAAGTCGGAGGCTAATAATAAACTCTCTAATAAACTCTAATAAACTCTCTGCTGTCTTAAACCTCACAACGCTTACCTACTTACACAGATAATGTCTCTTACTTCTACTTACATCATATGTTCCAGGAGCTTTGGTTGTGTTAGATGTACATGCACGAGATGTACTCATGGAGCTCATCAACTTCAATGTTCAACAAGATAACGACTTCAACTGGCTCTCACAGATTCGCTACTATTGGGAGGTACAAAATTTGTAATGTTTTTATCAAAGAATATTATAAGTCGATCTCTTTATATTTATTTGGCTTTTCGTTCCTTAAGGATTGCATTTTGTTATACCGCTTCAATTTCTACATTTTGAAAGGAACAAGAAGAAGATCATAGCATGCAGATAGCAACGCGGATGATAAACTCGCAGCTGATGTACGGTTACGAATATCTAGGCAACACGGGTCGACTCGTGGTGACTCCACTCACCGACAGGTGCTTCAGGACTCTTTTCGGAGCATTGCATTTGAATTTGGGTAAGATTGTATATTTATTTGACGAACAGGATTTTACTCGTTGAAATAAAGATTGCGATAATTTAAAATTATTCAAAGCAATAGACTACCCGTTGGTCTGGTGGTCGCAAGCGCGACTGCTATGCAAGCAAGAGGGCCAGGGTTCGATCCCTGGATCGGGCAGAGTATAATTGGGCTTTTCTAACTTGAACTTACCACTAATAGCTCGGAGTCTAGATTTGTGCCCGATGTATTGTGATAGGTTTATTATTATGTTGGAACCCCACTCACCGCCTTACATAATTGATGAAGAGTGGGTGTATCTCAATACTCTTCCCTTTTTTTATCGCTGGGAAATGCATTTATGCATCCTGCTTTATTTATGGACCTAAGCAGCTATGAGGGACGGCTTGGCCGGAATACCCTCTAAAACCTCTTTTACGTTACGCACCCTTCGAAGAATTACAGGCAAGATGTTATATTTTATGTAACAATGCAATAGGTGGAGCTCCAGAGGGACCGGCCGGCACGGGTAAGACGGAGACCACGAAAGACTTGGCCAAGGCTGTCGCTAAACAATGTGTTGTATTCAACTGCTCTGATGGACTTGACTACCTTGCGCTCGGGAAATTCTTTAAGGTAAAATTATAATACCTAATAACTATGAAATAATAATATATTATGTATTAAGAAACAAAATGTCACTTGCTATAACGGTGAAGGACACATCGAGAGGAAACCTGCATGCCTGAGAGTTCTTCATAA
Source organism: Carterocephalus palaemon (assembly GCA_944567765.1). Classification (NCBI taxonomy): domain Eukaryota; kingdom Metazoa; phylum Arthropoda; class Insecta; order Lepidoptera; family Hesperiidae; genus Carterocephalus; species Carterocephalus palaemon. Next base: position 4,048,841 of record OX155639.1, on the reverse strand, counting down.
TGTTCTCGAAGGCATGTGAAGTCTGCCAATCCACACTTGGCCAGCGTGATGGATTAAGGCCCAATCCCTCCCATTCTGAGAGGAGACCCGTGTCCAACAGTGGGACAAAGACAGGGTTGTGATGATGATGATGATGATGATGAATAATATGTATATTAGTTACTACTACTACTATTACTAACGCCAGTTTGCAAGACTTACCTAATAACGAACTGTCCAACTAACGTTTATATTAGCATCTTATACTAAGACAAACCATCCCAGTTCTCTACTCTATTTATGAAGTATCTCAATTACATTCGTTGGTTGCTGGTGGTTCGTGGACGGCTGGTGCTGCATGCGTATATGCTAAGTTACCATCCATATTAAAAATATCCATCCATACTAAATTTGTTATTGCGTACGAGCCGTAAATATATCAAGTTACTAATTGTTTTTCTGAAGGGTCTGGCTTCCTGCGGGGCTTGGTCATGCTTTGACGAGTTCAATCGCATAGATCTGGAGGTGCTGTCTGTAGTGGCTCAGCAGATCCTCTCCATCCAAAGAGGCATTAATTCTGGAGCCACGGAGCTATTGTTCGAGGGCACACTGCTGCAATTGGACAAGTCATGCGCTGTGTTCATCACCATGAACCCTGGTTACGCTGGGCGGTCAGAACTACCGGATAATTTGAAGGTATTCCTTCTGGCAAGTGCCAAACCACTGGCAATTTGGCTTTTATTAAACAATCTTTATCAATTAAATCCTTCATTACAATTTGGCTAAAGGTTCTCTTTATATATTAAAAAAAATCTACATTACACACCAATACCACGTTATCTTCTCTGCCTATTCACTCTTGGCAGAGCGGTTGTGGTCATGTAGTAGTGGTTTCGTGGGCAGATGTTATTCTTACGGCGTTCCACCTTCTGTCTCTGTTGGCTGTCATTCTGGTACGCCCACTTATGGGACCACCCACTGCGTTCTTGATTTGGTCAGTCCATCGAATATGTGACCGACCGCGAGGTCTTGTACCCTCAACCCTGCTTTGTCAACACCACGTTATAGTTAACGTATTCTACGGAAATAAAGAATAGTTCGATACGTAATTATAAGATTTTTGACTACATTAGAGATAAGTTATATTTACTGTATACTTATACCAAGATTTTTTCGTGTATGTGTGTATGTAAATGTTTGCAGGCTCTGTTCCGATCCGTAGCTATGATGGTACCGGATTATGTGCTCATTTCCGAGATTGAATTGTACGCATTTGGATACCTGAACGCCAAACCATTAGCAGTGAAGATCGTTGCAACTTACAGACTTTGTTCAGAACAGTTGTCGTCACAGAGTCATTATGATTACGGTAATTTTTAAAATTTAATTATTTTTCTAGTAAGAATTTTTATTTTGTAATGTTACGTATGTGTTTCGTTAAAATCAGCTGGATATAACAACATCTGCTTTAAATTTTCTCGTGCACTCGAGCGTATTACATGCAGCGTAGAAGTTTCGTGGTAGTTTTATAAAGTAGGAAGTATTGTGGTGTGTGACAAGCTTCTTGAGAGTTCGGCATACAGAAACTGCATGTTCAGACCAGCTTAACTTGGGACTTGAAATGTAATTTCTTAGTATGATAGAAATGTCCGCAAAAGGTCGTGGAGAATTATCTTTTATTTATATAAGGTCATAAATGTCTGTCACTTACGATAGCTTATGTACTACGCAGGCATGAGAGCCGTAAAATCTGTCCTTCGAGCTGCAGGGGCGTTAAAACTACGCTATCCAGACGAGGACGAAGACGTTATATTATTGAGATCCATTAAGGATGTCAATCTGCCCAAATTCCTTGAACACGACGTACCTTTGTTTATGGTGAGCCTTCTGAATTGTTATTATGGCATAAGTCAGGTATATGAAATCTCGTGTATCTTGTGATGTAGAAAATTAATTTATCTAGAAACTAGCTATACCCTGCCACGCTTCGCTGTGGCACATTGTGATTGATTGCGAAATGAGAAACAAAACAAAGAATACATGTCATATAAGTTTAATTTTGCAATACTTGTGGATATACAATATTTTTCCCGGATATGTGACTGATGCAAAAATTAGATAAAAAAAATCCTTGATGCGGATTATATATCATGTTAAAATTTCAGCTCAATCGGTGCAGAACTTTTTGAGTTTTTGAAGCGTACACAAACCAACATAACATTTTTATATATATAGATTATATTTTGGTGCCTTTATTTTAAGGGAATCATCGGCGATTTGTTCCCTGGATTGCCCCTACCGGAAGCAGGCTTGCCTCACTTAGTAGCTTGCCTGAAAGAAGCATGTGGCCCGCTTAACTTGCAAGCAAACGAGTTCTTTATTGAAAAGGTGAATTAATAATAATAATAAATACATAAATATCATGGACATTATCACACACGGTCACAGAACAGATAAATTTAATTTAATAAATTTATCTGTTCAGTGCACACGGTCATATGACCCCAAACTAGGGTGTCAGTGTCAATATACATACATCGTTATTTTTAAATACATACTTAAATCGATAATATAAACATCCAGACAGAACAAGCACAAGTATTCGTAACACGAATGTTTGTCCTGAGGATTCGAACCCACGAGTCCTGGCATAACAGGCAAGGTCACTACCGATGACGCCAACAGGCCCGTGGCGTGGCATTTTCTTAAAAGCAAAACATTTAATACGAACGTAATAAATCTCACCAAATCTAGTTTTTATTTTTGAATTAGTTCTTGGCATCAGAATAAATATTTGCACATTACATATTATATTTAATGTGTTCATGGATTTTGTAGGTTCTGCAACTGTACGAAATGATCCTTGTTCGACATGGTCTTATGCTCGTGGGTTTCCCGTTTTCTGGCAAAACCAAATGTTACCACGCCTTAGGAGCCGCGTTGGGTCTGGTTTCTGAAAAGGTACCGAATCGGTTGCATAAATCTTTAGAAAAAGAAACTATTTACTCGCAACTTTAATCTTTATTATACTTCTTTTAGAAACTGATGGATGAAAATGCCGTTGAGTGGACAGTGATTAACCCCAAATCGATAACTATGGGTCAACTTTATGGTCAGTTCGATCCAGTTTCGCACGAGTGGTCTGATGGTATTTTAGCTGTAAGCTACAGAGCTTTTGCAGTGTCCACAAATGACAATAGGTATGGCGAAAAACATCATTGTTTGTATGTATTTTATTTAATCCCTACTCCCTACTAATTTTATAAATGTGAAAGTGTGTTTGTTTGTTTGTTTGTTTGTTTGTCCGGCTTTCACGTCACAACGAAGCTATTATATGGTACGGTTTTTGTGTGTGGAGATAGTGAGGAGGGTGGAGAGTGACGTAGGCTACTTTTCACCGCGGTAAAACATCCCCACGGGAAGATATCGATGTTTTGTTATTTGCTAGATATTTAGTTCCGGATGTTGTTAATAGATGGCGTTAGTAAAATTCATTTTCAAGTTCTTATCTATGTATGATAAACAACTCATTGTTAATTCCCATTGACTGCGTAGTCAATGGGAATTAAGCTAGTACACCAATTATGCCGTTGACAAAAATTGAACTAACTTTTAGGAAGTGGCTCGTATTCGATGGCCCCGTGGACGCTATTTGGATTGAGAATCTGAATACTGTATTGGATGACAATAAGAAGCTGTGTCTGATGAGTGGTGAGATCATCCAGCTGGCACCGACTACGAACCTGGTGTTCGAACCTATGGATTTGGAAGCAGCTTCTCCCGCTACGGTAGCCTTTTCTTCTTATTTGCCGATTTGACAGTTGATACCAAATTACCAGTGAAATTATCACAGTGTAGAAACCAATCTTACCTTATTAGTTGATTTACTGTGGGAGATTTTAGATTTTAATGCGCGGTGAAGGTTTCCTTCGCTCAACAGAGGGGATGTCACTGTAGTGTTTGGGTGTCTATTATAGTAAAAAAATAAATGGTTGCCTGTAAAGTCAGTATACGGGCGAAAGTTTTACGTGACAACGACTTTGAGTGGTAAAATAATTTTAATGTGATATTCATTCGTATAGTAGTATCGTCTCGTATCGTATCGTCTCTCTCGCTCTTAGGCGGGCTAACCATGCCCGAGTGGAAGGGACGCGTGCCTCTCACTCGCTCTCATTGTGAGCGCATAACGTGAGCGGAGCGTAACGCAGTTTCTTGAAGTGTCAGCCGGCAAACCAATTTATAAGACGTTGTCACGTCAATAAAACACGCCTTTGATCACTCAATAGGTGAAGTAGGTAATGCGTCCGGCCCACGTCCGTACTGGCTCACCGCTAGCGCGTGACTGACGCCGGCGCATACACTACAGTCACCAACGGGGTTTGCCCCTGGAACTATTGCCCGGATAGAAGGACCATCCTAACATCCGAATTCCCACACGCAGGAGCGCTCACAGCGCCGCGAATGTGGGGGAAAGGTTTCGTTCGTTGTTTCTGGGCATGAACGAGTGGGCATGGACGAGTAGTCCTGCGGGGTGCTCCGCTTAAATCAGGCCGATACGCGACATTGTACTCGTATATAGAAGCGTAATTTCACTAGCTAAGTAAAATATACGGTTTATACGCTTGGCCCAGCGCGCTGCTGACCACTAATATTTTTCAGTCAGGCAGGTTTAATTCATATTGACATAAAATATCAATACTTTTATGAGCAGGTTTCACGATGCGGTATGATATACATGGAGCCTAAAGGCTTGGGATGGAAGTGTCTAATGGAGTCTTGGCTTAACACGTTGCCTCCGACATTACATGGTCACAATCGAAATCTTATAAGAACTCTTTTCAACCGGTTCATGTCGCCTTTGCTTTGGCTCGTCGAGTTATCTGGAAAAGTTAAGGTATTTTTCCCTAACTTTTTATTTTAAATTTAACACGATTTATATTAGATATTTATAAGCGTTTTAGCATTGATTATAAAAATAATTCACAATTTCTGATTTTAGCAAATGTATGTCACGTCACGCAGTAATTTGGTTAAAGCGTGCATGAATCTTTTTGATACTTTCATGGATGATTTCTATGACGAAAAGTACGTGGATCAAATATCAGATCTTGACGTGAGAGCTCAACTGGAGGTAAATACCTTACTTAAACATAATTTTATGTTCAACAATATCGATATATGTTGAAGTGTAAATTAGGTAAGGACTACATTAATCTGATTAAATGTATCCTTCTGGTTAGTTTCGCGTCAGCACGTGACATATTCTAAGAGATTTTAATGTCAACGAAATACGCCTTTGGCGAAAACTGAATACTATGAACTTTGTTTTCCACTTTCTTACATAATAAATTAATGACAAACTATATGTAGAGTCAAATGAAAGTTAATTTATAATTTTGGTTACACAGGGTGTGTTTTTTTTTTCGTGCATTTGGTCAATTGGAGCAACTTTGGAAGCTGATAGTAGACCCAGATTTGACATGCTGTTTCGCGGTCTGTTGGAAAAGGAATTTCCAGAATCGGTGACAGAGGCATTGGGGTACCCCAGGGAGATAGCTAAACCTGAGAAGCAGTACATATTTACAATTCCCAAGGAAGGATTGGTCTATGATTATCGTTTTATCAAAGAGGTTAGTTGCACCTTAAAGTATACAATTGTATATATTAAGTTGTTTGATTAAAGGGTGTTATAAAAAGTTACAAAATTACTTTTAGGGCAAAGGCAAATGGAAGCCATGGCAAGATGACGTAGTGTCGGCACCACCAATCAGTAGGGACACTCCACCAAATCAAATTCTTGTCACTACCCTCGACAGCGTACGGTACTTAGCCTTATTTAAGCTGCTAGTAACGCATCACAAAGCGGTCATGATGGTGGGCCCAACAGGCACGGGAAAATCTTCTTATATTATCGTAAGTGTTCAAAAAATTTTTTTATACAAGGTGGCTTTCCCTATTATACAGTATTCAATGTACGTTTTGTTTGCTTAGGATTACCTGGTGAAACGAGTTGACACAAAAGTATACAAAGCGTTGATAATGGCATTTTCAGCACAAACGAATTGTAACCAGACGCAGGATATTATTATGGGCAAGTTAGATAAAAGACGAAAAGGTAATAAATTAATTTTAATTTTTAATTAACTAATTTATATAAATTTTATACTTCTAGATCTGAAAATGACAATACTTTCATACAACCTTTCATCCCCCTTTTCAACCCTTTACAACATTTTTTTTTCCAATTAAAAAGTAGCCTATGTCCTTTCTAAGGCTCTAGACTATCATTTAAATCGGTTCTGTAGTTTTGGCGTGAAAGTGCGACAGACAGACAGACAGAGTTACTTTCGAATCTCCTTATCTTTACTGTGCTACCTACTTTATACTAATAAACTTTAACGAAACGCTTAATACATACGATGCACCTACGTACTGTATTTCTGTAGGTGTATTTGGACCACCGATTGGTTGTTACTGTGTGGTGTTCGTGGACGATGTAAGCATGCCGCAGGCCGAGACATACGGGGCGCAGCCCCCCATTGAGGTGTTACGGCAAGGCATCGATCTGGGTCTCTGGTATGACCGGAAAACCAATGTAGCCATGCACCTTATCGATGTACAAGTAAGATTTACGTTTTGTTTGTCTTTATTGACGTCTCATTTTTATTTATAACTAGTGGACGCCCGCAGCTTCGCTCGCGTGGAATTAGACATAATAATAGATTAAAAAGTAGCCTATGTCCTTTCTCAGGCTCTAGACTATCAGTGTACCAAATTTCATTTAAATCGGTTCAGTAGTTTTGGCGTGAAAACGACACAGACAGACAGACAGAGTTACTTTCGCATTTATAACATTAGTATGGTAAGTATGGTATAATTAATTGATAAGGTTTTATTTTTAGTTTATGTGTGCTATGGGTAAGCCTACGCCGGGTGCGAAACTGGTGACTCCAAGATTTTCCCGACACTTTTCATTCTTTTGCATTGACGAATTTGATGATGAAACTCTTCGAGTTATTTTTGGCAGAATAATGCTATGGCATTTGGATACAAGGTAATATATTATTTAGATTAAATTAGTATTGTTTTTTTAAATGTAGGCATTGCCCGCATGAACATAATCGTTGGCTTCTCTTTAGTTTGTTTGGATATTTGCGGCTTCATTTGTAATTTTTGAGTTTGTCACTTATTTTCCCTTTATTCATGGCTGCTTTGTTAATTTTGCACGCCCACATTTTGTACTTAAAATAATAAAAATTTGATTCGTTTCAATAATATTATGTACTTAATACTATTTATTAATGTTTCTTCACCAGGGGATTTTCGAAGGAATTCGATCCATGTATTGAAGAGATTGTAGCAGGAACTCTCGAAGTATACAAGCAATGTAGACTTAACCTCTTGCCTACCCCGTCGAAATCACATTATACTTTTAACTTGCGAGACTTCTCTAGAGTTATTCTGGTATAACTAACAAAATAAACTACAACAATAATTTTTTATTGCAATTATTTCCTAACATAATTAATATTCATTACTATTATTTTAGGGGGTTTTATTATCTGTGCCTGAAGTAACACCAGATCTTCAGTCGATCAAGCGGCTGTGGGTGCACGAGTGTTTGCGAGTGTTTTCTGACCGACTAATAGAAGACAAGGACCGCCACTGGCTGGTGCAATGTCTTCGAGAATCTACGAGCTTGCACCTGAATGACGATTTCGACAAAATGCTCTCGCGCCTGCTTGACAATCCTAACGATAAAGTCCGTACTTGCTTTATTTGTTTTCAAATAGTTCAAATCAATTGTATTTCATTTGGGTACAACATTTTATTTCGAATTTGGAATTGATGTTCTGTTCTCATTTCTTATTATTTCCATAACATTTTTCCAGATAAGCGATCTTCACCTTCGTAAACTAATTTACTGCGATTTTGCCAATCCAAAAGTCGATACTCGTTTTTACATGGAAACCACCAACATGGAACATTTGAACTCAACTGTCGATGCATTTTTGGTTGAGTTTAACAATATGTCCAAGAAGCCGATGAACCTAGTACTTTTCAGGTTCGTTATCTGCCTTTAATTAAATTCGAATTTTAATGGTTACGATATTATGCTGTATTTTTGTGTGGAACTTGGAGTCCCGGAATGTCTACGCCTATTGTAATAAATCGCGCAGATTAACGGGTTAACTCGCGTCATCTGGTTGTCGTTGGCGCGTTAATTTTTTTAAATCAAATATGTACTTTTTAGTTTGGTTATCTACAAAAGCGTGTGTGATTTTAGTTTTTTTTTAAATGATGTTATTTACATTCTATCGTTGGCGTTTCATATTTTCGCTGAAGGCCCCACTGGGTCTTATGGGTCTTACGGTAAGCCGAAAGCAGCGAGTCCCACATACTTGATCAGGTCTCTAGTACATGGGCAGGATGCGTAAATGCATTTCCCAGCGAAAAAAAAGGTACTGATGGTTGCAACCATGTAACTATAATGTGATGCAGGTTCGCCATCGAGCACCTGTCGCGCATCTGCCGCGTGCTGACGCAGCCGCGCTCACACGCGCTGCTGGTGGGGCTGGGCGGCTCGGGCCGGCAGTCGCTCACGCGGCTCGCGGCGCATATCAACGAGTACGACCTCTTCCAGGTACACGAAGGTTAAAGTTTTCTACAGGCGATCTTTCCAGGCACGATCTGCGGGAGCGATGCTTCGGGTCGTGTTGACATCCAGGTTAACACACCGGCTCTCACGCTAAACAGCGAGGATGTCTGGAGCAAGAACCCGGATAGAAGGACCTCTTTACAGCCGAATTCCCTCAGGAAGGAGAGCCACAGCACCGCGAAAGAGGAGGAAAGGTTTCGTTCGTCCGTTCGTTCGAGGCGATCATAATCTTCAAGGCAAGCAACGCATTTGTGACAGACTTGGAACGAGACTCATATTTTATAGAGTGTCTTGTTCAGGTTATTTTACATTTATAGTGGGTAGGTGCTGCCTACTCTTTTGCTATCTTAAATCTGCAATCAAACACATGTCTTGGTATAAGGAGTAGTATGATCCGATCTAGCTCAAACTGAAGAGGAAATCTTATACATATTTTACAATAGCAAAGTTTCAATTCTGGTTGTTTTTCCTATTAATTTCCTAACGTTCGTTCATCAAGTTTTTTTATCTTTGACTTAATAAAAATTTCTCACCAACCCAGTAAGCAAAGGTTTAAGTTATAAAGATATTTCGCAGCTCAAATTTATTTACCTACATAATTTTCATACGTCTTATTTAAATATTTCTTCATATAGGTTGAAATGAGTCGAACTTACGGAAAAAACGAATGGCGAGAAGATCTCAAGACATTGCTTAGAAAATCCAGTACACCTGATTTGCACATGGTGTTTCTGTTCATTGAATCACAGGTAAATAGAAAATGTTAAAATCCTCTAAAAATCCTTTTACCAAAATAGTTTACCTATTTATAACATTTATTCCTTCACATTTACTTAGATCAAAGAAGAAGGTTTCTTGGAAGACGTAAATAATATGCTGAATTCAGGTGAAGTACCGAATATATTTGGCGCTGACGAAAAAGCGGAGTTATGTGAAAAAATGCGAGTTGTAAGTTTTAAGCATTTAATGATATTTAATCAATCTATACTAATATTATGAAGAGGAAACATTTGTTTTAATGTTTTGAAACAAAAACTATTGGACCGATTTCAAAAATTCTTTCACCATTAGAAATCTGCATATTCACTGAGTGACATAGGCTATATAGTATTACTAGGTGTAAACGAAACTATTTCTTATGTCTAATTCCACGCGAGCGAAGTGCGGGCGTCCACTAGTCTTAGATAAAAACTTACTTTATACAGAACATAATGTTGTTTGTGATTAGGGCTGCCATCTCTAAAACCTGCCCCCCAGGACCGGAGGCGTAAGTTCCCCGGATTTTGGAGCTTTCGGCCCGGACATTTCAATACTTTTTTCAACCACTTACAACTTCATTAAAATATATTTTACTCCATACTCGATAAAAAAACAATAATTTTAAAAGACTTGTCTTTATTTACATTACAAGAATAGTCCTACCCCGAATGACTAAAACCACGTATAAAGTGATATGTCGTCATTGAAGTACTTTTTATATCCATGGGTGACGATTTCAGGATGTTTAACGTATTGATTTAAAAATAGTAACATAATCCTACATTTTCATAAAACATTTTATTTAAATTCTATATCAGACACTGTTTTTTTGTTTCCTGCGTATAAAAAGGTAACATAGACATGACTGACATACTTCTATTTTATTATCGGCGTAGAAACGGTCATCTATCAGTTTTTACAAGAAAACGTAAAAAATAAAATATGTGTAAATAGCATTATAAAGCTCTTAAAACTGTTAAAATATTGTAGAAAGAAAATATTTATTATTTGTCATAAAATTATTTCTAGGGCGTGTTGAACACAAATTACGCTCTCCTGAAAACCTTGGTTTTTGACTTGACCTTATGTACGTAGGGACCGTCGATTTATGTATTTGCGAACACATGCCATGCTTAAACCTAACCCATAGTTTTTATTTAGGTACCTACATAAATTATCTGGGATCTGATCGAAAACCCGGACATTTATTTTACATTAGGACATTAGTTTTAAAATTAAAACCCCGCCCGGACGCTCCCCGGACGCCCTCCAAACTATGACAAATCCGGGGAAACCCGGACGGATGGCAGCCCTATTTGTGATGCATTGTTTTACTTTTTTGTTGTGGAATTGGCTTGTAGACGTGCTAATTAAACAAAATATTAAATAAAGATAAATAATTTGATATCCAGATAGATCGTCAGCGTGACAAATCGTTGCAAACCGACGGCAGCCCCACAGCGTTATATGCTTACTTCGTGTCTATAGTCCGAGACCAGCTACATATCGTGCTAGCTATGTCGCCGGCGGGGACTTCGCTGAGAACTCGCATACGAAAGTTTCCCTCGTTAGTCAACTGCTGCACCATCGATTGGTTCCAGGTGACACTCCTTAAAAGTTTAGTTATAATGATACCTATTTAAGTTTTATAGGAATTATTTATTCAATATCTTCTTCTAGGAATGGCCTCCAGATGCTTTGCTTGCCGTAGCAACTCGTTTTCTAAAAGACGTCGAACTGACTGAGCTAGAACGCGAAACAGCAATTAAGCTGTGCCAAATGTTCCACACTGATACGCAGGAATTGACGAGACAGTTTTTGCTCCGACTCAAGAGATATAACTACGTGACGCCCACTGCGTATCTAGAGCTTATCAATATGTTTAAAGCGTTGCTGAGCAGAAAGCGCACGTGAGTTTTTTAATTTAGTTAAACGGTTAGGCCAAGCGGGACAAATGTTAAGATAAGAAATATTTAATTAATTGACCAACAAATTTATTTTCCATGATTGTCTTTTTTTTTAATTCTACCTCTAATTTAAGGGAATTGATAACGGGTGAAAAGAGATACCTCACTGGCTTGGACCAGCTTGCTATCGCGGCAAAATCAGTTGCAGCTCTTCAGCAAGCGTTGGAAGTGTTGCAACCCAAGCTGGCGGCTGGTGCTGCGGCTGTGGCGGAGACTACGGCGAAGGTCGAAAAGGAAAAAGAGGGTGTTGCTTTAGTGGAAGCCGAGGTGTTAGCTGACCAGGCTGCAGCTGAAGAACAGGTAATAATGACAAGGAAAGAGACAAAACATCTAAATGGAAATGGCTGGAATCTAATTAATTAGTTTCAAACTATTTTCATAGGCCAAAGAAGCTCAAGGTATTAAAGATGAATGCGATGCTGATGTGGCTGAGGCAATGCCTATACTTAACTCTGCGTTGGCGGCTTTGGATACCTTGACCCCTCAGGATATCACCTTCATTAAGACCATGAAAAGTCCGCCGAGAGGAATCAAGCTAGTGATGGAAGCTATTTGTATATTAAAGGTACTTACGTAACTAGCGGTATTGAGAGTTCACAAAATATTATGCTCATATTTTAGAGTTATTGCACAATATATTAAACTTTATAAGCTAGTCTTACATAATATGCTAGATGTGATTATTTATTTTTTCAAACAGGCTTAACAACTTTAACAGATATCCAATTATCCAATTCGATTGGCTTCAATATGGTGTTGTTAGGTTAGGTAGTATTGCTTTATTAAACTATATGTACGTACAGTTTTGTTTATGCTAATAAACAAAACTTTACGTACATATTTAAAGTCTATATTTGTCCTGTACCTAGATTAAAGATCCATAAATATTTTAATTAAATTATATGTATTTGTTGATCAATGCTCACTATAAAGGACGATCCTGTAAGTATACTACTTTTTAATATTTCTCTGCAAATATTTACTCAAATTATAAATTAAGACATATAAATTGAGCTCTACGAGTACTGTGTAATACGACTGCCAACAAACTGTTTCACAGTTTGGCAAACATTTATACAAAAGCTATGTAGAACTTTAGTGGAAATAAATAAATAAATGAAAAATAGTTGAATATTCATTCTCTAACCTAGGAAGTGAAACCAGACAAAATACCAAATCCGTCAGGAGTGGGAACAATAGAGGACTTTTGGGGACCGTCAAAGAAATTGCTTAATGATATCAAGTTTCTGGAATCCCTACAAAATTATGACAAAGACAATATTCCTCCGCCCGTAATGAAGAAATTAATGACTACTGTGATGCAAGATGATGGCTTCGTACCAGAGAAAATCAGAGCCGTGTCGGTAGCAGCTGAAGGTCAGATATTGTCTTAAAATAATTACCTACTGACTTGGAGGCTATTTATTGAGGTGTACTTACTTAAATCTTAAAAGCATTGGTTTGGTTCAGGTATGTGTAAATGGGTGATTGCTATGACGAAATACGACAAGGTGGCAAAAGTGGTTGCGCCGAAAAAGCAAAGATTGGCCGCAGCGCAAGCAGTTTACGATAAAGCTATGGCAGCCCTCGCGGTCAAACAAGCGCAACTGAGAGAGGTATCTTTATATATAATTTTTTATATAATTTTTAGCTTAGTAATTATTAAATCGTACTTACTCGTACTCGGATTAACAGCGTCACAATATGTTAACCAACTATTGTAGGTACAACTAAAATTGAAAAAACTGGAAGATGCATTGGCGGAGCAGAGTCGTCAACAGAAGATGTTGGATGATGAGGTGATGGACTGCAGCAATAAGCTGAAACGGGCAGAAATGCTGATCTCCGGGCTCGGTGGCGAGAAGAGCCGGTGGACGATCATTGCTAAGACATTACGAGATACCTACAATTCGCTTACAGGTAAGTACTAAAGGACATGCTACAAATTCAAAAATAGAAGAGCCCGAAGATACCACTGTGAAATATTCTGTCCCTTAAATTCCCTAAAGTTAATTTAATTTCCATGCCTGTCTACGCTTTAAAAGCCTATAGATTTTTATTACAAAAATTTTGACGTCTTTAACTTGACAACTGATACACTCGATTCCTTTGACTCACCCTCCCTGTTAGGAGAAAAAAGCAAGACACTTTTTAAATTTAAACAATGCCCCGCGAGATCCCGCCTTTCCATCGTGTACCGAAATTAAAAGCGTCTTTCACCACGGAAGCACGGAAGGTATAGCGGATATTGAATTTGCTTTCACATGGCTTCAGTCTCAGAACTCTGCACTCCCCGACCAAAGAGAAGAGAACTTTCAATTACGCGAGATCAATACTTGCCGGAAGTATGCGCATCTTCTAAGAGTAACTTTGAAGCCTCGGCGTAATGGAGTTCCGGTACATTATAAATTAATTAGCTGAAGCTTTTTGTGTGCTTCAAATACCCTTGGGAAATTTAAATTAAAATTATTATTTTGCTGACAAATTTTTAATATGTTTCAGGTGATATTTTAATAGCCGCTGGCATCATTGCTTATCTGGGGCCATTTACAGCGATTTTTAGAACCGAACAAGTAAGTATAATTGGTATAGTAGGTACAAAATTTTATATATAAATTTTTAAACATATTACATATATTATAAGCTTTTCCTAATCATGACAGTCTATATATTGTTCATGCTCAGCTTTGAAAGGTCCATTCGTTATAAATTACTTAATAATGTACCTAATATAAAATATGTGATGCGAATATTCGTATCTTCTACTTTTGTATGTGGTTGAATAAAATGACATAAATAATAATTATATTTGTGGACTGCCTCGTTGGTCAAGTGATCGCAAGCGCGACTGCTAAGCTAGAGTTCCTGGGTGCGATCCCAGAGTCGGGCAACTTTTTCTACCTATTGTATGCTGCAACCCATAGACGTTCCACTGTTGGGCACGGATCCCATACAGACAAATCTGCGGGAGGTCTAGAGCATAGTCCAGCACGCTGTTCCAACGCGAATTGGTGCAGGGGTTAGGCGCCAACCCAGTGTCAAATGTTCTCAAGCCACCCGTAGGTCTTCGACAAGGCTAAACGACTGTTTCCAAAATTAAAAACAACCGGGACCGACGGCTTAACGTGCCCTCCGAAGCTCGGTAGCGTCCGTGAAATTTTGCCACTAGCGGTCACTCATCCACAAACCGACCGCGTCCGTCGTTGCTTAACTCTTAACTCTTTCGATTAAATTGAATCGACGCGAGCCATTGGGCTATGGACGCTACCTCTTACATGGGAGCTAAACATAACTGGTGAAAAGTGGGTGTACACAGGCTGCCTAACCCTTCGGAGAAACACAGGCGTAACGTTATGTTACAGGTGAAGAAATGGGCCCAGGCATGTCACGATTGCGGCATTGTGTGTACGCTGAACTTCTCTCTCATCAAGTCTCTGGGGGAGCCGGTCACCATCCAACAGTGGAACATCGACGGGCTGCCCTCTGATGACTTTAGCGTTGAGAGCGCCATTATAATCAAGTAAGTTTTTCAGCTCAACTTAGCGTTGAAGTAGTAGCGTAAGTAGCATGGAAGTAGTACCTACTTCTGTAAGTACTACACTCTAAGAACTTAACTACGCCATAAGACTAAAGCTTTTCATTAAGTGGGTATTATTAATTCTATTTCTATTCTAGATATTTGCCAATTTATAAAATTGCCTTTGTTTTTGTATGAGAATTCATTTTTTACATGTATAATATAATAATATCTATAATAATACCTCTTATTTTTATATTTCCAACTTTTTCTTTTGTTTATCAAAAAAAAGTCTAACTAAGCCTTAATTTAAGTAGTAGTTATTCAAAACCTTTTCAGAATTGTTTTCAGAATAGTCAAATAACAGCACTAATAGTTTCACTATTATTTAAGAACTGCCCGTCGCTGGCCGCTCATGATCGACCCACAAGGCCAGGCGAACAGATGGATCAAGAATATGGAGAAACCGAATAACCTTTGCGTCGTTAGAATGACCCAGGCCGACCTCGGCCGGGTTTTGGAAAACGCCGTACAATTTGGCCAACCGGTAATATTAATTCATCTAATCAACTCTTTCTCGTCCTAACTTTATCCCGTCAACTTTACCCTTTGGACTGGACGACGCTATCGCGACTTGTTTGATGCCGCTAGCAACTGAGGAGATAGCAAAATTTGTCAGCTGTTTATCTAAACAACTTTGTTAAAGTTAAGTTAAACAAGTAATACTCATGGTTCATTAGAATGAGATCAGCACAAATTATTCTTTAACTTGAGCAAAGGTCCTACGGTGCGATTCCATAACATTTATGACAGTTTTTTATTTCTCTACGCTTGAATTGTATTTTGTGGTTTAAATTTGAACCTTATCTACGTCAGCTGCATTCAACAAATCCAAGCCAAGTTTAATATTTTACAAATATCAAATTAAAAAATTTAAATTTTGTCTTTGAACGGCTTGTACTTGAGAACTCGCTGGAAATTGAAATCATTCAGTAATTTCATTTTAACTTTTGCAAAAACATTTCGCATTATCATTAAATTGTAGAGGTCTAATAAATATTAAACAGTGACGTTACGGAATACGAAATTATTGAAATCACGAAATCAGCAGAATCATCTTTGAATTCTAATATTTTTAGTACCTATGATTCGGCCAAAACTGCTCGGCTAACTGAAATTATTGTCACTTCATCAATATTGCTTATACATGTATGTTTTTGGTGGATGATAAAGTATAAATTAATACGCTGTTACCAAAAAAAGTCTTGTTCATAACATGATAAACATTAGTAGGTACCATTACCTACGTAACAAAATACCCATACCCACGTTCCCAAATGAATCCTTACACATACGTATTTCAAAAGCGCTTTGTGTGGTGTAATTTGCGAGGGCTTGTTCAAATTCAATCAATGTCCTCCGTTAAGACCTCTATTCAGAAAATTTAATGGTTGTGTAATAGGCTTATAGTTGCTATGAATATGTTGTTCTTTGTTGCCTGCAGTCAACAATATATTCTTTTGCTAAATTCTCATAAATCTTTAATAATATTATACTACTTTAATAATTTTAATAATATTAAATGTACTATAATATTGTCTGTTGACTACATTAAAAGGCATTTAGTTAATCGGCTTTGAATTTATGCTGCAAAAAAATTTTTTTTTTTAAAAGTTTTTACAACTTTTTTTTATATTCGTGCATTGTCATCGGAACCAAATATGTGTGCCGAATTTCAGCTCGATAGCTTCAGTGGAAGTGGGTGAAATATTGCAAGATTCCAGGACATACATACGAGTGAAGTTAAATAAAAGCTTTTAAAAAGGAGGAGGTTCTACGTTCGATAGTTTTATTTAATGTATGTACAACGATAACTTCGTCGGTTATTGACCGATTTTGAAGATTCTTTTTGTGTTAGGTAAGAACTACATCGAAGGTTGTCCCATATTTCACGAAAAGTTCTACCCCTAAGAGTAGTAGACAAGCATAATAAGGGTAGCAATGTTAGTAATAGTGGCTTACATCCCGGCAGGTGCTGCTGGAGAACGTGCTAGAAGACCTGGACCCGATGCTGGAACCTCTGCTGCAGCAGCAGACCTTCCGACAGGGCGGCGCGCTGTGCATCAAGATTGGCGACACCATCGTTGAGTACAGCAAGGACTTTAAGTAAGGAATACCGAAAAGCGAACTCTATTCATTTTTTCATTCTCTATGGGTCTGTCCATCAGTCTTTCAAGGTCCACTGCTGGACTAACACTACCCTCAATTGATATCACCTTTTCGATCCTATACCCAATACCTTTTTGAGGTTAACTGTTCACCTACTCGTTTTCTGACTCGTGGTATCCACTCGAGGACTTTTATTACATGTTTAGAATTCCATATTTAAACTCAAAATCAAATATATATTTTTTTATAATTTATTCTCTTGAATTTATAAATACGTAACCCCTGTTTATGTTCGCAGGTTATACATAAGTACTAAATTAGCGAATCCGCATTACCTTCCGGAAGTAGGTGTACGGGTAACTCTGGTGAACTTTATGCTGGCTAAAGACGGGCTCCAAGCTCAGCTTCTGGCGCGGGTGGTGGCCCGGGAGCGACCCGACCTGCAGCAGGCCAAGGCGGATCTGACGACCCAGGGGGCGGAGCATAGGAGGCTATTGCAGGACATCGAGAAGAAAATCCTAAACGTGTTGTCCACTTCCGAACATTTGCTTGAAGATGAAGAGGCTGTGCAGGTAAATTCGATAATTTCAGAGAGACTTAGGCAGTTTCTGTAACTTCTTTACAAGGAATAAATACGTTTCCCGGCCAACCCCTAAGGGAGTGGCGAATATAAACTTGAAAGGCTATATTACCTTTTTAATTACCTTAATATTTCTTCAAAAGTAAACGCCCCATAAACATAAAATCAAATTCAGACAATTACTCTTTAATTTGGAGACTTGGAATATTAAAGTAGGTATCTAATAAACGTCGAATTTTCCTTGTAGATTTTGAACTCGGCGAAGGATACGTCGAACGAGATCAAAGAGAAACAAGAGGTAGCCATGGTGACGGAGAAAGCAATAGACGTGGCGCGTGACGACTACGTGCCTATCGCTGTACACTCTACCAATTTATTTTTCCTTATAGGTAAACACATTTTTACTTTCTTTGTCGTTCGCGTGGAATTCCCACTAGCATGGTGTATTTTTTCTCAGTTAAAAGCTGCTCGAACCCAGCTCTGAGCCTTTATCGTTCTATACAAATTGATTTAATTTGTCGATGCGTTGAATCGTGAAGGAACGGAGCTACAAATACACCAGTTAAATTAGTGTTAATTGATTTGACATTAACATAAGCTAATGTGGTAGATTATGTACCACATTATTTGTATGGCAAATGACGAACACACAATCTACGCATAACGAAATAATCATTTATTTTTCAACGAAATGCACTATGACTTGCATGGTCTTGAAATAATTTAAAGTTGATATTTTCCGAAACTCGAGTAACTTAAGTACTAGTGACTCTCGTGAAAATGGCGCAAACTGATTTTTTTTCTTCAGCATCATTGGCGAACATAGACCCAATGTACCAATACTCGCTCGGCTGGTTCGAGGGCTTATTTACTGCCTCCATCGACAACACTGAGAAGGTGGATGAGATTGTCGAGAGGCTTGCCATACTGCGAGCTCACTTTACATACTCGCTGTATGCAAACATCTGCAGGAGTCTTTTCGAAAAGGTAACAATAACATCTAATATTAAACTGAGTTACGAGTGAAGTATTCGAAGTAGTAGTAAACTTAGCTACTGGTTCCTACTACTTCGAGTATTTCACCCCGCCTTATAGGTCTAGGAAGCGTGGAGAGAAAAGTGATCAACTAGTATCGGTCGAAAATTTTGATGTCACCCAAAACCCAATGCACTATCGGTGAACGGTTTATTGATTAATTAATATTTGAATGAGACATCAAAAAACTTAACGTCTCTGAATTGATTCATCAATACATCAATGTCATTTTAATGTGGTGATAGGTCAATCACGTATTGTTTGACTAAAATGAAGTAATAAATAATAATAAATATCTTGGACATTCTCACACACGGCCATCTGACCCCAAAGTAGGCGCGAGCCTGTGTTATGGGTGTCAGAGACTGATATACATACATAGATATTTTTAAATACATACTTAAATAGATAATATTGACATCCAGACACAGAACAAATACAAGTGTTCGTCACACGAATATTTGTCCTGAGTGGGATTCGAACCCACGACCTTTGGCCCAGCAGACAGGGTCACTACCGATTGCGCCAACGGGCCTGTCAATAGTAGGTTATTGTGGTGAATAGGACAAGCTGGTGTTCTCGCTGCTGCTGACGATCACAATAATGGTGGCGGAGGGGCGGCTGGAGCAGGGGCACGTGCTGTTCCTGCTGGGCGGCGCGCAGCCGCGCCACGTGCCGCCCAACCCCGTCAGCTTCCTCAGCCCGCAGGCCTGGACCGAGTTCAACGGGTGAGATACAATTTAGGGTAGCAACGCATTTGTGACTAAATTAGAAAGAGACTCTTACCAACGATTACTAATTGGACTAATTTGGACAATTACTAATTGAACTGACTATTATTGTTCTTATTGACTCTCTTAGCTAACTAGCTGGACGAACCATCCCTATTTTTGCCTTGTTCAAAGTAAGTCACAGTTGTCATGGTGGTGTTGCAAGCTCGTTTGCTATATTGTATCCATTAAAAAAATAAGACGACATCTTGTTTGTACATGCTCAGTTATACTTGATAAATGGCATGTTCAATTGTGTTTCGGCCAAAAAGGTGTAGTTTACGGTTACACTTTACTGGAGGCGACCTTAGTCTTATAATATCGGCTCATAGAAAGTTTATGGTACAAGTAAAATATCTATTTGTTTATTTGTATTGTATTTGTATTTATACATATTAATTTGATCCCTGCGTTCAGCCCTCATCGGGCCAATAACTCCAGTTATGAGATAAAAACCGCCCGCCCTCGTTAAATATTGATGAGTTGCTTGTTCGCTCACGCTAGTAAATAATACACTGTGCCCGATACGAGATCGATCGACTAATATTTTAAGCCCGTGACGAGGCTGCAACATCAAAACTACGGGAATATAATCGAACAGAACAAAGGAAATTATTTTCAGTTCCATAAAGTACGAAAAATTCAGTCATTGTCCCGTAGCCAAAGCTACGAAGTTCTATCAAAACTTATTTGATCATCTTATTCAAAGAGAAAAGAGAAAAGTCTTACGTTGTCTGATGATACAAAAGAAAAAAAAAATCCTAACGAAATTAGACGCTGTTTGACAAATCGGCTTTGTAGAATATTAGCGTTTGTTCGCAGTTGGCGACCTCAAACTCGAATTTCTCAAATTAAGACTCAATATAACCATAGAGTAAGGACCAAAAGTGTGTAGTGTATTGTGTGTAGTCCGTGATATAACTTAGTGCGATAGCATCATTTTATTAAAATGGGATTGTGATGAACAGATCACGGCCAGAGACGGAGTTGACGGGTATCCCATGGGGGATCGGCCTAGGGGATCCTGGTGGACGACACCTGTATTCTTGGAAGTCTTTCGGCTGAATTAGAAACCTGTAATCCAAAACTCTTTGCAGATTGAATGAAATCGACAAATTTCATGGCATCGTTGACCACTTTGTGGCGAACATAGCTGCATGGGAAGCATATTGTGATACGAAAGATCCTCAAAACCAACCATTACCTGAGCCCTGGGATAAGAAGTTCACCTTGTTTGAGGTAATACGTACATATTTTATGTTATAGGAAAAGCAAGTATTTTAAAAACAATTAACAAACCAAACTGCAATTTAAAGTTCTTTACTAAATTGATAATCATCAAAAAAGAAGATATCTGAAAATGAAAATGAAATTTATTTCGCTCTTGACTACAACAAAATAATGAAAACATACATTCAAAAAAAAGGAGGTTTAAAAAAGTCAAACACAAAAGCAAACAAACGAACAAATCAATCATCAATCAATATCTACAATTACTACATGTTATATATACTTGAAGTGCATAAGCTGTTCACTTAAATTTAAATGCTGTTTATTTTTCAGAAAATGATGGTCTTAAGGTGCATGCGTTTGGATATGATGGTACCGGCTGTACAAATCTTTGTGACAGGTACTTTTGTATTTAAAATATAAGAAATATATTTCGACAAAATCTCACCGTCGTGTCTCACCATTCGTGTCGAATCACATAACATAGAAAAAAATCTTGTTTGACCTGGGATTTCAACTACAGACTTGATGATAAAGGCCGCGATTCAAATATAATTTTAACTAAAGCCCTATCAGTAGTAGTACACACACTTTTCACCATGTTTATGTACAATAATATAGGTTAGCCATACACCGGGCACAAATACAGACTCCTGGGCTTTTCATGTTTGAAAAACCCAATAGTTGTTGCCCGACCTGGGGATTGATTCCGAACTTAGTAGCTACCACTAGACCTAGAATATGTGTAGTAATGCCTATGTATTCCTTTCATTTGCAGTTGAAATGGGTCGATTATTCGTGGAACCTCCTCTTTTTGATCTTGCTTCATCATATTCAGACTCCCACTGTTGTATCCCGTTACTATTTGTTTTGACGCCTGGTTCAGATCCGATGGGAACATTGCTTAAGTTTGCAGATGATCAGGTAATTATTATATCTTCAGCTTCAAAAGAATAAAATGAAAATTTTAATAAAACAGGATGGAATTTACGCAGAATCACGCGTATTAGCCAACAAATCGCTCATAGTTTTGACGGTTTCTTGAAAATGAAGCTATTTACAAGGAATTCCAATAATACCTTTTTCTATTTACCTTAAGGATTACAAGTATTACTTACTAGTATCCGAAAAGGTAGGAGGAAGAAGGTAACTCGATGTGCGTACCACAGATACAATAATGTATTCTGATGTATACGCTAGTTATGTACAGAGGATCTAGCATTTAGCTAGAAACTTGCTAAAATTTACATTAATAGCGTAGTATGTGCATGGGGATCTTCAGAAAGATTGGGAGTTGTATTGATAATTATCAATCTTTTTAGGGCTTTGGATCATCTCGTCTATTTTCTTTGTCTTTGGGCCAAGGACAGGGGCCAATCGCTGTTAAATTGATTGACGAAGGAATCCGTAGCGGAACTTGGGTGGTGCTTCAAAATTGTCACTTGGCCAAAAGTTGGATGCCAATGTTGGAAAAAGTATGTATTATGCATATCGTTTTTGAGTAACAATATTGATATCATATTATAATAATAAAGAATGTGATTTTATTAACTTTGTTGGGTAACTAACAGATTTGTGAAGGCCTAACGCCAGATACAACCCATCCAGACTTTAGACTGTGGTTAACGTCGTATCCAGCTGATCATTTCCCCGTGTACGTTCTTCAAAACGGCGTGAAGATGACCAACGAGCCTCCCCAAGGTGTGTCAATTGCATAATTCATTATTTTCACATTCATTCCATGCATTCTTGTTATACCGCAAATATGAAAATATAAATGATTTTATCCTATTAAATCGGAGTATTTTCTGCTGAAACAGCTCTACACAAGTTCGGGATACCTACTATTCGTACTAAGTCACTTCTCTTTTCTAAATCATGCCACAATATTGAGATTTTCTTGTAGGTTTAAGAGCGAACATAGCACGTTCGTACCAGAGTGACCCGATCAACGACCCGGAGTGGTTCGAGGGCAACAAGCAAACGGATGTGTTCAAGAAGATGTTGTTCGCACTGTGCTTCTTCCATGCGGTGGTTCAGGAGCGGCGGCAGTTCGGCCCGCTTGGCTGGAACATCCGCTACGAGTTCAACGAGACTGATCTCCGAATCAGCGTTACACAGCTCTACATGTTTCTCAATGAATATGAGGTGATACTCCTTTTGTGTGTTCGGATGATAGTTGAAATGTCTACTTCCGCTCTATGGGGCAGGAGACAAAATAGTTTTCTCGGCTGAAACATCTACTGGTTCAACGTAACTGACCTTCGGTTTAGCGTCTCACAGCTGTTCCTCAATGAATATGAGGTCCCTTGTTACATTTCTATGTATGTTGTATGATCAAATGTATCTACATGTAATTGCAATTTATAGTTTCCCTCGCTCGTGAACGAACTTCGACAGTGGCACTTGGCCATATGCCATTTTGATCGACCTTAACAGAATAACCGAGTGCCAACCAGCATTATTCATATTGGCTACAGCTTGTATGAGGCAAAGCATATCGCCTTACAAGCAACCACTAAACACTATATAACTAACTACCTACTCGTAATTTAGGAAATAACGGCGTTGTTTGCTTGGTCTGAAGTTATATTTTATTATCTACTATAATTATCAACTAGGATGTTCAATTTGTGGCCCTGCGGTACTTGACCGGCGAGTGCAACTACGGCGGGCGCGTGACAGACGACTGGGACCGCCGCTGCCTCAACACTATCCTGTTCAAGTTCTACAACCCGCGCACCATAGATGAGGAGAAGTATCCGCTGGATCCTACTGGTGAGGAGTACCTGGACGAAAGAACAGTATAATGGACTCTTGTCCAAATTTACAAATCTACTCATGACAGGTTACAGTCCGGGTTAGTTAAGATATCTTGATGGATATACTTTTTAATGAGCAGAATACGAATTCGTTGCTAATACATAAATATCGGTATCTGCATCTGTCACAGTCTTACAATATGGCTGCACAAATGAGCTTAACCCTGTTGCTGTTAATTGATATTTTGCACGAGAGCCGTTGATGTTAATAATGCTATTAGTACCTATAGGAAATAATTCATTGTTTTCGTACCTATTTTATAGGATTACCGGCGCTTTCGCCTATGAACTTTTAATGTTGTCAGGCGTGTACCACATCCCGACCCTGCGCGAGCATTCGGACTTCATAGCGTTCGCGCGCTCGCTGCCGGTGGCCACGCCGCCCAGCGTGTTCGGCTTCCACCCCAACGCCGACATCACCAAGCACTTCCGCGAGGCCGAGGAGCTGCTCGGCACCGCCATAGTCACGCAGGTGAGCGCGCCAATCAGCCTGTTCAGCAGGCATATCTATATACATAAAAGGAGAAGGTGCCTGACTGACTGACTGACTGACTGACTGACTGACATATCAACGCAGGGCCTAAACTGTAAGGGTTAGAAACTTGAAATTTTGCACAGGGGTTCCTTTTATAACGTAGGGGAGCACTAAGAAAGGATTTTTGAAAATTCACCCCCTAAGGGGGTAAAACGGGGGTGCAAAGTTAGAATGAAACTTTACCGTTTTTGAAGTTAAGTGGGCAACCCGAACGCGGGTATACGTCGTTGATGGGTCTAATTCTACGCGAGCGAAGCTGCGGGCGTCCACTAGTAGCATGTAGTTTAATACTTCAATAAAGTATTTTTATATGTTCAGTCACTTACATATGCCAAACAAACAGGGGTTGATGTAGTCTATAGACAAGGGTAAACACCAGAGAGTCAGACGCCAGCGTCTCACTGTCCCCGAAAGAGCTCTTCTGTTTCTTTTTTGAAAAACCAAGTGTGATTCAGTTTTCCAATATGATCATAAATTAATAATTGTACATTAATCATATTTTAATGATTGTATTTCCTGCTATTGTTCTCCTGTGTGTACTTAAATGCAAATAAATAAATAAGGCCATAGTCTACCACGCCGCTAATACTCGAGTGAAATGGTAGACTTTGCACGGCTTCGAGTGAATTATAAAAAAAACAGGCATTTAGGCGGGAGACATTGCTTAAAATTAAACATGATTTAGGAAAAATTATTACACGAGCCTGATTCGCCCAATCTACTTATATAATCGTCTGAATATTTTACTTGGTGTTTGGTCGATAGATTCATAAATAAAATAAAATACTTTCATCAAACGTTTCTGCATTCGTCCCCTCCGTGCATACACTATGTAAAGGGATTCCTATAATCTGAAAAGTGATACTAGCCGAGCTCTAACCCTTCACGCCGGGAGTGGAATGTGTCTCAAGTATTCTATTAAGACACGAGATAGGGTAAAGGCATTCTTAGCGTGTGCTGGCGGAGAACACTTTGCTCCTCTCTGCTACATATTAAATCTCCTTAACGGATTCAAATAAGGAACGCTCTGTAGCAAAAATTCATAGATATTAAATCTGCTCTTAGCGCAAGGACCGCGCATATGTTATACCTAATCGTTAGATCAATTATTTTATCGACGTCTATTCTGCAGCATGTAAGATGAGAGAGTTAATAAGAACATTAGTTGGTCAGTTTCTTAGTGGGTTTGAGGACTGGGGACTGTTAGTGATAGTTAGTCCTGTTAGTTTGTGTTAGTAAGTAATAGTAAGAGTCTCTTTTCAAGTCAGCCACAAATGCGTTGCTACCCTTGAGGACTAAGATGGTCTCCTCTAAAGAAGTGTAACCGGAAAACACACTTTTTCAACCAGACCACATTTCCTTTAAAAACAATTACTACACGATTGAAATACTGAAGGTACTGCCCCGGGCGAACTCTATTTGGAACCTGTTTGGTTCCATATAGGCTCTACCACCCAAAGCACCACCTAACCAATAATATCCCATTTACCAAATACGCCCATGTGTAAATGTTACATAGTACTTAGTTCTACCAATTAAGTATTCTGTGGTTCTGCTACAATGGTTACATATGAGTAGGTGCGCGGTAATTTGGCGCTCGCTCGGCCATTAATTGCAGCTAATTAAGAATGTACAATCATCTATACAATATAATATAGTAAAACTTACGTGTCCGCGTCTAAACATTGAATAATAGTATCAGGGGTTGAGAAGACAAGTAATCGATACGAACTCCAGTTTTTTTTAAATGAATTGTCTGTCCTTATGCGCGCGATGGATGCCTGTGTCGTTGAGTGTCTTTTTTTAGGATAGGAACTACGAGTAGGTGTAAACGGATCATAATTATTGTTGTATCATAGTTCAACATATTGGAATACTAATAAAATTTTAATGATTATTTAATAATATTAGCCTCTACATTACTCTCACAAGATTATATTTTCAGATAGTTGACATAATTATTATTTATGTAAGATTACTGGGTGCAAGCGTAAACGTACCATTTAACCAATTAGGTTTCACTGAAGGTAGGTTGAGATAAGTAAATAATAATACTCAATCGTGTAGTTTACTTCTTATCATTTGCTGCTTTTGAATTAAACTTTGTGTTGGTTAGGTTAGAAGTTATGTCGAGTTGTTAGCAGTGTTAGTGTACTCATAACTTATATAGTATAGATTTACTTAATTAAGTATTCAACGTTTGCAGAAGTAGTAACCTAACCATGTTGTAATCATGTACCTATTTATGTTTCATAACTCAATGCTGCCGTACATTAACACCAGGATCGCAAGGTGAGTTCATTTAAGTATGTGATTTACGTATTTTAACATGGTTTTAGTGTCGTTTATTCCATTTTAATCAATCATTTAATTTTTTTACCCACTCAGGATCTCTTGAAGCAATATTTGGTAAGTTTATTTTTAAAAACTTGTCCGTTTTCTGTACCTACTTAAATGTTTTGTTTGAATAAATGTGCTCAAGTTTTAATTACGTGTTGTTTTTTCCATATACGCTTTTGCAGAACGTTGCCAAATACGCTACTTTACTAAAAAGTTTTATTCAACTTTACCATTTCTCGACCATTTTCACCGAAAGTTTAAAGGTTATGTCACAATATTTGTGATTATATAAAAATAAGGCCTTTTAGGTGATGTAGGTATTTTAGTAACAAGTTTATGAGAATAATCTTAGAAGAAAGAAAGGTTTTGTAATGTAATGTTATTTATTAATTTAACATGTCACATAATATTATGTTATTAGTATTTAAATGCTGATAAAAGAAAATAAAAACTACGATACTCGTACCATACCTCAAAAATTTTCCTGCTTCTTGTTTCTTCGTCTATCTTAGAAACCTATCACTACTCCTTTCGGATCATGGTGACAGATTTAAAACTGAAAAAAATACATACATACGAACAAAGAACCTCCTCCTTTTTCCGAAGGCGGGTGAAAACTAATTTAAATCGTTTTATCTATGATAGGATACGATGGCTTCCGGCGGGGCCGGCGCCACTCCGGAGCAGCAAGCGATGGCGATAGCCGAGGACATCCTCGCGCGACTGCCCGCCAAGATCCTCTCGGGGCCGTCGCACGAGGGCGACATCAAGCCCGCCGACATGACGCCCATGTCCATCGTGGTCATTCAGGAGGCGGCGAGATACGAGCGGCTAGTAACCGTTGTTCGGACGAGTTCGAGAGCTGTTATCGGCGCCGTCCAGGGTATGTGTAATTTATCGATATCAAAAAGATATAGATAGGCCATATATAAACTAAATTTTGCTTCATTTAATTACAATAGAATCAAGGTGAAATGCCATTGGTATGTCGTATTCGCAGTAAAAAAAAAAAATTACCAACATGTAACTGTTTGGGTTACAAAGTATTTGTTTGCTTTGTGCTGTCTATGCCGTATAGTAAGTTTAATGTCTTTGGTGTAATTTGAAGACATCCTAACGTGGCTTCTCGCCCCTATCTTTTCCTAGCTCCTATCGATTTATTCGTCACTCCACGTCAAGCCACTCATGAGCATCGTCCGGTCGAGTTTTAGAGCCATATTATAATATATCGCCGCGGTCAAGGCACGTATAATTTGAAGACATCTTCGTGCAAAGTATAACACATATCTCCAGTTTCCTTTCAATTCTGAGTTGAGTGTATTGATATACTGTGTCATATAGGTATTACTTAAAAAACAACAATCGATTTTAAACAAGCAACCAACACAATTCATATTTTTTATTAAAAGCTTTTATTTAACTTTACTCGTATGTATGCAATCAATATTTCACCCACTTCTACTATCTACTAAGTTATCGAGCTGAAATTTGACACACATATTTGGTTCCGATGGCAATGCATGAAATAAAAAAAAAATTAAGAATAAAAAGCTTGTTAAAAAAAAAAGTTATTACAAAATTAGCGATGATACGTCAAGTTTATCTGTTGTTTTGAAAGGTGTAAGCGTCCTGACCGACGTTACGGAGGAAGTGCTGACGAGCATGGTGCGCGGCCGCATCCCGGCGCTGTGGGCGGGCAAGAGCTACCCCTCTCTCAAGCCGCTCGCGGCCTACTTCAACGACCTGCTGGCGAGGCTTGCCTTCTTGCAGGTGATTTGATTGTGTGATGGTAGCGAACAGGCAGCATCAGACACCCATGCTATTGGGATGTACATTGGATTCACCACAACCCTTTCATTGTTCCACGCTGGCCAAGTGCGGACTGAAGTTTTCACAATATGCCTTAACTTCTCCCCACTCAATCAGGGTCTGGTAGTAAATTCCTAAAGACATTAAGTCCGCTCATTAAATATTTCTTTAGAGGTGTCATTAAAGTGGTATAAATAAATAAATAAATAAATATTATGGAGAACACTCACAGGTCTTCACGATATTGTCTTTACCGTTACAGCAGGTGATATTTAATTTCTTAAATTACACATAACTTAGGAACTCTTGGATTTGAATCCGTACCGCTGGAGTTATAGAGTTCGATAGCCAATGGGCTGTCACTGCTGTTAAAGTTTCAAAGCTCTCAGTCATGCAGGTTCTCCCACGATTTAATTCGTTATTGCAGCAAATTGCATCAAATGTACATAATAGGTACATGCGCGTATTATAACAGAGATATCTACGCGACCATGGAGGAGATACATCTAGCTACGAGTATGAATCTACGATTTTGCAACAATATCTGGCATGTCATTGAAAGCACACTTTACTTTTTATTGCGAAAAGTTTAATAGCGAACTGAACCGATTTGAATGGACAAAGTGGAAGCGCGAGTGTGCACGGTCAGTTCGTTGTGAGCCGCGGCATTGTTGCAGAACTACAGTTTTATTGCTTTTCAGTTTTCCACGATGAAGTTATCTGTGATGTGAATTTTTCAATGCATCGTAAAAAATGTTGCAGGAGAGTTTATTGTGCAACTTTTGGTTATACATATGTTATTATTTACATTGTAACTGTTGATTAATAATATCATAATAAAAAATTTGGACAGTTTTTATAATACTTTGCGAGATGTTAGGTCCGACCAATATTTTTAGTACAACTTAAAATTTTTGTTTTCTTGCGAAAAAACTCGTGTGCAAACGACACAATGGCTGAGACGGGCTCAGCATAATTTTATCTTCGATTACAGTAGAAAATATATACCTATGTATATAGATTCATTCTCTTGTCAACCACGTTCCGCATAGTAACTCAGACTAGCAAAACCATATGTGTACCATACTGTTTTTGAATTGAGAGTCAGTTTGGTGGTGAGTGGTGACACGATTAGCGCTAACATGCAGTACCTATCCATATTTTCTCTTCCGCGATCGAATATTCCAATACATTTCTTCTAAGACTTTTATTTTGCGCAGCATTGGCACCAGTACGGGCCGCCGATCGTGTTCTGGCTGTCGGGCTTCTACTTCCCGCAGGCGTTCCTCACGGCGGCCCAGCAGAGCTACGCCCGCAAGTACAAGATACCCATTGACCAGCTCGCATTCCACTACGAGGTACAGTACCATTTGGTAAACCTATTATTGATTCGCACCCACAAATTGCCAAGCCACGGCCGCTATACTGACGGCATAACAAGGTCGCTTAATGTGTAGACACGTAGACCACTACGAGGTATCACACTGAAATATTTCGCAGGTTTTCTTAGTTAACGCTGTTATCACACCAAAGCAATTTTAATTCTTCGGCATGTTTCGAAAGCCAATAGTTATATTCAGATAATTTGTTTATCTATTGACTTTGAGCGCTGCCTGATAGACGAAACATGACAGACGTTCGAGGTTTGATTTGCTTCGTCACCTCACGTGTTCACATACATGATATTTGAATTGGTTTTAATCGATTATATGATAGGTATCCCTGCTTTTCAGAAAATTTCCATTCCATTCATTTATGGACATAAGTCACCCATTCATTGCACTAATGGAGATGTACCTACCTATTGGTCCTATTCAAGTATTCAACTCATATGTCTATCAAGTAGACATTATCCTGCCATGAGCATTTTGAACTGTGTAGTTCATGTTCCTTAAACAAAGTAAAATGTATACTATTATTGATGGCACATAGATAGAATACCTACCTATTCAAATGATCTCCGTCATATGTTTTCAAAGAAATCTCCGGGTGCCACCGTCCGTTGGAATAAAAAGCACATTTTTATTATAAATGAATTCAATTTAATTTCCGGGAAAGCATTTCATTTTAAAACATTGTAGAGCCAGACATGGAGCATGCATCAGCTGCTCCGACGGCTGCCTCGCCTCGCCGCCGAAATGAGAACATTTATTACGTATACTGCTTTTGGACCAACGAACGTAGTTCATAAATAATAATAATAATAAATAAATATCATCTACATCTCACACACGGCCATCTGGCCCCATACTAGGCTAAATGAATTGATACAATTATCTGTGTCAGAAACACCATAGGTATTCAAAGTTACAACATATCCCAGCCTCATACGCCCAGTATTTAAAAAAAACATAGCAATGCTCCATCCCCCAAATTGAAATGAGTACCTATTTATAAAGCACTGTGCACACATACTCTTCAATTTCACACGCTATTTGCTTAAAACATACGAAACATAATATTTGCTCAGTATGAGCTTAATCTGTACCTATTGCGCGGTTTATTTTCTCTGTTTACCATTAAATCGGATACTGTGAAATTAAATGGCGTTTACTGTATTATTATAATGTGAAATCATTGCTTACTAAATATAATTTATATTAGAATTTTTTAAATTATTGTTGATTATATAACTTATAATAACATTTTATTACGAATAACAAAACTGAACTACTTTCTGTATGATGGACATATGCAAACATTGCAACTTTCTAGACCGAGACTCGCCTCTTTTGTTTTACTACATGTCATAAATAACAAACTCGGTGCCTATTGCATAGTAAGTACACCAACCATGTCGTCCTTTTGACTTTGAATCCTCTATATTGTGAGTGGTGGAAAAAACAGAAAGCAACACAATTTAATGTCCAAGACTGGAGAACAAGTACCAATCTAGGGAAGAAATATCTGCCCTAGCCGGGATTCGAACCCAGAAGCCGTATCACAGACCAGCACTCACCAGACTCTGTTGAATTTGAATTGAGAATGCTTTGGATAGGTTCAAAGGTCTTTCACGCTGGAGACGCCCCCGGACGAAGGCGTGTACATTCGCGGGCTGTTCATGGAGGGCGCCCGATGGAACATGGAAGACTACATAGTGGACGAGTCTCTGCCGAAGGTGCTCTATGATGAGTTCCCTCCGGTGAGTTCATTCCGTATAACTTTTACCATGTTTTCACATTCTTTCGTCGCGTTTTTTTACAGCTATGAGACCTTTTGGAACGCATATAAGCTTGTGAAAATACCCTTACGAAACATTATCTACTAGGCAAGGACTTGCTTTTCGAACCTTGTTTGGAACAAATTAGTGTTTTAAGTACAGATAACTAATAAGGAATTGCTTCATTTTGTTTGACATTTACTCGTTGGACTTGTATGAATTCTAAAATCATCTCTGTGGTTCGACAATAACAATTTTACTGTGCAATGACCAATAGTGCGTAATAGATATTTGCACTAAAGAAATGTCACCTGCTGTGTAGTCTGCCAAACTGCATTTAGTCATCAATGTAGCTATGGTCTTATCTGATAGGAGTCTTAGAATGATGAGATGAGATGAGTCTGTCTGAAAACCGCTGCTAATGAATAATAATAATAATATAATAATCAAACCTTTATTGCAGAAACTATTAAGTTCGCTTAAAATTTAAAAACTAATTTAGTTGGCAACTGGATCTGCTTGTCTTAACTTGACTAAGGCCTCTTCTAACCCTTTCCATCGTTCCCTCTCTCGGGCTTTCCTACTCCATGTCGGCCCTACTATGGTTGCTATTTCGTCTTTCCATTTTCTGAATTGTCTGCCGCGTTTCCTCTTTCTGTTTCTCGGATACCACGCTAGTTACATACGCAAGCATAAATCTGATTACAGATATTTTTGTAATGTAGTTCTATAACGTTAGTTTTGTTATATTTAGTGTGTATTTCAATAATTGTGATCAGGTGTGGCTGATCCCGCTGAAGCGCGAGGACATCCCCACGGACGTGTTCTACAACTGCCCGCTGTACAAGACGGGCGACCGGCGCGGCGTGCTGTCCACCACGGGCCACTCCACCAACTACATCCTGTTCATGCGC
This sequence comes from Carterocephalus palaemon, assembly GCA_944567765.1. Lineage (NCBI taxonomy): Eukaryota > Metazoa > Arthropoda > Insecta > Lepidoptera > Hesperiidae > Carterocephalus > Carterocephalus palaemon. The sequence continues at coordinate 4,016,596 of OX155639.1, read as the reverse complement.
CTGCCCACCGCCAGCCCGCCCGACCACTGGATCATGCGGGGCGTCGCGCTGCTCACGCAGCTGCCCTTCTAGATATACTACTTTATCAACTACATCCTGTTCATGCGCCTGCCCACCGCCAGCCCGCCCGACCACTGGATCATGCGGGGCGTCGCGCTGCTCACGCAGCTGCCCTTCTAGATATACTACTTTATCAACTACATCCTGTTCATGCGCCTGCCCACCGCCAGCCCGCCCGACCACTGGATCATGCGGGGCGTCGCGCTGCTCACGCAGCTGCCCTTCTAGATATACTACTTTATCAACTACATCCTGTTCATGCGCCTGCCCACCGCCAGCCCGCCCGACCACTGGATCATGCGGGGCGTCGCGCTGCTCACGCAGCTGCCCTTCTAGATAAACTACTTTATCAACTACATCCTGTTCATGCGCCTGCCCACCGCCAGCCCGCCCGACCACTGGATCATGCGGGGCGTCGCGCTGCTCACGCAGCTGCCCTTCTAGATATACTACTTTATCAACTACATCCTGTTCATGCGCCTGCCCACCGCCAGCCCGCCCGACCACTGGATCATGCGGGGCGTCGCGCTGCTCACGCAGCTGCCCTTCTAGATATACTACTTTATCAACTACATCCTGTTCATGCGCCTGCCCACCGCCAGCCCGCCCGACCACTGGATCATGCGGGGCGTCGCGCTGCTCACGCAGCTGCCCTTCTAGATAAACTACTTTATCAACTACATCCTGTTCATGCGCCTGCCCACCGCCAGCCCGCCCGACCACTGGATCATGCGGGGCGTCGCGCTGCTCAAGCAGCTGCCCTTCTAGATAAACTACTTTATCAACTACATCCTGTTCATGCGCCTGCCCACCGCCAGCCCGCCCGACCACTGGATCATGCGGGGCGTCGCGCTGCTCACGCAGCTGCCCTTCTAGATAAACTACTTTATCAACTACATCCTGTTCATGCGCCTGCCCACCGCCAGCCCGCCCGACCACTGGATCATGCGGGGCGTCGCGCTGCTCACGCAGCTGCCCTTCTAGATAAACTACTTTATCAACTACATCCTGTTCATGCGCCTGCCCACCGCCAGCCCGCCCGACCACTGGATCATGCGGGGCGTCGCGCTGCTCACGCAGCTGCCCTTCTAGATTAACTACTTTAACATCGCCTGCTGCGACACATGCACGGGTCTCCCCCATTAGACATAGCGGGAGGTCTAGAGCATACACCACCATTCTGCTCCAATGCGGAGTGGTGGAGGGGTTAGTGGCCAACCCTGTGTCGAATGTTCTCAAGCCAAAGACTGTTTCCACCATTGAAAACAACCGAGACCGATGGCTTTGCGTGCCCTCCGAAGCACGGTAGCGTCCATGAAATATTGCCACTAGCGGTCACCCGTCCACAAACCGACCGCGCCCGTCGTTGCTTAACTCTTTCGATCACATTGAATCGACGCGAGCCATTGGGCTATGGACGCTACTATTGAAAGGAGAGAAGGTTAACATCGCTAGGCATCGCTTATTATGGAATTCCCTCCGTTGCGAGTGGTGGAACTGATGTCAAATTATTATCTTCTAAATGATTGCGACGACACAGCATGCATCACAGCATCCCGACTACGCCGGTTAAGGCGGGTGCCAAACGCTTCCAATCAGCTTTTTTTATTACTATTCGCGGTCCAAACTATATAACAATTTTGGAACAAAACTATGATTGCTCTCATTTAGATATGTTCAGATAACCCGACGATTTATTTAGCCTAGCACCTTCTTGAAAATTTGTTAATGTGAGAATTCTGAGCGTTAAAATGCGCGGCAGCGGTGGGACCACAAATAAAATACAGTTTTGTTTCCATTACCCGAGAGCAGTGGGCGGTGGTACCTACGTGGAAAAAATTACCCTTAGACCAGTGGGTCATAGCAGTGGGATCACGGGTAAGTTGAGTGATCAATGTGTATCATATCTATGGCGATATAAAAATCTAGTCAATTTGAAGTTGTATGTATCAATAATGTAACTTATTTTTATTATCTTCTATGATTTTGTCAGTAATACTTATAATGATTTAATTCTTAACAATAAATGAAGATTTAATAACGGATTTTTTTAATTTTATAGTCCTTTTAATAAAGTAATAACAATTAAATAATTACCTACCCAAAATTTATGATGCTCTCAATACATATGAAGTGTGATAAACATGCACACAGGGTTGATAGCCCAGTGGCTGTCGAACACCTCTCACTTGGGTTCAAGCCCGAGCGGCACGCACCAATAACTTTTCTAAGTTACCTATGTGCGCAAGGACACATTCTGAGAGGAGTGGGACAAAGAAAGGGTTGTGGTGGTGGTGGTGGTGTGAAACTAAACATGTCTCAAATCTCAAATTCTTATTTACCATATAGAATTCGTACATAGTTATTACAAATTTACTACTATAGATAAACTATGTTGTAGAAATCCAATCCTTCCCCAGATATGAACAAAATGATTGCAAAATCATTGACATTTATAACTTCTATTGTTATTGTACTTGAATGTAATGTTATCCCTACAATATGTAAAGAAGTTTTCTCGCAGAATAGCGCGTAACGTTAATCATCATCCCGGATGCGAGCTATTAGAGGGTTGATCGCAAGATCCCGGGCCGGGAGATAGAGCCGAACGCCTCGAACGGGGTCAATGTCACCGCGAGCGGTGCGTTTTTATTCGGCGGGCGCTCGCTCCCGGGCCGGCGAGCCGCGGACATTCGGGGCTTAGCGTACCTATTACGGTGGCCTGTCATTTAGCATGAAAAAGCTCGCATCCCAGATACGGCATGTATTAAATAAGCGAGTAGTGGGCAGGGGCCGGGGAGGCCGGCGCGGCGGGGGCGCGGGGGCGAGGGGCAGGGGGCGAGGGGAGCGGGGGGCGGGGGCGTAGTACGGGAGGCACTCGGTCTGGCGCGGCGTCGCCTGGAAACGCGAGATATCGACCTGCGCGCCCCCCCCGTGCATCATCCCCCGCATCCCCCGCATCCCCCGCGTCCCCCGCGCGCCCTTGATCCGCTCGCCCGCCGCCGAGTCCCCGCCCCGCCCCCGCCGTGCAAACTCTTATTACACTTTGCACTACATACTCCACGTAATCCGATGAAGAAATTTCACTTGTGCCTTACAATGACACAAAAGGGGACTCGACCTTTATGCTTTCTCATTAAGATTCAACTGTGTTTTTCTCGCGTACATAATGTAACGTTTCAACTTAACGTATGTTAACGATACTTAACACTTCACTGTTTTCGAATCATTCTTATTATTTTATACATACCTTTAAATAAAAAAGGTTTGAGACAGACAATATGAAAAATTAACTGGTTGTCTGTAAAGTCGGTTTACGGACGATAGATTTACGTGATAACGTCATAATCATTATTTTATACAATACAAAAAAGGAGAATTGAAAATACAAAGATAACAGACAACAGACAAGTCTATATATTTATTTTGACAGTTCCCTATTTCGGAGCTATGGAACCGCCAATGTTGTTGTATGTAAAATGAATTTAATAAAATTAAAAATTAATTTAATAAAAATACTCAGGCGGAACGGGATACTCTTTCATATGCGCTGTTCATCAAGAGGTCCTGGGATCGATTCCCGGGTTGGGCAACAACTATAGGGGTTTTTCTAACTTGAAATACCCGGTAGCAGCTCGGAGTCTGGTTTTGGGCTTGGTGTATGGCAATAGGCTCATCACCACCTATCCCTATTACACGTACCTACCTATATTTTGGTCCCATGGGACCTAAACGTAACTGGTGAAAACTGGGTGTATACACACCTTTGCCAAGCCCTTCGGGGAGATACAGGCGTGATGCTATGCTCTCGATATATTTTAGTATAATTTTAAATATCTGCTGCCATACTATAGCTCAAAATACTGTTTCCCATTTACGAGACTCATTTCCGTCTCAGGTGACCGGAGGGCTGGCAGCTTTTTCGCCCAAAAAATTAGCCTCGCTATACAACGGGGCAACGCTGCCAGCGTTCCGGGTACAATGCCACAAGGCCTGTTTCTGGATGACATATTTATTTTGTAATTATTTCTTTTTGAATATTTCTGTTTCCCATCCATCACCATATTAATGCTTAGTCTTTGTACCTATACCTATATAACGAAACTCCATAATAAAGGGAACACCTACAAGTTGGCACCGGCGGTGCGGCGCTCGCCTGCCCCCTTCCCGGGATGCTCGACATTCATTGTTCGCTCGCATTATTGTCGAATCTCCACGTTGCCATGACGAGAGACATACTAATTCTATTTTATAACTATCCCGGCGGGCCGCTATCGCTGACGAGCACCCGAGAGAAAATAAATTTACCTATGATATTAATTTTTTACACCTTAAAATCTATCACGAGTTTTAAAAAACTCGACTTTTGAATTTGAAGTTTACTAAAACGCTTTTTATAACAAAAATATACATGTACTAGTGGACGCCCGAAGGTTCGCTTGCGTGGATTAGATATAATATAACAAAAGATTCGTTTATAGTTCATGTCCTACTCAAGGAAATAACCGGAAGCACTCCACTCATTGAAGTTAAATAAAAGAGGTATTTTATAATTATAATTTTTAATAATGCTTGATCAAATGGCCCTTGAACTTATGGCCCTTTGAATGCTACCAGCTCTAGATAATATAAAGTCGCTGTTTTGGTCTGTATGTTTCTCTTTCAAGATCTTTTGATACGGTTTTCACTATTATTTAGAGATTTTTTCCGGAAGATTTAAGATCATTTAATGCATATAATAGAGAAAAGCCCAGCATTTCATTAATTTGTAGTGATGTTGTAATAAACATATTTTGGCCGGCGACTAAAATAATGTATACCTAATGAAATTGTATATTTTAAAAAGATCTAAAGAATTCTCTACTTTAATGTACTGGTAAATCAAAACTAACCTTTTACAGTATAATCATTAAAATGAAAACATTAGATGATATCACAGATAATCAATCGATCGCAACAAACGTAAAGGGCGGTGTCGACCTACGCCATACAAACACTACAACCGTATAAAGCCGGGGTGGTACTAGTAGTACTTCAATAAATTCATTATTTCTTTCTATTATGATTCTTCGTTCAGTATTGAACAACGAAAACGAATGATGTTTCTCAATAGTAGTATACTTCGAAGTATGGATATACCTTAAAAAAAAAATAACGTTCAAATTCTGGAATAAGCTGTCATACCACACCCTAATTACTATCGTACCTACCTACTGGACAAGAATACAACGAGGATTGGGTGTTATCCGTACAGCATGAATAATGGCTTTGCCTCAGAACCCTGGGCGGCCTATTTATAAATTCTTTGTCAGCGCTCGGCTTCGTTGTAATACATTTTTAGATGAAATTCGATTTTTCAGTCAGTCTGATGAGACTCTGTTATATTAAAATGCAAGCGTAGCGTCCAATATAATTACCATGGGAAGCGTGTTGGTTCTGTTTGCTCGTAGCGGGATTAATCCGGCAATTTTTCAGGGCTCGGCTCGAGCAAACCGGTGGTAAAATTAAAAAGTTCGCCTAACACCGTGCGCTATCTGGTGTAATGAGAATTTGATTAAAATGCAGTACATACTCAGTAGTACATCACACCCGCTAGGAGTACCCTCGGAAACGACGGGCGTCAATTTTCCAACCCTTCTAATTAAATGGAATTCAACTGAATAACCGTCCGGTTCTTGTATGTTCCTGTTTCGTTAATCACTATCTTTGATGTGTGATTTGTATGAAACAGACGGGACATTGAAGCTGTAATTACTCGGCCTTGCCTAATTGGAGAATGTCATATAATATTACTAAAGGACTAGGCACCAAAAAGCCTATTTTTTTAATGCACATGAAATTACAAACAACCATTCAGTATCACTTATCTACTGCCGCCCATAACAAATGTGACAGACTGAACGAGACTCCTAAAAGGACGGACTTCCCAGTGGCAGAGGCTGTAAATTGTTAATAATAATATGAACATTAATTAGTCAGTTCGTGAATAGATCGGTATGAGGACTTTAGGGCCCCGATTGTTAGTCAGAGTATGTTCTCTTCCTTGGTTACAAGTCAAGTTAGTGATTGTTAGTTAGTCTCATTATAAATCGGCCACAGCTGCGTTGCTACCATTGAAAAGTGACACGGTTGAAAAATGAATCATTTAATATCTCTTGAGTGTTGGTGATACTGCTTTGAACGAACTCTAAAAAGCATAGAAGAGAAGGTCTCATATACAACCTTTAAAGAGTCCCTAGAAGGAAAGGACATCTAAAAGGCACATAAACATACGAGTACTTTTTATTATAAACTTCTAACGGTCTTCGGCAGTGGGATTGAGTTTCATTCTGATTGGTGAGGTTAGAAATGTACTCCAAAGTGCCTTTTGAATAGAAGTACCTAAATAGACAAGATATAATGTTTTTTTATTTTTTACCCTCAGACTACGATAAAAGCTCGCTTCCACTTTATATTAACTACTTATAGTTTTTAGATTTAGATCCAATTTATATTCAGGTGGTTTGTTAAGATAAACCTGTCCAAGATATATGGGATAGGTTGGCTTAGTGCTCAAAACATCAATCCGATCAGTTATTGCAAACGAAACCTGCGGGAAATTCCAACCGCTGAGGGCTTTATGCAGATTTAAAGCGATCTACTAAACTGAACTAATTAGGGTGTCGACTGCGCTGCGTTTAAGCAGATTTTAAGCGGTTCGATATGATTGTTATTTGCATAAAGGTCCAGTCTATTTCCAAAAATGTGTACTTTCTAGCGTAAGTAAGATAGTGTTCAATATGTTAATAAACCAGTCGAAATGAGTCCATGTCCACCGGGACTCGTTCAAGATTTTTATTGTTAAAGCGAATCTATTTTTAAACTTACCTATTGTTAATGTTTTGTAAATCAATGAAAATTCGTGAAACGTTTCAGACGAAGTGTCCGGATAAATTTGGTGGTAGAGGAACCCTACGCACAGATTCGGGCGCGCAATCACAAGGCCCTCATTATGCTCTCCGAAGCGTGCGTGTGTATTTATTAACCCCGGCTATTGGTATTTGTATAATGCGTGTTCATCATCGCAAACGTGTGAATTTTTGTTTAATTGGAGGCGCGCGGGAGGCAGGGATGCATCGATCGTCTCGCGTCGCCATGGCAACGCTGTTCGCCCGCCCCGCGCGCCCCCGATTCATTTGTAATCATTTGTTTCGCGGTAATGGTGCTCGTCAAATGACAGAATTTGATAAAGTACCTTCAAGGTTCATTGGTGACATCGCAAAGCGAGATATATCTGTAGATATCTTCAGAGTCGACAATGGATCGGAGTGCGGGGATAAGCTCAGTCATAAGAATGTCATCTCTTTTCCACTTTCAGTTCAGCTTACTTGTAGTTCTACAAACCAGGTGGATGAATGATCTATTATCGTATTGAATAAGGAAAAATAAAATCTTAAAAATAAGATCTTCTTGCTTAATAATTCAAGTAACGATTGAGCACTTGTAGCATACTTGTAGCACAAATGTTATGGAAACAATAAACGAACAAGTTGGCAAGTCGCCAATCAGCGACTTATTTAGTTTGTAGTTAATGAAAATTGTTTGACTTGTAAATATGACATCCATCGATTTTATGATGGATGGACGGATGGACATTGTCCATGTTCATTTTCCGATGTGATGTGAGACTCCTAGCATAGTGTTGAGGTCATCCAGCGAGTCTGCTAAGATAACTATATAATCGGCAAGTCGCACCTAAGTGAGAAGACCGCCATTGATGTTAATGCCTCGTCCTTCCTACTCTATCACCTTGAACACATCCTCCAATGCAGTGGTGAAAAGATTTGGGGAAATAACATCCCCTTGCCTAACACCTCTCTGCGATGGAATGGGGTTCGTGCTTCTGTCGTGTACTTGGACTGCCATTAGTGCGGCTTCGAATATCCATTTCCATATCCATCAATGTACCGATAGTCAATCTGGAACTGCTGCAGAAACGCCAACACCGCCCAGGTCTCGATACAATCGAAGGCTTTCGCATAGTCCACAAACGCAGTTCGCTTTTTGCGGATGTGAGGGATATACCCCCCAATAAATATGGCATAGGCTTACGTTTTTCACAATTTTTTTAAAAACAAAAGGTCTGTTTTCTCTACTAGCAAGACCTTTACCCGGCATAGATATCTATCAGTCTGATTCAGTGAAGATCGTTGGAGAGATTTTTAGTCGATCCGAAGGTCTTCGCAAGACTTAACGTATGTTTTATAATTGAAAACAACCGGGACCAACGGCTAGTAAATGGGTGTAGGTGAACCAGAATAGGATCTAAGAAAGATTACAACAATATGTTCACCTCATATTATTATGTAAATCATATCCTTATTCAAAATTTGTTCTGCCCTTTACTTAAATACAGCCTCTCAGAGCGATGCGCAGGGACTTGAGCATCAACCTTGGAAAATCTCTCGAGGCGACTGACTTTAATACGCGCTATTATATTTATGCGTTTCGACGCTCGATTAAGCAGGATTGAGATATGCGAGTCTTGGTTTTCGGCACAGTTTACGGTTAACTGATTTCGTATACCTATTCAATACGAGTTGAGGCTTCGTAAAGTTATCTTTGATGCTTTAAACACGAATACCATAGATTATTTTAGTCGTTTTTATTTTGTGGTGTCTATTATACACTAGACATCAAAATCAATGTTACTTCTTATTTTATGCGCTGCTACCTATTATCCGTTTGCGATGAAATACAGTACAGTATTTTTTTTAAGTTTGATAATGAGAACCTATCCAAAACAAAAAAAAATGGTTGTCTGTAAAGTCGGGTTACGGACGATAGATTTACGTGATAACGTCATAATCATTATTTTATACAATACAAAAAAGGAGAATTGAAAATACAAAGATAACAGACAACAGACAAGTCTATATATTTATTTTGACAGTTCCCTATTTCGGAGCCATGGAAACGCCAATGTTGTCGTGTGTAAAATTAATTTAATAAAATTAAAAATTAATTTGATAAAAACACTCAACGGAAACGGAAGCGGAACGGGATACTTTTTCATATGCGCTGTTCATCAATTTATAAGACGTTATCACGTCAAAAATTATGTAACCCTAAAGAATATATTTATCATGGAAAATAAGAGGTTCTCTTGGGATAAGTACTTTGAAAATTTGAACGAAATTTTTAGTGCTGAACTGCCACGGGCGGCTTCTAGTTCATAAATATAATCAATAAGGCTATAATATCTTGCTATTTTCATTCGTAAAGTTAAATTTTACGATTATGCCCGCCAGCCCGCTAGACTGCGTTTCTTCTGGGGTGTTTCTTTACAAATTCTGTATTGCGTGAACTGTTTGTATATGTCTTTACTAAAACTTGATTAAAAGTAATTTAAAAAGTGATGAAATGATATAATAAACTAAACTTGGGTATTTACAGAAATAAGGAGCTGTAATATTGCAGGCGTGCGCTACGAGCGCGGCGTCTACGGCGTAGCCACTTGTGTGTTAACGGGCTATTCACGGCGCTTTCACAGTATTTGCGCTGGCTTGGCTTTTGAATTTATTATAATACCACTTGTAAAATAAAGGGGGTTCGTTATTTTAAATTTCACTACATGTAAAGGTGCTGCCAGTAAGTAGAAATTTATCATATAATAAAATTATGAAGTGTAAAAAGAATTTAACAAATTTAAAAATTGCCTTTTTATAAAAATATATCAGCATTATCATTATATAACTACAAATAACTCAAATGTATGAAAGTTATTTAATTACTAATCCTATTCATGAACGTTTTTAATTGCTAGTCCCTTTACCGAGCTGATGAATCAGTGGGATACAAAAAATGAAAGTATTTTCCAATTAATCGCCGTTCGACGCGGCGACAAAGTATAAAACATGCTGTGAAATGGGGTGACGAGCGGCGGGCGCTCCCCCATCCAAGTGTTGGCTTTTCTCAAATAATTTTAATAGAAGTCCCCTGCGAGTGGGCGAGGGGCGCCGGAGGGTGGCGCGGGGGTTCGCAAAATGAGATTTCCTTTGAGCTGATGCCCGAGCGGAAAGCCGCTGACCGCGACCAGCTTCGGCCGAATCATGTCCCTCATATATCATGCCGCACTCATACGTTTCATAATGCACACAACTACGCCGCTGCGACTTTACATCTCCCGTCCTCCCCGCTATTGCTTTTTACTCTAATTAATTGGATTCAATGGAAACCTGTCTGTCTGTGTTGTGGCCGGATCTAACTAACTGATTCTAAATAACTACAAATCATAATATTATGATGAGGAAGCTACTCAAGAATTAATATTACGTGTTTTCAAGAATGCTCAGTAATGTTTGATTGGTCTCAAATCTCGTTAGGACTATTTACAGTCCAGTTTTTTATTACATCGGTTTCTTCATGAATTACTTCTCTCTACATTGTGCTCTACAAATATTTATATCCTAGGAATAGAAAATTGAAAACTGGGAATTACACATAAATTTGATGATCTTAGTTGATTTTTGTGATATTTCGAATTTGTCCAACAACACAAATTTTCACTCTGCGTACACTACTTTCCCTCAGATATTTTTTATTTGTAGCTATTCATCTATTATGCATTATTTTTGGGACAAAAATATTATTAAACATTTACTTGAGGGGTACAATCACGACATTACTCGTACGATTTCTCATATAATGATTTCTCATTCGGAATACGCTACTATGCATTGAGTAACCATATACCGTAGAAAATTATCCTAAAAGTTTATATCCGTTGCGTAGCAAGTCAGAATATAATAATTACCCACTTATAATCCATAAATGGCTAGATTATAATTTAAACAGGAGAGCCTTGACGCTCCTGGTACAAATAAAAAAAAAAGCTTAACTCCGATGTTCCTAATATTGTGATGGCTGCCGCAGGCGATGATTTATGGTGGAACCTCGCTGAAGCCTTACGCAAAACCTCTAGATCCCGTGCCCGCCAGCCCGGTCCCGTATCTACCCTTGTCATCGGTACCAATACGCTTGCAACGAGGCGCCCAATCAATCACGACATGTCCGGCTAATTTGTATTCGATTGCCACTGGTCATTACACTTGTATAACTTAAGTAACACTAAAGTTATCTCAACCATGTTATAACTTAAGCTATTAACGCAAAATTTGACATCATAATTAAATAGTTCAAGTATAGTACTGACATGCTATGGTATGCCATATGATGCCATGCCATATGAGCAGTACAGGGAGTACTGGTCATATGCAACTTTGTGGACTTCACTTACCTTTAATCTCAATCAAAGTCCTTATAAGTAGAGAGCTCTGTGAATCGTAAAAACACAGCAGTAAATTATCATCATCAAATATAGATATATATATTTTGAACACAGACGTAATACCGATATATTTTAGTTGAAACAGCTCTTGTGTATTCTATAAGCGCCACAGATCGAGGTACCCCGTAACGACGTCGAAGCCTGAACGTGCCGGGCACAGGTGGAGGCGAGGCGTACGTGACAAACCCCGGTAGACACCGCTTAAACAGCTCTCGCAATGAGTACTTGTGTACCTGTAAACATTGCTCCGAGTAAAACAAACAAATTTTACAAATTGTACCATCAAATATGTAAATTTTAATTCAGTATTATAAATCGGAAATATCGACTTTAAACTCGGATGCACCGCTATCTTTTACGAGACTTATAAACATCCATCTATGTAACAGTCTCTAAATTCTTCTGTGTTCATGCCGCTACTCAATTGTATCATTTGCTTCTTGGTACTTGGTTTCTGAAATCATACTGAAATCTATGGTTACCTCTTATTTAAAAACGACAGCCCCTGCCTGTTACGCCAGGTGGGTTCGAATCCCACTCAGGCCAACATTGTGACGAACAATTGTGTTTGTTCTGTGTCTGGATGTTAATATTATCTATTTAAGTACGTATTTAAAGATGTATATGTATGTATATCAGTCTCTGACACCCATAGTACAGGCTTGCGCCTAATTTTCTCCTTGTATCCATTTTTCCATTATGTCCAGTTGGTAATCTGGAAGAGAAGCTCCAAGTGATCACTTAATTTCTATAAATACGTGTCTTTTACTTTGGTGTTACAGTAAAGTATTTTTGTTGTTGTATTGTATTTGTATACTTAACACGATTTAAAATGTATTCATGGCCAGCCATTCTTTACAATAAAGAAACCATTTTTCTTCACCTAACACAATGAGTATTTTTTTAAAGTACCTACTGTTGTTTCATTAGAAGCAATACTCGATTCCCCTAGCTAGAGTGCTGCCAGTTTTATATTAGCTTCCGTAGAACGTGCTAACTGGCACCGCGTGCTAAGACAATATTTTATAATACGGTGGATCCTGTGGACCCTCACTTCCACTGGTTGGTTAGTTTTCTGGTTTATTTTCAATATTTTTTTTTTTATGGATACAGGATAGCAAACGAGCTTGCAGCACCACCCATCCGCTGCCGCCCATGACAACATGACATTCGTAGTAGTAGTAATCTTAGTAGGCAGTAATTATTTATAAATAATAATAAAACTAACGAGTCCGTCACTGTAGGTATAATTAATAAATCTTGAAAAAAACTATCAAATTCTACGAGTATACAGAGTCCGATAATGTTTAATTCAAATGTGTGTCTGTCTGTCTGTCCCTACTTGCGCGATGGAATCAAAAACTACTGAACCGATTTGAATGAAACTTGGTACTAACATGCACTGAATCCTTGAAACATATCTAGAATATTATTCGGGATAAAAAATCCATTTCAATATTTATTAAGATACTACTTATAAATTTGCTGCTGGCAGCGCTAATATTAAATGAAAACTAACCATCAATATCGGATTTTTAAAAAATATCAAACCAATATTTACTCACAACGTCGTGAAGCAAATGGAAGCAATATCTACATATTTTTCTCTATCTAACCACGTAAGTCGTCATTTTTCCGATTTCACCTTGTTTTATTGGATTCATCTCCTAGCACAGTATGTTCTAAACGAGTATTAAACCGTAAGTATTATACCGCGGTTTGAATTTCGTTCGTGACTTATATTTTATTCATTGATTTATCATAACAATTTAAGTAGGTACTTACTGAACTACATTTATAGATGTGGAATAACATGCGGATGATATTAAAATGCATTTATAGTTGATCCCGTAATTCTCGTGGCCATTATCCTACGTAGCAAGATCGTAGCACATTAAAAACTTACAGAAGATATTGCTACCGGAGAGATAGGACAGGCATTGGCAACCATCTTTTATTTAATGTGTACCTTATACTTCTTAAATGTATGTGGTGTACTGTACCACCAAATATGGAAAAGTACCCCAAATACGGAATCTAGCCTGTATTACGATAGGACATACAACAAAATTCCATAATAGGGGTACTATTACATAATTTGTTATTTTTCTGTATGTGCACGGATTATAGAGTATATTGTTTTTATTTTATTTACCAGCAACCAGTTTAAAAGTTTTAAGCTAAGACGAATTTGACCAAATTAAAATTCTGATAATGTGTTAAATATGTGTTATGTTAAGTAGTTTAACGATATCTAAAATTTAAAGGAGCACCCCTTTGTGATCCTTCGACCGGTCGGTGGTTGCCATCGACGGTTTGGCGCGACGACTAAATTTTGGCATTTGTGTTTTGGATGGGCCCTCATTTCACACTGAACTGAACAGCTTGTGCTCAGTAAATTGCCTGATTTTAATTGGCACCTATCCTACCTACCTACCGTCCCCTCGGCATAACTAATTTTACCTGCATCATTATGCAAGATAATTAAAGATACAAAAGCTATCACAGAACTTCATTTTTTTTTAAATTAAGTATTCACAGATTAATTCTTAGTTATAAAAAAATTCAAACTTGCTATTGAATTTAAAATCTAATCTCAAGCTTCAGAAAAGGCGATAATCCCTCTCATAACGTCATTTATTTTCTTCAAAACTCCATACAGACCACTCCGTTTAATTTTGTCTTTGTACTCCACCAATCCGCATTGGAGCAGCGTGGTGGAGTATGCTCTAGACCTCCCGCAGCAGTGTCTGTGGGGTAGACCCGTGCCCAGCAGTGGGACGTCTATGGGTCGCAGCGATCTCCTTATGTGTCTGTGGCGGCCATGTGTCGGCGGCTGCCGCGCCATGGACTGCAAGTTGCTCTACTGCTAGCTGTCGGTAACGAACTACAAACTGATGGTCAAATTGGCATAGGGTGGTGGTGAGTAATCCTGACTGCCAAACTACAGGTCCCGGATTTGAGTCCTGGCCGGGGTAGATATTTATTTCGGTACAGATAAATATTTGTACGTAGGTCATGGATGTAAAGTTTTATATTTATAAAGGTCTCATTACGCTGAGGTTACTCCACGTTATTTAATCAACATCTAATTAACTTATTTCAAAGAGTCTGTTCTAAACAGTTCTGAGTTAAAAAGTTGGTTCGAAAAATGTGTCATTGAGATAGTACCTAATATCCTCTTTCCTCTATCTATATGATAATACCAGCGGTAATAATATAATATACTAGGCTGTAGTAGAACTTTAAAAATAAGAATAACTAGGAAGATATACAAACATCTGACACTGAGTCACTTTAATTTATAAAATAACAGTATGAACAGCATGTAAAAGAGTCGATGAGATCGTGGCGCTATTATGTAACTCTTTGTATGAAACATTTTTAATCAAACTGAGATGTATCGCTGTGATGCGACGCGAGCATGAAGCGTGCCCCGGCGGAGGCAGCGTCGCAGGCTTGTAATTTTACCCCTACGTACATACCTATATAATTTGATGTAATATTGAACTCAGACACAATAGAAAATCTCGCACAGCCGTTTATGAAACTGGCGCGCGATAAAAGACAAGCCGTGCATGTTGAGCATGTCTGTGAGCTTGTCTTTCAGTATGTCTCAATGGTATCTAATCGGCTATATTAGGTACCAATCATAGGCTGAAATAGGCTGTGAATGAGTTGCAATCAACTCTACCCTTTGTGCTCATTTCGACACTAATGTTGGTTACTACGTTGGCAGCATATTGCGCTCCAAAACAATAAATTGGCTTATAAATCTTTGAAGTCCATCAACAGGAATACCAACGACTATCTTTTAACAAACATTGATTATAATAATGTATGTGATCTGACTACGAACGCTACGAACATTAAGACTAAGCAGGGTGGCTCGGGATGAAGCTCCAAAAAAAGACTTAATTACCATATTGTACACAAAATTTCTGTTATGAACAGATTTAATTAAGGCTTGCAACGAATATGCTTTCGTATTTCATACAGCAGAAGTTGAAGCGAACTTTGTTTTTGCTTTTATTTGCTTCCATCTATATCAGAGCCGGCTGTCGCCATGGCGACGAGGTCTCCCGGGCCGAGCTCGAGGCCCGCGCCACCACTAGCTCACCTGTGTCTCACCCACACGCGCGAACTCACCTGCCACCCGCGCCGACATTACACGCCTGTATGCATTTACACAGCCTCCTGCATTTCAATGCGTCCCACATCGAACTCTATTACCGGGTCAAAGGAACAGTTTTGTATCGACACTGAACACCTTACAAAGGAACAGAGCGCCAGCCGCGGCCCGGGCGACGGTTCGGGATATGCTCGTTAAACACGGCTGCATCCGACTGTAAAGTAACTGCATCGGAAGTGAACCAGTCACCTTAGTGAGAGCTCGGAGTCCTGTCGAAGGAATTTCAGATGGTTTTCTCGGTCGCTTTACTTTTACGTCGTCTTTAAAATGTGAAAAATTCTATGCTCATGACTCGTCGCGTTTCTTATTTTGTGCGGCGGCTCCTGTGCAGGTTTGTAGAATGTTTTCTCTCTTCTGCTTGCTGCAGTGTAGTTATCGTGAAATGTTAAGATGATCGTTTTCAAGCATTGGCACCGCTCCAACTCACTTTTACCTAAGTCGACGGTGGTGGTACTTGAACAGGCTCAATTCAATCTTTAAGCTCGTGGCACAAGGTTTGTATTTCCTTGATTTGATATTATGTGTCAGTATTTCAGTCTCGAAGCCAGGGTATCTGACAATTATTACCATAAATTTTCTGATACATTTATTACAATGCTTTGAACTTGTAAGGCCGCCCAGTCGCATACTTTTGAATGTTTGAAATATTTTTCCTTACTATAAAAAAATCTTTGGTACACAAGCTTTGCACAGCAAGCACAGGTGTGCAAAGCACACATAAAATATACTATATTACTGTGATACGGCATTATTAGACCGCATTTACACAACTATTAATTTATTTTACCTATCGTTCTGTGATAATGCCCCAAGTACAAGTTAAAAGTTCTAGACACCTGGAAACTTAGGATAGTAGATAACTAATAAAAAATTAGCCTTACATAGGACTGCTTGTTGTAGATATTGCAAGCTTGCAAAAATATATCGCTGATATTATAGACCTAGTTTTGTTGATTGTTTAACATTTAAAATAGGTACCTACTATGAACTTTCGCTAACAATCCTATCATTCATTCATTGGTTATTAAATTTTCCTCTTATGCCCTATTCGATATTGTTTTTAACATAAACGTGGGCTACGATTAATTGATTTACGGCCAAAGAATTGAATTAAGGTGGAATTGGATACTTAGTGGGAAAACGCGGAACGGAAAAACATCATGTTTCATCAACGATCGGAAAAATATCGCATTGGTGTTGAAAACACCACATCATCATACTGACTGAAAAAATCCACTCAGTCTGCAAAAGTTAAGCTCGTAAAACAGCCCGAGAATTGAAATGAACCCAAGCAAAATTTCACATCCGCACCCAACGTGCGAGGGTTGTTTAATTTATCGTCTCTGTAACGCCTTAAGTGTATGTCTATGTTATATTATGTCAATTGCCTTTTCTTAAGCCTATTCAACTCTTTTTATGGAGCATCAATCCGGAGTGATGGAGCGTGACGGAGTATTTTATAAATCTAGCTATTGAGGATTGTGCGGAGAATAGTGAATCATTGCTAGAGAAAGTAGTAAAATATTTCACAGAATTTCATTTCCAGTCACAAACTGGAACATCCAGATTTACTTCAAACAATATTCCTTACTTACTAGTCCCTTTGTCTGGATACTTAACTAACTGTTGTCTGCTCCTTCGCGTGCGGTAAACATAGCACTCTTGGTTACGTAGTTTGCAGTCTATCCAACCTCTCCGACAAATGGGAACATAACTCTCGATATCAGTGGTGTCCTGTTTTCTCTCTTGATCTGACCCGGGGTAGGTATTAATACTAACATCTACTACTATGTTTAATTAATGGAATCATAAAAAAAACTCACTGAGACGTTATCGTCAGTTGAACGAGTCAAACGCATTAGGTTCTGGCAACAATAAGTAAGTCACTCAGAAAAACCCAATAGTTGTTGCCCAACCCGGGCAACAACTATTACTAACTATACTAATCAACCTCAGCTTAGCAATTGCGACTACTGTGCCAACGAAGCAGTCAGAATTACCCAGAAAATTTAACAATTTAATATTTTAAACAACAAATATCCTTATATTTAAAAAACTCTTTAAATTATATGTTCGGAACGATCTTTCTAATTTTAATTTTATGAATTGAATAGTTTAAATGTTTAATGGTAGAAAAATAATATGTTTTTAATATACATAAATAATCAACATAATTTTAGGTAGACACACAAATTTGCAAAGAAATGTTAAATTAAGCTATATTAATATTATAAAGCGGGAGTAAGTTTAAAATAATATTATAAAGGATTAATTTTGTTCACAAAAACAAATGACAAATGAATATATCACATTAAGAAACCAAAGAGTTCTAATAATGAAATTGAAAAGAAGTTTTCATGGCAGTTTATAACGGGTCTTTTCAAAAAACTTTCAAAAAAGAAAAAATAGTAAAAGTATGGGTAGAAATCATTTAAAAAAATCTTAATAAAAATTATAAAATTCTGTTGGAACATGGAAACTACACACTGCTGCAACAGGGATAGCAATATGAGATTTTAATACCCTTTTAAATAGCTTAGAAATTATGTAGATTTGTGTTTTAATAAATCATTTAGTACGAGGGGTTCTGTCTGTCCCCGGTAATATAAATAAAAATGATTAGGGGCTTCCGATATTCTCGCGGCGGCCGGCGGCAAGCATAGCTTAGCTGCCATTTACAACCGTCCACTCGTCAATCCCATGCAGAAATTTCGTAGTCTCGTGCCGCACAATAAGCTGTATTTTTTTATTTATGTGGTCTGTGACCAAAAGGTTCAAAAACTCAGCACGTGTTCTGTTCCTGGAACTAGCAGCGCTGATTTTCAGTGCAGTATATATTCGAGTAGTTTCAGTACTACCACTCTCATATTTTATTATTTTTGTATGTACTTGTTGTATGTTGTATCTTTATCCTTTTGGTGTGCAATATAGGAACTTGTCTGTCTGTCTCTCTGACTTGTGATTCATGCCCAATGTAATGTGAAAGCAAAACTAGTGGAGGCGACAGAGCGTCAGGTCCATAAGGGGTTGCAAACGAGCCATTTAAGGCCATTTCACCGCGTCTCCGCTCCAAGTTACTCGTCGTTCACTGCACACACTATTGTTGTAGGTATATTTTTCTAGAGAAATAACTATTTAACTACATAAACAGCATTTGGTTGTTGTGTCAATTTTTCCTGAGGTACCTATTACATGTTCAAATATAAAAATGTTACATTAAAGACCTTATGAATGTTTTTTTGTTGTTTGTGTTACCTGTAAATGTAGTTAAATTAATGTGGTTTGAAGGAAAAGCTAATTTTCTGAATCATTACAATTGATGTCACTCATAGTGACACAGCTGAATAAGGTTTATTATAAAATATAATTTGTGCTCTGTTCATTGAATCTTTTTTGAATACAAACACTTGAATCAAACTAAGTTATATTCAAATGATTAACTAAATTATTGGTGCTGAAGAGAGTGTATTGGTCTTTTATTGTATCCCATAAAAGAGATGCAAAGACTTTTATCTGACAAGGGTGATTTCAACACTCGTTATATAAAATAAGTTAAGGTACGTTTTTGTCTCGCCTTATTGGAACAGCGTGGTGGAGTATGCCCCAGACCTATGCCTTCGGCTGTGGCTATGGGAGAGATTCATGCCTAACAGTGAGACGCCTATGGCTTGTTGGTAAGGTAAGTATCCTATATTTTTTATTCAATATTAACGTACCTAATATTAGATACAATATAACTTAATATCACACCTGAATTCCCTCGAAGGGGTAGGCAGAAGTAGGTGTGACCGTGTAGCACATACACCCACTTTTCATCAGTCAGTTATATTTAGATCCGAAGTTATTGTTGGTGAGCCTATTGCAATACCCCAGGCACAGATTCAGACTAGGAGCTATCACTGGGAATTAAGAAAATCCAAAAACTGTTATTATAATCTATCCATCATAGGCGTTTAGGAGAAACGACGCCATAATAATAAGTTATCATTATACCTGAGTGTTTATATTTAAAGAACAAGGTTGGCAATATTCCTGAAAGAAAATTGTCATGAACGGAGCCAAAGCTGGTAATGATAGTTCTTCAATCGATTTTATCACGAGGACCAACAGGCAATATCTGTCTATGTTTAAG
The DNA here is from genome assembly GCA_944567765.1 of Carterocephalus palaemon. Classification (NCBI taxonomy): domain Eukaryota; kingdom Metazoa; phylum Arthropoda; class Insecta; order Lepidoptera; family Hesperiidae; genus Carterocephalus; species Carterocephalus palaemon. The sequence goes on along the minus strand of OX155639.1, from coordinate 3,996,883 downwards.
AAATGATATGAGGTAAGTAAATTGTATATTATTGTTGAAATCTTCCAAACTAGTTTGTAAGAAGTCTCTACGAGGCACCGGAGACAGAAGCAGACGTCTCAGCTTAATTTTCAATTCATATTTGAATTAGACTGGTTGCCGTACGTAGTTGGTGTGCGCGACTTGCGGCAAATATAACTTCGTATAAAGTCGTGCATCGAGGGTGCGCGAAGAGATAAGCCACACGCAAGGGACCATCGCGTCCGAGCAACCCTCGCCGGCCTCATCACACACGCGCCAACAACAAAGAACAAGTTCATTCTTTGCAAAAAAAAAAAAACTAACATCAAATAAACCCAACTACAAAATCATTAGAAACGAAAGCTCCTGTCGAAACTACAAATACCTTTTTGTAATGTTTAAATTTAAGTATCCTAAATGAAAAGTCGCGAGCAACAGGCAGGTACTCCTTTTTACAATTATAAATAGAGCTTTAATTGGAGTTTAATGTCGCCTTTTATTTATTGCTTTTCTTTGTTCAACATTGGACACCGAATGCTCCGGCACAAGCTACAAGATAATGAAAATGTAAAAACCATTTAATGACGCCGCCGGCGGCCCGGTCGGGATTCGCATCGCAAAATTTTAATTTCGAAGCATAGTTCAGTAGATACTGGATAGGTCTGGGTGCTGGGGGGACGAGTATAAATAACGGGATCGGCAATGGAGAGCTCGTAATGAAGAGCCCTCAAAGGCGACTTAGGAAGGCGCGGGCCGGCGTCGCCCGCTGCCGCGCTGCCGGGCAACGGCGCCGAGATGCACCGAGCAACCCTTAATTGAATAGCCCGGCCGGGCTAATCGGGGCTCAGCTGAGCGGTGCAGGCGCGGGATGCGGGGCGCGTGGTTGCGGGGTGTGGGGTGCGGGGTGCGGGGTGCGGGGCGCGGGTCGGCCGGAGCCACGCGGGCTGGCCGCGCCCCCTGCGCGCGCCGCTCGGCCCGGCCGGCTCATTCAAGTAGCGAGCGCGCCCCGTGCCAGCCGCCACCCTCAGGTATGTCCATTTTGCTTTTGGTGTTAGCACGTCGCGTACCGTGAGTGTCAGTCGTGCCGCGAGTGTCCTGAGGTAGGTACGCCTGCCAGCCGCCCTCCACCAGTGCCGGCGTCGGCCGCCCCGAACCGAACTTTGAACTCGTGCTGCGCGTACTCGTAGTTGCTCAGTGAAATCCGACTTGTGACATTAGACTTAAATCTTTAAACGCGTTTCATAATTTTGTAAAATTTTAAAATTACAAAGCCTTTTGATAAGTTATGTGTTTTGTGTCCGTCCATTTTTTTGTTTTTACGAAACAATTATCTTTTAAAACATGCCAAACTGAACGGAGTAGGAATTGATCAAAATGCACACGCGCTTACAACTGCATGTTTGCTTTCTTTGTTGTTTCAATGTTCATTTACAAAACGGTAACGAGGTACATCCCGGAAAATCAGAGTGTACAAGGTAAGTGTCAGTATATATTTAATAGCTTTATGTGTCTTTAGATTTAAGTATATGTGAGTAGGACTCGTTGGTGTTCCGTAGCAAGAGGACTGCGATTGCGATGCTGATTAATAATAATAGAAGAGAATTTTCTCGAATACGTGGACGAGTGAGACTATTCGTGGGCTTGTGTTGCGGGGGCGGCCGGTGCGTGCGAGGCGGCTGGCGGGGGTTCTAGGGGCGCTACTTTCACTGGCGCCGGCACTTCACCTTGTCTGCTGGCGCGCCGCCAGGCCCTCCGCCCGCGGCCGGCACGCGTTTTATGTCTCTCGCCTCCAACATATCCTTTTATGCTGCTTTTGTTATGTACCATGTCTCCCTGTGGCGTAGCATAGCTCTGTGTTCTGCAGTAGATCGTATGTAGATTGTCGAATTTTTGTTGTAGTTTAAATAATTAATGTGGAAACATTATCCTATTATTTTAAAATTACCATTTACGAATTGAGAATAATTGATGACAAATTCAAATTATTTAAAATGAGTTGGAATAATAATTATTCATTCAAAACATATTTTGATTGTTCTGCATTTGTAAAGAAGTAATAAAATAAGATATTCTATTAATATTCAATGCGATTGGTGAAGCGCTTATAAATGCGGGAACTAATGAGCGGTTGCAGACGGCGCTGCGTAGCGCGTAGCGCTCGCTACGACCGCGACGCTACGAGATGAGCTTACAGATAAGTGGCCCGGCCCTACTAAGATTTAATTTTAAAGTTTCCTGGATTTAAAAAATAAGTGTATTAAAAATATTAATTCGTAAAAATTGATTGTATAGTACGATTTATCTATTTATTTGCGACTGAAGGCGATTTTTATCGATTTTTTTTTAGAATTTGTGTTGAATTTTAATAATTCTTAAATTTACTCGGCAAAGAAAGTTTTTTGTTACAACTGGTACAATGAATAATGTGTTCCGAATGGTGAAATGATCCAAGTAAACAATTTGTGTAATGTATAAGCCGTAGCCCTATTGCTCACGTCGATTCAATGTGATCGACAGAATTAAACAATGACGAGCTCGGTCGGTTTATGAGCTGAATATTATGCTGTAGGCGGAATAACAAGACGCGTCGCGTCGCTTCGACTTTGCGCCAGTGTGAGTCGACCCTTAGACACAGTCCTCCCACAATCGGTGCCATTCCTCCCGATCCTGTACCTTCTGAATACAGCGGTTACCCGCTGACTTCTTCAGGTCATCAGTCCATCTGTTGTTGAAGGCGGCCTGCGCTCCTTTTTCAAACCGCGCGATGATGTGTAAAGTTAAATACAATATTTGCTAACTGCTTAGCCGATTTTGATGAAATTTGGTGTGAAAGTAGCTGCTGATGAACTCTATAGTGCATACGAATTAATATTTGGGTTGAGGGCTAGGAGGATGTAAAAGTTTGTTTGAATGTTTGGATGTTTGTTGCTCATTAACGCGTTAACCTGAACAGATTTAAATAAAAAATTGCATTCAGTTTGGCTATGAAATGCACTAAAACTAACATAAATAATACAAAAGGCATTGTACTATTAAGTCTTCTCACCAGGCGCGTGGTGTTGAGATACTGGCCTCGACATTCCCGTGGCGATGAAGCCTTCGTTGATGAGCATCTGCGCATTTTTGATTACTGCTTGAACCATTAGGCAGAATGCAGATTTTCGTTTCTGACATACCAAGGAATATATGGATTATTTATAAACTGCTTTATTTGTTAACGCAGCGAGAGTTGAGGAGTACTCAAACAGTCGCATTTTTGCATACAAATCTTCGACAAAAATTACACAGACGGAATATCACGCTAGATCGCGCTATGTAATATGTCAACTTCTATGTCACAGCGATGTGACAACGCAACTAAAATAAACTTTAAACAACACTCTGTACAAACTTAATTCCAAGTAACATAGGTAAACCGTTGTTCTTACTTATAACAAATAGGCGCAAGAAACAGAAAGCGCTTCTCACTTACGATGCGCAAAGACATCATCAGCACTGCGATCGTCTAGAGATTATAGAAATACGTAAACACTCGCAGACTTTTGCATGTGTTGTTGGACACTTTCGTGTTGAGCCGCTTGTATAAGCAAAAAGTTATAAAAGCTTTTAAAAAAAAATTACAGTATAATTATAACATGACTAAAATTGTTTTTATGTTAGTACTTATTGTGAACGTTCCAATTATTATTAGTAGAAGAATAAAACTTACTACTGTGGATGTACATATGTACTTTAAAGGAGGCCGTATTCTATTAGAGATGTAATAACATGGATATTGTTCTGCATTCTACGAGAGCGTTACAGCTGATTGCGAGCCTTATCGCATCGATTGCAGATAACAGCGCAACGCTGCCTGGGGGACTGCGTGATTAAATCCACATAAAATATTTATATATACCACATGTTTCTATTTAATAAAAATAATCTTATATTAATCTGATTAAACTTAACGACAACCAAAATTTAAAATTGAATACAAAATTTCATGTATATGCAGGATGCAGATGCAGGTCAAGTTTACCATAAAAATGACTCGTCATTGATGCTGAATCAATTATGTACTTCAAATTTTATATTCGTAGGATAAGGAGAAAACGGATTAAATTTTGTTTTCAACTCATAAAAAATGCAAGTTAAATAAAAGCTTTTCATAATATGAAAACCGTCATCAAGCTACTTTTATTATTCGTTGTGGGTAAGCACAGCTGAAAAATAATGTCGTTGTATTGTAGTTAGCATGCTTGCTTGCTTGCTAGTGTCCTTTTAGCAACGGGGCACGTTTATAATTTACGTACTGCTTATTGTATTTAATTTGTCGTTTATTAATGATGCAAGAATTTATAAATAAATGTATGAGTATGATAAAAAAAACTGAAGGAGGAAGATTTGCATAGAACGCTCAAAACTGCAGAACGGGAGATCGAAGAAGCTTCTGAATAAAAAAAATCATCGTGCTCAATAGCCATGATCAATAAAATTAATGTTAAGAACTTTTTAGTATCAAAAATCAATCAACGATTGATTAGTAAATCAATCGTATCTACCTTAAAAATAATGAACTAAAACTTTTTTATATCCAAGAAAACGTACAAAGATTTCGAAGGATAGTCGCATATTTATTTTTACGTTATTTTATTTTTATTTTTTTGTATTTAAAAATTATAGTTTTGTAACGTTGTAAATGTTGTATAAGCTTTTTGCAAAACTTCGCGGCGAGCGCGGCAGAATATTGATGAAGATCGAATTGACGCTTGCTGCATAAGCCAGTTAATTACTATACATACGTATGTACTAACAATACGTATAGAATATAACAAAAGATTTGTTTTTTTTTTTCAATTAAATATATCTGTGTAGTAGTAGTAGTAGTAGTAACAATAACAAAACAAAAATTGCGCTATACGCACTTCAAAGGGGTGCGCCGGCGCAGCCATATTGCGTGACGTCGCCGCGCACGCGACATATGTGCGCGAGGTATCAATTTGATCCGCGGTCGCACAGCTGCGTACAACGACCCCTGCGCCTAGACCATTCAACTTTACGCCAAAAAAACCCACCCCATATTTTCGGTGATTAATCCAACTCGCTTTGTCTAGTTCTGAACCTTTCACTGCAACATTATTTGCACGCGCGGGCTATCTGCATAAGTAGGAGTGCATTAAAATGCAACCACAGAATTGAGTGGATTTGTGATATGGTCAGACCGACGCGACGTTTGCATATATTGTGATAATGGTCGTGAGAATGAACTTGTTATATCATATACCTTTTTGCTTTATGCTTTGATCAACAATGATCGAAGCCTATCTGTCCAAGTAAGCTTAATATAATTTTAACAAACTTTGACAAAAATTTTGACAAAATTGTATGCCTGGAGCCTATTCGAATATCGAATAAAATGCGATAAATAATGTTCCTAACTTCAATGACGAAATAAAGAAAAGTACCTAATAAATCACTAATTTTAAACGACACCGAAAAGGAGGAGGAAATATTGTGGAAATAAATGAAACTAATATTATTCTACTTTTCAATTTCGAAGTTTGTATTTTAATAAAACTAACCTGTTGTAAATAAAATGTTGTAAATGTTAAAGAGGGAGAATTTAATACCCCAATTATTTATAGCGAACCAAAATTGTTACAAACAAAAGATAAGGGGTTTATTGCTCAAAAGCGAAAGTATTTTATTTAAATTTCGTACTTACAGTTTTATTTATTTATATTGAGCTAGTTGAATAACAAACTGATTATAAAATAAAAATCTAGAAGCTGACAAGAATCGATAGGAGCGACGCCTATTCAAGGAAGCCCTGGTTTTCTTAGTCAAACAAACTTAATTATCTGATAATACCTATTTTACCGTGGTACCGCTTCGTTACTTATCTCAATATAGTTAATATTCGCTAAACTAAAGTTGGTTCCATGCGAAAATCCGATTAAATCCAATATTGACCCCATTAACGGCCTCTCACATAGCCGTCGGTATTAATAATAATTTACGGAACGTTAATCGGCGCGGCAAAAAGTCTGTCGGGGAACAATCGAGTAGGAACAATAAGCGTTCGTGAATCAAACAATCGATCCATCGACGAGTCCATATATTCTGGCGACAGCTGCGCGGGGTGGCTGTCGCATCGGAAATACTGGCAGGGTCCCATCTCCCACGGTCTCTCTTTGCCCCTACGAGTATTCCTTTGTGGCGGAACCCCGCGTCCAAATATCGTAGGCCACGGGAACATTATCTAACGTTAGACCAGTTTGCTATGATGTATGCAACCCTTTTCACTATTTCTAATAGCCAATGAAACTGGAAATGCAAATGCTACGAGTACATGCATTTCATTAATGATCCAGCTGCTTAAACTGTAATTTATCAGTAACATTATTATTACAGACATTAATATACACATGTATTTCGAATGTAATTAAACATGTTAGACAGTAGACTATGACCCTACTGTATAATGCTTTTGTCACTTGTATCCTGTAAAGAAGTAGGTACTGTAAAAATTTTATTGGGTCAAAATATACGTTTTATATCATGTACCGATAGTTTCAAGTCTGAACCTGTGAAGCTTAGAAACAGGAATAAACATACGAGTAGACCTATTTTAAAAACAAATGATCTATTTAAAAAAAAGTTGCAGTTAGTTACTTTAACATGTATGTTAATAAAACTTTGAGGTTGAGCCAGAATGTACCGGACAGTAGAAAAGAAAGTTCGCTTTATTTATACATGCATAAAGATTAATATTTTTATATGAATGTTTTTGTGTGTTTGCCAATTGCATCCAAGCGAAAAGTACGACAACGAACTACGTTACTTTTCGTCAATACTTCATAAACAATGTCTTTCGTCTCGGACACCAATGTTATGCACGTTGTTTTTTCAATTCAATATTTAACATTTATTTAGTATACAATTTATGAAGTTTTGTTGAAACTCACATTAAAACACTTAAATTAAATCCATTAAAATCGTCACCCATTACGAGTTCAAGTCTATAGATTGATGAACAAATCTACATTTTACCACAGCGTCATTCTAGTCGACTTTTTTCAAGTCCTCTGAAACAGTACAGACAGTTTATACGGATTTAAAGATATCCCATTCCATGACCTTGACTCCTAACCCTCTATTCAATGAACTTATTTTTTGCTTAGTCTTATCGTCGTGTATTGCAGTAAAAGTAGTAAGATTGTATAAAAAGATTAGATAAATGGTACTCGCAATTCAAAAACAGTATGAAACAGAAGTTCAATGGCCGACAGGGCGCCAGTCGCCCGCAGCCGGCACCCCAGCACCCCTGCCAACGATATTATTAGCGACGGATAAAAAACGTATAAACAAAATTGGAGGCACAAGTGTGCTAAGGCCGTGCCGGCTTTTCGCATCACGAGACAGGTCGGAACAGGGCTTTGGGCTACGCTTAGACTAGAATTGGGGCCAAGAAGCTATTGAAAAGGTAATTTACTATTGTAATTTGGTATATCGCAACTTGTATCGGTTCTCTAGGTCAAATTATCTTCTAACCTTTCAACTTTAGTCATTCCGAATCCAAACATAAAACATTTAGAGACATTTAGTCTCCCATAATCTCAGGCCAAAACTGACCGATTACCTGACATCAAACTTATCTTATTAAATTTTAACTTTAGTGATAAAACTTGGTCAGAGCGGGTGTTCCATTTCTAATCTTGTAAACTTATTATGTCAATCAGTAGATTGGCATTCACGGAGCCATAGATAGTTCACGCGTTAGCGTAAGTTACTTAACTTATTATCGATTGTAAAGGTCGTAGGTTTTGTCGCGAGGGCCAATGATCCATTGAGTGAAGGCGCACTCGTGACGTGACGGAAGTCGTGGAGGGCTTCCCTCTCGACCGGCGCTCCCGACCCTCACTTGGCCGTAATAGAGACTCGATATGCGACCAGCACACTATCGACTCGATAGCCGATCGAACCACTTTTCGCTAGATAAAATAGTTCAGACTGAACGCTTGTGCGCACTTCTCAAAGCCATTGACGTTGTTATGAAGACACGACGTCGAATTGTCAATTTTATACGGTTGATAAAGGTTTCAATTTAATAAAAACTGAATTTGAGCTTGATTTGGTATATTACATATAACATTAATTCAACTATGTATCACCATATCGGATTTGAACCCTTGATATCTCGGTTCATCGTCAATCGTCATCGAAACAAAAGATTTCATAAGGTTTTGGACATATCGTGTACAACGAATTGTGTGGTTTACTTACGTTGTAAAAAACTAATAATCATTCATCGCGGTGAAAAGCCGACGCCGCCCCGTTCGTCGATATAATTACACTCTTTCACCGGCGGCGTTATTCACTACTGCTTACTATAACACGCTACTGGCATTTACTACGCGGTAAGGGTCAATGGTATCCAAGCCAACGAAAGTAAACATAACTACGAACGTAATATTATTTGATAAAAGTAGCCAGTCTGCAGGAACGGAGTTCTATTGACCCCAGTTTATTTTCAATCATCAGAAATATTGCCTGTGCCAATTTTGAACACGGGTGACCGGTGTGTGGGTAGTTCTCGGAGTTATAACCTAACCCAACCCAATCCGCCACCACGCTGACAAACAGCTGGTCTAGATAGATCTACCTATTCAGTGAAGTTAGTTAAACAGACCTTGCGCAGTCCTTACACATACTAACAAACTGAACAAACTATTGTTTGCATTAACAGCCTTTATAAACATTTCCTTCTCCCAGCCCTTTTCCGATTCTTGTTTCGAGCAGGTCACCTATTTATTGCTATTATTTTTCCGATTAAATTGGTAGAGTTGAATTTAACGGCCGTGGAACTAGAAATATAAATAGAAAAAATATATATCATAACTGCTAACTAAGCCTGATGGCCACGTCTATCTACGATTTATTGATATACCTGATGTAACACTAATTTATACAAATCTGAGAACAATTTATTGATTCAGTAATGTATCCATTTCTACCTTATTTTAAAACGAGGGGAAGGGTGATAGGGTGACAACGAACAATTAAATAGTGCGATACGTACGACGCGACGCGTGCGTATTGAATAAGATACTCATATGGGGATAATTTCATCGTTTCATATTCATCGAAACTAATTAATGTGAATAAATCAATACAGTAGGTAGGTTATATAAAACAGACATTTTACGAGCCGAGCTCATAGTACAAGCGTCTTAACTGGGCCATATTTACTAACTCGTAAATATATAGATCCTGCTTATTTCAAAACGAAATTTCTTCGAGCAGGCCTGGGAATGGAAAATGGATAAGAGTAGCAAATTTACCGAGCACAACTAAATAATGTTAATGTTATTAAAGCCTGTGGTTAAAGCTTATAAATACCTCAACAGTTTCATGAAAATTGCAACTGCAATATTCATTAGATTGTAAGGATTCTACGTCTTCTAATGTGCAATTTTGCGGAAAACATGTAGGACCGCACGAATTGTAATGAGGTGAAGCACTTATTCGGGCCCTCAGCCAACTTCACACCCGCCGCTGCTCGCCAACCCAGCGAACCATTTTGCCAATAAACACTAAATTAAGTAAGCAACTTACCTCCTGGGAGATAATGTTCACACGTATCAGGTGTAATTGTTATATTTGTTCGCTATTGGGCTGTTTTACGTAGTTAATTACGAACAATCGCTTCATCCGCGTATTCAGAATAATGATAATATTTTGGCATCCTAGTATTATAGACGCTAGTGGAAAACTGGTAATAAATTCTACTATCCGTAAACCAAACTGTAAAAGCAATACCTACCACAGAGGAAGGACGTAATACTAAGATTAAGTCAGGGGCTTCATTTTTGCAACAAAGATATTATTACAATAAACTATAACCAAAGTATATAAGACATTTGGCCTCAGTGTGATGCCAGCCTCGTTATGCGCTCGATTATCACTGAGGAATACTTGCATCAATGAAATACAATGCTCATTTAGCGTGAATTGTACCCTGGAAAAGAAAGAAAACGAAAGTGTTTTATAGTCATATAGAAATATTTCCTTTGCACAAAATATGTTTTTTTTAATGTTTTTTTATGCATGCGTCCCCTGCGCGCCCGGCGCGGCAGCTGCGGCGGCATCATGCGCGCACAATGCGCCCCTAATCTATGACCGTGATTACACTAGAATCCATTAACTAACTGCACTTTGTTCCAACTGTCTCAAGTTGTAAGAATCTGTTGAAATTAAATTCAATGAAAAGTCAAATATTTTATTTTCGCTATTATTTGTGTATGATTTTGTATATATGCAAATATTGTATTATGCAAATGATTTTGAATATATTTGTTTGCAATAAAAATAAATTTAAAACGCTGTTCGTGACTATCTGGTTAGCCCAATGGTTGGATGATAGAGAATGCTTTATGCATTAAGCTCGCCATTCGTACCCTGTACCACCTTACCAGTCAGCATCTACAATATGCTGACTGGAGCTATCCCCAATGATTCAGTTTACACTTAAATTCAACAAAAACAAATATGCTAAAATTACGATAAAAAATAAAAGCACGGTAGCGCCCATGAAATTTTGCCATTAGTGGTCACCTATACACATACTCGTATAGATCGCGCCCGTCGATTCGAGAGTACAGATTCTTTCTACAGTTAAGTTATATACTACGTTTATTGGGAAATAGTACACTGGCACCAAAAAAAAAATGTTATTACATTTAGTTAAGGAAAAAAAATCTATATTGCAATACCCTGTAATTGAATATGAACGCCTACAGGTTTTAATAAAGCAATTTTTACCTGTCGATGATTGCAATTTCTCTTCTTTGATTTTGCTCCAATTATTGACATTATCTATTAACTATTGGCATCAACTGACTGGATAAAAAGCAGAAGAGAAGAGAAACAAGAAGAAGAAGAATGAAGAATTTGTTCTGAAGACACAGTCCGCATTCTTTGCATTCACTGCCGGCGCCTCTATGTATTTATAGATTATCATAAGGCACGCGGTGAATGCCAAGAGCGGGCTCATTCGACGTGAACAAGGAAGAAGGTGAAAAAGAAGATTCCAAAATAAATTTTATTCGAGAATAATCCAGCACACATTTAATGTAAACCCATACCTATATACGAGTATGTATATATATAATGTAGACCTACTATCCGAAGCATAGGAGTGCCAAGAACCCCTTTTTATTTATACCGCATAACCTATATTTTGCTAAGTTTAAGTTTAAAGTCCCTCCACCAATCCGCATCCCTCCACCAATCCGCATTGGAGCAGCGTGGTGGAGTATGCTCTAGACCTCCCGCAGAAGTGTCTGTGGGAGAGACCCGTGCCCAGCAGTGGGACGTCTATGGGTCGCAGCGAAGTTTAAAGTTGACATAGTATTAAGCATAAAAAATTTGTATAGTAGGTTATTCCATTTATTTAGATTAAATTAACATTTATAATCTAAAAAGTTATTATTTTATTACCGTGTATTACAGTAAAACAAAAATAAACTGAACTTAATTTGAGACTGATATTTCAGAAACACCTGTATTTATTTTGTACATAAATCGAACTTCAATAAAGACATTTAATTGCATGGTTTTATCCTTCCTGCTTTCATTGTTTTAAACTATAATAGAATTAATTTTCACTGACGTCAAAGTAAATACATTAAGTACAGATTACCCGCGACAGACGCCAGGGGAAGGCAACAACACTTATAACTTTGCTTATTTTCCTTTATCCATCCATACTAATATTATAAATGGGAAAGTGTGTTTGTTTGTTTGTTTGTCCGGCTTTCACGTCGCAACGAAGCTATTAAATGGTATGGTTTTTGTGTGTGGAGATAGTGAGGAGGGTGGAGAGTGACGTAGGCTACTTTTTACCGCGGTAAAACATCCCCATGGGAAGATATCGATGTTTTGTTATTTCCTAGATATTTAGTTCCGGATATTGTTAATAGATGGCGTAAGTACAATTTAGTTAAATAGTTAGTATAGTGGTTAAGTAGTTAGTATAGTTCACTATTCATACACCACAAATGTGTCATGTATGATAAACAACTCATTGTTAATTCCCTTTTACCACGCGGGCGGAGCCGCGGGCAAAAGCTAGTACCTTCCTATTTTAGGTAAGTAGGTAAATACGATTAGCTCTAATATCGTTCTAAAATAATTAATATTTTAAATTTAGATGTTAAGAAGAATTTAATAATAATAATAAATAAAATTTATTGCATCTAAATTTTGGTAACAGTGAGCTCGTCGACCCGTCATCGGTTGCTCTTTTGGTATCATTGTATAAATTACACTCGCAAATCTTGCAGCCTTATCTGGAGCAAGGTGTTTGACCAAATTACTATTAAAAATAAGATAATTAGGTAAGTACATTTACATTTAGTGAACGTATGCAAAAGAAAACTCGTGATAGTTATTATTTTTATCACTTACACTACTAGACTTCTTTATAAACGGTTTTTTTTAAAGTAAATTTTAAATTGTTACGTTTTTTTTTTTCAATTTTGTACCTCTACCCACAGATTACAGAACCAAGGCAGATGGAGATATCTGAAGAAAAGATTGCAGCCACCAAAGCAAATGCCAAAATCAAAAGCGAAGTCACTCCTCCACCGAAGTGTTACGCACGTCACAACTGATTCATATTGCCAGCTCCCATCGAAATAGTTTGCCTTAAAGTAGGGAAATATCCATATACTTTAGGGAAAGTGAATAATATATAGTTTATAGCGAAGCAAATAACAAATTTATTAAAATAATTTAACTGACGAATTGTGTGAAATGTAAACAAAAAAAAACGCTGGCTAAATGTTAATCTTTAAAGTTTGTCCTTCAATCAAAATGTTCAATTATATCTTTGCAGATTGCCGACCAAATATTCTAGTACGTGATAAATGGTATACCTATCTACATTCGTAAAGTTGGCAAGATAATGATTGGCTGCCATCTTAATTTTGTATTATTTTAATAAAAGTATTATTGCGCAAGGGGTCGTGGGTTCGAATCCCACACAGTACAAATATTCGTGTGACGAACACCGCGTTCATTGTTTTCCGTGCAGAACTTTACTACTACCTCTAACTACTAAAGTTAGTTTAAAATATAAAAAGTATAACTCTTTTCGACCGCAAACGAAACCAAAGAAGACGATCAAAATCCAATAGGAAGAAGAAGAAACTAACAAACACACTTTCCTATTTATAAGTATGTACATATATGTGAGGTTAAGGGATACCCATAGAAATGAATTACAAAGATTTTCAGAAGTTCTACAATTCATATCTTTTAACCTACACATTATTCAATCCAAATACAGCTAGTGTAACGTAGTAAGTATATTGAAAATAAATATTGTTTGAAACGTACATATTTCCCAAGATCTAGCAACCGTACATACACAAAGATGCTCATGCCCCTACAGAGTCAATGCTAGACGTCACTCAACACATATATTTGCTATGTGGTTTCACGTCGTTTTTAAGGAAGACTCCACCTGCCTTTCGTTCGTCATCAATGTGTTATCATTCAATCAGTCAATTCAATTCAGTTAATTTACAATTAAACCCTTCAATTCCCATTACCTGATTGGTGTGGGACATAGAAAATATACTGTACAAAGAAAATAATGGGAACCAATTAACGACCTGAACCACTACTTGATTAATGTCTCCTCATCTGACCAAATCAAACCCGGGACCTTCTAAGTCTTTCTTAGAAACCTTGTTTTATGTATCGAAATTGAAAAGTACTACGATAGTGGAACTTGCTAAGGTTACTTACCTGCTCTAGATTTGTAATAGAGTGTGAAAAGAACCCTCTTACAAATCTAAGGTCGGCTTATACAACCGTTGCTAAAATCAAGCCATATGTATCGTTTTTAAACAGAAAAAATAGAACATACCAGTTTTTAGTTAAAAAAAAAAACTTATTAGGTATAACTAGTTCATAGTAATAATAAGTCAATGTCAAATCGGGTCTCATAGTAAAATCGCGAAAAAAATGTCCCAGTTCCACATCACAAGAATAGAAATTTGAACAAGGTAATTTAAACACTAAATTCATTACATCACGGTTAAATTTCGATTACAACAAATAAGTACAAAACGCTAGAATAAAATATATTTATCATATATTTTATTCTACTAAAAATCGAATTCAAACTAAACATTTCAATATATATAAAAAAACCAACAAAGCGACTCTATGAAATTTTTGCTCCATATCTTGAGATGGGTACAGTGACTAACGCGGAATTGTAGCTCTTTTTGAGTTTTGTAGCTCGTTTGTTTCGGACATTTTTTAGCACGGACCCAACGTCCATAGTTATAATAAGTCAATGGATAAAAAGGTAGATATTCTTCTGATGGTTTCTTAACAAAAACGGAAGGTACATTACGAGTATATTGTGGTAACAGTCCTAATTCATTACACTTCTGTCCATAAAAGGGTGCTTGATTCAATGGTCAGTAGTGGGCAGGTAACGAATTAATTATCTACTTATACTAGCTACTTCACAGTATAAAAATACATTATGTAATTTTAAAAACATTGAGGTGACTCTACATTTTTAAATAATTGCTCGTAACCGAACTGTAGTGTTCTTTGCCCACTGAAGGTTAATTAGTTTGTTTACCGCAAGAGTCTGTGTACAATGAAGGATAACAGACTTTAATTAGGCAGTGTAGGACTGGCGGCGCGTTGAACTGTAGACAACGCACTCACAGACAAATTAAGGTCTCAAACCAAAATATATTAATTACAAATTAAAACGAGAAGTTACTTGTATTTATTAATCAAGTAATTAAATATACTAAAAAATCGCTTTTGTAGGTGGAACCGACAATCGCTAATACTGAAGATACAGATTTTGGTGCTGATGTTTTGTTTGAAACTTAAACTTTTACCCATTACCGATTTTAAGGCTTTCAGCGGTTATATTTTATGTTAAGACTACTCTGTACTCGAATCCCTGCACTAAAGCTATTAAGGCAATGAAATCCTAAAAATTGTCTACCCCGTTCGGCAAATATAAATGCTATCTGTTAACACGCTTCTATGAATGAGCTTGGTATGTATGTATGTAAGTATGTGTGTAACGGAATATTTAAACGACAAAAAATTTATATAAAATAATCCACATTTTAGTTTGGTTTACAAAACCGTGGTTTTTAGATTTTTTAAACGATAGCTTATTGTTTTGTACACTTATACGTAATGTAAGGTATCGGTATAAGGTAATATAAGGTATATAAGGTATCGCAGTATGAAGTTAATACATTTGCAATGTAATTTTCATTCAGAAATGTATATAGTACCTACTCGTAATATCTTAAATCTATATAGGTACGTGAAGTCTCAATATAGATAGATTTAATGTTACGATAGAATTGCATAGTTTGTAGAATATGACAAAGGTTACGTTGCATGATTTGAATGCTTGCGATATGAAATTATCAAATTGCTGGGATAGTGTGTGTGATTTATAAAACACAATGGACTGATCACGCATTAATACTTACATTGCAATCAATCGATTTCTCATTATATCGTTATTTTATCAGTCTAATAATATAATATAACCACAAACTACTAAGTTCCGTTTCCAATGTAATAAAGGGAGAAACAAAATATTAAATAAATTTTTTATTTGTTTTTCTAGAGCTTGTTCTTATTTCCTTGCACGTCCTGTTTAAGTTCAAGCGTTATGCTAGCCAATATTTATGACTGCTTTGAACTGTGATGTATCGTCGAGCGTGGGTTCATACTTCGGAGTGAGCGCTACTAGCCCGCCCGTTCCCGATTAGATCAGAGTACTATGCTCGTATTCTAGTATGCTAACTGAAGGCAAGGCCTCTCGGTATTCAGGGCCTCTAGATATCTGAACACCACCCAGAGCTTCGTCAGAATTAATCGCTGCAACACAGCATTTGTTGCAGAGACAAAGGAGACAGTGCTCTACATATATGTATTGGTTTTAAAAAAATACTTTTTCAGTCTTTGCTAGTATTCATGGCAGTGACATCGGTAAGAAATTTAACTGCACCGGTATTTTATGGTAGTATGCAAAAGTCACGTACTGTCCGTGCCAAAGGTCCGATGTGTTTATCTGGCTCTCCGGAGCTCCGTGTTGCGAAATAATTAATGCGTGCATATTTTAAACTAGTCCAATTTTTTGTTTATGTGTAGACGTTATTGATGCGTTTCTGAAACAGTAGAAATGAAAGTCATGCATTTTAAAATGGATATAAGTATATATGTTTTTGAATAAAATGTGGCATAGGAGATAAGTTCTTTGGTTCTTTTATAAAATATTTTTAAAATTTATATTTCAATATTTGCAATCTACTGTAATGCAGGGTATTGGGGTTATTGACTAATTGCTTGGGACGATAACGTTAAGTACTTGAAAATTTGTGAAAAAAAAACGACAGAGATTGAGGAAAACAAAACTGTCATGTAAAAAGTAACCTTAACTTCCTCATGACAACAACATAACTAACCAGCATCTCAAACTAATGAACCAAATAAAACACGGGTTACACAATTAAATAAGTAGGTGCCTCGTACCGAAGTAAACTTATTAGTAGTAGTTTAATTACTATACAATATTAACAAATTATGCCCGCGAAATCGTCTACGTGAAGTACGTGTTCATCGGTATAACTAAACTCCCAATCACACAAAATATTATAATTATTTATATATATTATTATGTATTTTACTACTTATTACCTTATCCCTACAAACAACACAAAAATTTTAGTTATCTATTTAGGTATCGTCTACGTCTTTATACATATATGTATGTATGTAGAATTTTACCATGCATACTAATTTTTAGAAAAATATACCTACTATTTTATTTTTTACCAAAACGAAAATATAAAAAAGATTTTGAATGTAGTTATTGTATTTCCTACTGATGTAACCTCATCTGGTTTGTACAATATTACCATTTTTGTTCTGACATTTTCAATGTTTATACTTTTACCCATAATGCAATCTTTCCTTTGAGTTGCATCACTTTAAAAGGTTTTATTCTTCCGGGAATCTATTTAGGCCCCGGTTTCGCTTCGCACGGGTAGAATTTTTAAAAATTTTGCCTAATTAAAATTTCGAAAACCCCTTCAAGATGGTTCGGCGGGTGACTTTGTCATTCAATCAAATGCAGTATTACATTGCCGTGTTATCTTAAACGTGGTAACATATATATCAATGTCTTAAACGGTTACCGTTTATGATACAAGAAAACACCGAGAGGTAATCTGCATGCTTGTGGGTACATTATAATATCTACAAATAAAATTAATTTGATTTTCACTAAAACAGATGAACGTGCGGCGGAAACAAGCTTAATAATGTTCTCGAAGGCAATTGAAATCTGCCAATCTACTCTTTGTGAAGCAAGGCTTTACATCTGATCCAGTCCTCAACAGGGCCCAGGACCAGTGAAAATGTCGTGATGCTTGTATTGATCATGGTGATGAAACGTAAACTCTCCACCTCTATTCTATAATCTATTTCAGTAAGTATTTTAGATAATGCACATTATTACATTGCCGAGATTGCATTTTGCTCTCATTCCTCCATAGAACATAGGACCGAAACATCCGAGTTTTCTTAAAACTCGGATGTTTCGGTCATTATTAGTAACATTAAAAGCACAGTCAATGTGGCATATAAAAATTTATCTAGCATATGATCTTCATAAAGATATCAATGTGCAATACTAAAGATATCTCTTCGAGACTGCGAGGAACGTCGAATAGGATAGTAGGAAGGGTTTCCTTTGAAGAACGTCATCATGGCGGGCATGCTGACCAAGCGAAAAAATATTACTGACTAGTTAGGTACATACATACTTCGTCTTTAGTTACATACGTGTTTTAAACGCAACAAGTTTACAAAGTAAAGTGCTGACTATGGCCTAGCTGGCTCATATAATTCTGCAAGATTTCATGTCTCAACCGGGTGGAATACTCCTAATCAAGATTTTCCAGATTAACACATTCAATGCCACCACGATTTTCTAATACTTCCCAGCGATGCCGCCCTATAAAAAACGCAAACATGCTAGGTGTGCTCGCGGCACTGCAGGATGGAATTACGTAGCACGCTAGGCGTGTTCACCGGCACTGTTAAGAGGTAAAATCAAAGAAAGCGTTATTTCGGCTTCAACCGTGTTTATTGATCAGTCTTTCTCGAGTTACTGAAGAGATATTTTGTTTTTAGCAGTGTTTGTGCTTTTGAAAGTTAAATTATGGCAGTTAGTAGATTCCAAGGTAAGTATTTATCGTAATTTGATCAGTGAATTTCAACCTTTGGTTACTTATTTATGATTTTTTAGGGAAAACAAAATATGTGCAAGAAACAGTGGAATATGATGATGATGCGACGCAAGCAGATAGCCCACCCTCACAAAAACGCCCAAAAGTAGGAGGTGAGCCGATAACATATTTCTCTTATCTTGTCTTAAAACTTTTAGTGCACTTATTGTGACGTAGTGGATTAGTGTTAAATTGTAAATCATTCGGTCGGTACCTGGTACCTACTTTATGATATGCAGGTACCTATAGATAGCACATTATATTGTCAATATTAACGTATTTCATAAGGTTTTTGAAGCAGCACCGCAAGTAATTAAAACGTTACAGGAATCTGTCTACAATTCTAAGAAGTTTAGATTTTAATTTGGAGACAGTAAATGTTTTGAACTTATTGTTTATTAAATACTAGCTTTTGCCTGCGACTTCGTCCGCATAGAATAGTTAATTTGGGTTATACACTTTTACCTACACGAAGTACAGAATTTAGAAGATGAAAATATTTGCCGACGTTGTCGTTACGTTACGTTAGTATATTTTTGGTTTTTTCGCCTAATTGTTTTTTTTTTAATAAAAATGACATTTATTAAAAGTTATAGCCACTTTATACGACTTTAAATAATTGTTGATCATTATTTGCTTTCAGAATACATCGCGAACGCATCAAGCTCACCGAACTCATCGCAAGATATATTTACAGAACTACAAGATGTACCTTACTCCCAAAAATGGACATATTCGCAACAAATGGATGAATATGACAAAAAGGAGGAAATAAATGATAACTTATAAAAAATATTCTATATTTTATTATTGGCATTATAAATGTAGTAAATTGACCTAATAATATAAAAGATTGAGAACTGCTGGAGATGAACACGCCTGGTATGTTCGCGGCATTACATAATAGATTATTTTTGATGAACCTTAAAAAAATATCAGATCCTGGAACCACTTCAGAATACTTTAGCTTACGGCAGAAAGTTTATGCTCAGAGTCTTTCGGACAATAATATTGTCTAATCTTTGAGATATAGATGAAAAACGGTGAGCACGCCCGGCGTGCTGGCGGCATGCAGATAAGAATTAGTGTGGACACGCTAGGCGTGTCAATGGCACTGAATGTGTTAAATCTTTATAAAGTTCGGATACTATATATCATAAAGTTTTAATAATCGTCACCGCTTATGTTAATGGTAAATGGGTGGTTTGTAGCGTCCATAGCCCAATGGCTCACGTCGATTCAATGTGATCGAAAGAGTTAAGCAACGACGGGCGCGGTCGGTTTGTGGATGGGTGACCGCTAGTGGCAAAATTTCATGGATTCTACCGTGCTTCGGAGGGCACGTAAAAGCCGTCGTTCCCGGTTGTTTTCAATGGTCGAAACAGTCGTTAAGCCTTGTCGAAGACCTTCGGGTGGCTTGAAAACATTCGACACTGGGTTGGTCACTAACCCCTCCACCAATCCGCATTGGAGCAGCGTGGTGGAGTATGCTCTAGACCTCCCGCAGCTGCGTCTGTGGGGGAGACCCGTGCCCAGCAGTGGGACGTCTATGGGTCGCAGCGAAATGGGTGGGTGATTAACAATCAATTAACATTCAATAATTGATTAATAATCAAGCAGAATGACCGCTTGACCATTTGTGTTGCCTGTCATTACAGCGGTTAATTTAACTAAACTTGTTTCCTGTAATTACGCAGTCATGTAACTGGTCCCCGACAATTTATTAAAAATGTACACAAAAACAACAAAAACAAGTAAAAATAAAGTAAATTTTGTGATTCAGGAAAATGAAAATTAAAGAAATAAAGAAATGCTTAAAAAGGCAAATAAGCCACGAATATCTTAATGATATCAGTACGATGATATTGTATTTGGATAGGTCATATTGTGCAGGAAAATAATTTAGTTATTGTGAATGTGGACAGGATACTACTTCGTAAAACCCAAGACTGACGATATGGCTGACTGTATGGTAGAGTGTAAATAGAATATTATTTGGAAATGTACAATTTATATAATGGTCGCAACTCATAACGTAAACATATTACGTCATCTACAACTATCTACACTCGTACATTATATAATCATTTAAGTCACAAGGAGACAGCAACAAAATAAAGTATTTGGGGTAAATTGCCAGTTTTCAATTAAAAGAATTTGCCTTACGACGCTTTGATGAGCCTGATTGATAGTGTTCAATGAGGTAACTAAAATTTAAGCGTTAGGGGATGGTTGAGGCTAGTAAACTATTAACAAATCATCATCCCACCATTAGACATGTCAAATAAAGGGTTTTGGTTATATGCGTAGGGGTAATGCAATCCAAAGCAATACGTTTTATGGTACTATGTAATGGAAATACTAATGACGCAAGGCAATCAAACATTTTTGTACTGTCATCGAAGATCAGACCTTACTCAGACTCTTACTAATTCAATCACACTAACGAGATATTATGATACTATTTGTATGGTTACTTTGTTGTTTAAATTAACTGATAATCAGATTTTGATGGAGACGATATTTATGATGATGGTCATCGGAGTACTTTGAGTTGTAGAAATGCATAAACCGGTTAGTAGCTAGTTTTTAATTTTTCTATCAATAATAGTGTCGCCTACATACTTAATGTAAGTAAATGCTCTCTAAACTCATCAATGTCGGCGTGTCTATATAATCAATGTAATAGTGGGATAAACCAGAGCGCGTGTTAGTGAGTCACTCACTGGGCACGGATCTCTGTGGAATTCCTCCATTGTCATTCCCCTATACCGGAGTTGGCTCAGTCTCAACACTTGGGGCTGTTAAAAGATGGAACGGTTTTCATCGCTCATCATGAATGAAAATGAAAAAGTGTTTGTCCGTTTTTATTTATGAATTTTCCTAACGGTGCACTTGTTATAAGCATAATATGAATGCCTAGAAATAACGAGTACCTACATAATATGAATACAATGATAAGTGTGTTTTAAAAAAAAAAAATTTTGCTGTATGGTCATGTAGACCTTAACGGCGTCACCGAATAGGGTGGTAAGCTTCAAAGAGCTCAAACCAAAAGGTAAATTAACTCCTTCAAGTGTGTGGGTGCGATTGATCTAAGGGTCTGCCCCTGGGGCACGGACCTCGTCTTAGGTCAACGCTATGTTTGTAACTATAGACGTTGTGTATTTGTCCCCGCCGACGCGCTGTCGGTGACAAAGACAACAACAAAGGTATATGTGATGTGTTTTGTATCTGAGATACGAAGTCATCCTGTAAGTTGTTAACAAGAGTGATAGCGTCATCTGGGTCTTCCAGCACACGACTAAATCGAGCTGGTACTCCCAGTTCCGGGACGTTATCAGCTGATTGTACCATCAAAGGATTTGAATAGCCGGCAGCCTTATCAAAGCAGGACTTTGAGTGCTGGAGATGGAATTGGTTGGTCAAACATGATAATGGGCCTCCTAATGTCTTCTTAAAAAGTATTGCTGCACTTTTGTCTGAATTGACTATTTCTCTCGATTTGCTGAACCAATCACCTAGTGCGATGGCCGCAGCTTGAAGCTTTGAAATAATGCTGTTAGGCATATGATGAGTAGTATAAAGGGCAGTATCATCGGAAAATACAGCTAATTTCACATTAGGGTATCGCTGGTATAAAGCGTGTAGAGCAGTGGGGAAAGTGTGGAGCCTTGGGGGACTCCTGCCCTTAAGACCCAGGTACCACTGGAAATATGAGCCCATTAAAGACCTGCAGCACCTTAATGCCCATAACTGGCGGGAAGTGGCTCATTGGCGATAGAGATAGGTGGCGCTCTCTTGTGGTTGTGGCGGACGCCAAGAACCACTTTGGGGTCGCTGAGCCGCTGTAAGTTAATAAATAAGTTTGTCAAATGTAAACCTTTCCCTGTTACTTGTTTCGATAATTATAAGATTAAATTATATCAAATTATATCTAACCTTCATGGCTATATATGAAGAATGTCATTATCTTTTATAGTTAGTCATCGTTAGAGAAACATATCTACTTATAAGTGAGACAAATAAAACAATAAATGAATGAAATATGACTAGCGCTGGTCCCATCGTGAAATAAACCTACTTCTAATACTTTGCATATATGTATTGCTTGTTTTATAGAACAGATGATATAAGCATATATAGATTATTAGGATCAAATTTCGCATTGTTTGTAGAGACCTATGAATTGTGATTGTATTGGATTATATGGTTGGTATCACCTCTTATATATGTAACAGAGAAAATATTGAATATTTGAATTACGTTACTAGTAGGTACACACTATTTTTTGTTCACTTTTCACTAGGAAAATATTTCAGATGTATTTATTGTCATAAATCTGTACATGATATTATTAATTATTATAGCTATTATTCAATTTTGTTTGTGTTTTAACGACCGTACAGTATTTTGTAAATAAATTTCTAACTTAATTTTCTTTCTCCTTTCACGACGTCTGAAATCTGCCTATTTATAAAGTGAACGTAAGTAACTAACTTCTGATCCTAAAAAAAGACATCAATTTCTGCCAATATCTATAATTTAATTTACACACAGACAGGTTCAGAGTATTCAGATTATATCATTTTCTTTATCATTTTACTTTGAGACAATTTTTATAACTTCAAAACATTGAGCACTGCTATCGTGTACGTATCTCTATCTCTACGATAGGCGTTAATATCTACTGTTTTCGCTAAGATATACAAAATAAGCCCGATAAATATCTATAAAACTAATAAACTTTGGTTCAACCTAGAACCACAGCTTAATCTCATAATTAAACACTTTTTAAATTGTTCATAACTTTATATAGATAGATCATCCTTAAGTAGATCATTTAGTATTTTTATTAGTAGTACATTTCAGATGTTGAATTTGTTGCAAACAGCATATGGGTCAAAACTCCAATATCAAGAGAGATTCTCACTGGCACACCATAGAAGTAATGGCTCAGTATAGATACCTTAGATATCATTCCTCTGTGATAGTTAATTCAATAGGCGACACACGGTCTCCCCTACGATTTGCATGGCTTGATAGACGCAAGTCTATTTGCATGACATATATTGGCTCGTAGAGATAGAGACAATCGAGAGTTTATGATGTTCCAAGTCTAAAGTTACTATTACCAGGATGATGTCCGTTGTCAGGGCATCGAATAAGGAAAAAAATAAACATATTTTTGCTATTGTTTGATGAAATTCGTTACGGTCTTCAATTCATTAAACATTATTGCAAAACCTACCATAGATCACATGATTCCTGTACTACTCTGTATGCTAATAACAATACTTCGAAGTTGGTACGTGAGTAAATTGTTCCTGTAATATTCGATCAAGCCAATCATATCGTGTATATCATATCGAACGAGTGAAGGTGAATAATCAGGCTCCATGAGATGTAGTCTATACACAATTACTCATGCCCTAGTTTTTATAGAAATGTCCTCACTTGAAAAAAAGTGGACTTGACTTTTAATATGAACTGGTATTAAAATATATCTTTGAGTATATTAATAGCGACGTGGTCTCCAATAGATGCTCTGATGCGGGTGCATGCAGAGTGGTGCATGATGAATTGATGAGTGGTTCATTATGAGGTAATATTTAAGTGTCTCTGTATGGGGGGTACTTATTTATAATTTATAAATAGGTACTCGTCGTCACGAATTTGTAATTCCTTAAATCTATTTATTATTTATAACGATTACTTATCGCAAAGGCTGCTACAGTTTTTAATAAAAATAATCATCAATACATATTATAAAACAAAGTACAAAGCCGCGTCGGTTATCAACTACTGAAAGGATTTTCATGCACTTTTCAACAATAGACAGAGTAATTCATGAGTAGGTTAGGTTTAGATATACTTGTTAAGGTTTTGTGTAAATTGATTGATTATGTTATGACGATAACAGGTACAGCAGTGTCTCATTAGATGGATGGATTGGTACTGCCAAGAATGGATAGTTAGACTACAAGCCACATAATAACCAAGTGCCATAAGCTATTTTTACACGGGCGAAGACATGGGTAACTAGTAAAGTAATAAAAATTAAATAAGTGCGTTCAGAGCAATGACATCTTTATAAATCCCTTGTTTGTGAACACGATCAACATCAAAAGTTTCGCTAATCACCTACACGCGTAATTTCTTCCATCTATCTCCTTCTGAAGAACAAAGAAAGTGTGATGATACTACGTCGTCGTTGAATTGTTATCCACACAAACTTGATACTTGATCTTGATAACATATTGCATTTTTGTTTGTTTTAGTTGGACACCTCCAGTCAAGAGTGCTACGTATGTATATTGTATGATGCCAGTAAGTAGTATATAAATAAATATTAATTAAAAGCTTTGTTAAAGTGATACAGTTTTAAGGGAGTGTAGTAAATTGAAGTCTTTGGTATTAAAGTACACGTAACCAATAATCCTTGATCAAATTTTCTTCAAACATGATAGGTAGCTGGTAGTAGCTAGCTATTAATTTATTGTTTACAATAAATAATACTTAATTAATAGTTAATGTAAGTGTCACATTACATGTTCAAAGTAACATCAAACTTATAATCACAATAACATTGAAAAGGCCTCAAAGGCCACGATGGAATTAGGTTTTCATCTTTTCATTGATATAAGCTTGTAACGGATATAACAGTTGTCAGAAATTAAAACCTCAAAATGAAAATATATTAAACAGGTCTAGAGAGGTTGTAGGATTCCTTATATATATGAATTAGGAAATTCTTGTGATCACTTTTGCTATGTACAATAATGTAGACGTACCTAACCAGCCTACATACGAGTACAAATCGGATATACATTTTAGAGAAAACATTTAAGTAAATACGCGAATGTAGACGAGTGGGTGATTATGTTTACAGACAAGAGATGATACCTGATTAAATGAGTCATGCGTAAATTACATTAGCATGCATCTAGGTAGGCAATTGTTAATTGCACTCCGCGTTGTACGTATACGTAGACATAAAACCAGATTTCCTTTTCAGTACATAGCTCATGATCGGACAAAGGAAGGCGATAATTAGTAGTGGACAAAAATAGTCGTGCAACCGGGCCCTGGGCCAGGTGACGTCAGCGCGCCAGGGCCGCGCGGGGCAAGACGGGCCCCGCGCCAGTGTCGCGCGCGCCGTCGACCCGGCCGCACGCTGCACGCCGCCGCCCGAGCCCGAGCCCTCGCCGCCAGCACCAGCGCCGCCGCCACGCCATCCGCCATCGCCACCACGCCCCCGCTCCCGACCTCGCCCGTGAGTACACCGCACCACCCCTTTCACCGCCACGCATATTGCCTCTTAACCCTGGTGCCGACCAACATCACATCCGATGCAGATTTCACTTCAGCTCCGGCGCCGCCGGACTCCCGGGTACTACGCACCGCAGCACTTCTTTTGACGGTAACATTATTACCTAGCCTAGTATACCCGAGGTTTGACGTGTCAACAAGGAGAAGCGTGGCAACCTTGGCGCATCGTGCAATGCAGCGGGGACCTTGCAAGTCACGCGTCACAGTAACCTCGCCTCGCGCCGTGCTCGTACTGATGCTGTGACGTCTCGCTATCTAACGACCTCGGTTCGTCATCGATGCACGTCATCCATCGCTGCTCGAGAAATCCCGCGCTCGAGTAGGTACCGTCCGGATGAGCAATGAACGTTAAACGCGTGTTCACGGGCGCAACGCGGACTTCGTTCGATAGTAACTCGGTGCCGGGACATGTTGATAGACGTGTTATAGAGCGATCGAAAACAGCTGACCGACCGTCGACGTATTTCATGCTGCAGACAAAAAATTAAGACGCGATTACTCAAGGACGGTCAACAACTATCGAGTAGTATTTCCCGTTTAACGGAGCGCCAAAGTGACATACAAATGACGTGCAAACGGCGCTCGTTAAACGCTTTCATTGGAATAATTGAACGTGGATAATGTGTGGACGTATCGTTGCGTGGGTTTTAATAGTACTTTGTATGTGAACGTTTGCGAATTGAGGCCCTCACGGCGTTTCAGAGATATCGTACTGGAAAAACACGCCATACTCGTATCGCGTGTTGTGGCCACTATCAGCTGAGCGATGCGGTGCGCGCTCGCCAACACGGTTAGTCATCTCTGTATAAGCGATTATAGTCCTTACGTCAACGGTGCTATGTTTATAATACTACGAGCTAAGTAGAAACCTAACTGAAACACGTCAACAGATTGATACTGACTCTACATACTACGTAATTTGGATAGATGCAGTGTTACGATAATTTATACTAGCATTATGCTAATTATCGGCACAATTTTACTAACTTTTTGTGCTCTTAAAAATCCTCGCGTAAATTATTTTGTAAGATCAAGCTAGGTACTATCATAATTCTATATTCCACACAGACACTGTTTTATCAATAGTTTTTTGTACATTTTATTTAAATATTTTTATTTAATGAGCTGTCTAATTATTTTCACGTTGTCAATCAACCTTATTATTACTATACATTACTGATTATAATGACTAACTACATAGGTAATTAATTCCAAAAATCTCTGATTCATAATAATAATATTTTACTGCAATAGTACCTAATTGTAAATTGGTAATTTTCGTGACTTTCTCACTTGTAGGTCTTTAAGGAGAATGCTTACCAAGGTATATTCGTAACATAAAATGTACTTTTGTCACTTCAATAGTGACATAAGTACAATAATATGAATACATATATTCCATGAATAAACTTTATACACGAATTTTATAAGTGTATGCATAATGTTGAGAATAACCTCTAAAACTTCTCTAGAATTAATTTTACCTCATGCTGGCATTGATCGTGGCTCTCAAACCGGTAGGCCGCGGTTATCCTTCGCCGGACATCACAAATGTCTGCCTTTAAATTTAAAAAAACATGTTAACTCATGCTATGTATTATTTCCACACTTTTGGTTTGAATTTCCCGCGAAAATATATTTATAGATGTTTAGTATTCGTATCAGTAGAGATTTTTAATTAGTTACAGGGGTCAGTCCTAGCGAATTATCCGACTATATGATTAGAGTTTGTATAATTTATCTTAACTTATCTATACTAGTTTTAAAAAAATTTTAAAATAAAAGGGGTGTTATCGTTTTTTTTTACCCTGGAAATATCAAACATAACAACAAAACATTTTTTAATAGATAACCACATTTATTATGAATAGTAAAGGCTATCTAGAAGTAAGCTTCACATCTCAGCAATTGCCCTTGCGACTAGATCACAGGACCAACAAGGCAGTATATATTTTAATAATTTGTTTGTCACTTTACAAAATGGGTTTGGTAAATCGATAGGTTTATTTTAAACATTTCAATTAAAACGATTTTATTAGCTTGGTATGTATGTATGTATTTGTGTGTGTTTGTATGGGAATCTTTGAACGTGGTTTTCGCCCACTTCAAATCGTCGCATTCATTTGAAACTGCACACCATGGTCATAGACCGATAACAATGCAATAATTTAAAAAAAAATTATATGGATGTATACTTGAACGAGATGGACAGATGGATCTTTTATCCCGATAATAACTGTTTCATTTGAACTTCAATGGGTAGAGTTTTATATATTTATTTTATATTTCCTTGACATTGACTAGGAAAATAGAGGACAACATGAACTATAAACGAAACTTTCGTTATATCCATCAAATCATTGGAACATACAACCAAAAGGTAACTCTAAAGCATCCACCAAATCCATTCACGTGATTGATCGTTGCTTATGTTAATTTTCAGAATAATATGGTGAGAAAGTACGAAAGGATGAGTGGCCGGCAGTCTTGGAGCGAAGAGGACATGGCGAAGGCCGTGGCCGCCGTCGTGTCGGGCAAGATGGGCTACAAGCTGGCCGCGCGCACCTTCCACATCCCGCGCTCCACGCTGCAGCGGCGCGCCAGCAAGGTCCGCTACCAGACGCCCGACGACCCCAAGCCCCTCATGGGCCACTACCGCCGCGTCTTCACCGACAACCAGGAGAAAGACCTGGTCGGCTACATCAAGAGCATGGAGAAGTTCTTCATGGGCGTCTCCCGGCGGGACATCCGGGAGCTCGCCTTCCAGTACGCCGAAGACAACCACCTCAACCATCCGTTCGACGTCAACGCCCGCATGGCCGGCGAGGACTGGGTCCGGAACTTTCTCAAGCGGAACCCGGAGCTCCTCCACAAGTCCGAGAAGGAGTTCGACCTGGAGCCGGTCAACTTTGACCAGTTCTACCACTTCATGTGTCAGATGTCTTGATGGCTAGCTAATGCAGTTCGCGGCCGAACGCAAAGGTCACGATCGTGAAGCTTACCCGCGAGAGCCTCACGAATAATGAATTGTGGATCCCAATTTAAAACTACATCGAAACATACATATGCGACCAAGTATGTAAATTTAAAAGATATGAAAAAATGTAACGTTAAGAACTAACCAAAACTAAAGACATTTTATATACAACGAGCGAAGCTCAAAGTTTTTCACCGTTGCCTGTTCCTTAATTTTAAGTAGGTATTTCGTTTTGTATCTACTTAATTGTAAACAATTAAGTACTTATTTTTTACGGTTACTTCTTATTTATAGTTTAAATTCTGTTATTTAATGGTAAATGCTAAATTAAGGGCTGTGATAGCAAAGAATGGTGTATTTAGGGAAACATATCAATTGAGAGGGCGTACTTATCTAGGAGGAGGTTTTATTTGTGCAGATATATTTATGTAGTGCAATGTTCTTTAAATTATATAAAATTTCACATAATTTTATAATCATAAATGTTCGTACATTGGAGCAATGCTGCTTGTAATTAGGAAGTTGAGTCCAGTTTTTATAACATTTCGATACATGTTCAACATGCACCACGCATCTAAACTAAAAACTAACGATACATTGAATAGTCTCATATGTACCTATAAGACAATCTTCTGATGTAATATATTAATTGATTCATGAGAGATTTACTTATTTTAAAATAATACATGTAGCAGTTGAAAAGCAAAGATGATCTTATGTTACAGTTTTAGATAATTTTATAAATTAATGCTAATTTTAACTAGGTTTATGGGGTGCAAGAGAGAATTGTGATATTGGTAATGGGTGATACTAGGTGAATTTTATTGACCTGTAACTAATTCTTTAAAAAAATATAATATCATATTGAAAATTGATATTTTTCTAATTTTAACTCAAAATTAATATTAGATTAGTATCTGCCTACCTACAAAGTTGTCGGTACCTGAATTAAGTTCTGATCTCTTAAACTTAGTCTAAACACTTGGTACCTATGGAATGCTTGATTTGTGCGAGTAGGACCCAGAATGAAGAGTGTTTTGTTAAAAAATCTTTTGGAAAACATGTTATAGAATGCCAAACATTGTTAATTTTATTTTGAGATTTATATTTAGTTTTAATTCGTATGGTTAAGTATGTACTTAATAAGTTTCGTTCATTAAATAAATCATAATAAAATTTAAATGTTAATTTTTATTAATTACCTTAATATATCTAAGTTTTGAATTATTGAATTTCTATGAGAAAAATTTGAGGTACCTACCTTTCAAACGTAACAAGACTTACAAAAAGAAAACAAAAAATACTGACGTGCCTTTACTGAACGTGAAGTACCTACAGTTACGAAATTGTCAGTACTTGACCCAGTACCTCGCTGTGTGCGAGTTACTTCTCAGGGTTAATGCCGTGGAACCGTTAAAGTTTAGCTAAGTGTTATAGTTAATGATCAATGAATAAAATGCCATGATTGGAATACCTTACTTTAGTAAGTTAGTAAGTTTGCAGACCTTTTTAATAAATAAATAAATATTATAGGAGCTTGGGAACTACAGCCTATTTATATAGTATATTTATGCTAAATTATTTTATTATCATCCTTTAGTAGGTACCTACTATAGGTTATTCCACTGTAGACTGCGTTTAAAATGTCGACATTTAGAAAAAAAATTAAAGAAGACATGTTATTTAAATACACATAGTGGACGACCGCAGCTTCGTTCGCGTGGAATTAGACAGAACAATTGTTTCGTTTACACCTAGTAATATTATATAGCCTATACCAGTGAAGATGCAGCTTTCTAAATTTTTGAAATCGGTCTAAGTAGTGGATTTGTGTGAAAACATTACAAACAAATATTTCCTCTTAATGATATTAGTATACTCGTCTATATTAGTATTTGTCTATACTATCTGTATAGACAAATACTAAATATCTAGAACGTGTAACTCACGATTTCGAGCATTCCTTGTGTTATTTTCTATTTAATAAAATATATAAACGATTTCAGACCCAAAGCCGAGTTGTAGAGCTACAAGAAAACACACATTTAAAATTAAAATGTGTGAGAATGAGGAACTACATTACTGTTCCAACTAAATTCTAGAGAACATTTGGAAAAAAAGATATGTACTTTCTGAGACATTCATAACTGTTAGTAAAAGTCAATTCGTTTATTTCGCTATGAGGTTAGGTTAGGTTATAATAAATGATTGGACATGCCTAACGAAAGTCTAG
Organism: Carterocephalus palaemon; assembly: GCA_944567765.1. Lineage (NCBI taxonomy): Eukaryota > Metazoa > Arthropoda > Insecta > Lepidoptera > Hesperiidae > Carterocephalus > Carterocephalus palaemon. Next base: position 3,965,994 of record OX155639.1, on the reverse strand, counting down.
TCAACTTGTAGTACCTACAAACTTCTAAAAGAAAAAGCATGTTAAAAAGAGATACAATTATATTCTAAATTGACTAATATAAAACTACTAATAATTTATTTACTATAAACAAAACACTCTAACGTGACATGTTTTAGGATTAGCTATTGATCATTGAATGAATCCTACAGTTATAATAACATCATACATATGCAGCATGAACATAGCATGAACGAGTACCTACATTAGACATTATTTGTCAAGTGTATATTTTTATTATCGAATATATACTAGCAGCATAGCTAGAAGAAATATGATGTACCTATCACATAAAAACTAATCAACTCTCTTATAGTATAAAAATTTGTATTAAAATTTATAGAGATTCAAGTATCTCTAAATTATTATTTGATTTCCCGCTACAGAATTAAATACGTAAAATATTTTGAAACCCCCGCAATTTCAATAATTTTAACCGAAACCAACCGTTTTTCAGTTTTTCCAATAAAAATGAAAAAATAAGAAACAATTCAGGTTACCGGTTATGGAAAAATAAATATCAACGTAATCAATTGCCATTTAATAAATCAATACTTCGTGTTACCAGGAATTGCATTGTCACCTATAACACGAGCCGTAATGGCTTTGAAGCTTCGCGCGTATGATTTTAGTGACCATTGTATGCGAAACACTGTGACGCTCTTATTAGTTTTATTCAGGGTCTGATATTGGTCACATTGGCTGATTCATGGGCGGCTGCATGCTCGTGATAATCCAGTGGACATAGATAAATGGTCTCTCACTTTTTCATGGATATAAGTTATCAAACGAGCACGCAGAACCACCCATACACAACAAGAATCATCAAAATCGATCCATTCCTAGCGGAGAATCTACTTTTTTTGGAAGTCGGTTCTTAAAATACGGAGGTAGTAATACCTCACCCGTTTGCGAGAAAAACGTTACATCTAACTTACTAGATAGATACAGAGAACTGTGAGTTGAAGCAGAGAAACCTTTGACCCGTTTAATTTATAAATTGTATAAAATAAATGTTTCTTCATAAAGCAATTAGCTTCTGGTTCATAGCGTAGCACGTCTTCAAAGGAAACTTCTCAAAGAACTTTTGCAATAATATTTTCCTTCAGAGAGCGAAATGTATTTTATTATTATTTGTTTCATTTGAAAGCGAATACAGAAGGCTGGGACGACGAGGAAAAACAACGTTTTAAACACTGTAAGATCCGCACAAATACCTCCTTTCAAGGTAATAGGATTCGCATGAAATGTCATACGAAGATAGATACTAGGTATACTATGGAGAAAGATACTATATACTACTTATGTTTATTTTGCAATTTATTTGTTTGTATTTATGTAAGTAAAAGAGTAAACTACACTGCTCTTACATTACTGGCCTGGCCTAAATAAAGATGCATGCTCTGGGAGATGGGGACATCAGCCTGAATACAGTTAATATGTACACAATTGATTAGTACTGAATGAGTTCTTTGGGCTCCCGGGTTTAATTTCCGGCCGAGGCTGACAAATATATAATAAATATGGTTACACAAAAGTAATTTCAGTCGCAATGTGTTCTGCTTTACATTTTCCTACAGATTCCTACATTTTTTGGGATACACAAAAATACTATTATAATATATAAAAACTACTTACTCTATAATACACAAATCAGCAACGTTTCCACTGATAAAAAGTTACATTAATATATAAATACTACAGTGATTTGGAGCAGAGGTAAAAAATGAAACAGCTACAAAGTACTCGTACAATAAAGCAACATTCAAGTTAGATGAGCCAAAAATAATGTTCTTCAAAACATACATCAGTTCAGATATTGTATCTCGTTTATTCTTTTTATATAAACTAACTGAGCTGCTAAAATATATACATTTTGCAAATGTTCATTATAAAAGTCACTGGAGCGGTATACGAAGGTGTGTGTGTAGAGTTTACTCGTTTATTTACATATTTAAAATGAATGCAACTAAGTAGAAAGGGACAGTCTATCCATTTATAATTTTATACAGAAATAGTCGGTCTCTCTCTGCTCTATATTTCATGTCTGTTAAATAAATACAGTATCCTTCAAGATTATTTTGCTTTGTGCAACATGTTACAAAGCAATATAATCTTGAAAGGATATTGAATTTTAGTGTTGAATTTAAAAATTGGTCGGTAGTTTTTAATATTCTGTTTATTTAAAAATTGGCACAACATATGATTTCTTCCAAACCACCGGCCTCATTCCAGACATAAAAGATAAGTAAAATAGAATGGATAGAGGCCACGCTAGACTAGTACGGCATGACTTAAGGAAGATTGGAGGCAATCCATCAAGGCCGGACCCTTTCAATATGTCTAAATTCTTAAGGTATTTCACCACTATTTCACTAGTGATATTGATAGAGCTGATGGTGTAAATGTGGATTTCTTGCGTATAAAATAAAAAACAAGCATACAAAAATTATTCATTTATGAATACATAAAGTTAAGTCAAGTCACATATCATCAGTGAAATTAAAAAATCGTGGTCTTGTACCCTGACACGAATCGTTTAAGGAAGATGTCACAGACTATGATAGATACACAAATAGTCGACACAAAATCTAATCTCTCTATTCAAGTGGCAAATACTCACCATTGCTTCCAATGGCTCTTACTCCCCCTGACGCTGTTACGCCAGAGCTCAGTTCAGTGAATCATTTATAAAAGTTATTAATTTCTTTAACGCTGCCGCTGCCTGGGAGGAAAGAAAAACGTCGGCGCATTATTTTCAGTGAACGGTTCTCCAATATTCTCAGTACTTGGGCACAAGCCGAGGTTTTATGTCGACGCTGTTATAGTCCGGGCAACTTGTACAAAGACGAGCTTTAACAACAAACTCCCTGGAAGTAGAATACTTACTGAAACTAAGTCCGTTGTTATATATTTTTATGAATAGAATAATAACTATACACGAATTGCTATTTCCTCAGAAAAGTAGATCTTATTGTTTTCTGATCAACATTCACAATAAATAGGTACTATATGTTGATCAGAAAACAATAACCGCAACACAATTGCTTGTCGATCGAAAAAATAATCGCAAAAAATTACCGGAACACAATTGCTTTAGAACAATAGTAATAGACGCTAGAAATAAAGATTTAAATAGTTTTGGTACCTTGTGTTTGGGTGGTTGTGGTACAGGATACGTCCAATTCTAAATAGAACCTGTATTGTAAAGATCCTATAAATATAGTTTCTACAAGTATTGTTAGAATATATAATATTAAATAGTAATTTCGATTGTTTGGGAAATTAAAAAAATATACATGTCCTAATAGGCGTTGAGTTAATTAATGAAACTGTACAGCAATAACAGCCGCCTCTTTATAATAAGGCAACCGTCATAAGTTGCCTAACAGTAGGCAACAATGGTAATCTTTGCAGGATACCTACTATAAAAGTGTATTAGATAAGAGACCCGTGCCCAGCAGTAGAAATGGTTGTGGATGTATCCCAGATTAGCCTGGGAAACCCAGGCTCAAAGAAAACGAACTCCTAACGGCTCTACGGGTACCTTTAATTCTCAAAGCAATAGTATTCCTTTACAGAGTAAGAGAGTAAAGTACATACCTTGGAAACGAAAAGCCTCTTCAATAGCAAGATGCAACTTGTCTCATTATTTACTTAAGAACCTCGGGCAATCCAATTAAACTACGTTATCTACGATCTCCTCGCTCAAAGGAGCAGGACGCTACGAGACTCAAAGGGACTCGTTTGCTGCTGCAATATTATATGTTTGAAGCCACTCACTGTTCGCCAACCGGTTATTTGTCTTGTAAACATATAAATATTGTAACTACAATTATATGATCTCTATATTTATATATGTAATTGGAAAAAATCACCCAACTATATTAGACTATTTTAGTGCTCATAATATTAGATAGGTATCAATTTAGGTGGCTTCTATGTGTAGGTTACTCTACTATAAATTTATCCAGGGTTTCTTTCATTCTGAATGGATGGACTTGAATTGTATATGACCGATAATTAATAATAATATAATAATAATAATACATTTTAATTCAGACCGTGGTCCATATTATAGTTGTTTTATATGGACCACGGTATGTTAACTGAAAATAGATTTGGGTCTTACATGTTGTACATTTTCAAACTTACTTAATAAATGCACTGAAATAATAGAAACAAGTTGAATAATTAACCTTTTTTTTAATTCGGATTTTACCTATTTGAATATGTGTTTTGGTGTATTTTCCAGCAATGGCGAATTGGAACATATTAGTAGGTACTGACACATTTTCCTTTATCCAAATTTGTGTTTTATTGTATTTTAGGAACTACATATTTGTCACACATTATTGTCTGAGGTAGGAATCCAACAAAAAGCTAAAAAATTATGAGTCAATTAAATTATTTATTTGTCAGTAAATGCAATAGATACATCCTCAAATTGGTTATACGAGCTCATGTCGTTATTTACCTAAGAACGCCAAGGGAAGGCAATCCAATTACATTGCTTTCGCTAGCTCAAAGGAGCGTCTGAAAGCTCACGGCGAGAGCTTTGTCAACACGAAGCTGTCAGGAGCTACAGTCAGTAACGTTGATTATACTCTTAAGGCTTGTATACCAAGACATTAGCAAGAACATGTATGGCTGTTGGGTTCTTCAAAGAACAACTAAGCATCCGAATAGGTTTTTACTGATTCTTTCTGCGTAGTCGGATTTCCTGGGGATTTTTCCGACGAGGTGGACTGACGACCTGAAGAAGACAGCGGAAAACCGTTGGATATAGAGTGTACAGGATTGGTTGACGGAGGCCTATGTCCAGCAGTGGAACCAAAAAGGCTGATGGATGGATGGATTTTCTGACTCATTTGACCAAAAGCTCTCAAAGGGAGAAAGTAATGTATCAGATTGTTCTTCGGTAAAGTGTTTTTTTGTAGCGTCCATATCCATACCCCAGTGGCTCGCGTTGATTCAATGTGATTGACAGTAAAGCAACGACAGGTGCGGCATCAAAAAGCGGAGGGCCCGTTAAGCCGTCAGTCCCGGTTTTTTTTAATGGTGAATATAATCGTAAAGTCTTTTTGTTTTTTAGTATTTTTGTTATAGCGACAACAGAAAATCATCATCTGTGAAAATTTCAACTGTCTAACTATCAAGGTTCATGAAATTAAGCCTGGTGACAGACGGACAGACGGACGGATGGACAGAGAAGTCTTTGTAATAGGGGTTAACCCTTTGGGTACGGAACCCTTAAAATACAAATTTTAATATTTATGAAAATCAAGGACAGTATTTACGATCTCTGAATATGTTTTTAATACTAAAAGTATAACTTTCGAATAGCTGAATAAATAGACAGCCCGTGTATTGTTTAGAAATATTTCACACGACACTGCGTACCGGGGGCGGGGCCCGCTTAGGAGCCCTAGGCAATCCAATTACATTCTGATCGTATTTGAGCTATCAAAAGAGCTTTTCAAAACTCCCGACGAGTCTGCATTGTGAGAGCCTCTCAGAACTGCCAAGCGACTCTATAAAATACTAACGACGGAAAATATCTATATACACACACATGTTTTATACCGCATATATTGTGTGCCTGCTTACAATATTTCTATAGCCCCAAGGACCGAACAGGTGGAATATGCGCGCTGTTCGATTGGAAATGTTCCAGTGCTGAATGGCTTTAACGTTTCGGTCAAATGCACTGACGCGAGGTGCTAGGGCAGTATGAGTTGTTTCCATCCGCTTGCGTTATAGCAAGCATAAATTATACTATAGTATTTTAGCATTTAGTATGTAAATTATTATTAAAAATTTAAATTTAGAAATTAGGATCATGTTGAAATGAAATTGTATAAAATATTCATCCATCATCCTTGCAGCCTTTTACGGCCCACTGATAGACATAGGCCTCATAATAAACGCCACTACTCCCGATCGTATGCCTTCTGATCCAGCGGGTTTCATGTCTTCTTCAGGTCCGCCTTGTCTTGTTTTCCGAGCATGAAAATATTCACACAATATATTCCCTATAGGCTCTACCACCTACCAATAATACGGGGGAATTATAATTTTCTGATCATGACTTGACAAAGAGAGAATGTGAGCTCTTCACTCGTCCTTTGGTTAGTGTGCACGCTTCACAATATTCAAGCTCTAACGTTGTTCAGTAATGAACGCCCAGTCAACAAGTTCCTAACTTAATAACTGCTCGGGGTCTCTTGATGAACGCAACTATAAGTCGCTCCAGTTCTTGTCAAAGACTTAGACCAACCGACTTAAATGCATTTGCGAAGTGCGTCGCGCAAATTGTATGAAACAAGCTTTCTCCGCGGCTCTGCTTGCGTCAAATCCTTTTTCGAGCAGAATTACCTCTAGCATCAAAGGATGGTTATCAACGGCAAGCTACACCAAATATTACCACTAATCAAAATCTAGGTTCAACCGCAGTTCGTACGATTATAATCCGACATAGCTATCAATCGATTAAAAATTGATTGATATTTAACTATCGATTAAAAATCATAACGATTATTACAGGTATCTGTTTCACGGATACCATGCAATTCTCCAGGATAAAAAGTAGTCTATGTCACTCTCCAGGCCGTACCTTTCCTGAATCTATGCAAAAATAACACAGACAGATTCGCAAATTCGATCATTTTATTCAGGCTGTTAATGTCCAAGACAACAATGGCCAGATAAAAATATTCATCTGTCAACTAAGTAGTTTGCTATTGTAATCTAGGTATACAATTGTTTTTTTGTAATAAATAGGTACTCCAAAGACCAAATAGTCCAACGCTCCAAGTCGTTAGCTCTACGGTGCGGCGGTGTAGAGCTACCTCTCGCTAAGAAAACAGTAATGTATAGAGGGAAATTAAGGACATTAAATACACCTAAACCTTCACCCGTGTTGAATAATAAATAAATAAATAAATAATTCTATAAGGAGGTAGGGAGAGGTATTATCGCGAAAAGCTTAAACGTTTTACGTCAGCAACGCGGCGTGGGAAGAATTATTAGCTCCCACTGTCACACCAACGCGCACCAACAATGGATTTGATTATTCAAACATTCTTATTTTAAATTTTTGCAAGAGATCTACACTTGGTCCAGCTGTCGTATGTATTCCATTCCGATTTTTGATTTGGTTATTTTTATTGTGATATTCTTCCATGGATACAATTAAATTCCAAAAAATAGCTTGCAAACTCATAAAAGAAACTAAAAAATATTATGTTAACTAAATACCATCAGTTGACATCCATTTCCTGACATCCTCCAAGGTCCGACATTACCTGTAGAGACATGCTACCAAAAGCCTAGGGTAACTTTGAATAAAGTATTACATGTAGTTTTTATTAATTCCATAGATAGAGGCACTACCCACTTTGGAAGCCGAGGCGTTAAATTGAAAAAAAAAAACATGCTTTTTGTTCCTGAAATTTTATTGCTTAATTTCATTCTTTTAAATTCTAAAGTACGTACCTTATATAAAATATGAAATATTTCGTCGTATGAGACATTTCCCGGGACATTTAGGTCGCAGGCGTTCGAATGCTCGTCACAAATGGATGTCGAGGAAATTGAAGGAGAAAATCGGAAATTCCTTCTTGGCGCTCCAGCACAGCACATTTAATATTCCAATATTTTAAAGTGGCATTGCTTCATAATCGCATACATTATTTCTGATAGATTATGTATGGTGATATGATTATGACACCTGCAAAAATGCTAGGCTATTTGTCTTACAGCCGGTAAGACATAATAGCCGCCTCAACATTTTATCTGTGTATACCATTTTATACCTACCACGCGACACTCTCCTCAATTCGTATTCAGCCCTACTACTGAAAGCCTATTACGGATCCTTGTTTTTCTTTCTTTTGTCGAAGTTTATAAGGATAAGTGACACGTCTGCCTCGTTATTTTTCTTCGTGGTAAATAAAAGCTGAATTATTTTCAGATCATAGATCTAGCTAGATGGCTGTTCAAAGCATACAAAATGTATAAAAATATGTATTTTACATATTGATCATATATTAAGATAATATAACGTAATGCTGTATTTCCCATAACATGAGGAGTCGTTCTCAGGTTAACAACCTTACTACCATTTGTTGTAAACGTGCAAAACGAACAATGAAAAATAAATGCAAGTTCAAATTAAACGGGGTGAACCAAGCGAACGCCGTTCCCTAGACTCTCACAAGCAAAGCCAGCCGCAAAATGAAAATATACATGCAAAGATGTGAAAAACATTTGATTGTGAATTCTATCATCCGATATTTAAATCTGGCATCGGTACGGTCGGGCGGGCGAGAAGTTCGGTGGGGCGCGGGCGGCGCGGCGGCGCGCGCGGCGCGGGCGGCGGGGCTGGTAATTAGGCGGCCCGGCGGAGGCTGTATTGATCGGCGCGTCTCCTAGCAACGCGCGAGATGGCAGCACCGCCTGCCCTCGCTCCGGGAACGAGCTTTTTGTTCGAGCTCACTGTAGGTGAGACCGTTTTGATGTAATCTCCGAAGAGATGATTCAATTCAATTCGCCCGCCACACAGCGAGGGAGATTATGACGGCATTAGTACCTTGCGGGACGTTGTGTGTACCCGTTTTAATGAATTATATCTAGAAATCTCTCGTAAGAACAGAATTTTACATCGAACCCCTGTAGGTGTTTACCGACGAACAATGAAAGGAATGGAAATTTAATAAAGCTTCGGCATGGCAGCTCTCCAACTGGGATCGAGCGAACGCTGTGTAAACACAATTACGAAAATATTACGAGACGTGCCTACATATCTCGCCCGGCCGGAGATCCGCTGGAAGGCACGCCTCGTCGCCGCCGTTCTTGTTTCTCTACACTTACAAATATTTTTATATACTTGCATCAAACATTGTATCATTAAAAAATAGAACAAGAATTTGTAGGGAAAAACTTGGAAAAACGTATTGGAAGTAATTAAATCTGAAAAATAAATAATACTTATGAACAATATTGATTTACATGAGAGTTCACAGTAGAAAATTTTAGTAAGCATGAAGGGATGACGAGATGAGAGAATCAGAAAGATGTTCAAAAATAATCAAAATGGCTGATTTTAAATTGGGAAATGCACAAAGAAATAGCAACTGCAGGAACCTGCGCGAAAAATCATATCGGCGGCTGCTTTCTAAATGTAGAGCAGCCCCAACATCTCGAAATCGTCTCGCAAACGTCGCGCAATTTTTCAAAAACGTCGAGCTAAATGCAATAACGGTGCACCTCCCCTGCCCGAGTCGCCCTGCATTTTATCCCCGCATATTTCAACCGAACAGCGCCCTACATTTCCTTGCAACTTCGCTCCCTACACAAAGAAAATAGATTTTATTGAAAGCACGCGCAGATTTTAACATCAAGTGCATTTCATACAAGAACTAACTGCATAAAATATCAGACTAAAATTTCCCAAAATTCAATATATAAGCGGTGACAGCCCAGTGGCTATCGAACTCGCCATTCACTCGAGAGATCCGGGTTTAAACCCAAGCGGCACGCAACAATGACTATTCCAAGTTATGTGCGATTTAAGAAATTAAATATCACTTGAATTCTGAGAGGAGACACGTGCCCAACAGTGGGACAAAGAAGGGTTGTGGTGGCGATATATATGTATGTGTATATTAGGCATATTATATATAGATATATGATAACAACCGGGACCGCGGTTTAACGTGCTCTCCGAGGCACGGTAGCGTCCATGAAATTTTGCCACTAGCGGTTACCCATCCACAAACCGACCGTGTTCGTCTTTACTTAACTCTGTCGATCACATTGAATCGACGCGAGCCATATTTACGACTCACTGCTAGGTACGGGTCTCTTTATGGAACTAAGGAAGACCATGCTGATATAATTTAATGTTAGCGTACCAGTATAGATCACACATAATAATTACATACAGAGAGAAAATCATCTTATAAATTTAAATATCGTCGTTTCCTCATGGCTTAGGGTCGTGGTCATCATAAGTAGTTCTTCCCACTAAGATTCTCCAGGCTTTTCTGCCTTGTGAAAGTTGAATGGGTTCAGGAATGGATTTTCACCGTCTTATAGTGTTTGTCCATCGGGTCGATGAATCTTAACGAGAAGTAGAGTTACTTTCCACGTGGGCGACCACAATCTACTTTTTTAAATTGTCTGGCTTCCGCCGTAAAACGTGACGAAATTACTTGAGAACCCCTTGATGGGATTCCCGACATTTTGCGACAACACCACATCTCGAACGGATTCGATCGAAAAGGATTCGTCCTTTTCCGTACGAGAGACTTCAGTGTTCATGTTTAGGAGACATAGAGAAAGATAGAGAAGACATGGGTTTGCGTGTTCTTCTATATCCTTTGCAACATTCCGTTTTACTGCAGCCCTTGACATCTGCGCTTTACAAATTCACCCTCGTTCACAATCCCCATCACTGGTGATCATTGAGCCCAAATAAACAAACTGCTCCACTGGATTGAGATCACCCAATTAGTAAGCTCTTTGTAGTGTGTTAGTTCAAACAAACATCAGCTTGGTTTTGCTTTGGATTATCCGTACCCGGTACTCTGCCCTCAAGATTTCTTTTCGTTGTAGAAGTTCGGCAAGTTCCTTTACGTTAGCGGTTATAATGGGGGTATAACCTGTAAATCGTAGGTTGTTTATGAGATGTTCGCCCACACGGATGCCTCCCTTCCAGTCATCCAAAACACTACGCATTATTGCGCATGTATTCTGCCATTAGGCAGGAACATTTGCCGATACAGTATACAACCCAGTCTGACTCCTCATTTTGTCCTAACGGTATTATCTATTATAAACTTCGATTGACTTTCATGACTTGAAACATCTTTTTCCGATTGTCAATGAAGCAAGAAGCCATAGGTACATTAAACTCCTTTTAAACTATTTTTTTCGATAAGTTGTCTGATGTTGTATCTGTTCTCGTAAGCCTTTAACGAATCCTGATTGTTCCTTCGCAATCAGTCCAGAAATATATTCAAGTCTTGTTGTAATTATATGCAGAAGAATCTTGCTTGCATGCGATGTTAGGGATATGGTGCGGTAATGTTAACATTTAGGTACGTACCTCCCATATTATATAAATTTACTAAAATATCACGAATAGTTATTACGTGACATAACTAACAAAAACAAAGTATTTCTTTGAAATTAGAACAGAAGGCGAACTCGAAACGAAGAGGGGACTCATGGGTTCGACATTCATAGAGAACCCAGAATGAAAATCCTTATAATTTCACGAATATACAATGTAAAATAAAGAGATTCTTTAGAAATCAGTTCCTTTAGAGCTTTTTATCCTATCCAGTTATTTTTTCTTTTTTTAATAATAAGTACTTATCTTCGATGACTACTCACTTAGGTATTTCAGATAGACACACAACTTATGAGTTTGTATCTGGTAAACGAAGTAAAATTATGGGTTCCGCGGAGTAAAGAAATGCTATAATGAGTAAGAAAAACTAAAATATAAAAGAAGATAGAAATGATTAAGTACTCTCAACAAAGTTGGACAGGTGAAAATACGAGTATAATGGACGCCACAGAACTCACTACAGTTTTCACTTAGTTTTAATGAAAATTGACGTCGCGTTTCGAGGTTTTCGAAATAGAGATGAGAGTTTTAACGTAATTACATTTGCAGTGACACTCATGGCTACAATTTAAACCAGGTTTTGTAACTTAACGTGGAAGGAATTTTAAGAAAATTTTCCCATTAAGGCTTTTGTAGTGTTTAAATTTTTTATTTTCACCCTGATTTTAAGTATTAGTATTTTTTAAGTGCATTTAATAACCGCGCTCGCCAATTAGACTGCCTACGATGCCTACGAGAACATTATGGAGAACTCATGTAGATGCATGTAGATTTCCTCACCATATTTTTCTACCGTTACAGCAATTGACATTTGATATCATTTAAAACGCACGCTTAACTTGAAAAGGTGCGTTCCACTTGGATTTGAACCCAGACCCGACGAGACGAGTTCAATATCCATTGGGTGTTACAACGGAAACACCTAACCCGGGAGGGAGTTTCCGAGGAGACCCATGCCCAACAGTAGAACAAAAAGAGGGTTGTAGTGGTGGCGTGTAATTACGAGTATGTCCTTATTAATATCTGCCTCAATTGCAACTGCCTGGCTTAGGTACCTACATCAATAGATTAGTTAGATAGATTTCACTTGTTCGGATGTATTAGATAAGATATCTCGGGTTGAGTTCTGTGGTTGGGTTACTGGGATTTTCTCCCATTCGTTTTTTTAATATTCGGATCAACAGATCCAGCTGTCGAATGTCGACAGTACGTTTGAGTATTTTCTTTATTAATAATAATGTTTATTTTCACATAAAAAAAGTTACAAGTTACGCTGCTAATTCTCATAGTCTTAAGGCTTGTAGTTATATACATATATATATCAAGTATATTATCAAGCTTAACTATATTCTTTGTTGTAAATATAGTATTATGTTCTTCCAGATATTATAGTAGGTATATAGGTGTACCTGTTAATATTTCGGATCTTTGTGAATACGCTTTAAATAGGAATATACGAGGGGGCTACACAGCCATTCAGCCATCTGAGGAGCTAATTGGCACACCGACTGAAATTTCGCCCGAAACGCTAATTAAAAAACCTCGTCCCCGAGTCTGCCAATGTCTGCCGAATAACGAGACCCACACAAAGTTAATTACCAACTCTGAAAATTGAATTGGCGATATAATTATGTATCTATTCTTTACTATGATGTATCACTGATGATGGAAACGGTAAGTATTCTACTGTCACATGAGTAAGAATCTACTGTCATCAATATCATCCGTGATAAATCTCAAATTATAGGTGCCACGGGGTCCAAGGGTCTAGTAAACACTGGAATAGCTGATTTGGTCGTTAAAAGATGCTCAGAGTAAGTCATATTCTCATTCACATCTTTTATTTTCATAATATCTATTATTACTTACAAGTTACAAGTACCTACATAGTTTTTTTTTAATTATTATTTTTATTTTACATTGATTTTACACTGCTATTATCTATAAGCATTTGAGTTTGGTTTTCAATCTGTACCTAAACAAATTGCCGATGAACTAACTAAAATTTGTAGTAACATAATTTTGACTTTTGTAGGTATTAAGTTACGCGGATACAGATACCAAGTTAAGATATCAGATAAGAAGTTAGCATAAAATAATTGTCAGCAGCTAAATAAATGGAAATAGTGGGAAACGTTGAACGTGTGTGTTCTCGCGATACCGAGCGACGACATCGAATTGGCTCAAAGAAGTGTAAAATAAAAGCCGTGTCTAGGATGCATTTTCTCTGACGGGATAGGTAAATACAATGTTAGATTTCGATTTTTTATGGCTACACTATATACCATTTGTGGTCGTTAGTTATGAATAGCCAGCCAATGTAATAACCAATTGATATTAGGAACGATCAGCCCTTAGCCTCAGCCCACATTAGTAGAAGCAGAGATTGGCTGATAAAGTAGGTAGTAGATATATGATTAACATAAAATTCCATTAATAAATCTCTTAGTGAAACCACTCAAACAAAATAAACCTCTGTCAATAATGAGAGCATCAGGACTTTGCGTCGAAGTAATTTAGTGCGATCCGATTTAGCCAGAGGGCTTTGACAACAAACACAATGGCTCTAGGGCTCTATCGAACAGCCATGCTCTTCCAAAGTAATTACTGCACATCAATGCTGTCGCGCGCAACGCCGCGCCGCCGCCGGGGTGGCCGAATGTACCTATTAAACGTGCACAAAGAGAAGGCAAACAGCCAGCGGTACCGGGAATCAGGTGGCGAGAGGTGATGCAATTGACAACAGGATACGATCCTAACTATAAATTGTTTTACACGCAATATAGGGCCTTATCTCGGTGAGTTTATCGTCCAATTTGGACGGTCTCCCGCCCGTCCGTTCGATAGACGTCGGGCGAGCAGGCGCACCGTTGCCAATAGTTACATCCGGGCCACGAGCCCCGGACGGCTCCAGCTATATCTAGGCAACGTTTATGTAGTGCCTACGCGTACATAGATTATTATGTACTCGCCCCGGCAACATTCAGAGCAGCTGAAATTACTGGGAACTCTGTTAGGTACATCGATACTTGGAATCGTATTGAATGTTGAGTTGCGCTGCAGTTAGAAGATTGATTCTGCGAATATTATAGACTTGAATTATAGTCGTAGCATACTCGTTAGTCTATAACCATCTTTGTTCTATTGATCAAGATGGTTATAGACTGTATTGATGGTTATATTATACAGAAAATTAAAATAAACAGAAAAGAGAACTCTTAAAAACCACACTAAACCATAAAAATCCATATTTGATGATGCAGAATTTTATTTTCATAACATCATCGTAATGTTATCTCTTACTACATCTATTATAATAACTAAGATCTATCTAAAGACTAGTTAGACTTCGGCATTTTTCAAACGACAAAATATCTATTTCTCAGAAATACTTACTGACCCTAGTAGCAAAGTAGCAATCTATGTTACTCTACTTGAGCAAAGGGAAACTTTATTTTCAGCTATATTTACCTTGATTAATGAATCTAAATATATCTAAACATGTGCATAACTGATAAAACATTTAACAAAGGCAGAACAAAATAGTGAGAACGAATTTCCTGTTCTCATTATTGTACTATTCTCGTTACAAAGCGGACTACATATTCAGCTGAAGGACAGACTCAAGTCATTCAGATGAACTCACAGCTCGCTTTCGCTTTGTGGATATAAACTTAACACATCTCAAATATCTCGAACATTTAGGAAGTCCGCATTGTTCTAAAAGTACTAACTATCAATTTTCTTAACATGAAAACATATAAATACAATGTAAGAGAAAGAACCTATAAAATAGAATTTAATTATATCGTGCAAGTCATAACCGTTGTAACTTTAACAATGTAGACCAAGCAAGCAAAATCAACGGATTGTTCAAAATTTTCGTTTATTCTACAGCAGAATACGCTTATTTGGCAGAATATTTTTCATTTGAAATTATAAATTCCAAAGTATGAGTTTTGTATCGATATGGATAGTTTGACTTTATATAGTAGATGTATTTATAGTACCTAGATATAGTTAGAGACTAATGAGGCCTGAAGTAAAGCACCGCTTGAGACGAATAATGCTCGTAATTACAGTATTGAAACAGCAGGTGCCTACGTAAAACGTAATGTGTGGGCTGCAGTGGAACCAGCGGGGTGGAACGAAGCATTGAAGACGGATGGTAAGTGCGCCGACGGGCGGTCGAAGTGAACTCATAAACTTGATAAACGCCTGTCTCCTCAGTATTTATTACGATAGAACTGAATTGGCCACTACACTGTACTGCCAGATTACTCATCTGCGAGCTAGACAAGTAGTATTCTCGCTCGAGTATTATATTATTTAACCGTGGGAAACTTACGGCAAAAAAAATCATTAAAAAATTCCAAATATGTACCTGAATATTTTTGAAGTTTCGAATTTCTGAGAGTTATAATGCTTTTGTTACAATTGTTAATTATATTCAGGATTAGGTAATAACCATCTAATTAATCGTAATAAATAATTATTTGATTTTAATTATCTTAAGAATTATCTCATAGTGTGTTAAACTATTGGCTTCGATCTCAGAGTTGGGCATATTAATATTGGGGTACCAAATTGAAATTCCTAGTAGTATAATCTCTCTCTCTAACCTATGCGAATTAATAGCAATAGGCTAAGCACCTATTATACGGGACCAAAACATAACTGGTGAAAACTGGGTGGAAAATTTTGTTAGTTCTGCTTCTCTTTACGAATACAATATGATACGTGTGAAAAGATAACGTAATGATTAAATCACGGGGAATATCCGGAAATATCCAAACTCTACAATACACCATGTAAGGATTACCTTCTTCGTTCGACTTAAAGTTTTAGTTAAGCAATAGAAATACCCACATTGTGTAAGTTTAATAACTAGAAGGGACCGAACCCATAAAACCGGGAATAAAACTGGCGTAAGTTACCGGAGCTTTACCGTTGTGGCCATTACGGCCGACAAATGAGCTCTGAGCCGTGCCAGCGGTGCCAGGTGAACACTGGAGGCCAAATATAGCTCGTAACTTTCTTACTCTCTAAATTATTTTCAGAGAGTAAGTTCTTAAATACGTCTGTCGAAATTACGAATTGCCTATAAACTTTGGCTAGTACAGTTGGGTTAATTTATCAGCTATAGCACCTACAGTAAACCAACCTATGATTTTATATGATATTAGTTATCAGCTATAACCAGACAGACAGACAGACAAGGTCCTTTATTGTACACCAAATACAACAATTGATAAAGATACAACATACAACAAGTACATACAAAAATAATAAAATATTAGAGTGGTTAAAACCAGTTAATTAGTTTATAACCAGTGCTTGATTAAAACATTATTTTATCAATTATACAACGCTGTCTGTACCTACGTGTGACAAAACATAATTTAGGTAGGTACGGCAAAGTATTCATATTCAAACTTAATTTCTATCCATCAGTTTTCCGACATAATCCCCTTACATTTTACAGCAGACGTGGATATATAGAATGATATGTAATATAAAGTAGGCAGCGGAGCTTGAAGAGAAGCGATGACTCCCGGCGGGGTGATTTCGCAAATTCAGCAGAACCGTCAAAGCGCTCGTTAGATTAACGCTCAGCATAACCGCCGCTCAGCAGATAATCTACTAATGTAAACACGAAATTTCTGTTTTTATATAGGTATTACTTAACATCATCATCACAACCCTTTCTTCGTCCCACTGTTGGGCTCGGGTCTGCTCTCAGAATGGGAGGGATTAGGCCTTAGTCCACCACGCTGGCCAAGTGCGGATTGGCAGACTTCGCATACCTTCGAGAACGTTATGATGAACATCTGTTGTGTGCTTCACCGTTATAGCAAGTGACATTTAATTTCTTAAGTCGCACATAACTTAGAAAAGTCATTGGTGCCACTGGGGTTTGAACCCGGACCGCTCGAATGATAGGCGAGTTCGATAGCCACTGGGCTGTCACCGCATAATTATATAATCTATTATATTAATATTACATATATCTCTTATTAATTATTAACTACTGGTTATGAAATATAAAGAAATAATATACCAAGTCAGACAATTTCAAGCCGAGGTTCAATCAGCCAGTATGTCACTCGAAGCATTGATAATTCAACGTAAGTTCCGTTGGCAGAAACATGAATTCACCGAGCTGAGGATTATGTATTATGAATTCACTTATTGCTTCGACTCGTAGGTACATATTTTATATAGGCGGCCGCCTAGTCTGGACACGTATGGTTTTCGCTTTTAACAATCCCGGCCACGTTCAGGCGATACAACATAGGAGTATGATTAACCAAACACGAAATGTTCATTCTACATCGCTCGCTACGACCTAGACGTCCCACTGATGAGCACAGGTCTCCCCCACAGACACATACTCCATCACGCTGCTCCAATGCGGAATGTTGGAGGGGTTAGTGGCCAACCCCGTGTCGAATGTTCTTAAGCCACCCGAAGGTCTTCGACAAGGCTTAACGACTGCTTCCACCATTGAAAACAACCGGGACCGACGGCTTTACGTGTTTCGGAAACACGGTGGCGTGCATGAGATTTTGCCACTAGCGGTCACCCATCCACAAACCGACCGCACCCGTCTCCGCTTAACTCGACGCGAGCCATAGGGCTATGGACGCTACTGTTCCTACGTTCTAAACAGAAATCTGTTTGGTTTATCTACCTATTCTATTATGCTCAGGAGATACCTACAGTTTGTATGTACCTACTACACAAGGTCTTGAGCGACACAGATAGGTGTTCTATAGCAAGGGTTGTTTCGTCGCAAATGGCGAGCGGCGCCCGCACGCAATAAATCTTACCCAAGATTCATGCCTCGCCGTGATAGGGCTGTGATGACGTCCCATTCTTCTTGTACTGTAAGACTACACCCCCTATAGCGCTGTTGGTGTAAAGTGACTATTTGTTTTTATGGGCAAAATATTACTTACCTACATTACAATACACATTTTACTGTATCGAAATAATATACAAAGAAGTCAAGACGTGTTAACGTACGTAACGCGACATAACATATTTGTATGTATCATATTTGTCGTAATCGAAAAGTATCCTATTAATCAAAACTCTATAACATTGGCAATATTATAAAGCAGCTATAGCTGACATACCTACTACAATATCCTACGTAATTAGCGAAATTCAACTCATTATTATTAGATCTAAGTAACAATCCGGACGAGATTAATTTCCTCCTATAACTTTCCTCATATTACTATTTGCTTTCAATAGGGGAGTCTAAGCTCTATTTTGTATAACAGAGCTATGGCTACCGAGGATAGATAGCGCGGCGTATGGCCACCCACTTCTGACTGTAATCCCTCCGAAAGGCGCGTCCATCATCGCTCTGCGCACGTATCGCAACCTGATAACGACACCCGCGCCCCCCTCCTCCGGACGCAACAAAATGGACCCAATATATCACTAACAACATTCATGAGTTATCACTCTAGCCGTCCGACCTGTCCCTTGAACGCTGCCCTACACTAATAAAGGTATCGCAACACAGCGGTGTCTTTATTATTCGACTTTTAGATGCTAAAACAAGCTCCGCACGCTGCGTCGCTGAAAGTGGCATTAAAGGAAATAATTAAAAACCTTGTTAGTCTCAAAGCAATAAAAGCGCCGGCAAAGAAGCGTCGAGCGCTGAAAATAAAGCACAAACGCTGTGGAGGCGGCGCCTCCTGGAACCTGTATAAATGCAGCACATTTCCAGGCGTCTCGCTCTTTATTGCCCGCCGTGCAAGACAAAAGAGCTCAAAGTGTGCCTAGGGCATATTAATAAGTATTTATCTCACAGCGCTATAGGTGCGAGCATGCGGCGTAGCTTCGTAGCAACGTAGCGTCGTAGAACTCCTCTTGTATTATGTAAATTTCGTAAAGGTACGAGACGCAATCTCGTCTCATATGTCGTGAGTGACAAAAATCCTATTCAACTTTGAATACAATTTACTTATTCATCGCTAAATAATCCCAACCCGCAAAGAAATGTTTACGCCCGCGCTGGGTAAATAGGGTTTTACGAATAGGAGAAAGTTTGCACACCCTCGCTCCCTTGTTCAACTATGCTCCGCTGGTAGCGATGTGGTAGCGGCCCGGGAACCCTCATCACGCACACATACTACTCACTGTTGTAACAACGTCAGTGTTCAGTACGATATGGACGAAATAACTTTGGTTAAAAGATCTCAGTTAAAGACCGACAGCCTCAAAAAACTTTTCTCTATATAGGCACGTTAGTCCTGGAATCTTGTATAATTCTGAAATCAGTTTCTCTAAACGTACTCGGCACGTTCATATTTATAATAGGTGCAAACTCATGCGAAACATAAGTAACAGCGAGGCTGTGGGGTACCGCTTCGGCTGCGAACGTAGTCAATTCGTAATGGCGTCACGCGGTCTGGCAAGATGGCGGCGTCTTCAACGGGAAAACACAAAGCCGTTATTTGCAGACTTGCGCATTTTACTTTCATAAGCTTTTAATATCAAAACCTACTAGCACGTCTTCGTTTATCTTACTAAATAAGTGAAATCATAGTAAAATTTTAAGTAGAAAAACTTTTTTTATAAAAATATAAAACAAAACAAAACAAGCGCCTGTTGCAACTTTTTAAAGTGTGCTATAATCGGTAACAGCAAGTAACATAAAACCATTAATAAGCCTCTTACCCTATCCGTCTAAGTCAACATCGGTGTAGCGTGATGCGGGGGGCGGAGGCGTCGTCATGGCGACGCCGCTCGGGGGCGCGGACCCGAATTTTATCGATTCGGGTACAGACAGCAGCCGCCGAGCTCTGCCTACACTAACACGATTCACCGCCGTGTTTGCAGATCTCAGAGGTTTAGAGGGGCTTTGACGTATGGCAACACGTACGACGCCTGTTTAAACAGCTATTTACCCACTTTACTGTTTACAAATTGACGTTTTACGAAGGTATTTATTATTGGGGTTTAATAAGCTTTTAGAACATTTCCATTTGTTCTCGTTTACATTCCATCCATCCAGCCTTTGGAGTCCATGCTGGGATATACATATTAAGAGATGCATGTTTCCGTGGTGCGGTGGTGAGCAAGCGTTTAACTTTACGCATGCGAAGCTACGCGTCCACTAGTAAGTAGAATAAAATTAATCAGTAAGTTTCAAAGGAAAGTAACTACTCACTTTAATACTCAAATGAGCGACACGCACGACCTACAAGCCTACAGCTTCACTCACATAAAAACTGCACAAACTATTTTTCCACACAACCACATTAGAAAAATATTTATTGAACTACTGAATACTTATTACAGTGTCCAAAAAGGCGAAGGCCAGTTGACGTTTTGAGCCATATGGACTCCTCAATATAACAAACCTTACCTCATAACATCATTTAGTAGAATGAAATTCTTAAGTAGACCATTTCAGAGAAAAGTACCAACTCAACGGTCGCAGCGGCCATCGAAACATCGCCGAAGTTGGATGCGTGTTTTTGACAGAGCGCTAATGGCGCGGCTATGAGCGATGATTGCGGGAGCTGTGGAACAACTCGCCCGTAACTGTCGCGAACCAACGATGATATATCTATTATGTAATGAAATACTGGTTACATTTTTCTAGAGATAACAATCAAGTCAAACAACGCACCTGTGACTGCATTTATTTCAGTCTGTTTGCGTGCTCTTTAAATAGCTTCAAAAAG
Organism: Carterocephalus palaemon; assembly: GCA_944567765.1. Classification (NCBI taxonomy): domain Eukaryota; kingdom Metazoa; phylum Arthropoda; class Insecta; order Lepidoptera; family Hesperiidae; genus Carterocephalus; species Carterocephalus palaemon. The sequence goes on along the minus strand of OX155639.1, from coordinate 3,945,123 downwards.
GCAGCATGCCGATATTTAGAATCGGTAACTACAATATTGCCTGCCATACTAAGCTTTCACTTTTTTTGTAATATTACTATACCTATAAGTAGGTATTTAAAATTAAATAACTATGTATTTGCTAGACCTCCCGCAGCTTAGTCTGTAGACCCGTGTCCAGCAGTGGGACGTGTATGGGTGATAGCAAACAATAATTACATTTTATTAAGAAAGAAGAAAGAAAGAAAGAATTTATTTGCTAAAATATAAAAATGATAGCAAATGGGCACTCAGCCCAGTTTCGACATAACACCGCAACACTGATTTTCAGTACAGCCTGTTAAGTGAAAGTAGCTAGAACTGACTAAAAATGTAATGTAATTAAATTTCTATTAAATCTCTTTATGTCTTTCACATAACAACTGGTATTTTATGTCGACGAATAAATAATTTTGAAGCTTGTATTGTTCAGCCTGATGGCTTCAATATGATCGACAGAGTAGAGAGAGACCCAAAAAGTACAGATAACCTTCTAGAAACCAATAGTCCCTTCTCACAACCGATTGCCAGAACTTTTAGGAAATCTGAAGGCCAATGACATCACATGGCTTAACATCTTTCGATAACAGCCAGGAGCGAGGACGATCAATGTGCCCTCCTAACAACGGAAGCAGTCATGAAATTATGCCAATAACGGTCATTTACCCACCGACGGAATCCGGTGTAGCTTAAAATTATGAATCGTTTAATTGATAGTTATGTCTAATGTCTCGCGCCGCTCAACGGGATTTAAATAGCTCGCAATCAAAGTAATAGATGCATTGCAAGCCGTCTTAGAAACTTTGGTCCTATCCATGTAGTTTCTACAATCGGGTTGGCCACTAATCCATACAAATCCGGCCCGGCACAGATTGGTGAAGTTTGCTTTTGAGCCACCAGTTGTGCTCAGCACGATATTAAATGGGAATGTTGCCAGTTTCTAGATAGTACAGTGGTATAATCTATACTTAATTGATTCTATAGTTAGATACCTAATACCGCTTTGACACTAACAATGTTTTATATGGGCCCAGTGCAGTAGTTCCGAGGTTCTAATCAACTTACTTATAATAGTCTTATAATAATATTTTCGTTTAAAACTGACGTATCAGCATAGAAGCAGAAAGGGTATAAACAACTTTAACAATAAAATTTCGACTGTTATAAAAGGTGACGGAATATATAAATAGTGAGACTCTTCTCTGTCTCGCTCTCTCGCTCGCTCGTGGGTAGTGCTAAATATTTTTAAGTAGGTCTCAGACCAACGGTCTGAGACCTACTCGGGTTCGTTCAACACAAATTCTGTCAAAGCTAAAATCTCCGACCGTTAGCATCTGTTAATTGGCTAAAATCTTGTTTTATGTGCGTAATGCAGACTAGTTTTACCCAATAACTATGACCATCATTAGTACCAAGTTCGAACATAACATATCACAAAATCACTTCAAAATAGTCGATAACGAGTAGGTACCGAAAGCGAAACACCGGCGAGCGGGGCTGGCGCTGACAGCTCGCTAATGGCGCTCTCGGCTCCCGGTTGCAATTAAACCCCCGGATGCTGGGCGGTCGGTAACTGTTAATTCACTTTCATTATTGAATTTTTTGTATTGTATACCTACCATTGATATCGCTGCGACTCATAGACGTCCCACTACTGGGCACGGGTCTCCCCCACAGACACAGCTGCGGGAGGTCTAGCAAATACATAGTTAATTAATTTTAAGTAGGTACCTACTTATTAGTAGGTATGAGTAATATTACAAAAAAGTAAAAGCTTAGTATAGGAGGCAATACCGTAGTTACCGATTCTAAATATCGGCATGCTGCCTTTTTGAAGTTATCTAAAGAGCACGCAAACAGGCTGAAATCAATGCAGTCACAGGTGCGTTGTTACCCTTATTGACTCACCACTACTACTACCTACCATTGATATATGAAATCTAAAAAAGGGGTATATATTTTAGCTTCAAAGTAATCAGTGCTAGCAAATTATTTTTTTTGGTTTCTTGTATTTCTGTATTCCACTGTGTCAAACCTATACTTAATGACAATAAATTTTATTATTATTATTATTATGTATCTCTTTAAATTTCACGGGTCCAGATGTGGACCCGGTAATTTGGAAGGCTTGCGTGGGGACACAGGTCCAACACGTAGAGGCCCCTTCGAGACATTTTAATGAGTTGTGATGTGGCACACGTGGCGGATACCACCCTCGATCGACTGCACCATCAATTGGTACACCCGAAGGTGGGCCCCGCCATTATTATTATTATTAAATAGGATAAGAACATGTCCTGCTTACTAACAAGAAACAAAGTAAAAAGGGTTTTTTTTTAAATTTCCAATAATAAATATATGTACATATAATAAAAGTCTAGCGAGTCCGTGTCTATACATTGAATAAATCTCTAAAAAATCTATATCAAGTGATTCCGTATTTTTTTTAAATTTTTCACTAAGTAAGTCATGTCACTCGTTTTATTTTAAATCACAATGACTTTGTAAGTAGTTATGAGCACGAACTAATTCTAATTTTATGATATAAAACAAATCTGATATACCTAGGTAAGTTGTATTATGCATTTTGATGGTTTGCAAATAGGATTAGACAAAAAAAACATGAAATCGACTATTGGACAGTTAGCATCAGAATTAAACCTATTTCTGAATGCCTCGTTCCTGACACACTTCATTTGCCAATTTCGCGTGGCATTGTTCATCCATACTCACCCACCATCACAACTCTTTCTTTCTCCCACTGGGAAATTCCTGAGATAATCATTCACTGATAGCTATGGTATAAGAATCAAATTGGTCCAGATAACTCGAGCATTATGCGGGCACGCAGCAACAATTCACCCCCAAGCATAATTTAACCGGAACGAGAGCAGTAGTTTTACTTCACATCGAAAACACAACACTCGAAGCGATTTTTGAGTAGGGATAAAAAGGAATATGGGGTCGCAAAGGGTTCTGAGATATGAACTACAACTTCCCCTCGCATGCCTCCCCTATCAATTGTTACCAGTTACGCATATTTTTGCCGCAACACAACCCGCTGGGTCGTGGGTCGAGCAACCTTTTGTGTTAGACTCGTACCAACATAAATTTATTATGCGAGAATTTACTTGACTAGGCATATCTAGGTCTACTATATTCAATATTGGTTGTATGCAAAAGAGTAACTAAGTAAAATACGATTTTCAATTTCAGCTGCAATGAGTCGAATTCTCCTAACTCTTTGGTTTGGTTTCAAATCAAAGCGATACGCAGCAAAGACATCTCTTATGTTGAAGTCTCGTTTTAAGAAATCATACGCCACTTATTGTACATATCGCCGAAGGAAAACTTCGTGAGGAAACGTATGCCTGGAATTCACCATATTTTCTTATCCAAGCCATAAAAATTTGAACTATGGCCTAATCCCGTCCATTCCGAGGAGACCCATGCCCAATAGTGGGACAAAGAAAGAGTTGTGGCAGTGGGGTTATAATCTGTGTTATTTTTAAAACCTTACAATACATGTCAACGTTATGAGTCAAAAAAAGCAATAACGAAAATAGTACAGCAAACGCATTTTTTCAATTGCTCCTCACAGCCGGCATCGCAAAAAGTATCGCGGGGTCCGATTAACACAATATCCTTGAAGATGTCGCTCGCAAAAAGGGGCTTAAAGTCCCTGAAACATTTCTCATGGAGGCGAGGGGTGGCGAGGGCCCCTTCCCTCCCCGCTACGTGGTCCCGGTCGCGGTGCCCATAATTTAAGCCCGTGCGCGGACCACGAAAAATAAATGAGCATCAGTAGGTACCAAGAGGAAATGGAAAAGCAGTACATATTGCAGGTCGACATTATGACACACGAGTGAATGCCGATGTGTATGCCTGTATTAGTGTAGTAGGTATGTCTTTTCCAATACTTTATTGATATTTTTTCCCAGACTGAATCTTAACATTCGGTTATTCCTTAGGTTAATTTCGGCTATCGCAACTGTTGTTAACTACCTAGATTTCAGTCTTGATCTAGATGAAAAAAAATTCAAGCTGGCATCGACTAAAACTTTAAATTGGTCAAGGTAAACTAACAAACGTTAATGCTCATGTAAATATAAGTTAGCCACACATTAAACAAATTATCAAATCAATTTAACGCGTATTTTAAGACAAACCATTTTTATACCTACCAATCGAAGAATAACCAACCTACCAATATTGACTATACTACACTTTAAAGCGTAATAAATTATGAATTTCACGTTGCAAGCGGGTAGCGGGCATTTAATTATTCATAGATATATTCTTACCATTAAAAATTCGTAGCGGTGTCTACGCGGCGCGCTGATCGCAGACACACATAATACATCATGACATTGTATTAATTTGCTCCCTGCAGCCGTGGGGGCGTACTTTTTTAAGGTGTAATTAATGGGCGCCGAGCACCTCTCCGGCTTATTTTGATTCCTTGTTTTCTCGGCCCGCCATCTCGGGTTCGGGCGACGGAGAGCGCCGAATAAATTTAATTAATTTTAGGTAAATATTTTCCACAGTCCCTTATAAAACTGGCAAAATTTCATGGGTGCTACCGTGCTTCGGACTTTAAACCTTCGGTTCCAATTGTTTTCAATGGTAAAAACAATCGTTAATCCCCGTCGAAAACCTTCGGTTAGCATGAGAACATTTGACACGCGGTTGTCCTCTAACCCCTCCACCAATCCGCATTAGAGCAGTGTGGAGTATGCTCTAGACCTCCCTGAGTGGGACCCGTGCCCAACGGTGAAACGTCTATAGATTGTTTCTAGCATATAAGACATCTAATTCCAGTAGAGCGCATTAGAGCGCTACTTTATTAATTATGTTAAAAATATAGACGCACTATCCTGTTATTATTTTATTTTAAATTTTTAAACTCGAAGCCAAAGCCTGCAACACAGTGCACATGCCCACCTCGCCAACTCGCAACATTAATTAAGCTCCTAGAGGTAAAAAAATCCGCCGCCTTTTTAAATTGCTAAGCAGTAGGTAGGTACCTACAGAAGACTTAATTTGTGCTGGTTTTTGTGAGTGTTCACAATGTGGTTTCCGAGGTTGGCCAATAGGAACAAGGGAACAAGTATTCAGAGCATTTTCTCATTTACACAATTAACCGTTTTCATAAAACAATATTTAAATTTATGCTTTTAAAAAAATTCAAAAACAAGTTAGTTTGTATAATTAACCTTTATTTTTATCATAGACATAGAGATAAACAGTAAGACAGTTCATTTCAAAATACTTATGAATTTTAAAACCCGTAAAAATTCGCATAGACCTGAACAAGTCATATGGAGTGGATGAATTTTTTATATTAATTTAAAATTTTATAATAAAAATAGGATATGAAAAGGTTACAATGGGGCATAAAATAGCTATAGTTGAAATCTAAAATAGCTAAATGATAATAATTTATACACAATATTTTAGATTTTTAGTACTTTAAGTAAATGTCAAATGTGATCGTGATTTATATAATGTAGACCTCACTAAAAAAGCATATTTTTCTTATGTAAATTACTAGTGGACGCCCGCAGCTTCGCTCGCGTAGAATTAGACCCATTAACGACGTCTACCCGTCTAACGACTTCAAAAACGGCAAATTTTCATACTAACTTTGCACCCCCATTTTACCCCCTTAGGGGGTGAATTTTAAAAAATCCTTTCTTAGTGCTCCCCTACGTTATAAAAGGAACCCCTGTGCAAAATTTCAAGTTTCTAGCCCTTATGGTTTAGGCCCTGCGTTGATATGTCAGTCAGTCAGTCAGTCAGTCAGTCACCTTATCCTTTTATATATATAGATTTTGGGCTCACGTCTCCCTATGCCCACACGTCCACACTTCCCCCCCAGGTGGGGCCAAGAGCGACATAGTACAAGAGATGGGCAGCAGCGTCTCACAGAATAATACTTTAATTTAACTGCGGTCACCAACTCGCATTAGCCAAGCGCGGTAACTACGGACACTAACACGATGAAAACATAACCAGGCCCAAGGTGGTTTCATTCAGGTGGGACATCGGCAGTGTGTCTCTCAGACGAGGTGGACTGACGACGTCCTCAAGAAGACATCAGAAGTCCAGAGAACCCCAAAAGGCTGATGGATAAATGAAAATCATTTGATGTTTTCGGCACAGCAGCCGACATCAAAAAGAGTAGAAAATATTCTTTAAAAAATCGCTAGATAACGCCTTAAATCAAAACCAAGTCAATAATCTTAAACAACTTAAGGTAACTTAAGGTAAAACGCCCAATTCTGTCCAATCACGGGGTCGTGCTTTGGCGTACGAATTCTCCCAAATTCGGGAAATGGGGCTCAACGACCACCTCGGAGAGCAATTGTATATTGCTGTCTATTTCCATTTGTCCCTGCTTCGGGAGCTGTAGCGAGTGCGTGTAGGGCAGGAGGGCTAGGTGGTTCCGCATGCTGAAGCTGGCATCCGCGTTGGGCACCACGTGCTCTAGCTTACTGGCCACCTGCGGTAACAAGACCATATTCAAGAAAAAACAGTTTCAGATTGCACCCACACAATAAATTTATATATGCAACTAGTGGACGCCCGCAGCTTCGCTCGCGTAGAATTAGACCCATTAAGGACGTCTACCCGTCTAAAGACTTCAAAAACGGCAAAGTTTCATACTAAATTTGCACCCCCGTTTTACCCCCTTAGGGGGTGAATTTTCAGAAATCCTTTCTAGCCCTTATAGTTTGGGCCCTGCGTTGATATGTCAGTCAGTCAGTCAGTCAGTCAGTCAGTCAGTCAGTCAGTCAGTCACCTTCTCCTTTTATATATATAGATTTATATATGCAATTTTATAGATGCACAATAAATTACCGTAGTGCAGCGAAATAATTTATTGTGTATCAAACTTCGACCACGGTAGAAAAAAAAATATTTTTTCTCCCGTGCACTTCCAGCACTTTATGCTACACGAATATTTAAATGCGATTTTGTTCTGTACCTTTTGACGAGATATTCATATGTCATACACGTTCAACATAGAAATGATAGAAGCGGCTTTTAACTTGAACTAGTGGTCGCTGAGTTGTCGAAATTCCGCCTGGTCCATCCGTCCGGTCCAGTCCATAATCGAACTAGGTAATGGAACTACTACTGGGATTTTTTTCTCCCAGTAATTATGCTAGACAAAATTTGTCCCATTGGTTTCAGTACAATCACAATGAAACATGTATTAACGAAAATAATACGTACTTAGTTTCCGTATAAAACTGTGAAATAGACATTTGACCAATAATAAAAATAACAGGCCAGTTGCACATTTGTATGAAAATAGTGTTACAATTTACGACCCAACTGTACTTATTTTTGTTTAATAACTAAAGGGACTAATTTTGTCTTCCATAAACAGCATCAAAGTTCAATGGAACTACTGCGAGAAAAAATCCTCAGTAGTTCTATAATAGAACTATGTAATGGAACTACTGAGACCAGGCGCGAAATTCGATTGGTTTTACTATGAACAACCTTGAAGACCAGCGAAAAATTATAGCTCTTTTTGAATTGAGTCCTTTTTTTGAGTCCGCTGTAATCGAAGAAATTATACATGAATAAAGTATATTCAGTACCTGCGGATGAAGATTCCGAAACACCCATCCACGACTCCTGTCCGGTCCTGTCAGCCAGCACTCGTGCAGACAGCTGAGCCAGTCGAACGTGTATGCCACCAATATCTTCTTCTGAGCCTTTCTCTGCGGGTCGTCGCCTGGCTTCGTTTTCTCCTTGGCGATCGCTTTGTACCTGCAACAATTGTCCAACTCTACATCATTCCAACATTCACAACCCACCCGTGACCCATTACTGATCAAATCCTGCTCTCGAAATGAGAAACAAGGGAGTAGTACACAACTCTCAAAATGGGAAACAGGGGACTAGTACAACAACTCTCAAAATGGGAAACAAAGGGACTAGTACACAGCTCTCAAAATGGGAAACAAGGGAACAGCAACTCACAAATCTTGCATCGCTTTAAAAAAAGTCGTACTTTAGCGTTGCAGTAGTCTACAACGCTAAAGTGCGAGTAACAAACAAGACGGCAACTAGAATGGTTAGAACAGTAAGCAAAGGACGTCGCCAAAAAAAAACAAGAAGGAGGAGGACAAATAAATACTCTAAAAAAAATTTTTTTTTTAAAAAGCTTTTATAACTTTTATTTTTATTTTCATGCATTGTCATCGGAACCTAATATGTGTGCCAAATTTCAGCTCGATAGCTTCAGTGGAAGTGGGTGAAATATTGATTGCAAGATTCCAGGACATACATGAATACATACATACGAGTGAAGTTAAATAAAAGCTTTTAAAAAATATTGGTTGCCTGTAAAGTCGGTATACGGGCGAAAGTTTTACGTGACAACGACTTTGAGTGGTAAAATAATTTTAATGTGAATATTCATTCGTATAGTAGGAAGAAGGATGAAACACTTTTTATGTCTGTCTCTCTCGCTCTTAGGCGGGCTAACCATGCCCGAGTGGAAGGGACGCGTGCCTCTCACTCGCTCTCATTGTGAGCGCACAACGTGAGCGGAGCGTAACGCAGTTTCTTGAAGTGTCACCCGGCAAACCAATTTATAAGACGTTGTCACGTCAAAAGCTCTTAGGCGGGCTAACCATGCCCGAGTGGAAGGGACGCGTGCCTCTCGCTCGCTCTCATTGTGAGCGCACAACGTGAGCGGAGCGTAACGCAGTTTCTTGAAGTGTCACCCGGCAAACCAATTTATAAGACGTTGTCACGTCAAAAACCAGGCTTACGTCAATAACAGCTGCGCGGTCTTGTCGAGTAGCGCGGCAGAGGGCGCCAGCATCGGCAGCGCGTGCGTCAGCATGGCGGGCGCGCACGCCAAGGTCGCGTCGCAGCTCGCGGCGGCGCGCGCGCGCCTCTCCGCACTACACGCCGCACTGTACGCCAGACGCATGTCGTCTGCAACGGGAAACCAATCCATACTAATATTTATTTATTTATTTATTTATTTATTTATTATTCCGTTACATGTAATTTACAGGTTATCCTAAAACACTACATGCACATATACAATTGATAACAACTTAAACCTAATATATAATAATAGTGCGACAATAATTTAAATAAAGAAACAAATATTATAAACTAGTGGACGCCCGCAGCTTCGCTTGCGTTGTATTAGACCCATTAACGACGTCTGCCCGCGTACGGGTTGCCCACATGACTTCAAAAACGGCAAAGTTTCATACTAACTATGCACCCCCGTTTTACCCCCTTAGGGGGTGAATTTTCAAAAATCCTTTCTTAGTGCTCCCCTACGCTATAAAAGGAACCCCTGTGCAAAATTTCAAGTTTCTAGCCCTTATAGTCTAGGCCCTGCGTTGATATGTCAGTCAGTCAGTCACCTTCTCCTTTTATATATATAGATATGAAAGTGTGTTTGTTTGTTTGTCCGGCTTTCACGTCGCAACGAAGCTATTATATGGTATGGTTTTTGTGTGTGGAGATAGTGAAGAGGGTGGAGAGTGACGTAGGCTACTTTTTACCGCAGTTAAACATCCTCATGGGAAGATATCGATGTTTTGTTATTTGCTAGATATTTAATTCCGGATGTTGTTAATAGATGGCGTTGTCGTGTATGATAAACAACTCATTGTTAATTCCCTTTGACCACGCGGGCGGAGCTATTATAGCTAGTATTACTATACGGTACAATAAGCTAAACCAATAGGATAATACAATACCAATAGTTGAAACCTAGTAGCGTCCATAGCCCAATGGCTCGCGTCGATTCAATGTGATCGAAAGAGTTACGCAACGACGGGCGCGATCGGTTTGTGGATGGGTGAGCGCCAGTGAAACAGTCGTTAAACATTGTCGAAGACCTTCGGGTGGCTTAAGAACATTCGACACTGGGTTGGCCATTAACCCCTCCACCAATTCGCATTGCAGCAGCGTGTTGGGCACGGGTCTCGTCCACAGCTGCGGGTGGTCTAGAGCATACTCCACCAGGCTGCTGCAATGGAAGGGTTAATGGCCAACCTAGTGTCAAATTATTTCAAGCCACCCGAAGGTCCTCGACATGGCTTACCGATTGTTTTCACCATTGAAAACGACCGGCACCGACGGCTCAACGTACCCTCCGAAGCGTGCTTCGGAGAGTACGTATATCTTTATTCCAGTTTATTTTGGCCAACTGAAGATCGGCAGAGTTCACAAAAATTAACAACAATGCATGCTTACCAGGATTGCACTGCAGTCCCTTGTCGCACATATCACTTATCTTAGTGGTAACCATTGTAAGAATATCAGAGTATTTCGCGTGTGAAGGCTTAGTGTTCATGAAGTAGTGCTCGCGTCTTGTGCTCCCATACACCTGGAACGATCGCAATCAACATAAATAAAAGCAAATTTACACATGATAAAAAATTTATCTAAGGGAGTATTTTTTTAACTGGGAAGGGAATAGAATCTTCGAATGATGCCCGACCGTTGGGTGAGATTTTTACTGACTAAAACCTCCTCGGCAGCCTTCCTGCGCATGTAATGTAGTTCCGGGTAAAATTAAAGTAAGGCTTTCTTAAACCAATGATCAAGATCAGATTGCAGGCAGCGGTATCTTAAGACTATAGGCAATATGATTGCTAAGAGCTGCAACGGTTTGATTGAGCAACAGGTAGAACACATCAACAGAATAGAATTATGGCAAACCTGTTTGTCGGAAGTTTTCGGGGGTTCCCGAAGGCCTGTGGCTTGGCTTAACGACTGTTTTCTTACGTTACTATTATAACACGCGGTAACAACTGCGAAGTGCCCTCCAAAGGTATGTTCGAACTAACTTACAAACTACAGGCTGCACTGAAAATCAGTGTTGCAGTTTGAGCAACTGCAGCTATGCTGAGTGTAGACCTATTTGCTGAGTGGTCACTGCAACATTGAACTCTTTATAATTGTGTAGGTAACCTTTGATAAACATAACATGTACTTGATATGGTTTTCTGTTGCATGAACGATTGCGGCAAATAAAAGATTCTTTCTTTCTTTCAAAGTACGGAAGCGCTCGACAAGTTTGTCAACCAGCGGTCACGGTCACCCATCCTACTGTTTCAACGAGCGCTGCATTACAATTATTGTAGTCCATTTGTAGTGTTTGGGTGTCCATTATAGTAAATAAAACACGCCTTTGATCACTCAATAGGTGAAGTAGGTAATGCGTCCGGCCCACGTCCGTACTGGCTCACCGCTAGCGCGTGACTGACGCCGGCGCATACACTACACCATTGATTTGAGTTGGTAACAGATAACTTACCAGGTTTGTGTACATATTGGTCAGGGCTTTAAGGATGGCACACTGCTCAAGTGCTTCCGACCGGAGATACACTTTGCAGAGGCAGTCCAGGATGTTGCTGACGTCCTCAGCATTATCCAAGCTTATCCACTCCACAATATCAAGGATCTAAAAACAATTTTAACCATATATTTATTTTACATAGTTCATGTTAGTGTTGAGATCTATAAATATATGGAACTCAGTGTAGCAGTCGCTGCAACCCATAGACGTCCCACTGCTGGGCACGGGTCTCCCCCACAGACGCAGCTGCGGGAGGTCTAGAGCATACTCCACCACGCTGCTCCAATGCGGATTGATGGAGCAGTGAATGAATATAAATACATCATCCATAACAATCTCAGAGGCGTGTCTCGTATTTTGCCAGTATGAAACCATTCCTAAAAGAAGGGTTGTGATGATAGCGGTAAAAATACTCATTGGGCTTTGTTTACCAAATAAACAAGCTTCGCACTACATTTTAAGTTCTTTCATAATTTATTCTTAAATCCTTTGTTTGAATATTACACATTAAAAAAAGCAACACACACATCAATACGTGATTCGCCCCAAAGTCACTGACTTTGCGACTAACCATCGTGGAGTCTACTTGCCCTGAGGATGCCTTGTTTTGGGGCGAAACACGTGTTGGTGTGTGTATGTTGGTGTGGGTATTCATTAATCGCGTGTGCATGTTTCCTGTGTGGGAGGGAGGGAGGTGCTGCGGGCATGAAGGTATACATAAACCACCATACATTTTTGTTCGCAGATTGTTGCAAAGTAGATTAATCTTTGGTTTGTAATGGATCTAAAAAGACACTTTGAGATTATTAAGTTACTGACGAACCTCAGCATAGTAATCCCTCTCATTCCAGAAGGGCAGATAGACCGCCAGGAAGGCAGTGAGCACGGGTATGCCTTGAAGCAGCGAGCTCTGCAGCGTGGCCAGGCGTCGCAGCCAGTCCTGCTTCTCTTCGTAGCTGTGAGGAGACATTTCCAGGAAACCTGCCAATAACGTGCTGGTTGAATACACGTGAGGCTCATTGCTAAAGGCAACATAAATTTTAATAATACATAACAGGCAGGACATGATCAAAATAAGGAAAAATAGAAAATCTTAGTAAGTATATTTTAAAGGCAAAACAGTAACGATTTAAACATGTGCTACTATGTCATGGCCGTCGTTTTGCTCAGCAGCTGGGGCCAGGTCATGCTGGGACGCATGGCTCACTGTACACTCACAGTCGGAGAGCAGGCGGAGCAGGTCCTGGGAGAACTGAGCCTGCTCGGCGCGGGGGGCGAGCGCGAGCAGCGCCATGCCCGTCGTGTTGCACAGCAGCTGGGGCCAGGTCATGCTGGGACGCATGGCTCACTGTACACTCACAGTCGGAGAGCAGGCGGAGCAGGTCCTGGGAGAACTGAGCCTGCTCGGCGCGGGGGGCGAGCGCGAGCAGCGCCATGCCCGTCGTGTTGCACAGCAGCTGGGGCCAGGTCATGCTGGGACGCATGGCTCACTGTACACTCACAGTCGGAGAGCAGGCGGAGCAGGTCCTGGGAGAACTGAGCCTGCTCGGCGCGGGGGGCGAGCGCGAGCAGCGCCATGCCCGTCGTGTTGCACAGCAGCCGGGGCCAGGTCATGCTGGGACGCATGGCTCACTGTACACTCACAGTCGGAGAGCAGGCGGAGCAGGTCCTGGGAGAACTGAGCCTGCTCGGCGCGGGGGGCGAGCGCGAGCAGCGCCATGCCCGTGGTGTTGCACAGCAGCGCCCGCAGCCGCGCCGGCTGCCGCAGCGGCTGCTGCACCGCGGCACGCAGTAGTGACACCGGGCTGCAAATGGCATACTTTACTTCTGAGATGCCAACATCATTCACTTCATTGAATTATTTAATAATTACTTATACAACGTTATTGACACCTCTAAACGCAATACACAGTATGGGCGGACTTATTGGCTTATGCCATTTTCTACAAATCAAACTCTGGTTGAATGGTGAAAAATCATATTAAGTATCTAGTTCTAGTAAGCTAGTAACCACTGAACTTAATAATGTGATTATATGAACACCTCTCCTCCATCAATACGCTTTAAAACAGCTTGGTGGAATATGCTCTAGACTTCTTGCAACTGTGACTGTGGGAAAGACCTGTGCCTCTTGGGCACACACAAGGGACATTTATGGTTTGTTCATGCACCATGATGAACATAATGGATGAATGGATAAATATGTCAGTTGACTTTTGAAATTGATGCACAGCATATTCAATTGAGTGTGATATTGTGAATTAATTTACATGAGAGAACGAGTATGATACCTACCTACCTACTATTTTAGGCAAAATTAGTATAAAAAAACTTACTCTGAAAAGTCGAGGTAGGTCTTCTGCTTGCTATCATCAGCATACTGGTTTGAGCCAACGTTCACAAACTCCATATTAGGAATAAGGTGATAAGGCTTATTGCTTCTGCCACCAACCTAACAGTTATAGTAAATTTAATAATACAATTTAAATAACACACAATTTGTTATAATGGTTTATTCCAGAATCAATGCGCTAATTTAACTAATTGTTTCCTGGAAATAAAATTATGAAGTACTTACAGAATTTGTTGGATTGACCCAGAAAAGTCTTTGGTGGTCTATGCCAGGATTATTTTGGTGAATCTGAAAAACAAACATAGATTGAACAATTAATCATATAAAACATCTACGTACGTTATAGGTAAATACCAGCTATATACTTATATAGATAAATACTTACCTATTATACCAAACATAATTGTTTGAGATAGATTTGTCTAGTCAGATATATTATGTACTTACAGATAGTGTCAGTGGGTAATAAGATTCTTGAATAATATTGTAATGATTTAATTATAAAATATAATACATTTCTAAGATCCAAGATAGACAGAGGGACATTTAATATGAATTAATTTCAAATATCAAGATGACTAAGTAATTGTATTATTGTGCATAATAATTAAGGAAGAAGGACTCAGGTTTCTTACCTGACTGTTTCTGAATCTTTGAACAAGAGCAGGGTTAAATTTTCTGAAAGATGAATGGATGGAGAATGATGGGACATCATTGGGCACACACTCTGGCCTGTAGGACTTGAACAAACCCAGGAGAACAAGGAGTTGGCGATACACATTCTGTAAGAATATATTATATTATGTTAAATAAAACCAATATAAAAATACCTGCAGATAAGGTAAAACAAGGAAATCAAACACAAACTTTTATTTTATAAGAACCTTACCTTTTTACCTTCACGTTTCTTGGCATAATTTAACAATTCAAGTGCCCTTCTTCTTGTAACATCAGCTGGCTTTGTCAATGTATAAACTAGTTTCAAGCAATAAGCTGTCTGAAATACAATATAGGTCTACAACATACAGTATAAGACATCAAAAAGAATTAAAATTACTCTACCAAAAGTTAAACAGAAATAATATAGCAAACTTTGTGAACTGTATGTATGCAGTGTAAAGACATCCTCAATATCTGTTCTTAATTTGCATGCTAATATTAGCTGAATACTACATATAATGCACATTCATACCAAGACCTTGTAGACATTACTGCTCAATATGTGTATGTCTGTGTATTCAAAGCAAACTCAGTTCGCCCGGGGCAGTACCACCGCCCGCCACGGTACCTAGTACCATTTCTGCCGTGTAATAATTGTTTTTAAAGCAATTGTGGTCCGGTTGGAAAGGTGTGGATTCCGGTTACACTTCTTTAGAGGCGACCATCTTAGTCCTCAAGGGTAGCAACACATCTGTGACTGACTTAGAACGAGACTCGAGATTCCTACTAACAAGTACTAACTGGACTATTACTAACACCAACTAACAGGACTAACTATCACTAACAGTCCCCAGTCCTCATACCTACTAACGAACTGACCAACTAATGTTCTAAATAACTCTCTGAACTAATTGGACTAACCATCCCAGTCCCTAATTGAGTCTTGTTCAAAGTCAGTCACAGTTGTCATGGGCGGCAGCGGATGGGTGGTGCTGCAAGCTCGTTTGCTATCTTTATTCCATAAAAAAAAAAAAAAAAAAAGAATATGACCATCACTATGATTATCACTACTCACCAAACCTTCATAAGATAACATTGTATAGAAGATTTCATAACCATAATCTAAAGAATTCATATCAATGCAGTCACAGTCCATGGCCACTAAAAAACATACAAATTATGATTATGACTATCACACATGAATTTCAATTTAAATCTAATTTCAATATAATGCCAACTTTTTCATGAACTCATTACGTACAAATTTAACTTTAATGCTCTAATGTTTTCATTCAGTTTGGTGATCCCCAAATTAGTGGTTTTTTGTGTGAAGTCAAAGGACAGGCAGTGCTAGCATTAGTAAATACTGCAGGGCAAGATTATATTCAGCCCTGTCAAACGGTTTGACGAAATTTACTAAGTTCTATTATGATGGATAGATTTTAACCACCATCTTCTAAGACACAGAATTTTAATTTTTTGAGGTTGATATTTTTTTGAGCAATGAATTTGCTTATTGAGGGAAGGCGCAGAGCTGATGCTGAAATTAGGTCAATGTTTGCTATTGCAGAAAGTCGATAGAGATGTGTGGTAGGGCAGTATGTAAATACACACTTCTCTTCTGCTAATGACCAACAGCTCCAGAAGTAGACCGGCAGTGCATGGAGCTGAATGTAAATGAGGGGTAATAGGCTATATAGCTGACATAGATACACAACTCCTCCATTGGCCCAATAATTATTATTTCGATCAACATGTTCCCTAAATAGTGTAAATTGTAAATTTCTGAGATTATTGGTATCTGAACAAAGCACATACCTGTGAGCCAATCCAGCACGAATCCTATCCTAGGAAAGTTAGCCTGATTATCAATACTGGACATCAGCCATCGCAACGAATACTCGACAGTCCGTTCCATAATTCTATTCCTCGGCACCAAACAAACACCCAAACTTATCCATTTAGATATGGCTGCAACAATTAAATGAGAAATTTAGTTATTATGTGATTGAATAATTATTCACGATCAATGATTTATTCAAACAACATCAGTTTGTTATTTTTATATGAAGTTAAACAGAACTTACGTATGCATAAGTTTAGCCAAATCTTAAACAATGTGTGAAAACTTTCGTAATCCAATCCATTATTATCAACAATATAGGCTAATTCGTTGATTTTACATTGAAATAACTCTTTGTCGAATCCTTTCTTCAGTGATTTTATATACTCAATAATATCGTCGATATCTGTCATGATGGTAGCGTAATAAAAATCCGATTATAAAGTAGGAATGAATATTACTTTTGAACACTGTAATATTGTATGTCCCTGTTAGATTTACAAACTTGTCGTAACTATCGACGTCGTAAGTAATAGCGGTGGGCGTTATTACACATAGATAGTTGTCAAAACGGTGATCGGGCATAGACAACGGTAACGTTATGTCAATATTACAAAACTATCTATTTCCAAAACTATCTATTTTATTCGCTATGGTTCAGCTATCATATCGGCTCGCGATCTTACAACATAACGCAAACGCACACTTGCAACGGGTACATCGCATCGTTGTGGTATGTGCGAATGAAATGAAAAGCCATTGTAAAAACGAGACAACTACATTTTAGTTTTTCGTTGCTCGTATTTACAACTGACAATAATACACCTTACGTGTAAGGAATTAGGTTTATTTTATTTTCAATTCCGGTGTAGCGCTTGAATTGACTCCTATGACCTATAACCGGAGAAATGGTTAAAAAATGATTTTGTTTTGTTTTATTTAGTAGTATTTTGACTTTTGTGATAATGAGTCATGCGCTATTTTGAGTATTTTGTACGGCTCTTTTGTTGTAATTTATCAAATTTACTGTAAATATGCTGTGAGAAGTGAAAAGAAATAATTTACATTTGAATTTGATGTATCTTATCTAGTACAGCCAGTCCTAAGCCAGGAAAAAGTATGAAGGGAAGTTCACTTTATATTTAACTAGTGGACGCCCGCAGCTTCGCTCGCGTGGAATTAGACATTCACTAACTTCAAAAACGGCAAAGTTTCATACTAAATTTGCACCCCCGTTTTACCCCCCTAGGGGGTGAATTTTCAAAAATCCTTTCTTAGTGCTCCCCTACGTTACAAAAGGAACCCCTGTGCAAAATTTCAAGTTTCTAACCCTTATAGTTTAGGCCCTGCGTTGATATGTCAGTCAGTCAGTCAGTCAGTCAGTCAGTCAGTCAGTCACCTTCTCCTTTTATATATATAGATTTCTAGTTAATAATCGTCTCTATTTTGTAACGTGTGAAACGTGTCACGTAAAGCAACTTGTAAACGCTCCGCTTAAAAAAAATAGATAGTTATGAAAATAGATAGTTGTCGGAAACGTTTTCGCTATATCAATAACGTTTACGTTACGTTATTCGGAAATCACACAACGACCCATACCTAGTAAGTAAAATTATTTCAAATTAAAAATACGTTACAAAATTACAAAACACGTCAAATTCGGCATGCATTGCATAGGCTTGCCCCACAGGTTAGTACAGTTAGTTTCAGTTATATAAAATGTACTCTGTGGGTTAGTATATTAGTATGGCTTGCCCGTAATCCACAGACAATATAGGGTTTGTATTGTACAATGTATTATTTAATATAGAGGTAATAATAACTTCATGTTCTAGCATGATTAAATTATTAATCTATAAGCACCACCTCTTTGCCAAGCACGTAAAATGCAGTTATAAACAAAGAACCATTTTTATACATTTTCCGAGGTCAGATCACATCGTGAACGTATTCTACAGGATCAAGGGATGTCACTGAATTGAAATTAACAAATGTCAAAAGTAGGGCTTCTATTACAAAGCAGCTCCAATTTCTTTGGACAATACTATTAAAAATATGTACATTTTTGAAAGGAAAGTATCTAAAACAAATATGACAATATTTATTATATATACTTGAAAATGTTTAATGCTCGCGTATGGATTTTTGTAATCCATACGCGAGCATTATGTTTATTATGTTTAGGATAAGGAAGAAGCGGGGTGGCTAGGCTGAGAATTTGTTAAAAACAATGAAATGATCTAATTTCTGTTAACTGTTGTTATCTATGTTTTACTGAACTCGGCATCATGGTATCATGTAAACAGCAGAATGTTAAAATCATACAGAATGAATTTAAGTAAAACTATCCTTAGATGTTTTATCTATGGGTAAAAGTGACAATTTGATTTGACCAAATCGTTTGATTATCTCTACCTTAAAATGTCAATTTTGACAACGTCAATCATCGTCAATCAAGTTCATAAAGATAGCTATCGTTTTAAAAAAAAATCTATTTGTTCACATTAATTTATTTCGATATAATCAATTTGTGGAAATCCCGTCTTTTATACGGAGAAAAAGCATAAAAATGAAGGCATCATATAAAATTATTAAACACAAATATTAACATATTTTATCTAACAAGCTCCACAAACGTACGACATTTCATTTGCTTGATTGTCTATGGTGCATTATTTCTTAGTGTGGCGTACCATAAAGTTAACCTATTTTAATGGGAAAATAAATTTAACAACGAAGCAATAAAAGCAAACTAATACTTTTTACCCTGGCAAATTGCACGGTTCCCTTGAGAACGTAATAATGGTGCGAATTTTATGTGATAATTATTTATCAATAATATTATTATCTTTAATTATACTTAATTAATCGACGGGAACCATTAGGTTATGGACGCTAAGGGCAGCCTTTAGTATAAAATAAAATTTGAGCAACTTATAAGGAATGCTCTAATAATATACAATGCTTATTTTTATTTCAAATAGCTTTTCCTGTGCCCCAGTGAGCGAATAAATTGATTTTCAATAAATTATTATTAACACCAATTCTAATATATAAGTGACGGAATCAAGTCAGTCGCAATAAACGGTATATTAAACAATACTGCATAGAGTCACCACCGCGTTTCAGAATTAGCGCAAAGCGTTAACATGCTATGCTAGACAACTTTCCTTAAACGTGCGAGGCATCCCAAGGGAAAATCTTATCAACCTTTTTGCTAAGTTGTATCCAAATCCGTTTTGTATTTTTTGCGTGAAGCATCCAAACTTACAAGTTTATAATATTAGTAGAGTAGTTGTATTTCTAATTGGAAATCTGAATAATAAGCTGCTTTTATGACTAATACTTTTCTAACTCAAAGTAGGTGGTAGATTTTGTTTGCACGTGGCAGTATAACAGGATTTTCTACTAAGAAATTAAAACTGTTTAAAAAACAGTTATGCACCAGATAAAAAAGGAGTGGTTGTTTCCAGTGACACCTGTAAAAGGGTGAATATAAGTCCTCGAGCCTGAATTGATCAAATAGCCCAATTCGTGGATTATAGCTAGACGTAGCCCATTTCATAGATTAGTCTATGCGAGGTCAATAGATAAATAAATGTAAGAAAAGACACATCATCATTATTATTTAACTTCATCTATAGTAAATACCAAATTGTAATTAAATTAAAAGAAATATCCTCATACATATATAAAAATGGAAAAGTGTATGGTTAGCTTATCCTTCTACTTTTCCTGAACGGAATGATGAATCGAAGTGAAGTTTTCATAGATGTACAGTTTGGAGACTGATATTTTAAATTCCGGAAAATTTTATGATTCCCGCAATGGATATAAAACAGAAATATTCGTTCAATTTAAATCAAATGATTGATGAGATCTAAATCTTGACTGAATTCGGATAGTATGTACTTGAAAAATCAGGAAAAGACAGGAATGTTAGTTAGTCCAGTTAATAAATGAAATGAATAACGTGAACAATCAATTATATTTTCTAGATTTTTTAAATAAAGAGTGTATTCTGGGAAAATTAATTCTTTGTGCTGGTATCCTTTAATCCATAGACAGTACTCAAGCCATCCGTTATTATTTCGCATCTCCACTCTACGTAAATGTCAAAATGAACGAATTGTCGTTTGAAGTAAACAGTATAGATATTTGCCAGTAAAGTATTTAATAAAATATGGTTAAAATAATTTAATCAAATAGTGAATTATAGCGATTATACTCAAGCTGGTCAAAATGTGGCCCACGCTTTTAAATTTGAGCCGTGATGAATGTCGACGGACGCTCAGGAGACTTGGTATATATTTAGTTTTATAAATGGCATTCGTTTTCCCTCCTATGGTTTTCTCGCGTTGTACCCGTTTTGTTTAATGATTTTTACTGTGGGATGTGCTTCAAATAAGAGTACTATATCGTAGTTAACCCATTTGTTTTTAGAATTGGATGCCTACTCGAATATGATCAATGTGTTTAGAGCACAAGGGGCATTGGAAGACAACAGAAAAAAGTTGCTTGAGGAACTGCGCGCCGTTTTGCATATTAGCAGTGATCGCCACAATGCCGAGGCGCGTCGCGTGTCTAACGATGAGCTACTAGCCACAATTGCTGAACAGTAAGCTTTATTTCAATTGTATTTTTTGTTTGAAGCTCATGATTTATTTTTAAATCAGTGTTCCTACAATGTCAAAGATGGCTGTTCCTAAGCTTGTGAGTAGTGATGTGTATTGAAGCTGTATATATTTTTGCTAAACAAAGTTAGATAATTCCTATTAGATTTAAGATATTGTGTTATTTTTTGGCTAATAAAGTGACATCAACTCTTGGCCTTATGGATGTGACTATAATTTTGACAATCTATTGGAATCAAATTTGATATGAATAACAATATTTATCATTATGTATCAATTGATTATTGATGCTTGTAATAAATAATTCTATATGAAATTTTTGACACATAACCTATGAGTTATGTATATGTCATTGAAGTGTAGTTTGCATAGAATGTCAAGTAATACATTCATATTTTATTTTTAAAATTAATAGAGATGCTTGATATTTTAATTGTTTGAGTAAATTTTTTTATTAATTCCATTTTGTAGACTTGTCTTTTCGATTTTAGGCTTATGTATTTATTGCAGATGGTGTATTTTGCTACAACTCTCTCAACTAAACTAGTTGATATACTAAATTAAAATGTCACATTTCTTTTATGATGTTTATTTTTTAGGTTAACAGGTCCGAATACAGGATTAGGATGGATTTGTGAAGGTCGGAGGCGTATCCCTCTGTTGCCACGTGGCATCGCGCAGACAATGTACACAGAAATTGCAGATAATATAAAAGGAGCAGCTGATAACGAGAACACAGAAATGGAAAATAAGCAGCTGGAAGCAGAGCAGTTGGCTGCCCCCCGGACAGAGGAACAGGAATTAACTGACACAGAGGGAATGACTGCTGAGTGCACTCAGGGGGATGAGCCAATGGAGGAAATGTATCCTTTGGCCACAGAAGATCAGTCAAGTAAAGTAAGCATATCATTCCGTACACATATTATCCTTACTAATATATAAATGGGAGTGTTTGTTGCTTTGTTCTTCTTTGCCTGAATGGAATAATGAATTGCATAGCTGTAGTGTAGGGGCTGGAGAGTGGCAAAGGCCACTTTTTATCCAGAAAAATTGCACGGCTCACGTGGAAATGGACAAAAACCTGTAATAATAATTTAAAAAAAATAATTAAATTTTAAATCAATTTATTGCACAATCATAATCTGTGAAGGTGTGAAGTGATCATGAAGCTAGATTTAGGTAATCTTTGTTGATAAAGGCTGTACTTGTTATATTTTTAACCAAGGGATGGTGTCGGCACAGAAAACAGTTTGATGCAAGTGGAGACATAGGGTTTGGTAGTTAATAATTTTAAAGAATATACATTTCAATTTTAATTTTGAACTGTATATTTAACTATTTCTTTAATATAACATAACAGGTACTGTGTTCTTAACAAAGCTTTAATTGTCTTTAGATATGGGAGACAGAACTAATATGTCGTAAAAGAAAAATAACTGAAGGGGGCACAACTCCAGAGGACATGTCAACTCCAGTTAAAAACATGAGAAATATCCCTGCCAATTCTAATCAGAAGCATCTCAATTTGTCTCAAATATACTCAAAGTATTCTCAACCGGCAACTAGTAAGTATATCTTATATATATAATTTATGACATTGCTCATCTCTCTTGTCTATTCACTAATTGTTTTCATCATTTCCAGTTATAATAATTATAATAAAATAATCTTTAAATTTGTCTTTATAGGAAATTAAAAAGACAATATTTTTGATACTGATGTTTAGAAATATGTACATCTTAATTGTAATATTTCCAATGAATGATTCCTTTACTCCAAATAGCCTGATACAAAGATATATGAAGCTATTTAAAATCCCTACCTTGATTATTTATGATGTTTGATTATATATACAATCCCAATCAATCCTTACTATTATTCTTTTTTATTTCATAAGCTGACCTTAAGTGATAATAAAGTACTTTCACTGTTTGTTACACAGGTAAATCATCAAGTCAATCAAAACATTCATACAATCAAGTTAGCAAAGTTTCCACAAGCAAATCAAGTCAACATCCTACAAGAGTAACCCACAAGCACAGAGCACACAGGCAAAGTTCAAAAAATCCCACACAAGTCATGTCAAAGTCTCACAAGAAATCACAAGAATTGTCCATGTCCCCCGGCAAACAGTATAACCCTACGTCCATGCATTTAGAGTATGCGGGAGCACCCAACTCCTTCCAAGCGACTTATGCCCAATCAATATTAGGTAGTAAAAAGCCAGATTTTATGGATGACATGAAACCTAAAGTTCTATCGTCGCCCGGCATGGTGAGTGACTCCCCGACAATGCAACTCCTGACACAGCCGGCCACGGTGCCCCACGAGCTGGGAGTATCCGATAACGCGCACCCAGACGACCACGCCTCCTTACAGGCGCAAAGCACACCCGTCAAACAACAGAGTGCCAAGCCGTGTCATTTAATACTAAAAAAGAGGAGCGATGTAACACACCCCGCAGAAAAGAAAGTACAAATGCCCGAATTCAAAATATTACAAAAACCTGATGGGGTAAAAGTTATATCAAGTCGGCAAGTCGTCGTCGCACCGAGTTCGACTCACAAGGTAGTAAATACAACAGCTAAAATCGGTACCACGAAAATAATTGGCTCCTTACCAAAATCGAGGCCTTCGAATCCTCACAATATGATATCGGAAAAAATGATCGTAGTGTCAAAGCCGTCTTCCATGGATAATAGGATTATGTCCAACTCTAAAATTATAGTCACCTCCTCGGCCGTCAACACTCATAGCAGGGAGACGAAGCATGTCAGTACGAACAGTTTACCGCCTCGGTCCTCGGAGCAAACGTTGACAGCCAAAGGGATTCCGGCGACGGATTTGAAAGTTTCCGCAAAAACGTTCGTATTGAATCCGAAGTCGGGCCAAAAGATGGTGGTACTGCCCGCGAAGAACCGAACGAAAACCGGCAAAGAGGGTCAGATGCCGCTGCTGCATTTCAAAGGCATCCCTACGGCCATGAAGCTGGTGCCGGTGACCTCGCAGCACGCGCAGCCCGCCAAGACCTCCGCAGTCACGGTGGTGTCGCGCCCCGCCGCCCACGCCTTACCCTCCACCAAAATAGTCAGCGTTGAACCCATCAAAACGGCCAACCTGGCCGATATAGTTCCAGTCAAAGGGCTGGCGCCGGTCACCACGCCCAAAATAACAAATCCCATCGTCCGACCGGGCAGCGCGAAGGGCGGGTTGATAGTCGTGCAAAAAGGTACGACGATAGGTAAAACGTTAAAGTTCACGAAGAACGGGAACGATACAAAGATAATAATGGGCAAGAATGTGAATCAGCTGCTGCAAGCGGCGAAGCCGGAGCAAGCGGAGACTGGGAAGAGTGCGGGGAACGTCATCGTGTTAGAGCTGAACAACGAACAGTCAGCGCAGCCGACCACCATGTCGGAGATACTGGACAGCAGAGGCCCGGCGCCGCGCGTGCCCGAGCAGGGGAAGCCGGCCGTGCCGGAGATCACCCAGGACACGCCGGTACTCTTCGACAGTCAGCTCGCGGAGGACACGTGCAACGCGAACAGCATGGACTCCACCTGCGGAAGCTTGGGAGACATCGTTCCCATGGAGGACTCCACCTTGAGGATAACGGATAAGGACGAGGTCAAGGCGAGTCTGATCAAGGATGGGAAGGACTCGTGCGTCACAGACTGGGAGATGGAGCTGGATACGGTGTCGAAGAAGGGGAAGGACGACGATGACAAGTTGAATTCCTTGCACCTGGACCTGGGCATGTCCAGCGACAGTGAGAGCGAGTTCATGGTGGACCCGAGGCGGCGCCGCGCGCAAGGCTGCCCGCCGCGACCCGCCACCACCGGTAAGCTTACTTATTTGCACTGATTTTTTATTAAGTGATTTGGTTCCATCATGAAATTAAATGAGAATTTTTATTTCCCTAAAAGGTGATTGTTATAATCATCATCGTCATAATCACAACTCTTTCTTTGTCCCACTGTTGGGCAAGGGTCTCAGAATGGGAGGGGCTTACTTATTTGCACTGGTTTTTTATTTAGTGATTTGGTTCCATCATGAAATTAAATGAGAATTTTTATTTCCCTAAAAGGTGATTGTTATAATCATCATCGTCATAATCACAACTCTTTCTTTGTCCCACCGTTGGGCAAGGGTCTCAGAATGGGAGGGATTAAGCCTTAGTCCGCCACGCTGGCCAAGTGCGGATTGGTAGACAACATATTTAAATAGAAAAAAGTATATCTAACTACATAAATCAAGGACAGTAATTTATCACCAGTTAAATTTTAAATTGACCTATTATCATGACTGTGGACCAACTGTCATTGGAATAATAGTTATACAGTGGGAAAAATCTCTCATCCCAGTCCATGAGTCTTGTTCAGAACACATAAACACACATAAACACATATCTTGGACATTCTCACACACGGCCATCTGACCCCAAAGTAGGCGCGACCCTGTGATATAGGTGTCAGAGACTGATATACATACATAGATATTTTTAAATGTATACTTAAATAGATAATATTAACACCCAGACACAGAACAAATACAAGTGTTCGTCACACGAATATTTGTCCTGAGTGGAATTCGAACCCACGACCCCTGGCGCAACAGACAGGGTCACTACCGATTGCGCCAACGGGCCTGTCAAGAACAAGACTCACGGTTAGTGAACAAGACTCATGGTTAGTTAATATGAACATTAGTAGGTTAGTTCTTTATGGTAGGAAGACTTTAGAGAAGACTTTTATAGTGACAGTTACTCCTGTAAGTTATAGTAAGTGATGGTCCAATTAGTAATTGTTGGTGAGTCTCGTTCCAAGACAAACAAAGTGATTTTAATTTTTTTAGAACATAACGAGGAAATATTTAGTTCGACGCGCGGCTTCTCGCTCGCGACGCGCACTTTACTCAGCCAGCTGCAGGACGACGGCTCGTCGAGCAACGACTCGTCGTTCGCGCTCAAGTCGAAGTGCTTGGACAAGGCGAAGAAGATCGATAAAATCGACAAGTCCGAATCCGAAGCGCTGGTTAAGGCCAAGGAGAAGTTGTCCGAGAAAGTGGCCGAGCCTACGTCGCAGCAGAAGCGGATAGACATTTATAGTACGGCGATCACGAGTACGGATATGAACCTGGACCCCTTCTCGTATCTAGACGAGGGCATGTTGGTCGGGGACGATGTGTTCGAGAGCAGGCGCGAGCGGCGCGTCGAAGACCAGCTGGGCCGATTGCTGGCAGACGACTCGGCTAACTCCACGGACTCGCAAGCCGTCAGTGAAAGCCTGCCTTTCACTAAGTAACGGCACGTTTGGACGCAATAGTGGAAGACTGCCTTTAGAAAACTAACGGCATGCTTGGACTGTGCAATGGAAAACTGCCTTTAGAAAAGTGAGTTCTGGTGTGGACTAAACAGTGAAAGACTGCCTTTAACCATGGCAATGGATAAGTAACGGGATGTATGTGATGTGAAGTGTGGTGTATTAAACTGCGGGTGACTCAGTTGTTGTACAGACAATTTGTTGGAACTAGATAATTTTGTTGATCCAGACTAAATCTTAAGTTAACCTTACGACATAGAGGCTAATTAATTAAATTTTTGAGGACATATCTCTTTTCATGTTGAAAATCTCTGTTTTTAAGAATAACAATTTGTAACTCAACGATGTACTGGTTATGAACTAAGTATAGCAATGTGTACTAATGAATAATATAGTATAATTTCTACTGTATGTAGAACCGGTGTATGTTGGACTTGTTTATCAGTTTTCTTATACATTACTCCAGTAATTGCATATGGAAGTTGTCAAAAATGAATTTCAATATATAAAAACTTGCCTTGAATTGCAACAATACATATATTTTGTATAAGATGTTTGTCATTGTATATTATATAATATTTAAAAAATAAACTTCATATTTTTAAGCGAGAAAGTTTTAATAACCATAGACTTACAATTTGTTTATAGTTTATATTTTTTGCGTATTATAAAAGCTATTTGGCTGAAGAATGTATGCCACGATATGACCATAAAAACTGTGACAGACGCCCGATTGCATAATATGATAACTAGTTAAAGTTAATAAATGCTCAAGCAATAAAGTATTCTATTGGTAGTATTTCTTTACATAATATAAACGATTAAGAATGTGTAGAAATTTCTTATTATTAAAATGATAATGTCTTATATTTTTGGTAAATTGTTCTATTTTATAATAATATGTATCATCTAAATTGTCAATTTAATTTAAGATTTTAAATTATCATAAACAGTTCTATAGATCATTTTTACATCAGTGCTAAGCAGTTATAAAGATGTAGAAGATGTTCTGAATGCGAAAATGGTTCACTTCATCTCATTTTCATTATTATGAGCAGTTAATCCCTATGTTGAAATCCCGTGTCCCTTTGTGCAATTTATATATGCGCCATATTACATATATGCACGGTACAATAAATGCAATTCATAAACACATTCTTAATAATTTATGGCAAATCTTTCAAATTCAGTCTCCATTGAACACCAAGCAAGTACGGCTACATCGCACCATAACAAGTATGGTTCAGCTTAATATGTTCTAAACAAACAAGCGCTGTGGCCTTAAAACGGTAATTGAAAAAAATGCCTTAACAAGTACTCTTATCTATTTAACTCTAATTTAAGTAGCAGTTTGGATGTTTTAAAATGTATTTAACATATTTTGCAGCTATAATTCAAATTTTAATTAGACTGAAGCCTTTTCTATTAGCATTTGACTTATTTGATGAAAATTTTGGAGTATTGGGCTATGCACACGAGATGGCATTGAGGAGACTTCTAGTAATTATGTCAAAGGTCACTTTGATCTGCAGTGATCCCATCGAAGCTAGTGAATTTATGTAAAATCTATGTAGGTATTATAAACATAGATTCGTCATCTCTGGTGCTAACCCTAGTGTGTAGATTATAAGTTTAGCACAACGTACAATCTGTAGTTCATGTTATTTAATATATAACTTGTGTTATTATTTATGCAGTTTACTAGAGATAACTATTTTATCAAACTTAAATTAATATTGAGTCAATAGTACGAATTAAAGAAAGGTTCAGGATTTATGTAGTAAGTATGCGGAGCAATAAATTTTTAATAGGTACGCGTAAAATAAATATTTATTACTTAATATATTATCCTACATTAGCTGTTGTAGTCAAGTAGTGATATAATTGTAGTGTCTCACAGTCATTCATAGGTAAAGATTATTTTGCAGCTTCAACAAATTGCTGTAAAATGTTTAAGGTGCTTGATTTATATATTCATTGATATAATAATTTAATTTTTTCGTTACATTACTCAAATTAAGTTGTCGAGGAGATTTCAGTCAACACAGTCAGGATTCAACTCAAGATTGCCTTTACTTCGCCAACCCGTCAAGGGATGTAGCTGTTGTCCATACTACTACGAAATGCATTAATACAGTTGATTGATGTAAATTATTTGTTTTCCACTTTCACAGGTAGTGCAAAATAATAAAAAATAAGCTAAGGTATCACATAAGTTCATATTGCTTATTAACATGGTACCATTTACATACCATAAAATGATGTTTGGTGTCAATGATTTCTGTCATTTTTCTCAATTTCACTCTCATATTGATATTTTATCGTGTTGATATACCTCGCAATATTATTACATATTAAATAATCATATCTTAGTATCAATATAGCTGCTTCTGAAATAAGAAATCCAAAGATTTCATTTATTTTAGAATACAACTAAAATAAATGCATCGCCATAATTTGTTGCAAATTTGTACGAGCAAAAGAAGCATTAATTATGCCTTATAAATAAAATATCGTATTTGAATTCGTGTCGTATCATAAGGCGACTTTAGTAGATTTTAGTATTTATGTAAAAAAATATTAATAACCAAGGCCCAACTAATACTAAATGTAAATAAATAAATAAAATATGTCATGATTTGCTTCCAAAAATTCTAAAGGTTGTGTCATTTATTGTTAAATGTATCTCATGTATTGGTTCCTTTATTTCTCTCGTATGGTCTCGTACTAAATGGTTAACCGTTAACCAATCAACATCAACCTTCCGCGCCTCTATATAATCCATCTTATGAAACAAACCCTTTTTTTAAATAAAACTATAAATAAATATCATGGACACGGCCATCTGACCTCAAACTAGGCGCGAGCTTGTATTATGGGTGTGAAACTGATATGCATACATAGATATTTTTAAATACATACTTAAATAGATTATATTAACACCTAGACGCAGTTCGTGCAAGTGGGATTCGAACCCTCGACGACCCCTGGCCCAACAGGCAGGGTCACTACCGATTGCGCCAACGGGTCCGAAATTTTGTATTGTGAGCTACGAAGGGCGAGTCGCTTCCAACTCCGAATCGTTGAAGCAAGCGTAGGTTTGCAGTTTTCTACTCTTTTTGACATCTTATTCGGGGGGTGGGGGGGAGGGGGTTCAAGTGAATTAATTCGGATGTCAATATTTAGGAATGTCAAAATTACAATTTAATTCATGTACATAGTTAAATTGTATCCAGTGCATTAGGGAAATTGTTTAATATTGCTTATAGCCTCTTATTGGCATTTTGGCATTTGTACGTGTTATTTAACGTCTTGTTAAATTGCAGTAATTTTTCTGTATATATGTATCCAGTTCTATTACTATATTCATAACGGTTGTGCGCAATGCGCGAGAAGCCTTAAATTGTAACAGATAAAAAAAACCTCAATTGTAATTTAAAATGTATCATAATACCTCAAATAAGTCATATAATTACGTATCGTTTGTTATACAATGTATCATAATTATATACATTATATTTTTATATATTTACGTATGTACAGGAGGGTAAGAATGTAATTAAAATGCAAACTGTTTTCAAAATATGATAATTGATCATAACCAGCGATAATGAGTATTGAATGAATTCGTCCAAATGGCTGGCTGGTGCATATAAATAAAATAAATTATTGTTTTCATTCAATTTCATGTTTTTAGAAAATGAACTAAGTATTCAATTGTTATTTAATAAACTTATGTACTCATCAAATTCTACCTAATTTAATTTGATAAACTCAAAAATTTGAATTTATGTTGAACATAATATTTTTTTTTGAATTATGACATATTTTTCTTTACATAAAAATCTGACTATATTTTCACTATGTATCTTCCTTAAAGTATCAGGATCTTAGTACGCATTAGTACTTTTAACGGTTAAATTTCGTACTCGTGTACGTACACGACTCTGTACGTGCAATCAAAAGATAAAAATTCCAAAAACACAAAAATTACTGTCTCCTTGTACATCGTTTGTACAAATGCCCATAACATCGCAGTGAAATTGTAGTTACTTTACCTCGTAAAGGTAATGAAACTAACTGAAAGTATAGAAATAACGAATTTACAAGGTTTGATGCAATATGCGATTGCTTTCTTTTATCGTAAAGATTAGTGCATCGTTTTCGATGCAGAATGGATGTTTCGCGGCGGGAGTGAGTTTTGCCGTGGGATGGTGGTACATATTTCTTACTGTTAGAGCGATGATATTGCATTATGAAGAAATAGTGCCATGACGAGTAAATAGTTTGTGATATGACAAATTTGTACATATAATGTTAATAACTGTTATAATTAAAATATCATTGAAAGTACTATAGAATGTTAGTGTAACATATTTGTACCATAATAGAATTAAATGAAAAACGCATTTTTTGTATGTGTGTGTATGGTCTAAATAAATTCGATTTAGTGTAGCAAATGTTATCATATTTTGGATATTGAAGCAGGCGAAAGTGTTTGAGTTACATTTGCCGTTGGATTATCGATTGTGGTCAAAAATGTGTTCCCAATGTAACTTTAATTATGTATATTCCTAAAAGGAGTTATACTTTTGTATAAAACTATAAAATTACATATTAATTTTGGACAGTTCAAACTCGACCGGCATCTTTTGTAATCCTTAAATTAACTTGCATTGTTTGTGAGCTGTAAATATTTTGCGTAGAATTAGTTTCGTCCTAGAATCACAGCAACATGTTAATATAATTTCTGTGTTTTGGCATTAAGTTTTAAAATTTAGTTTTAAATTTTATCTACTTATTTTAACAATAAACAGTTTTATCATAAAGATGTATTTCATTCCGGTATTACGATCAGTGATAGAGGATGTTAAATAAAATTCATCTTAAAAATAGATTTATATTTAACACTAGGTAAACATTACACGGTTACTCCTCAACATAATAATAGCGAAACACAAATTGCTTAAAGTGCTATAAAGCTGCGGTGATATAAATTATATCCAGGACATACTGATTTCGTCTGGTACTGTGTATAGATTTTTGTAGAAGTGATCATTTTCTCTTATAATAAACATATTCGATATGTCTAGGCCGTCACCTTGTGGATGGCCTCCGCGATGTAGTCGACGTTCTGCGAGGAGATTCCCGCCACCGAAATACGCCCGTCCTTCGTCAGGTAAATGTGGAAATCCTTAGTAAGTTTTTCAACCTGAAATTAACAAACATTCCTAATTCCTGTCAACATTCCAAAACAAATCGTAAATGCGCTAGTAGTAGTAGAAAAGCCACCGGCAGTGCTTTGTTATAGTTTACCTTTCATTCATAAACAGTAAAATAATTCTTACCGCTGTGAATGAACTGCGAATGAGCTACCAAATTATAAGATTTTATGAGTGGAATTCTTCATTCTTCCATATTGGGTTCTTCCAAAAAGGCGTAAATAATCATTGCGCAACTGTAATAGTAGAATAATAAAACCTGTGTTACGGATGGCAACACAGAAAACAACACGTGACCAGATAACAAATATTTATCTGCGAAATAATAAAATTACTGTAGCTAATTATAATTTTTTAAGTGGCGTTCCTGGGTAAACCATGGGTGTTTTGTGTCCTGGATTTAAGACGATAGTGTTTTCTTCAATAAAAAATCAGCGTTTTCGTATATTCAATCCAAAAGAGGTCAAAAAATGGGAAGAAAGTTCAAACTGAAGTGATGTTAAGTAATTGTTAATTTTCAACATAAAAACCTATTGACAGTTTTTACCAACTTTATCGTGCGACCAATAAACGTCCCACTGCTGGGCACGGGTCTCCCTAATTTTTTCAGTATGTGCGTAAGTAATTACACGCGGGCGAATTCGCGGGCAGCAGCTAGTAAATAAATAAAAAAATATTATTAGATACTAAGCAAACGTAAAACATATTACAATTACTTATATAAACCAAAAAGAAGCGCGTGAGCATGCCGCTTGTTGTATTTCGTTCTATACAGCGTCATACATTTTTGTCTCGAATCGCTTCGTCCGAGCGCCCTGTCCGCTTGCTACATACAGACAGACAGACCTTTCCTCCTCTCACGCGGCGCTGTAGGCGCTCCTGCGCTGAGGGGATTCGGAATTAGGGGAGATCCCCTCTATCCGGGCAATTACTCCAGGGGTAAACCCCGTCGGTGACATCCCCGCTGTTGAGCGTGGGAGCCAGTCGATCGTCGCGCACGCGGTCCGCTTGCTACATCAAGTCCCCTAACAGCCCGTTCACACTAGTCGTAAGTCGCATATGACTAAAAGTCGAATGCTCTGGTCACCATACACTTTATATGGAGCTGTTCACATTAGATGAGACGCGATTTTTAGTCTAATACGACTCAAAAAACCATCCGACGGGCCAGCGCCCGTTGTAAGACTAAAAATCGCGTCGAATCGTGCTCGCATAGGTGCCTGCTTGTTGCTGTTCACACTAGTCGTGCATCTAATCGACTCGAGCGCGTTGTTACCTCTCTCCCCGCCCCGCTTCCTAGATCGCTACAAATTGCTTGCTCATGAATGGCGCGAAACTACGACCTTTACGACTCGCGACGCAGTGTGAACAGGTACATCAGACTTTAGACTTTTAGTAATATGCGACTTACGACTAGTGTGAACGGGCTATTAGTGTGAGAGATTGTTGGAGGGAGAGAGAGAGAGAGAGAGAGAGAGAGATGACCTGGTCAGGCTTGAGGCCGGTGAAGCAGAACATGCCGATCTGGTCGGTGATGTGGCGCCAGGGGCGCGGGTTGCCGGCGCCCTCGATGCCGGCGCGCAGCTGCGTGCGCATGCTGATGATGCGGTCCGCCATCAGCTTCACGTCGGCCAACCTGCGGTTCGTTATAGCCAAGTTTATTCGCTGCGACCCATAGACGTCCCACTGTTGGGCACGGGTCTCCTCTCAGAATGGGAGGGATTAGGCCTTAGTCCACCACGCTGGCCAAGTGCGGATTGGCAGACTTCACATACCTTCGAGAACGTTATGATGAACTCTCAGGCATGCAGGTTTCCTCACGATGTGTCCTTCACCGTTATAGCAAGTGACATTTAATTTCTTAAAACGCACATAACTTAGAAAAGTCATTGGTGCGTGCCACTGGGGTTTGAACCCGGACCGCTCGAGTGAGAGGCGAGTTCGTTAGCCGCTGGGCTGTCACCGCCAAGTTTATTATTATTATTATCTTTTTTTTCTTCTCTTCACGTTAAATGTTTATCACGCCTGCCCAAACTTTTCTTTGTCACCAAGAGCTGACTGGTAAAAAATGACTTTTGGCATTAAGTCCGCTCATTGTAGAAATTGCAATAAAGGTTTAATAAATCTATATATATAAAAGGAGAAGGTGACTGACTGACTGACTGACTGACTGACATATCAACGCAGGGCCTAAACTATAAGGGCTAGAAACTTGAAATTTTGCACAGGGGTTCCTATTATAACGTAGGGGAGCAGTAAGAAAGGATTCTTGAAAATTCACCCCCTAAGGGGGTAAAACGGGGATGCAAAGTTAGTATGAAACTTTGCCGTTTTTGAAGTCGTTAGACGGGTAGACGTCGTTAATGGGTCTAATTCTACGCGAGCGTAGCTGCGGGCGTCCACTAGTATATAAATAAGTGCTTAATCGACGCAGTTGCGTCTATAGCCCAATGGTTCGCGTCGATTCTTTGTGATCGACAGAGTTGAGCAACGACGGGCGCGGTCGGTTTGTCGATGGGTGACCGCTAGTGGACATTCGGGTGGCTTGAGAACATTCGATACTGGGTTGGCCATCCGCAGGTCTTCGACAAGGCTTGAATACATAGTAAATAAATTATGTGTAACTTACGCACATACGTATAACAGCGGATTTTACAACAATGTATCATTTTGGTCCTGAAATTAAGCCAAATTTGAATAAAGCTCCACCGATATGCGCGCAAGATAAAAAATAATTTTCACTAATAAGTTTCAAGTAGTTGAAAACTATCCTGCCACGGAGCGACGTATCCTTTTTAAAGCCACTTTTTTGAAGCCTACAATCAGGTTACACTTCTTTAGAGGCGACCATCTTAGTCCTCAAGGGTAGCAACACATCTGTGACTGACTTAGAACGAGACTCCTACTAACAAGTACTAACTGGACTATTACTAACACCAACTAACAGGACTAACTATCACTAACAGTCCCTAGTCCTCATACCTACTAACGAACTGACCAACTAATGTTCTAATTAACTTTCTCAACTAATTGGACTAACCATTCCAGTCCCTAATTGAGTCTTGTTCAAAGTCAGTCACAGTTGTCATGGGTGGCAGCGGATGGGTGGTGCTGCAAGCTCGTTTGCTATCCTGTATCCATAAAAATAAAAACTATCCTGCCACGGAGCGACGTATCCTATTTAAAGCCTTTTGACTCACCACTGCTTGCGCAAGTCGGGCGTGTGGAGGATCTCCTGCACGAGCCGCGCGCCGTACAGCGGCGGGTTGGAGTACATGGTGCGCACCATGATCTTCACCTGCGACATCACCTTGGCCGCCGACTCAATCAGTGGATCGAGAGCTAGAACGGACGACTCACCACTGCTTGCGCAAGTCGGGCGTGTGGAGGATCTCCTGCACGAGCCGCGCGCCGTACAGCGGCGGGTTGGAGTACATGGTGCGCACCATGATCTTCACCTGCGACATCACCTTGGCCGCCGACTCAATCAGTGGATCGAGAGCTAGAACGGACGACTCACCACTGCTTGCGCAAGTCGGGCGTGTGGAGGATCTCCTGCACGAGCCGCGCGCCGTACAGCGGCGGGTTGGAGTACATGGTGCGCACCATGATCTTCACCTGCGACATCACCTTGGCCGGGGACTCAATCAGTGGACCGAGAGCTAGAACGGACGACTCACCACTGCTTGCGCAAGTCGGGCGTGTGGAGGATCTCCTGCACGAGCCGCGCGCCGTACAGCGGCGGGTTGGAGTACATGGTGCGCACCATGATCTTCACCTGCGACATCACCTTGGCCGGGGACTCAATCAGTGGACCGAGAGCTAGAACGGACGACTCACCACTGCTTGCGCAAGTCGGGCGTGTGGAGGATCTCCTGCACGAGCCGCGCGCCGTACAGCGGCGGGTTGGAGTACATGGTGCGCACCATGATCTTCACCTGCGACATCACCTTGGCCGGGGACTCAATCAGTGGACCGAGAGCTAGAACGGACGACTCACCACTGCTTGCGCAAGTCGGGCGTGTGGAGGATCTCCTGCACGAGCCGCGCGCCGTACAGCGGCGGGTTGGAGTACATGGTGCGCACCATGATCTTCACCTGCGACATCACCTTGGCCGCCGACTCGATCAGTGGATCGAGAGCTAGAACGGACGACTCACCACTGCTTGCGCAAGTCGGGCGTGTGGAGGATCTCCTGCACGAGCCGCGCGCCGTACAGCGGCGGGTTGGAGTACATGGTGCGCACCATGATCTTCACCTGCGACATCACCTTGGCCGCCGATTCCGCGTCGCCGCACAGGAACGTCAACGCCCCAGCGCGCTCGCCGTACAGACCTGGATGACAGTTTTCATTATTTTACAACATGATTCTGATTCAGATTCATTTATTTTTTCACTAGCTTTTACCCGCGGCTCCGCCCGCGTGGGAAAAGGGAATTAACAATGCCATCTGTTAACAACATCGGAAACTAAATATCTAGCAAATAACAAGACATCGATATCTTCCCATGGGGATGTTTTACCGCGGTAAAAAGTAGCCTACGTCACTCTCCACCCTCCTCACTATCTCCACACACAAAAACCATACCATATAATAGCTTCGTTGCGACGTGAAAGCCGGACAAACAAACAAACACACTTTCACATTTATAATATTAAAGTATGGATTATATGGTATTTTGTATACGCTTAATGAACGTCATAACATTTTTTATCTACCGCCGGTTCACAAAGTTGATGCTACCGAGAATAACACGGCAAGAAACTCGGTAGTTACCTACTCTTTTCAATATTTACATTTTTTATAATTTGATCACATTACATTATTATTGAACAAGTGGAGCTGGAGATACATCGCACCAAGCATTTCTATGATTTCATGTAACAATTTACATGGTAGATTTAATGTCGGTCCGTATAGTAAATGTTATTTTTCGAAAGAAAGCTCAATTTTTCAACGCTCTTAATTTATAAACGTAATGACATGGATGAGAAATGATTGAATGGAATAAATGATGAGATTTGGGACGTTTTCGAGGTTTGACTTCGCTGGCGCTTATAACATATCTGCTTCTATATAAAATCATTGATTAGGTACATTAATAAACTCCTATAGCTATGTCTATCGATGAGCGTTTTCGTATTATATTTCAGTTACCTACGTCAGCAACAAACACACGTCGTAAACAACATTTCAAGTATTTACATCACAGATGGAAACAACCAAAAATATTTACTTACCAGATAACATTAAAGGTCAAATACGCAAACACTACATTCCACACGTCGATTACAAATGATCATGAGCTACTGTGTATGTTAGACAAACTTTCATCTGTCCTACATCTATTGCAATATTAATTTAATTAGATCTGATGATACATCATTAAACTATCACTTTGGCCCATACATGTTGCATGGAAAATACAATGCGAATATATACGGTCATATCGTTGCCTTGATGCTTATACGCGTTAAATGAGAACATTCCTTTATGACGTACGGATAGCGCAAAAAGAGTATATTGGACCATGATGTGATGATATTTTAAATAAAAAATGCAAAATCAAATGAAATTTTTAATGCTGAAGTCAAAATGATAAATTCAAATCGTGAACTTGATCGTTTCATACGATTTTACTAAACGTATTCTATAAAACTTTTCTACACATTACTTGCACACTTGCCAATGCAAGCATGACGAAAAAATATCAGTTTTCTTTAATGACTTACATTCAAGCATTAGTTCGTCAGCGCTTTCTTGGCCTCGTCTCAGCTTACTCTATTATTAAACGTTGTAAGTTAGATAAGGAAAAAAATTCATGCTTGCATTAAATTATAATCCATCACTACGTCTTCTGTGAAGGTTTAAATTGCAATTGAGAAGCAGAATTCAAAGCGGACTAGTGGTTTACTACTTTATCAGATCAAGACTCATCTACAAATATAGGTGCACCAGATTGAAAGTATTCTGCGTTACTCATTACTCTCATTAGGCATGCCCTCCCTTAGCCTCATAGGCCCTCCCGTAATTAGCCTAATCTACTATCTACTGCTAGTATCCCCTGTCTTTCACAAGACACGACAAGATAAGTCTTAGGGATAGCTCAGGGGTTGTGGGCGGCAAAAGGGCAATATCTAAGTGTAGTAAACGCAATATTTTAAGCTGCTTTCAACTCAATGCCCGCACATATACAATACAACGGAGAGAGCACGGCGGGAGCTCCACTTTCCGGCGATACAAATTATCGTAAAAAAGACCTGTTAGGAGGCAAAAAATACCCTAAATCAGGTGTTCCCAAACTTATTTTGTCTACTGCCCACTTTGAGAATAAATGATTTGTAGCGCCCCCATTTTTTCACTTACTTAAAAACCACTATAACTTCAAATTAAATTACATAATTAATTATTGTGAGCTAAATTAGCGGAGATGAAACATTATTTCTAAACGAGACTTACTATAACTCGCAAGAGTTAACTTGAAATCTAAGCGCAGTAGGATGCCCCCATTTTTTTTTTTGGGTCTCTTACCGCCCCCTTTAAGCCTGCAGCGCTCACAAGAGGGCGTTTTCGCCCACTTTGGGAAAGGCTGCCCTAAATTATCCCTATGAGAAAGCCTGATTACTGACGGCACTTACCCATATTTTTGGCGAAACTCTGCGCGAGCGTGACCTGGTGGCCTTGCTTGACGAACAAGCGCACGGCAAACGCGTCGTTGTCCACGTTGCCCGTCGCGAACCCCTGGTACGCCATGTCGAAGAATGGGAACAGCTTGCGATCCTTGATCACCTGTGGCCAAGATCGTTCAGACTTTGAGTCCAAATTTCAGAGAAAGACAGATGGCACTGTCAAAATTTGGCCAAAATTATTGGTAGGTACTTTATCGGTTTCGTTGTAAACTTACTTTTACTTACAAATACAATTTATTGTACACCACAAAAAGGAGAAACATTAATACTAAAACAATGGTACACATAAAAAGTGTTGGCCAAAAGGCGCTCTTATCGTTTCACTACCGATTTTTTCCAGACAACCTTTGGGTGGAAGGAAAAGGAATATAAATGAAGAGAGAGAGTGGTATAAGGTGTACAAAATAACAATACATTGATATAATATATAGAAATATAAATAAATATTATTATTAAGTCTCAATACTTGATTCAAATAACTAATTGTAATATCTAATTAGGGGTTATTGTACCTGAGAAAGTTGTTCCCAGTCGCTGGGCCTCGGGTCCACGCCGGTGGGATTGTGGGCACACGCATGGAGCAAGATGATGGCTCCCTCGGGGATTTTCTGAAAATTAATTGATCATATTTATTACTATTATTATTTATTACCTTTTGAATGTATAATCTGCGCAATTTTTTAGTCCAGATGAAATAAATAATTTTGCCTGCTTTGTAGTAATTAAAAAGGAGTATCTTTATTTGAATTGAAAAAGCGATCGATTAAAAAGAAAATACTAAAAACCTCTTCTGAAAACAAAATAAAATACACCATTTAAACATTCTTATACTTAAAAATCCTTTAAGATATCAGACATCTATGCAGAAGATTCATGTTAGCTACTTATAAATTGCGATGGGTATCTTATTTCATTATTCGTCATTCATTTCGCTCCGCCCTTGCAAAGAAAAAAGCCGTGACCTCCGCGTATTAGCGTATTATGCAACGCCCTCCGACGACAGTTATCTATCACGTGTATGATACATGAGCATACTTATCTACAATAATATACATAACATCTATCACTTATTACGATTAGAGGATAAAACTATTACAGATTGTTATCTGACAAATCTATTTAAATAATTGGTACTAAAATTTATTTACCTACGTAATGTTCTTATCTTTATCCCAAATAAACATCTGTCTTTAGACGATCAATTGCTAATGACAGAGAGATAAGGTTAAAATTCGCATGATATTGAACCAGCCTTGAATTCTCCGTTGTTCTTATGCAATCGCTGTCCATCTTGTGCCAAACGTACGGCTAAATATTCGTAAATGAGTATAAAAACGAGAAATTCACATTCCATGATATTTTTGTATGTAGTTGGCGAGCGCCTACCGAATAATATAATTTTACATAATCTGCTAGAAAACGGAAACGGTAGCAAGACTAGCTACTCGTAGCTACTCGTAGCATGTGACGGAAATCACAAATCGAGTTTTAATTTTATCCTTTTTGGGTCATTAAACTTTCATCATTGTCCTTGTTTCTGTAATGTAATAATGTAATAATCAACATACCTAGTTTACCTGTTTTGATTATACTTTCACAAAGATATTCTTAAGGATATACATATACACAATGGGTGTCAGCCAGGCGACTTGTAAAATATAATTTTCCATGAATATTTTTTCAGAGCAAAACTAAAGATTTCTTTTTAAAACAAAAATATCAACGTCGGTTAAATCGCATCTGCCTAAAACTCACAATTTTCGACTTACAACCCATTGTTTACTATAGCCTTAATAATAGTAAGGCCACTGAAATCATGGTAAGGGTGGAAAAGCTATAGTTAATATTTTCTATGAGAAGAAATATTGACATGTCGTCGCTTGCTGATTTTCAGACATATAACTCACACACCCAATCTCATAATGATTTGAAACAGTTTGAGCATTCGTACGTTCAACATGGGCTCTATCAATAACGGCGAGATATCAGGCGTTTACTACCGCTGTATCCTTTATCCTTCTCTTGTCTTATCTGTGATTTAATCCTACTTGAAAACTTAACTTACCTACCTACTTTAGTTTAAACTGACATAAGTATTAATTCATTAATGTTGTACTATTGATGTTAATGTGATAAGTAAAATATACGAAGAACATTACTCACGGAGATATCTTCCAAAGCGCCCTGGAGGTCAAATCCGTTGGTCTTGGGGTCGAAATAGCGGTACTTCTTGTGCGGCAAGTTGAGTGTGTTGCAGATCTGCGGGTGGTTTCCCCACGTGGGCGTGGGCATCCAGATCTCCTTGGCCTTGGCATAGTGTTTCGTGATGAACTCCAGGCCCAGACGCAAGGCACCAGTACCAGACAGCGTCTTCATTAACAGAATTACAGTTCTATTGATTGTATATCTTGAAAAGGTTCAATTTTCACTACTCGCAATGTCTTTGGCTTGAATCTTCAAATAGGGAGTGTAGTGTATGCGCCGGCATCAGTCACGCGCTAGCGGTGAGCCAGTACGGACGTGGACCGGACGCATTATCTACTTCACCTATTGAGTGATCAAAGGCGTGTTTTATTTTCTATAATGGACACCCAAACACTACAGGGAGCTGGGATTTTTAAAGGAATACTCGTCTGCTAGCTTATATAATGCACTCAGAATTATCAAATATTCAATATTATAAACATTTAATTAAGGCTGAAGGATACATTTAAACACGATGATATGATCACAATAGGGAAATTTTCCTTTCAAGACACTCATGACACCCCTACTTTTAGCTAAGGCGTCTTCTATGATGCAACTAAAAATTACGATTTTCTCATGTGGGTCAGCATGAGAGGGCACTTATAAAATGGCACATCCAAGTGTATAAGTGTTACTAAAAACAGATTAAAAAATGATTTCATAATAGGTATGAAACCAATAGTATCAATTCATAATTATAACATGTACAAAGCATGTACATGATGATAAAGTAGAATTTGTTCAGAAGAAATGAGAGCATTAAGAGGTATGTGTGTAAGTATGTATAATTAAATCAAATCAAGAATTATGTGATTGAGGAAGATTCGAAAGAAGATGAAGAAGTTGTATTTAGTAACCAGGATTAAGAAAGGCGATGGTTAGAAGGTTTGTGCATATGAAGAGAG
The DNA here is from genome assembly GCA_944567765.1 of Carterocephalus palaemon. Lineage (NCBI taxonomy): Eukaryota > Metazoa > Arthropoda > Insecta > Lepidoptera > Hesperiidae > Carterocephalus > Carterocephalus palaemon. Next base: position 3,903,871 of record OX155639.1, on the reverse strand, counting down.
GATGAACTAAAGAAGAATTACGAAGCAGATATATAAGGCGAGTGTGACTGGAAGAGTTATTAGAGGTAAACTTAGGCAAACTCCAAAGTAATTTTATCATTCTTATCAACATATTAAATGTCAATTTACAGCAATTTTATAATGAATATTATCATGTATATGGCTACATGCAAATAGATAAGGATTTGAATGACAATTATTGATGAATAGAAAGCAATTTATAACTCAATGAGGATATACCGCTTTAAGAATATTAATTTGTTGATATCTAAGAAACAGTACTGCGTGTAACTCTTTTTACTTAAAAGTAATTAATTTCACAAGGTCTTAAAATGACATCACATAAACACTTCAATTCATCAATTGAAATTGACCACAATTTGCAAATTAACTACAATTATATTCTACAGTAACTAACTGAGCCATGAATTTAATAGAACAAATTAATGTTGATGATTGATAATAGCTACAGCAGTTAGTCACCTGTACAGTGCAGTTGGATTTGTTTTGGATGACTGGGCTGTCCTCTCCAAAGGCGAGCTTGGCTACAGCATCTGTGTAGGTGGCTTCGCCTCCAATTGGAGCATACTCGTGGTTCAAGGCTTTTTTGTGTAGAATTTCTTCTGCCTATAACAATAACACTATTTTAGTCTCAGATAGTACAACATAAAATATGTTTAACAAACAAATGGATACCATTCTAAAATGTGTAATTCTAAATTTATGAGATAGATAGGACCTTACAAAAATAAATGAATGAGAATTAGCAAACTAACCTTTCTAACTGAGGGCAGCACAAACGGTTTCCCTTCGTCATCTCTGTATGCACCCACTCCAAGGTTCACCTTCTTAGGGTCTGTGTCCCTTTTGTAAGCCTCAGTGATACCCAAGATAACATCAGGAGGTCCCATCTGTACATTGCTCCACCAGGTACTGGTAAATAAACAAATTGATGGCTACTTGGTAAAATTATGGCCTATTATTAAGTAATATAGTAATTTAATATTAGAAGTATTTTTACTGTTATGAATTAGGATAATTTATTTTAGCATTGAATTCTGTCTTTAAGATATCCATGATCTCTATTATAAGTTTAAAAATATTCATTATTGTTAAATATTAACTTATATGAAATATCATGAAAATATATATTACTAGAGGGCACCTACTGCTTTGCTTGAACCCCCATTTGAGCCAATACAGACAATCTGTTTTAGGAAACAGACCAAAATTGACTAATTCATTTTTTAATGCAGAATTGTACACCTATTGTACCTACGTAGTTTTTTAGTCCTTAATCCATGTAATTGTTCTTTTATGTCTTGGTGTGCAGTAAAGAGTTAATAAATAATAAATAAATAAAATGATTAGGTTTCATGTAATGACAATTTCATAGTATTGGAAGAAATAATCGGGAGAGTATGAATAAATTCGAAACCATAGAAATAATTCTAATCCACTATTTCAAATCCACACATTCTAATCCACTTCAAATAAGAAACCTATGAAAACTAAACTACATATTTCATAAAAAAGGAGTCCAACAGAATAAAAAAAATTGTATTTTTTAGTAACAACTCACATTTCACCAAATTAAGTTTCATAAAAAGGGTTTGTTTCCTAGGACAGATTTTTTGTATCTTTTATGAATTCAGATTTCCCTATACCGTCCCATTTAAAAAAAACTAACTGTATATTTTAATTGAAATAAATGTCAAATAAGAATCTTAACAGACCAAGTCAAATTTACTTCAGCCTACACAACAGGCCCTACACTACATTTAGGCAAAAAACCACATCCATCCGTCATTCCTTTGAGTCAAAAAGGACAAATCAACGAACACTCTTTCCCATATATGTATAACAATACTAGTGGACGCCCGCAGCTTCGCTCGCGTAAAATTAGACCCATTTACGATGTCTGCCCGCGTTCGGGTTGCCCACTTGACTTCTAAAACGGCAAAATTTCATACTAACTTTGCACCCCCGTTTTACCCCCTTAGGGGGTGAATATTCAAAAATCCTTTCTTAGTGCTCCCCTACGTTATAAAAGGAACCCCTGTGCAAAATTTCAAGTTTCTAGCCCTTATAGTTTAGGCCCTGCGTTGATATGTCAGTCAGTCAGTCAGTCAGTCACCTTCTCCTTTTATATATATAGACTAGTGGACGCCCGCAGATTCGCTCGCGTAGAATTAGACCCATTAACGACGTCTACCCGTCTAACGACTTCTAAAACGGCAAATTTTCATACTAACTTTGCACCCCCGTTTTACCCCCTTAGGGGGTGAATTTTCAAAAATCCTTTCTTAGTGCTCCCCTACGTTATAAAAGGAACCCCTATGCAAAATTTCAAGTTTCTAGCCCTTATAGTTTAGGCCCTGCGTTGATATGTCAGTCAGTCAGTCAGTCAGTCAGTCAGTCAGTCAGTCAGTCACCTTCTCCTTTTATATATATAGATATTAGTAAGATTAAACAGTATTAAATTAGTTATTAAGAATATGCAACAAACAACCCACCAATCATCTTAGGAACAAACTTGTAATTTAGTTGGTATGTCATGCCAATTATGTTCACAAAAGCGAAGCATTACACAGTAAAAACGTATACAGCACTTGTTGTTGAACATTAAAGATATTACGTAAATAGCCAAAACGCCGGTACACTACCTATTAGCCCTGAGACCAGAATTTCCGATAATTGCTTCTACATTATTGTTTTTAAGCACTTGAACAGTTAATTTCTTTAAGGCCTGAGCCATTTTTATATATAACACACGCGGAAAATTTTTAAGAAAAGATTACAGTGATTAAAATGAACAGCATGCAGTTAACTTGTTCCAACTCAATCAATTGACTTGACAGCTGATCCTGAGGCTCCAGTGAGAATTTCACCGCATCGCATATAACAGAAAGGGTGACCTGCCTAAGTGCTAGTTTTCCCTTAAATTTTTAATTTAGACGAAGACCTCCCTCATTACTTACATGATTGAGTATTAAAACTTAGTAACCATTAGGTAGGAATTTTCCTAAATGATGTTATAAATGGCACGGGTCCTATGTGCATAATTTATATGTTAATTATAATAAATATTCCGTTAAAATCCAAACTAGGTAAATAAGTATATAACTTGATTAAAAACTACTTGTTTTTTCTTAAACCTTTGAGAAGGTTATGATGCAACATTAGTGCACAATTTAACGTTTAAAAGTCGTGAAAAGGATGTCACCTTTCGAGAGTGAATCCAATATTATGACTATATGGCAGTTGCGCAAAAATTATATTGTCAAACAAACATTATTTTTTTGTCGTTGTAAAATTATTCACTCGGGAATTAGACATAACAAGTTTCGTTTACACCTAGTAATAAATCATAAGTCACTCAGTGAAGATGCAGCTGGTGAAAGAATTTTTGAAATCGGTCCAGTATTTTTTGTGTGAAAACATTACAAACAAATGTTTCCTCTTTAAAATATTAGTATAGATATAGATATTAATAGATAACTCATTTCATTTCCATTCAATTCCACATATCTACCCGTTTTAGGGGAACTGTTCTTTAATCAGGCAACATGGTTTTATTTATGTCAGATTTTTGCGTTATGCGTCATATTAGTACAATGTCAATGCAATGTCAAGCAAGGTCACGTGGGTAGATCGGGGATACGTAGAATCTCTATCTAGTCTGTGGGTCGGGGTAAATAGTACCCAACCCACTCCTCATGTATTATAATTTTATTAATCAACAACATATTAAATTAAATATTACGTAAACCACAAAATAAAAGAGGTTTACAGAAAGATCACTCCAACTGTTATTAAAAATATTTACCTAAACTTGTTACAATTGCTACGGTGTTGTTTATTGATACTTTTTTGAAACCTTGAATAAATCCTGAAAAATCGAGTGGAATCTCATGAAACCTTGCACCTTCCAGCTATGTGTAGAGTGCTTATTAATTTCATGCATTTATGAGAATTCAAAAATCAAAATTAATAATGAAACAAGATCTAGTCTGTACCACAGAGTATATTTTACATATGGTCTGGTCTGTACAGTCTGTACTAAAACTGGACCGGAATGTCAAAATTATTATGACGTTTTTCTTTTCGTTCAAAGAAAGAAGTGACGAATAGGGTGTTTACTTCGTGTTAGAAACCATTTAAAATCAAAATATGGCTGCTGAGATTAAACCTGCGCCCAGGACACCTAATGATAGGTTTTCCACAACAAAGAAGCCTGCTCTTTTGAATAAATTGGAGGGCTGTACCGACGACGTAAATGCTGCCGTGGTGATTCCTGGAGAAGATGGAGTTATTAGCGTTTGTGATGATAAGTACGTGTTTGTTTTACTTTTCTGCGTAGAAATTTTGTGATAGTTTAGTCGTGGTTTTGTTTTTGTCTACGTTTGTGTCCATACGCTGATGAAATTGTTATACCTACCTGAAATTTGTCAAGTTATACCTACCACCTTTTTCGGGTTGTATATTAAATTGTAGAAAGTTCCCCATAAATGTTTTTGATGCTTTACTTAGTCTAGAGCTAGGTATACAATCAATTTATCTTAATTTTTTGTATTAAAGTTATGTAAACTATTTTTCTTTACAAAAGTTCTATGTAAAATTAAGTATAGTAATTATTTTTTGGACATAACATGAAAACCTGTTCACTCATTTTGACCAACTTATCACCAGGTATATTTTGAGTTAACATTTTAGCCATTCTCTGAAAATAATGAGGGCTGGGATATGGGATAGAAGTTCATTTGAATATTTCTTAAAATTCAATAGAATTGCAACAATATTTGCAACAAATGTTTACAGTTGAATAAATAAAAATATAGAATATGTGGTGTAAACAAACACATTAGTCATGTTTTGAAGGAGAATGGCAATGTAAGCGAAACTAATGTTAGTACATACTTACATTTATTGTGTAGATAAATGTTAATAATAAAATAAGTAAATATATATGTTTATTTCCATGTGAGTGAAGCAAAAAGTATCATATATATATCAGATATCTACCAATGTATCAAACAATATATCAGTTAATAACCAGTGTGTTGTCAGTCAGTATGTTTGAGTAGTAAGGCAAGGAAGGTCTCCATTTTGAGAAAAGAGACAACAAAATTACCATAGAAATACTGACAAAGATCATCAATTATGACTCACTGATGTTTTAGAAGAAGTGGTGATAGCCCAGTTGCTATCGAACTCACCTGTCAGGTCCAGGTTCAATCCCAAGCGTTGTGCACCAATGACTTTCTTAAGATATGTGCGATTTAAGAAATTAAATGTCACTTGCCTTCAGTGACGGACACATTGGAGGAAACTTGCATGCATGAGAGTACTTGATAATGTTCTCGAAGGCATGTGAAGTCTGCCAATCCGCACTTGGCAAGAGTGGTGGACTAAGGCCTAATCCCTCCCATTCTGAGAGGAGACCTGTGCCCAACATTGGGACAAAGAAAGGGTGGTAGATGTTTTAGAGTGGTCAAGACTAGCAGTGGACATCTTTTACGGCCGGATTGATGAATGGATGAGCTGATGGAAATTAAACAAATGTTTTAATTTTTCTCAGGACAGTTCGAGTATGGCTGAAACGTGACTCAGGGCAGTACTGGCCGAGTATTTGCCAGTATATGCCTTCAGGTTGCACCTCAATGTTCTACACCCCTGAAACTCGTCAATTGTTCATTGGTCAAGAAAATGGTACCATATCTGAGTTTACATTAGCACAAGACTGCAATAGGATAAATCCAGTAAGTACTCGTAATTGTTGACAGCAAAATAAATGTCACTTTTTTCAGACTGTTTAGTTCTTTTTCCTTGTAAAAATTATACCTACTATTACTAGAAATCCTCTCATTATTTCAATATAGCGACACAATGTTTTTCTTTTCACATATAATGTAAGATGTGTTAAATGTGTTATTCCTAGTGTCGGGAGTACTTAGCGCATACGGCTCGCGTTACCGCAGTGGTGTTCTCATTGGGCTGCGAGTGGATGCTGTCGGTAAGCCGTGACAAGCTGTTCGCATACCACTGCAGCGAGACTGGCCGCAGGGTCGGCGGCTACTCCTTCGAAGCGTGGTGCACGGCGTTGCAGTATCCTTTTGCTATGAAATTTGTTGCATATAAGTTTCAAAACGAAGGTCCTCAAATGGACAATGAGGAGCTCTGGCTGCTATCCAACCTGATGGACTTTAATGAGGTTGTGAAAACCTTCTTGATTCTGAATCCAGAGGTATAATATCAATATTTGAATAGTGCAATGGAGACCACGACTCGGAAAAAGGAGCACAGGTCGCCCTTCGACTAGGTGGACAGACGACCTGAAGAAGACGGCGGGAAACCGCTGGTTTCAGTAGGCACAGGACCGGTCGGAGTGGTGTCGTTTAGGAGAGGCCTATGTCCAGCAGTGGACCTCAAAAGGCTGATGGATGGATGGAATAGTGCAAGGTTAACAATTGGTTCTTACATTGTCATTTGTTACTTAAAACTAAATTTACTTTGTGAAATATTTGGTTTTGTGTATGAATCCTAGCTGGGGACGATATATTTTTTGTAAGTCCGTCCATTAAACTAGGACAGGAGATTCATTGTAGAAGTGAATTTATTTTTAAATATTTCAATGTTGGCATTACAATAATGATCCTGATCCTAACCCAACAATAATCTGCCTTCAAAGCGTCCTGATAACATAATAAAATTGTAAAGTAAAGGACGCATAATCGTGAATTAACTATAACTGTGATGAGGGTTTCCTGAGCGCGCTAATCAGATTCGACTCGCAGTCCAAGTACGCATTCGTAGGCGACTACAGCGGCCAGATAACCATGCTCAAGCTAGATAACAACGGCGCAGCTCTGGTCACCACGCTCAAGGGTCACACGGGGTAATTCATGGAGTTTGATCAATTGATCCAACTTGCTCACACAAGTTATTGTACCACAAGTACAATAACTCTGGCCTGCGGCTTGAGGCTTGAAACTTCTCATACTGAAAGAAAATCTGAGTTGTGTCACAGATTTCTTTTATTGTTGAGTTTTTGGCCATTTTGTCAAAATCTAATACTAACCTTTATTTAGTAGGTTAGTATTAGGCCACTTATTGCCTTATACTACCTTTGCAGTGGAACTTTCTACAAGATATATTAGGCCTGTGGCCTTATTCTTCTTATTCTGAAATTGGAAATCCATGGGTCAATGATGAGTTGCGATGATAATCATGAAGTCGTAATTTGCATGATCTCATAACGTCGATACTGAGGAATAAATATTATTCCTCAGTATCGTCGATGTCTGTAGTAAAAAAAAACAGCAGTTGTGTATTTGTTTGAAAAGCCGTATGTGAAGATAAGAAAGCATGTTAATGTATAAAAGTTTATAGATTAAATGAAAGAAAACCTTTTAATTCTAGTTGTATTCTGTAATATAAGACAATGGTTCGTTTCACACAGTGATAATATCGCTAATGGGTAAAGCTGAAGGTCGTTGCGTGACATGGATACAAACATTATCGTTTAACACGTATTACATACACATATTCGGCACTGACGTCATTGCTGAAACAAGTTCACATACTTTTTTATTTTTCGGGGGCAGAGTTTTCTCTGCTTCTTTTTATCGTAGCTGGAAGCCCTTTTTTTTTTTTTTTTTGTTTAACGAGTGGGAAACCTTGAAAAGGTACCCGAACGTCGTGGGAGCGACGCCGGGTTATGTGGGACTTTCACCCACTAAAACCCACTCGGTGGCCTACTCCGGCGCTACAGGAGGGCTCCGGGATCTCTTGTAGAACGCGCCGGTGCCCTCCAGCGCTGCGCCCAAGACGGGCTCTTCCCGGTTTCACAACGCTGTGCAGCCACAAACAGCGTCGTCTTTCCCGGGGTCACATCGATGGACGGTTCGAGCTCCCCCTCTCACCGCCCGCAACCCCAGAAGTCCCCTTTTAGTCGCCTTTTACGACAGGCAGGGGCTACCGTAGCACTATTCTGGTCCCGAGCTACAGGGACGAGCTGGAAGCCCTGACTGGTAAATTCTGTGTCAACGAATATCCTTCTAATACATACATGGGCTCCACCAATTGCATTGGAGCAGCCTGGTTGAGTATGCTCTAAACCTCCCGCAGCTTTGTCTGTGGGGAGACCCGTGCCAGCAGTGGGACGTCAATGGGTTACAGCAGCAGCTATGTGTATGGTATAGTGTGTTTGTTGGTTTGTCCTTCTTATCCTCCTCAACGGAATGATGGATCGATGTAATTTTTGGCATAGATGTAACATACGGCCTGAAGAGTAACATAGGCTTTTTATCCCGGAAAATTGCATGGTGCCCGTTAAATGGACAAAACACTGAAATAGTCGTTCGATTTTTAATCGATTGATAGCTATCTCGGATTATGATTGACCTAACTGCGGGTGAAGCTAGATTTTGAATAAGCAATACCAAAGATTACCATTTAAAAGGCATAAACTTATTATATTTTGAAATATCCATTGATGGAAAAGGCAATCCTGCACCTAAAACGACGCCGCGGGGACAGCTAGTGTTCTATAAATTTTCATTCGTAGTTTCGTCTTGTAGGTCATATTTGAATGTTTATAATTCTGAGTATCAATTGTTAGGACTGGCATCAAATATCACCATGTCATTTGAAATCCAGACGTTAATTTAATTATGCCTGTTCAGATTTCAACGACTGTGCGGTTAGTGGTGGTGACCTGTGTTGGTTTGTGGTTAAAAAAAAGTACATACACAGTGCCACTATGATCAGTATTAAATTTATGACTTATTTATTATTTAAAGCTTTAGAGAGTCTCGAAGTGGAAGATAGGGCGATGAATATTTAATATTGATGACGTCGTTATGTTGTTATGTAATCCCAATTGCTATATTCTGGGTCTCGCGTTCGATCCCGTAAAATATTGATGTTGTCTGGTTTTTACCGTCACCCATCAGGGATTGCCAGCATGTGTTTGAGAGTATAGAATAGAATATATTTTTATTTCACTCTGTAATTAATCGGTACAATTTTAAAAACTACATACATACTACCTATTACAAAGCGAAATAGGGCCGCACTCAGCTTTTGCCGTAATCCTTAGGATAGGAAATATGGTGCTGATTTTCAGTACAGCCCTATTGCGAGCTATACACGTATGAGGGTTATTTCATTGTTTATGAATGTGTTATTTTGCAGGTCAGTCCGCGTGTTGAACTGGGCGCCGCTGCCCCAGCTACTGTTCAGTGGGTCGTTTGACCAGACCATCATCGTGTGGGACATCGGCGGACAGAAGGGAACCGCTTACGAATTACAAGGGCACAGGTAAAAATTCACCTATCGCTTGGGCTTCTGTTGAATACAGCGGCATATTTACCTAGGCGTTACGTCGTAACGGGCGCCATGACACCTACGAGCGTTTTCGCGCTAAATTCAAAGAAGACAGACAAAATTGCTTTAATTTGCGATAAAACTCAATTTATTGCTGAAATAATGTTATTTTTTTTTCAAAATATTGGATGTCTGTACATCACAGAAGGCAATTTCAAAATCTGTCATGCATGCCTATTGTATGTATTTGACGGTGTATTTGATGATGTACCGTCCATATCCCAATTGCTCGCGTCGATTCAATGTGATCGAGAGATAAGCAACGACGGGCGAGGTCGGTTTATGGATGGGTGACCGCTACTGGCAAAATTTCATGGACGCTACCGTGCTTCGGAGGGCACGTAAAGTCGTCGGTCCCGGTTGTTTTCAATGCTGGAAACAGTCGTTAAGCCTTGTCGAAGACCTTCGGGTGGCTTGAGAACATTCGCCACTGGGTTGGCCACTAATCCCTCCACCAATCCGCATTGGAGCAGCGTGGTGGAGTATGCTCTAGACCTCCCGCAGCAGTGTCTGTGGGGGAGACCCGAGCCCAGCTCGAGAGTGCGCTGAAGCCGCCCACTATATTGTATTTCGATTTACTTAAGACTAGACATAAATAATAGCGGTGACAGCCCAGTGGCTATCGAACTCGAGCGGTCCGGGTTCAAACCCCAGTGGCACGCACCAATGACTTTTCTAAGCTTCTAAGCTATGTGCGATTTAAGAAATTAAATGTCACTTGCTATAACGGTGAAGGACACATCGTGAGGAAACCTGCATGCCTGAGAGTTCATCACAACGTTCTCGAAGGTATGCGAAGTCTGCCAATCCGCACTTGGCCAGCGTGGTGGACTAAGGCCTAATCCCTCTCCCATTCTGAGAGGAGACCCGAGCCCAACAGTGGGACAAAGAAAGGGTTGTGATGATGATGATGATGAGACATAAATAAGAATTGCATGTATTTGATGATGTATGTAGCGTCCATAGCCCAATGGCTCGCGTCGATTCAATGTAATCGAAAGAGTTAAGCAACGACGGGCGCGGTCGGTTTGTGGATGGGTGACCGCTAGTGGCAAATTTCATGGACGCTACCGTGCTTCGGAGGGCACGTTAAGCCGTCGGTCCCGGTTGTTTTCAATGCTGGAAACAGTCGTTAAGCCTTGTCGAAGACCTTCGGGTGGCTTGAGAACATTCGACACTGGGTTGTCCACTAACCCCTCCACCAATCCGCATTGGAGCAGCGTGGTGGAGTATGCTCTAGACCTCCCGCAGCAGTGTCTGTGGGGGAGACCCGTGCCCAGCAGTGGGACGTCTATGGGTCGCAGCGATGATGTATGTTGTTCGCGTTACGCGTTACGTTACAGCAACAAGGTGACCGGGCTGTGGTACGTGGGCGGGTGCGCGCGGCTGGTGTCCTGCGGCGAGGACGGCGCGCTCGGCGTGTGGGAGATGGGCGTGCGGCGGCGCGAGACGCCCGCGTGGCGCGAGGCCGACCTGTGCCAGCTGTGCCGCGCGCCCTTCATATGGAACGTGCGCGCCATGATGGAGAAGAAGCAGCTCGGTGGGTGAAGCCTTAACAGCAACAAGGTGACCGGGCTGTGGTACGTGGGCGGGTGCGCGCGGCTGGTGTCCTGCGGCGAGGACGGCGCGCTCGGCGTGTGGGAGATGGGCGTGCGGCGGCGCGAGACGCCCGCGTGGCGCGAGGCCGACCTGTGCCAGCTGTGCCGCGCGCCCTTCATATGGAACGTGCGCGCCATGATGGAGAAGAAGCAGCTAGGTGGGTGAAGCCTTAACAGCAACAAGGTGACCGGGCTGTGGTACGTGGGCGGGTGCGCGCGGCTGGTGTCCTGCGGCGAGGACGGCGCGCTCGGCGTGTGGGAGATGGGCGTGCGGCGGCGCGAGACGCCCGCGTGGCGCGAGGCCGACCTGTGCCAGCTGTGCCGCGCGCCCTTCATATGGAACGTGCGCGCCATGATGGAGAAGAAGCAGCTCGGTGGGTGAAGCCTTAACATAGGAAATCGGAGCCTCAGACCAACAAAAAACTTTTTTTGTTGGTCTGAGATCGGAGCACCGTACAGCCCATACAAACGTATTTTTCTTTTTCCTCCCTGGATATTAACATTAGAGCAAATATTTTTTGGAAAACAATACATCTCTACAACTGTCATGTCGGTATGTTTTGGTTTTTTAAATACATTAATTACCATAGAAGTTATGAAGCTTCAAAAACAAAAAAAAAAATCGTTTTCAGACGTCGAAAAAACCAAATAAAACGTAAATTAGGAAAAAAATAAAAACATACCGACATAGCCAAGTTCCTCATTTATATTATCCTGTGAAAATTTTCAAAATCCGTTCAGTTTTCGTGGAGGGCACGGTATAATACTCTGATCATCATCAGCCGATTTCGTCAATTTTGTGTAGGCATTATCAGTCGTCCCGCTCACGTTATAAGGGTTGTGACGGACAGCCCAGCGCGACGACAATAGTTTCGATTTAAATTGGATTTTCAAATTTTCCTGCGCTGGTATTTCCTCTTAAGAGCCTTGTATAGGTACGCTAAGAAATAAGAAATGTCGCTGGGTCTATGCAAGAATTCGTGTCGTTTCTATACGAACTGTGTACATTGCTCCGGCGTTGACCAATAAAAAAATGTGACTGTGCTAGACACGACTCGGTTTGTTTGGTTGGTGGCTCTTCACGAGCCTCACGAGGTGATTTTAGGGTCAGGTAATTTGAGTGCGTTTGTATGCGTGGAAGTGTTTACTTTTTAGCTGCAAGTACACAATTTATTAAGCAGGACAGTATCAAATAATACGACAAACTTTTTTTTTAATATGTAGATTTTATTCACAAACTTGATTAGTGCACCCTACCACACTGAGAGTTTTCCATAATGTTCCCGTTCGAACAGGAGTCCCGTGCCCAACAGTGGGACAACCCACCAACCACCCATGGCCCCACCGACCTCATGTCATGAGGGCCGAATCATGGGAGACAAGCTCCCTACAAATTATTTTCTCCTCCTTCTTCCTCTTCTCTACTAGACTCTCCCCCGCGGGGGCCCAACAGTGGGACAGTAAAAGGATGGTGGTGGTGGTGGAATCGTAGTATTATATTATTACTAGTGGACGCCCGCAGCTTCGCTCGCGTAGAATTAGACCCATTAACGACGTCTACCCGTCTAACGACTTCAAAAACGGCAAAGTTTCATACTAACATTGCACCCCCGTTTTACCCCTTTAGGGGGTGAATTTTCAAAAATCCTTTCTTAGTGCTCCCCTACGTTATAAAAGGAACCCCTGTGCAAAATTTCAAGTTTCTAGCCCTTATAGTTTAGGCCCTGCGTTGATATGTCAGTCAGTCAGTCAGTCAGTCAGTCAGTCAGTCAGTCAGTCAGTCAGTCACCTTCTCCTTTTATATATATAGATATAAGTATGTGCTATGTGTGTCAGGTCTGCGCCAGCACCACTGCCGCTGGTGCGGCGCGGCGGTGTGCGACGCGTGCTCGCCGCACCGCCTGCCGCTGCCCGTCATGGGGTTCGAGTTCCCGCAGCGCGTGTGCACCGTGTGCTACGACACGCTTAGACACGAGCCGTGAGTTTATTTCATTCAAAATACATCTAACAATACTACAATTTAGTTATTATTTAAAGTGAAACTTTTATTACATCGTTCTGAAAATTTTGGTATGTCTGTCGCATGTCGCATTACATTTTAAAATTGAATCTAAAATTTTATTTTGTTGAGACACTGGGTAGCGAACCGGCACTCTCGGCGTAGAAGTTTAAGTTTTTACCAACCGTTCGACCGTTCGACTAACCGTACTTAATAGAATTTGTTGAAATTTAGATACACATATTTCGAACGGCTAATAGTGTAGTGACGCTTGTTATTTTATTTCCCATTATCATACCAATTTTCCAAGTATAAAATTAAGATTGATAAAGCGATTTTTATACCCTTAATGGAATATTATTTCAAGAAATTTTAGTTAAATGTCTATAATGTGAAAAAAAGTTTCACTTTTACCGTGGTTTCATAAAACCACACAATTTAATTTTTTTCTATTAATTTATTTACTCTATTAATTATTGTTTTTTGTCATCTACCACCAGCTCTAACAATCACACTAGGTTGACTTGTAGAAAATGCCTTGGGACATTAAGTTCGAATTTTGTGAAATATTTTCTCAGGATTTTTCAATAAAGCCTTAAATAAATAAATAAAAATAAATATTGGATGTAAGATAGCAAACGAGCCCACAGCACCATCCATCCGCTGCCGCCTGTGACAACGGTGACTTTGAACAAGACTAATAATTAGGTTAAGACTAATAATAAGGTGGTAGAGCCTATAGGGAACCAAATAGGTTTTATATGAAAGCTAATTGGTTCCATATAGAGTTCGCCCGGGGCAGTACCACCGCCCGCCACGGTACCTAGTACCATTTCTGCCGTGTAATAATTGTTTTTAAAGCAATTGTGGTCCGGTTGGAAAGGTGTGGATTCCTGTTACACTTCTTTAGAGGCGACCATCTTAGTCCTCAAGGGTAGCAACACATCTGTGACTAACTTAGCACGAGACTCCTACTAACAAGTACTAACTGGACTATTACTAACACCAACTAACAGGACTAACTATCACTAACAGTCCCCAGTCCTCATACCTACTAACGAACTGACCAACTAATGTTCTAATTAACTCTCTCAACTAATTGGACTAACCATCCCAGTCCCTAATTGAGTCTTGTTCAAAGTCAGTCACAGTTGTCATGGGCGGCAGCGGATGGGTGGTGCTGCAAGCTCGGTTGCTATCCTGTATCCATAAAATAGTATGATTAGTCTAGTTAGCAAAGTGTTAATAGGAACATTAGTTGGTTAGTTCGTTAGTAGGCATGAGGACTGTTAGATGGTGTTATTAATAGTCCGGTTAATAATTGATAGGAAGAATCACGTTCCATGTCAGTCACAGATGCGTTGCTACCCTTGAGGACTAAGATGATCGCCTCTAAAGAACGCCGGTAACACGCCTGTATTTCGTCTGTACGCCCAAGATTTTGACAGAGGTGTGGTGGTACTTCATCCACTTTTCGTTCAAAAATAACTATGTATCTATATTGTCAACTTCATATTATTATAAACCTCATACACAATTCGAATTAGCTGTGAAATCGTAAATTAAAACATTTACGCAATTGACATCCTAGTATGGTTGCAGGCGCGAGTCGCTGGCGTCGTTCCACGATATGAAGCACGCTGTAGCGTCACTGTTCGTGGATGAGGCGACGGGCCGCATGTGCACTGCCGGCAAGGACCGCGTCATCAAGGTAATGGGCACCCATCCATCCATCCATCCATCCATCTATCCATCCATCTATTTATCCATCCATCCATCGATTAATCAATCAGCCTAATATAAGCCTGTCTAGCCTTCTAGAGAGGCTTAAATGACACCACTAACGGGGTCTATGCCTGTCGTGTAATGGACACATTTTTTAAACAAGTGGTCGACTCCACAATTTTTCTTACATTGTCCCACAGCTGGGCACGGATTTCCTCACGGATCTGGAGGAGTCAGTGCACAGTCCATCACGCTGACCAAGTGCGGATTGGCAGACTTCAAATGTCAGCGAGATCACTTTTACCCAACCCTCTTCTTCGTCCCTGTGGCTCAGTAGTAAATCGTTAATTTGTTGAGAATTTAACACAGGGAGAAAGTATAATATGACGTACTACACCCTTCGAAGCACTTCTGCGAGTTCTACGATCTATCATCAAAAACATGCACAGTAGTTTATGTTGTAGCGTCCATAGCCCAATGGCTTGGGTCGATTCAATGTGATCCAAAGAGTTAAGCAACGACGGGCGCTGTCGGTTTGTGGATGGGTGACCGCTAGTGGCAAAATTTCATGGGCGCTACCGTGCTTCGGAGGGCACGTAAAGCCGTCGGTCCCGGTTGTTTTCAATGTTGGAAACAGTCGTTAAGCCTTGTCGAAGACCTTCGGGTGGCTTGAGAACATTCGACACTGGGTTGGCCACTAACCCCTTCACCAATCCGCATTGGAGCAGCGTGGTGGAGTATTAAAAAAAAATTCAATTCAAAATTCAAATAATTTATTTCGCTATGAGGTGATTACACACGCTTAACGAAAGTCTAGGTAACTACAAACTACTTAAAGAGATATAATGCTATTCTAAACTGATTAATATAAAGCAAAGGATGAGCTATTTATCCTTGAATTAGTCTTGTGCCTATTCATTCACTTGAAAGAGCGCTCCGTAATCATTCATTCCGATTAAGGAACTAGTTCACTCTAATCATTCTATTAGGTCTATTAGGTCCTACTATGAATTATGAATGAAGGTTATAATATTGTTTGCGGTTCATCGTACTATAAGCTTTTGCTTCGAACTGAAGATTAATTATTCTTCAGACACTTTTTAATACCAACATGTATGTCATTTGTGACATTTTCGATGAACTTATACTTTTTAATTACCTTTGAAGAATTGTTGCATAATCAACTTATTACGTATACGTATAAGTAATAATATAAAATAAATACGTAGGTATTAACGTATTTATTTTATATTATTTTAATACTTTCTATTGTAATATTATGATAGGAACGTTGAACATTAAAAACTTAATTATTATAATTATTTTGAAAGATATTTCTTAAACTCGACTCGAGGTCGGAAATTTTACCACTACTTTACAACTCACTCGGCTCGGCATCTCATTCTCATTCACGTTAGTCATTCGCAATTCACATTCACGGTTTGGCTTGCCGGAGTTGCCTGCTCACTCGGCTCGGCCGTTCGTGTGACCTAAACGACACAATAGAATGAATAGCAATCATCGGTCGGAAACGTTTCTTTTAGTTCATCACTAGGAAATGTTTCCTAATCATTCATCATTCATGAACTACACAAGACTACCTTGAATGAATAGCTAATCCTACACAGGTGCCTAACCTGCCTTATGGCTAATTTACAATAATTACCTACCACTAAGCTAAGCTCTAAGTCACGATAGACTATCTACTAGTATGCTCTAGACCTCCTGCAGCTGCGTCTGTGGGGGAGACCCGTGCCCAGCAGTGAGACGTCTATGGGTCGCAGCGAGTTTATGTCCGGTACATACAAAATAAGAAGAGGATGTAACAGTTATATGTTGTTTTAGGTATGGGATATCAGCGTACTGCTGGCCCCCGCGCCCAAGCCCGGCACCAGCGACCAGTAGCCGCCGGAAACAGGACCCTCCTGCCCTGTCTTATGGTCGAAATTCACTTAACAACCATTGTGATCTAACTCGCCTGCTCCTTGCTAATCCACACATCATTCTTCGATGCTGCTGCGACCCATACACGTCCCACTGCTGGGCACGGGTCTCACCCACAGACACTGCTGCGGGAGGTCTAGAGCATACTCCACCACGCTGCTCCAATGCGGATTGGTGGAGGATACTTCGATACTGGAGCGTTAAAAGGAAGGTCGTTCAAACGAAATTTAATTTATTTAACAGTGTATACTAACGTGTCGTTGTGTTTAAAGAATGAATATTAGCAATGTTACAGTTTTTTATCAAGTGAGTACATAGTTGATATTGACGATGTGATCTTAAGGCCAAGTAGTCTAGCGGACGGAGACTCTAGTCGGGCCAAAGTCTTTGGACTTGTTAAGATGTATTTCTACACGAGTTTTTTTAGAAAATCGTGAATAGTTGATGTTATTAATATATTTGTGATTATTTCCTGTTCGTAAAGTATATAATTAATGTTAATGGTCCAACGAATGTTTTCATTAAGATTTATTTTTTCAGCTATCTTTAGACTAAGACTGAATCTATAAGAATAAATAAATTATAAAGAGGAGCTCTTAATTGTGTTCGAGTGTGTAACTAAACGAGTAGGTGTTATTGCAAAGATTAAAATATTAAATAAACGTATATAACTTTATACGAGTAGGATGGTTGTCCATTGATCGATTTGAAACAGCACTTATCTTGAAATCGATGTTTCAACTTAAGTCTTAAACTATTCCAGTTTAGAAAAAATATTTTTAGTAATATAAAATTATAAACGTAATGTTCTAACCCCAAGTAACTCATGTTGTTATCCAGCGTGAGTGTGAAGTTATTAATTAAAATAATTTTTATGATGGTTTTAGTTCATAAATCTTTCTGTCTAGAATGAAATGGGACAAAGAGAATTAAATAGTAACAAAGGGCTGTTTAAGTTTAAGAAATTGCTTATTAGAATATTTTACATATGCATTGTGCATGCTATATTTATATGTATGTATATGAATACCTACGTAACTAATTATGGATGTCGTTTGAGAATAGTGCTTAAAATAAAAGACAATATTTATGAAATAAATTCTAACTAACTACATAATATATCCACCAATTCTAGGTATGTATTTCAATTGTTTGTGAATTATAATATATGTATAAAAATGCGTTTTATAATAGCGCCAGCTCAATAGTTATTGGCGTATTTTCAATATATTTCTAAGATATCATCATTTATTTTTGTATGAGCAAATTGAAATTGATGTCCAATATTTTTTGTGAATTTTTTGTAAAGGTTATCTATTTTATTTCAGGCAGAATATTATTATTTAAAATCTAACTATGTTTCGAAATTTAACTATATAACATGATTAACATTAGTTTGCTACAACCCATAGGCGTCCTACTGTTCGGCTGAGGCCGGTCTAGAGCTCCACCACGCTGCTCCAATGCGGATTGGTGGAGAGTATTATTTAATAATTTATATTAAAAAAATCAAATTTACGGGCAAAAACTATGTTTAATAAGCATCATATATTTTCTTGGTAATTAAGTGGGTACATCAGTGTGTGTCGCTTTTCATATATATATATAAACCATTTAGTTGCTTAGTTTAGCTGAAAAATAACTCCTTGTAGAAATAAGAACAAGTAAAAAAATAGTGTATAAATTATAATGGAGACTGCATTATTGTCCCACAAAAATCAAAGATCACCAAGAACGGTTGTAGGATTTAAATTTTTTAAAAACGATTAACACACTGTATTTTCTTTAATCAGCGCACAATGTAAAGTTTTATAAAGTATAACATAATTCTGGTCTGGTTTATAAATACAACAATTTGATTGCTTTAGGTTCACTGTAGAACAAAGTTTTTAAAGAAAAAATATTACTTTTCCTCATAAGGAAAGAATATTAAGGATATTTTTATACATTTTTCTTATTATAATGTCATATATTTGTTGAGCAATTGTTTAATTTTTAGGTGAAAACGATTATGGCGAAAAACATGCACCATTTGTTGAAGTGATCAAAACTAACGTCAAAATGGCGCCAAAATATAATTAACACACAGACAAATTGTTTTAGTTATTATTATAACATTCATGAAAGTATTCATCTCTACGTTTAAATTTCAAATGCACGATTTATTTTGTTTGAAATTTTAATTGAAAACGAAAATTTCCAAAATAAATTCTTATTATTTGTTTAATTACAATTGCATTACATATAATTTGTTTCATTTCATGTTTTTTATTTTGCGGCAAATCAAGGCATGTCATTTGATATAGGACTCCTGATCAGAACTTCAATTGAGTCAAGGTAATCAATTTCAATTTCGTAGTTTATAAATATTTCGGGCACGGACCAAATGGATTTATTACAATTTCAGTAATTCTAAAAAGCTTCGAAAAATACGCTAAAAGGACGTAAAAGCAAATAGAATGTATGTAATAATCGCCCAGTTAAATGATACTTTATAATATAAAAGAATCGAATAAAAAATGCTTAAAATTTATAACATTATAATAATAACAATATTTACTTGAAATCTTTAATGATATACATAAATACAATAATAAATTATATATCTACTATAACACACTGGCAACTTGCGTTATAGAGTCGCAAAAATACCTAAATGCAGCCACATTAGGTTGGTGTCAGTACAGCTGCTTAGATATTGTTGTAAATTATATCAAGCGTTACAGTAAAAATGTGTCAAACTATTTAATATTTGACAGAATTAAAAGATTTGTTCTCCGTGCTCTGATCAGACCGTCAGTTGTAGAAAAACTCATAAACATAGAAAAACAGTGTATGGTTGCCTTTAAATGCCCAAAAAGTGCCTCTGTCCTACGACGAGGACGAACTGTGAGCGGTATAAATTCTCTCAGTTCTAAGCGGGAACTCTCGATGTTACTTACTTTGCAAATACCTATGTTATTATCTTTATTTTTATAAACAATTTCATAGAATACAGCTAGGTCGTTTCGATTTTTTATGTATCTATATGTCATTGTGCTACTTATCTTTGTAGTCTTATTTTAACTATGTATAATTACGTATATCGATTTAATTAATTATAGGCATGTTAACTATATTCTGTTGATCTAGGTTTGGATAAAATTGTATTTAAGATAAAGTTTGGCTTTTTTGTGTTAATATTATAAATAAATATTTTCTTACTCACAGAGCTTGTGTTTGTAAAATAACACTGTAATTAAATGTCACTGTAATTAATAGAAATATGTTACAACTATATAGGTCGCTTAAAGTTTTTATGCCAATAAAAATAATGGGTAATCATGACAGTGCGTATGATTGATCTACATCCGATGGAGTAAATGAAATATTGAAACTGGAAGTATAGTGATCTGTATATTAAACAATACATAGTTTAAATATGCACTTTTCCCAGCGAGTTAAGTCCGAGCCGAGTTATGACAAAATGAAAACTTAACTTTTTAATTGATTATAATAAGCGATAAATTAGCTTAACGATAATGATTCTTATAATATTCATAAGAATGTAATTTGAAACAAATATGTGATGATATGTTTTAAAATTGGAGCGTGTTATGCTCATAGAGTATTCCTCTGTTCTTGTTTGAATTTACATGAAAATTTAATGAACTGCTATTTACATTGTTCACATACCCTCAGTTGGTTAGTTTATTGAATTCCGATCGATTCCTTTAATCAGCGAGAAAATGCATATACGAGTATTTATGAAGGCATTCTATATGTCATTCAATAAAAATACGTAAGTGTAAAATGTAAACGTGTTACATCTGGTATGATAAAGTCAAACATCTAGACTTATAAATTAGTTTGCACTGTCGGTCTTAACTAATGTTTAACTGGTGAAAGTTCATGAAAATCCATCGCTATGTTGTAGCTAAAATATTGTCTGAAATATCGGTACAACGTCAACTGAACGCACTCCACGTCATGAGGATTATAAATATAAATAAATAAATATCTTGGACATTCTCACACATGGCCATCTGACCCCAAAGTAGGCGCGAGCCTGTGTTATGGGTGTCAGAGACTGATATACATACATAGATATTTTTAAATACATACTTAAATAGATAATATTGACATCCAGACACAGAACAAATACAAGTGTTCGTCACACGAATATTTGTCCTGAGTGGGATTCGAACCCACGACCTTTGGCGCAACAGACAGGGTCTCTACCGATTGCGCCAACGGGCCTGTCGATGTCGAATCACAGCCTTGTATCAGGTACTCTGGTAGCGCCCGGCGGGCGGCGGGCCCGCGCGCTCATCCCGGACACGTGTACTGGCTCTTTGGGACGCACACTTGGCCGTTAAACAGCTGTCCGGGCGGGCACGTCAGGTAGGTCCGCAGTCCGGTGACGCAGAAGTAGTAGCGCTTGCATTCGGTCCCGGGCTGCAGGAAGAAGCCGTCCCGCTCGCAGTGTTTCCCGCCGTGCTCGAGGGACAGTTGTCGCGGCGCGCCGCACTCGTGCCGAGCGGCGTCCACGCACGCCTGCCCGTCAAATATCTTGCCGCCGAGACACGATAGCGTCGCGATGCGGTCGCCGCCCTCGCAGTAGAAGTATCTGGAAATATTATAAGTAAAATCAAATTAGCGATGGTTGAACGATGCTAGCCACGTAGCAGAAACTTGGCTAAGGTTCGGTTTCGAAATGCAGAGAAAGGAACACCGTGGGGTTTTAGTCGGTAGGAGTCCGACATAATCCCCCGTGGCCCCCACCAAGGAAAGGATAATATCCATGAGGATTTCCCCACGTTAAAAAAAAGGTTCGGTTTCCCCAGGTCGAACCCCAGCGGCATGCATCAATGACTTCTAAATCATGAGTTCAATTTTTAAATGGCACTTGCTGTGATCGACTGTGTTAAGGAAAACGAACGATAACTGTACGCCTGATAATTCTTATAATGTTTTGTAAGGCATGTGAAGTCTACAAATATGTTGTACCTAGGCCATCTTGGTGGCTTGTTGGTGGTGATAACCTAACCATTACAACGGGAGACCCGTGCCAATCAGTGAGACATTGAAACGGTTGTCCTGATGGTAATAGATATTACCTACACATTTCATTGGGCTCCTTATGGATTCATTTAGTTGTGAGTTGACACTTACCTATGACAATTGGAATCCAGCTCCGCATGGTAGCCGTCAGCCAGCCCCAAGCAGGAATAATCCTCGGTGGGACACACTCCGGGGCGCGCTGGCACGCACGCCTCACCGTTGAATACGCGCCCCATGGGGCACGCGTACACAGCCTTCTCGCCGTCCACGCAGGCGTAGTACCCGCGACAGCCCGTGTCCGGCGCGCGGTACCGGCCGTCCGCGCGCCCGTAGCACGAGTCCCGCGCCAGGCTCGGGCACAGGTGCCGCGCCACGGGGACGCATCGCACGCCGTCGAACGTGGCTCCCTCTGGGCACGCCAGCATGGTCCGCAGCGAGCCCTCGCAGTGAAAGTATCGGGTGCAGTTCGACTCCAGATCCTGGTACATCCCGCTCGGCATTCCCTCGCAATCCTCCGACACCTCCGGCCCGCGGCAGTAGAAGGCGCCGGCCGCCACGCACCGCGATCCGTCGAACGCCTGTCCCGGCCCGCAGGCACCCCGCGCCACGACCCGCTCGCGCCGGCACTCGAACCACGAGGAGCAGTCGCGCCAGTCCCGGTACAGCCCGTCCTGCCTGTTGAAGCAGGGGCTCCGCGCTGGCGGCGGGCACCGCGTCCGCGACGCAGGCTCGCACCCGCTCCCGGAAAATAACAAGCCGCTTTCACACACTCCGCGGCGAATCACTCGTCGAGCTTCGCACACGAAATATTCCCGGCAGCCGGTCGAGCGGTCAGGGTAGGCGCCGTCGGCCGCCTGCTGGCAGAGCGACGAGCAGGCCTCGTCGGAGCAGAAGTCGGCGTCTCCGGCGGGCAGCGCGATGGCTGCGGAGCGCGGCGGCGGGCACGACGGCACGCAGGCCCCGCCGGCGCACGACGTCACCGTGCGCAGGTCCGCCCCGCGGCAGTGCAGCCGCCGGCGGCACTCGTGCGACGTGTCCGGGTACTCGCCGTCGGGCAGGCCGGCGCACACGGGCTCGTAGCAGGTGCCGGCGCCCCGCGAGCACGCCTGCCGGTCCAGGTCGAACCAGGAGCCCGACGGGCAGGCGTGGTCGACGACGGTTCCGTTCTCGCAGCGGTAGTAGTGGCGGCAGGCGGTGCCGGGCGTGGCGTATGCGAGCGCGTCGCCCGGCGCGCACACGCGGCGGGTGCACGAGTGCCGGCGCAGAGGCACGCACGCGCCCGACACCTCGCTGAAGGCGCGCCCGGGGGCGCACACGTAACGTCCCCGCAAGCTCCCTCCCGCGCATCGCACGTACTCCCGACAGTCACTTTCATGATCGGCGTATAAGCCGTCTCTCGCGCATGCAATTTCCTTCGCATCTGAAACATTGCAAACAACTTTATTATCTATTTAATTAAAACAAATACGCACCCACGAACTGTGATGTAATATTTATGTCGTTTTACCTAATATCGATTTCTTCATATCTTAACTGACGATGAATTTAACTATTAACTCATTTTAATTTGAAAAGAAACTCTATTTAGAGAAAGAACAATATTGTGAAGAAAGATGGTTGATTATATATTCAAAATATTTAACCATGAGGATTTAATTAACCGATGAGGTCGACATACGTAGAAGGAGGTTGTCGGAAGCGTAACGTCGCGGTACTTACGGAGGGGCGCGATGAGCACCAGCGCGGCGGCAAGCAGGCGCGCCGCGGACGCAGGCGCGCGCGCAGACATTTCGGCTGCGACTGAGCCGGCGGCGCGCGGCGCTCGCAGCGTGACGCGCGCCCGCGGACAGGGTTCCTTGACATTCGCACGCCCCCGCCGTAACTTGATCCCTGCTGGCCCGGATGCAGCCTCCGAAAGGAATCTAGAGACACGCCTTGTATTGTTAAGCACCCGCTATTGAATCAAGTGAGTGAAAATTAACGCTGATGTTGAGTGGCCGTGAACTTAGTCATCATTTTACGTAAGAAAAATGAGAAATAAGGGCCGCTTCCTAAGGTTACCTACGTCCGACTGCGTTAGCTAGGATTCTTCTTTGAAAGCCTGCGTTTGTAATGCGGAAAGCATAATAAAAATCATAAAATGAATGTTCCATAGTCCATTTGTGTTTGTCATTCAGGTACAAATCGATTTAGCCAAGTAAGAGTTGAGTCACAATCACAATGCGGATTGCCACCCGCTCTACCTGCGGACAATTGATACACATCTACGTTCACAAGGCTTCCACTTATTTTTATCTCGAGGATCGTTCGTCTACCATGCCGACATTGGATCCGTGGGAAACGATCATAAAAAATGTAAAGGCTGCTCTGATCATGTTGAAACAATAAATACTTGGTACTGCGGCAGAATCTCCGAGAATCCGCATGCATTATCATTGAGTTTGCACGTTCTCTAGCTACCTATTTCTATTATAGCTTCAGTATAGTAAAATACCTGTTGACATGCATCGGATAATACAACATGATGGTGCCAGTAACCTATACCTTGTAGGTATAGTATATAGTATAGCTATTATTTATATAGGTACAATGACAAATACCAACTCGTGCACGTTGGTATGTGTCATTGAATGAGATCCTTGTAGCGTTGCATCGTCATCATTTACATAATACTCAGTCGATCCGTTACTACACTGAATTAAAAAACAGTCGAATCAAGCACCTAAATACAAATAAATAACCAACATCCAAATAAAGGAATTTGGATGTTGGTTATTTATTTATTTTTAAAAAAGATTAAAAATGAAAATAACAAATCATTCATGCTGTCTGTGATATCCAAGTAAAGTAAAAAATAGAAATAGGAGTGAAAATGTCCGAAACTTACTTTAATTCTAAATGTCGGGAAAAACTGTTCTATAAAACAACTTAATATAAGTAAAGTCAGGCTCAGCGTCATATTATATCTGAGTATAATAATTATGAGCCTCACTGTCTGATTAATTAGCACCGAGACGACACGAAGTCAATAAAGGCTTCACCTGAAATTCTGGAAAATTTTATGATGTTACTACGACCATATAATATATCTATTTTAGGGAAATGGGTAATTAAGTTGCAGTATCAATTTGTAACATCAAGACAAAGTTTTAAAATGATTATACAGTCTCTTAGCTAGTCTACCTATACTGGATTTTACAGAATTTAAAAAATATTGTTTAAAATATATTACCGTTTCTATCTACCTCTCGTTTCTTTGAACAAGAAACTTATCATATAACTAACATACCAATCTGTTATTCGTGTATAGGTAGTTAATATTAAACGTTGCATGTATTCTGTGATGTTAGCCTATATTTAATATAATATGTATAGTCGATCTCGTCCGAACTGTAGATTTGATTACCTACTCTCCAAAACCAAAAATGTATTGGTTCCTTGTTAACAAAAACCGTTGATACAAGAACAAATTAAAGTCCCAAGTTCAAGGCCGAATCTGGACATTCTAGTTTTTTAGGAAAATAATTAGTTGTTATATACATATATAGTACCTACATACCTACTTAATTAAATTGCAAAAGCACCTGGCCATATATTATTAAATAGGTACCTACTTAACCTTCTTATTACCTTCATATCACACAATCAGGCCGTCATTAACGACTAGTCTTAGGTCGATCAATATATTAAAGCAAATACAGTCTTACCTATTTATTTTAAGAGGTATGCACCTAGTTATCGCTGTACGTACGTACGTACGTACGTACATACATAAAGAACTCGTACAGTCGATCGAGTCCTTTTTTGAAGTCGATTATAAAGGGTGCGATCAGATCATCATGCTACGACTGCTACGTAGTTTTGTAGTTAATCTAAATAAACAACCATTTTGATTTTTTTAACTAAAAACATCTTGAGGAAAATTTTATGTGGAGTTCTCCCCATCATGTCCGTGGTGGATTATGGCCTATCTCCTCCCATTCCGGAGAAGAAACATGAGCCCAACAATGGGACAAAAAAAGTATTGTGTGGTATTGATGTTATTTAATACTTTTTCATGATAAATGTGTTATTTTTAGTTACTGAAACAAATTAATTTCAGCAAATAGAAAATATCTCGATAAACAGAGAAAAACATGAATTGCCGGTCGGGAATCGAGTCCGGGACCCACCGGCGACGAGCACACGCCGCAGGGTCGCAATTTAGTGTTGGCGAGGAATGCCGCGAGAATGTGACGCAGTTGTCGCCGCGGGGCGCGCGTCTAATTGTAATCGATTATCGCCGATCGTTATCGCCATCGCTCAGCTACGAGTATTAGCAGCCTCGCTCAGTTCCGCATCCATTCCGTTCGGCCTGGCGGCGGCGATCTCCCGAGACGCCATTGTCAGTCATATACTTACAGAAATTGCAAACCTGGCACAAGTTATTGTTCGTTTAGAAACGAATTTAAATAACCCTTTATTAAAAAATGGCCGCGGACAAAAGGTCGCTTATCAAATCCTCTAATGCTTACGATTTTATTGTACCTATGAAATGATGTGTTTATTACATAAAATTATAAGGCTCCTATCTTATAATTACAGGCTCTTTCAGGAATGAAAAGATAATGTTCACATGCATCTAACTTATTACAGGATAGAATTTGAAGGAGGTAAAAGCACATGGTATTAAACCATGGTAATTTAAACAGAAATTGTAGCAATATATGCCTGCTTGTCGTCCGCTTATGTTTAAAAAAAGATGTGAATTATCCTTAAAGGGGTAAATTGGGGTGTATATAATAAAAAATACCTGGCAGGCTGTCTGTGCGGTTTACAATTAATGACGATATTTAAAACTTCCTAGATTCAAGGTACCTATGCAAAGATTTATTACTGTTCTCATGCCGAGTACCTAAGACAATAGTTTCTAACTAATTAATTACCGTATGAAACTAGACATCCGGTCGGAAGTAGTAGTATAGTATTTGTAATAATCACATTTCTACAATTGTATTGTTCTCAGGTTACATTATATTTTTTACTACCTTTGCACTTGCGTTAATTGTAGGTATGTTCAACCTCCACCAATCTGCACTGGAGTATCGTGGTGGAGCAAGCCCTAGGCCCACTCCGTTGCGATACGTGCCCTGGTGCGAGTCGTTAATTGTTTGCAGTCACATGTCTAAATCTCTCTAATTAATGGTTTAACAAAACCTTTTTTATTTTGCCTATTTTACAATACTTAGTTACCTCTGACTAATGATGACGTAGCAAAAAACCCCTACACTCGTTGCGTCCTTTTTTGCATCTTTATTCGCAGGACGTTAACATCAATCGTCAGCGTAAACACATTCTGAGGAAAACAGCGTGGAGCGATTTGCGAAATTGTTCGAACGTGGATCTGTAGATGAAAAGACAAGGTTACGGTGTGTTACGACAAAAAATGACATCGTAACTTTATGCAAGTTCGCGTTAATAACCTTATGACTTTTCCGGCGTTATGATTGCACATTGTACTTAATTATATATGCTATGGCAGCTGTAAAAAGCTAAATGTCTTAAAAACAACGAAGACGTTTAAAGTAAGTGACATTCTAGATTAGGGCATTAGCTGGGATTCCCGTACCGTAAAGATTATAGTTCAGAAGGCAGTAAATTATAATGGCATTACTATTTACCTACTTCTAATGTAATGACGAAATTTCAATTTTGTGTTACGTCGTATCTACAGTTCTAGGACCTCGATATTTCTTTTAATATTATATTGTTAGCAACTACCCTCATTAAGTGGTCACTAAACTGTCAACTACTCGACCGTGCCTATATAAAGCCAAACGCAGCCAACAACGACTCACACTCTGCTCAGCCGTCGAACTGTAAGGTAGTCGGTATCTACGCTATATGTCGGTACCTAACGTTACTATGCTGTAAGTACGTTCCATCTTTTGGTGTAGGTGATGCCGAATCTGGTACTTATTTGAACCTGTGTTCTTTTTATTTGTTTTTCAAGTGATAAAATCAGAAGTTTTGATAAAATCAGAAGTGAGGATAAAGAACGCATTTGTCCACTATTTAAGGAAAACTAAATAACAAAGCCGTTTTTCACGAATTACTAAGTACTGTGTTTGTATTGTGTTAATTTTGTAGCCTGTGAAGTGCTTGTTTTCACAAATTGGAGAGTCAGGTGAGACCGTGCCCACGAAAAACGTGAAGTAAGTGCGCCAACTACTTGGTCTCGCGGGATTTGACTTATTTGCTCACACTTATTTATTACCTTGATACCTACGCAAACAGCCGTTGGTTTCGAATAAGAATGCCACATGAAGAGCTGGCTAGGACGCCGCCTCTCTCTGGGGCTAGGCGTAGCCGTCGCAGTGAATTTCAACAACACCATGCATCACCAGGCGTGGTTCACGATCGCCACGCGTTCGCGCCGTGTTAGAACCCACTCATGGTCACGCTATAGTAGAAATCGTACGTGTTCGCGTTGTGACAGGCTCACTCGCGTTCATGTAACAACATAACTGGATGATCACATAGCAGTCGCTCGCGTTATTAATCACGGTCAGGTTAGGCCGAGTCGGCACAAAATTGAAGCACTAGTCATTCTCAGTCCGCTGGGAAGCTCAACCCTGGCATGAAGGGTACATACTGCGTAACTAAAGTGTTACCAAGCTACCGATATGAGTTTATACTGCTTAGTGGTGCACGTGGTAAAACAACATAGGCCGCAGCTTAATACAGGGTGCCTTGCATTGCACCGAATTCTTTGAAAGTAAGTTTACGCTTCTGCTAATGTTTCAGAAAATGTTTCCATTGTGCACGCAACGCAAAAGTGAGCTCTGCAGACGCGTGTCTGACGCGTATGGGACGTGCCCTGTGGACATGTTCCTGGCACGTATGGGCCGTGCCCTGCAGACGTGTCGTTGACGCGTGTGGGCCCTGCCTTGCGGACGCTGCCCACGCGTATGACCTGCTGTGGGAGGGCGCTTTTGTTCCATGGCCGCGTACCGCGTATACGCCACGGGTGCTGTCTGCGCGCCACGGGTGCTGCCCGGAGTGCGTGTGCTGTCTACTCCGCGGGTGCTGCCCGGAGCGCGTGTGCTGTCTGCGCCGCGGGTGCTGCCCGGAGCGCGTGTGTTGTCTGCCTTGCGTACGCTGCCTACGCGTATGAACTGCGCGTCGTTCTTCGAGGGCGAGTCTCGGCAGTGGTATGCTTAATAGTGGAGCCTATGCCATTACTGCCGCCAGCAGATATGCTTAATAGTGGAGCCTATGTCTGTCGAATAACGATCTAGTGGTATGCTTAATAGCGGAGCCTCTGCCATTACTGCCGCCAGCAGATATGCTTAATAGGGGAGCCTATGTCTGTTGAGTAACGACCTAGTGGTATGCTTAATAGTGGAGCCTATGCCATTACTGCCGCCAGCAGATATGCTTAATAGTGGAGCCTATGTCTGTTGAGTAACGATCTAGTGGTATGCTTAATGGTGGAGCCTATGCCGATGATTTATTACAAGAAAGCTTACTAGTGGAGCCTCTACTCAGTGTAAAATTTATTTTAAAATCGAGTCCACTCGTCTACGTATGTGCACATTAGTCTTATTTGTTTGCGATTTATAAAAGAATCGAAAATAAATAAATGTTCAAGTTATTATTTTACGCTTGTCCGGAGTGGAGACAAGATAACGTGGGCTTGTCACAACATCTATCCTTTTTAATTGTTGCATTGCAGTGCGTTTGATGGTAGTCTGGAGTGCTATCATTCGCAATGTCTTGTATTTTTATTGTTGTCCATATGTTGTGTACATTAGTGTTATGTCATCCATGAGACTTGAAGCAGGCGCTGGTTGTCCTGGTGAACTTGTACAAATTCAAAGTATTACAATAGCGAGCCTATAGGTGCTTCTGCTTGTCCTACTGGTACTGCGAGTACGGACGAGACCATGGAATAGACGGGACCAATACGGCGATAAAACTCTCGCCGTATCTGTGCTCCTGAAGAGGTGCCAGGTGCAGCCGAGGACGGCGCACTGTCAGGAGAGGCCGTGTTAGCAACTACCCTCATTAAGTGGTCACTAAACTGTCAACTACTCGACCGTGCCTATATAAAGCCAAACGCAGCCAACAACGACTCACACTCTGCTCAGCCGTCGAACTGTAAGGTAGTCGGTATCTACGCTATATGTCGGTACCTAACGTTACTATGCTGTAAGTACGTTCCATCTTTTGGTGTAGGTGATGCCGAATCTGGTACTTATTTGAACCTGTGTTCTTTTTATTTGTTTTTCAAGTGATAAAATCAGAAGTTTTGATAAAAATATGAATTCATTAATTATTAGCTATTAAAACATTCTTGTAATTTTTGGGTGTCGGATTACGTCTTTAGTTTTTATGATATTGTATAATTATTCATAAAATAGTTAACAATGTCCGGTTGTAATTTGTAATTTTCAGGCTGATAGAATTTTATTTATTAATAAAGGCGATAAAATTAAGCTTAGGAATGTAATGGCAACGTCTCTAATATTAATGATTAATAAAATAATGTTAATGTGATCTGCGAATAGCTAGTTATAACCATTGTCCAATCTACTATGATGTGATCTTTAAAATGATTTAATTTCAGTTAAATATCTTCAGCAATACTGAATGTTATGGGTTGAACCAAATATATTTATGACGTATCGTTTATGCTCTCTCAATGAAAATCATGAATACAAAATTTCACCATCTTATTAATAAACTAGCTGACCCGGCAAACGTTGTTTTGCCATATAAATAATTTTTACTGAATATTTTGGGAGAACTTCATGTAAGTGTGTGGACTACAACTACCCCTACCAATACCCCTACCACTACCCCTACCACTACCACTACTACAACCACTACCCCTACCACTACCCCTACCACTACCCCTACCACTACCACTACGACTACCATTACTTATAATCGAAAACGTTCAATAAAAGTAGGAAATTATTAAAAATAAAAATCGCGATGGAAAAATAGGGGTTGATCGTAGAGGGTTGAAAATTCAGGGTTGTATGTATTTTCTAATGCTGTATCATAAAAAAAAAATTATCTAAAAATTTAAAAAAAAAATTTGGGGTGGACTACCCTTAACATTTAGGGGGATGAAAAATAGATGTTAGTCGATTCTCAGACCTACTGAATACGCATATAAAATTCGGTAAAAATTGGTAAGGCCGTTTCGGACGAGTACTGCAACAAACAACACATTGTGACATGGAAATTTTATATATTAGATTTATATCTATATCTTTATCTTATATCCATACTAATATTATAAATGCGAAAGTGTGTTTGTTTGTTTGTTTATTTGTTTGTTTGTCCGGCTTTCACGTCGCAACGAAGCTATTATGTATATGGTATTGTTTTTGTGTGTCGACATAGTGAGGAGGGTGGAGAGTGACGTAGGCTACTTTTTACCGCGGTAAAACATCCCCATGGGAAGATATCGATGTTTTGTTATTTGATAGATATTTAGTTCCGAATGTTATTAATAGATGGCGTTAGTAAAATTCATTTTCAAGTTCTGAATCACGTATATGATACACAAGTCATTGTTAATTCCCTTTGACCACGCGGGCGGAGCCCCGGGTAAAAGCTAGTCTATTATATTAGAGTATATATATTTATACTTATACTTATACTTGTACTTGTACTTGTACTTGTACTTGTACTTGTCCTTGTCCTTGTACTTGTACTTGTACTTGTCCTTGTCCTTGTCCTTGTCCTTGTCCTTGTCCTTGTCCTTGTCCTTGTCCTTGTCCTTGTACTTGTCCTTGTCCTTGTCCTTGTCCTTGTACTTGTCCTTGTCCTTGTCCTTGTCCTTGTCCTTGTACTTGTACTTGTACTTGTACTTGTACTTGTACTTGTACTTGTACTTCTACTTGTACTTGTACTTGTACTTGTACTTGTCCTTGTCCTTGTCCTTGTACTTGTACTTGTACTTGTACTTGTACTTGTAATTGTCCTTGTCCTTGTCCTTGTCCTTGTCCTTGTCCTTGTCCTTGTCCTTGTACTTGTACTTGTACTTGTACTTGTCCTTGTCCTTGTCCTTGTCCTTGTCCTTGTCCTTGTCCTTGTCCTTGTACTTGTACTTGTACTTGTACTTGTACTTATACTTATACATACTTATATTTATTTTTATATTTATATCTAGTGGACGTCCGCAGCTTCGCTCGCGTTACACATTCACTAACTTCAAAAACGGCAAAGCTTCATACTAACTTTGCACCCCCGTTTTACCCCCTTAGGGGATGAATTTTCAAATTTTTCTCGCCGTAAAAACCATCCTTGAACTTCAACGAACATTTAAAAAAAAGAATTGGCCAAATTGGTCCAGGCGTTGTTGAGTTATGCGCTTACCAACACATTTTGCGATTCATTTTTATTATATAGATTGTTCGACAATATATAAATATTTGTTTAGTTTGTTTGAGAAAGCACTCATATCGTGTTGTTGGTAGAGATCTCAGGTAGAGCCGCATGAATATGATAGTCCACATATACGGCTTATCAAGCTATAGTAGTTTTATAGGGCTATAACCAGGTATGTATATGGTATTTAAAGTATTTTTATAGTAGTATGGGAATCGTAATAAGCACCTATGTCTTGTAGCGTTTTGCATTTAGCAATTTTTGATCTCTACCTACCCCAATATGCGTGAATTTATATGTATATGTAAGTTTATAAAGTAGGTATGCCTGTTATTGGTTGTATGATCATGCAATCGTTGCCGGATCAGACGTAATGTGCGCCACTGCACAAGGTCATTAAACTCATGATAGATCTATAATCTTGAGGCGTATGTAGCCCAGTGGCTCGCGTTTATTCAATGTGATCGACAGAGTTAAGCAACGACGGGCGCGGACTGTTTGTGGACGGGTGCGGCTAGTGGAAAATTTTCATGAACGTTACCGTGCTTCGGAGGGCACGTTAAGCCGTCGGTCCTGGTTGTTTTCAATGATGGAAATAGTCGTTAAGCCACGTCGAAGACCTTCGGGTGGTATGAGAACTTTCGACACTGGGTTGGCCACTAACCTCTCCACCAATCCGCATTGGAGCAGCGTGGTGGACTATGCTTTAGGGTTCCCGCAGCTGTGTGTGTGGGAGAGACCCATCCCTGCAGACAAACAGACAGGCACGTGTATGGGTTGTGGCTAGATAAACCATTCCCACTCGTTTTTGCCAACCAAATCTACCGTTCTAATTTACATCATTCGATAATCGCCAACAACATTATGTACGTATCGCCCATATCAATATAATCTTGTGTATCGTTTTCAATTTACCTTAATTTTTATACAAACTGGTAATTATATGGGTCAATATTCACCCTACAACACTAAACCCTGAGTAACTATACTCGTACTACCTACTGAGTTGAAAAGCTAGGTACGGTATGATATGGCGGTTTTATAAGAGGGTTCTTTGTTAAAGATGGAAGACGAAAGTTTCAGTGGAATAATGAATACACGAGTATAGCTTTAAGCAAACTTGATGCTGTAGCGAAATAGTATAAAATCGCGGATGTACCTACCCATCGTTTTTGTTCGCATTCTCATCTCATAAATATTGATGCTGAGCGGTTTGGCTCTTCTGCAGTTACTGATCCGGGTTTAACGTTTAAATCACTAGATATACGTTTCGACGAGACACAAAAAGGAACATAAACCTTTTGCCGATCAGTTCATGAAGACGACACAATTAATTGCAAATAAATAAAAGTTGAGGAAATAATAAATTACCTATCTACTGATTCCTTCAATTCAGGCTGTATGTACAAACCAAAATGATTATTTTGAATAGGTACTCGTTTAAATATTAAAGCAATGTAAGAAGCATAGATATCGTGGATAAATTGTCTATCTTATTTATTCTTTTAAATATCTATTTATAATCTGCAGCTTATAGGTATAAAATAGGTATGTACCTATTCGAAAATTAGGTGGTAAACCTATTTTATTCTATGGTAAGGCTGCAATCTGGGCTAGAACGCTAGTGCAATTAGTACATAACTGTAGTAAATCAAGTTAGATAACAATAACGTGACACTAACATACCTACGAGTATACATATTAGCAGCAAAAACAACTTTAATCAACGCAGTACTTAAGTACGAATATGGTACTCGTACCTACAGAGAGCGCGTGGAATAAATATCAATGATAGGTAAAGGAACTGAATATGAAATAAATATGTTTACGTCACACAAATAGGAAAAAAATAATTGTCTTGCGATATTCATTTTGTAAGGTTCTTAATACGCATAGTCAGGGGATTATTATTATTTATTATTATGAAGAGGGCCCGTTTCCGTATAACTAATTCGCACAGAACTTTGACATTATTAAAATTTTATTTTGACTGTTTTAAGATCGAGATCTGTAACATTTTAGTTTCTCTAGTACCTAGTGTTTTGTTCCTCAATTTAATGATCCAAGACTAGGTAATATAGTAGGTACAATAACATATTATACCTACTGAGCTTTTTTCTAGACAGCGGTCTATCCGAAATCATAGAAGAATGAATACAGATCTCTTTTTTATGTAACTAAAGGGATCATAATTTTATTGGTGTAGCGCGAGTTGTTACTAAAAATTACTGAATTAATTAAACATTTTGCTGATTGACTATGTTTTATATAAAGATCATTTCAGAAATGTAAATGAACGATAAAAACAATTTGGCATCATCAATTTGTTTATCCAGGTAAGGTGATTTTTATTATTTTATGTTCAACGACTCTTTAATGTAGACCCCTAGCCCTACCTACTTTTTGTAGCGTACAAGTAGTCAAGTAGGGCTTCGAATTATTCAAGTGAATGAAATAATTAATAAAATCTTACCTACACAATGCACTAGGATTCATTGTGTTGTGGGCGATGCACACTTTTATCGGAAAGCAAGACTTTTATCTGAGTAATAAATATCTGTCCCAGCCAGGATTCAAACCTCTGGCCCATAGTTTGCAGTCTGTCGACACAATATTAGAATAGATATTGCTTTTAAATTAAGAAATGTTACAACTGCTCAGTAGAGAGATGAACGGCGATTTTTCAATGAAACGACTGTCATGGCTTTCAGTCACCCAGTCAGGTTTTCATGATCATTGACAGACATTATTCTACGTATTAATGTAACGAGTGTTTCAGGGATCGCCTTGACCCCACCTTGGTACAGCAATACTTGGACTTACGAGTAAGTCCACCGCAACGCGACCTAGAATTTACTTGTAGACTTAGCGCCAGTTGCTCCCGGATCATTTACATACAATTATCCACACTACTCACTACATGTGTCTAAAAAACAATGCGGTGTGAGATATTAAACACATAGATTTAGTACTCTATACTAGAATTAAACACGACACGGCTTAGTTTATCGTTAGGAGGGGCGTGTGAGGTGCGTGCGAGCCGGAACTCGATCGAATGTGAAACCGCTAGATGTGTTCACGGGGTTCATTAGCGAGGTATTTCTGCCGCTCCAATCGCATAGGTTCATTGCCATTGATATCAAACCTAGTCAGATAACTGCGAACTGCGCGTATGCAAGAAAGTTCACATCCGTTTACAACAGCACGTTCCATCTATGTAAATATGTAATTATTTGTAATATCAGTATCTGGATCTAAAGACAATGAGCCTCGCAAAGGTTAATTTAAACAAAATGATTATAACTATTATAATGATGTACTAAGTAATTGAAATATGTAGCTAGGTATAAATATTTAACAGTAATTTTCATCTATATTTGCTACGATATTTGCTAATTGAGAAACGAAAAGATTACCTCTAATCAAAATCTAGCTTCAGCTTTACCCACAGTTCCACCGACCATAATCCGACCAAGATTTTACCTACCAATCAATCAATAAAAATTGGTCGTAGTTAAGAATCGATTAAAAAGACTAATATAATACTTGTACGTCATCCCACATGTTATGTGTTGTGCCACCTGGGTCTGTTGCGGGCCGGATGTGCAAAATGCATGCAATAATAGACTGCAGCGTGCTCTAACGGACATAACCAGATTAAAGTACCTACATAACATTCTCCCCCCCTCCCCCTTTTTCTATACTGTACTGTGTATTTGGTATCGATAGAAAAAGTAGGAATTAATTCATTGGTTTCAATCAAGAATTCAATCGTAGTCATATTCACAAATTGATCGATGTGAGTACCTATTTAATTTTATAAATCTTAAAAATATGCACATGTTTACATAAAATTTCGTTCTATAACTCAATGTGCAAGTGTAACAGATGGCAGATTAAGGACAGGTTGTTGGATATTATAAACCACTACGTGCATACTACAAGCGCTGAAGCGACCAAACCTGTCTGCTTTCTGCTGTTGTTTTATAAAAATGTGGATGAAAATAAATAATTACTTTATTCGAACGAGCTTTTTCGTTCCAAAATATTAATACAATCAAATAAATATACACCAACTTATCGTTGCAGTGCAGCACAAGTGCAATGATTGCACTTGGATTTTGGATTGCGGTGCTCGGGACACACTAATAAGAAAAACTTGACTATTACGAGTGCCATTTACATTTCTTTATTTGAGTCCTAAGCATGGCTCCTCTCCATTTTCCACGACACTGGCCTATTGAAGATTATTATGAAGATCTCTCAGGCATAAACTTTTGCTCACGATGTTTTCCTATTTCGCTGCGACTAGACGTCCCACTTTTTTTTTAAACAGTTTTCCTATACTGTTACTTGAAGTTATCCTCGTTGAGCTATAGATCGTAACATGCTAAGCGGTCTTTCTTTCACCAGTTATGTTTAGGTCCCATAATATAGGTGGTAATTAATTGTAATTGTAGCGGGCACAATTAAAACTCCGAGCTACTATGGGAAATTTCAACATTAAATGCTCAGATACTTTACCCAATCCGGGAGTCGAACACATGACTTCACGCAAGCAGCCACGCTTGCGACCACCAGAACAACAGTTTCCATAAAAAGTTACTAAAACATCGGAAAATATAAAGAATAAAATATAAGTATAGTTTTATTTATGGTTAGATCCGGGTGGACTCACTGCTAGTGTGTTACGTACATATACGAGTATTTAGCATGTCTCTTCACACATGCAACACGGGTGCCGCTGGAAGCAGACATCGCCACAGCTCGCTCTTGACACTGTTGTGTAACCTCAGCCCATTTATCCTGCCTGCAATACCACCTCATCGTTCAGTATTTATTGCATAAATCTGCATAACGTCCAACTTTTCGTGACTAATCGCAGTGGGCGAGTGCGGTTACGTTAACGTCGCAGAAACGACCTTTGCGGCGGACTCCAAGGCCTCACGTGAGACAAACAGTCTGTTGGTGCAATACTGTGTCTTCTTTTAAGCTCTGTCAAGCCGGGTGCGTAGGAGTACAGTGCGAAGTAGCGAGCGTGTTGAAGCTAAATAATGCATTCCACGTTTTAGAGAAAGTTAAATCTATATATATAAAAGGAGAAGCTGACTGACTGACTGACTGACATATCAACGCAGGGCCTAAACTATAAGGGCTAGAAACTTGAAATTTTGCACAGGGGTTCCTTATATAACGTAAGGGAGCACTAAGAAAGGATTTTTGAAAATTCACCCACTAAGGGGATAAAACGGGGGTGCAAAGTTAGTATGAAACTAACTTTGCACCCCCGTTTTATTAAATAAAGGGGTTAGTATGAAACTGCCGCTTTTGAAGTCAAGTCGACAACCCGAACGCGGGCAGACGTCGTTAATGGGTCTAATTCTACGCGAGCGAAGCTGCGGGCGTCCACTAGTTCACCATAAACATAATAGCAAAACCACGGACCACACCCTAAATCTTACTGAAAACACTTTAGACCTGTTTAGAAAATGATGGTATTATGTAACTTCTTAACTCTATAGCTGCAACCCAAAGAAGTCCCACAGCTGGGCACGGGTTTCCCTTACAGACAAATCTATGGCAGGTCTACAGCAGGAGCTTACTCCGTTCTTGACTAGTTAGAAAAATATAGATATTGTTTGTACGCGACTCTACAACAACATTAATTTATACAATCCAGAATTAACCATAAATCAAGTGATATTCAGATGCGCCTTATCTAAACATGCTTTAAACATCACCTACATTTATAGATTTTTAACAACTGGTCAGCTTATGAGATATAATTTACGTAGATCCTGGCGTTTATTGCACTTTGATATCATGTAAACAGAAGGCCAACAAAACAAAATACATAATACGGCCATTAGGAATTGAATGTCCCAATCACACCTAATATAGGCAGGTAGAATTAGTTTTAGTAAAATATGATGAAGATTATATTGCATAAAATCATTATTTTAATTATATGTATATTGTAACGTCCATAGCCCAATGGCTCGCGTCGATACAATGTGATCGAAAGAGTTAAGCAACGACGGGCGCGGTCGGTTTGTGGATGGGTGACCGCAAGTGGCAAAATTTCATGCACGCTACCGTGCTTTGGAGGACACGTAAAGCCGTCGGTCCCGGTTGTTTTCAATGCTAGAAACAGTCGCTAAGCCTTGTCGAAGACCTTCGGGTAGCTTAAGAACATTCGCCACTGGGTTGGCCACTAACCCCTCCACCAATCCGCATTGGAGCAGCGTGGTAGATTATGCTCTAGACCTCCCGCAGCCGTGTCTGTGGGGGAGACCCGTGTCCAACAGTGGGACGTCTAAGGGTCGCAGCGATATAATATATGTGAGTTGAAAGAACTCTATTATATGGTTAAAATACAGGTCTCGTTTCCTTAAATATGTAGGTATCTAAGTTAATGATGTTGTTTGTATGTATTTATTTTTATTTATTAAACCTTTATTGTATTATCTGCAATGAGCGGACTTAATGCCAAAAGGCATTTTGTAGACATCGTCTATGGCTCCCGCTGGTGAAATTGTTACCTTTTTTAGCGCACTATATTACCTTTTTTAGCGCACTATACATATTAACTGCTTATCCTAATCCGGTCCGGGGTTTCAGAGAGCTCATGTCTGCAGGCTCTACGTCTACCATTACTGGACGACACAAACACCATTCGAAAACGATATATTTAATACAGGGTATTTCTCACGGTCTGCACACATAAACACCGTAAGTATCATTAGTGTTTGCGTCACTATTCAATAAACATCAATCCACAACCTCTTCGTCACGATTAAAATTTATAATATTAGCAGAATATGACATTTTTATTTCGAATGTCGTTGGCTTGGTCGCATCCTGTTTCGTTAATAATATTATTAGTATCATTTGATCGTGACTCTATCGATTATTCCATGCTCGATAAGATTTGCCAACGGTAAGTTCACTGATCGCTAAGAAAATGACAAGACATTTAATTGAATAAACTTGTTGAGGAGTAACACAAAGTAAGTATTGGCGGGTAGTGATGAGTATGGATGGTAAGTAATTACCTAACGTTAGCAATGAGGGACATTAAATATATTTTCTTTATTCATATATTCTACGGCTGTCGACTTATTAAGGACTTTAGGATAGGAATTGAATCCGTGTGTTTTTTTTTTCTAGTCCAAAAATGTGTTATTAGAAAACGGTACAAAACCAATTTCATTAATTGATTAACATTGTTATGTCAATTCCACGCGAGCGAAGCAGCGGGCGTACCCTAGTACATAATAATGCAATGATGATGATTACTTGGGTAATCAATCACTGCTAGAGGTTGTGTTGTATATCTCGTATTCATCTTTATAATTTAAGCAATGTTTATTTATCGAACAGTGATTAATACTGATGAATATTAAGGAAATTAATTTATATCAAGGTTTGGTTTTATCGAATTTTATACTGTTAGAAGAGTCATATGTAATTCTGATGTTCGTGTTGTTATGAAACATACAGTGAAAAATTAAATTTTAACCAAACTATAAATAATTTTATATTACCTACCTGTAAAAGTTTCAGTTCCTTCGCCGTACCTTGCAGAGTTAAGTTCGTTGTTAATTTTTAGTCCCAAAGGGTAAAACGGGACCCTATTAGTAAGGCTCTGCTGTCCGTATCTCCGTCTGTCACCAGGCTGTATCTCATGAACCATGATAGTTAGGCAGTTGAAATTTTCACAAATGATGTATTTCTGTTGCCGCTATAATAAGAATTACTAAAAAACAGATTTTTTTTTTAATTTTTTTATTTTTTACCCATACAACAGACATATTTTTTTTGCTGTTTTTATGGATGCTTTTTCATACATATGGTTTTTCATTCTAAGATGGTTTTTATAGATGGTACGGAACCCTAACATATTCCAAAACAGTGGCAAGAAATTAAAAGATTAGTTCAGTCCACTCCTCTTATGAATTCAGTATTCGCAGTGCACAAATATTCCAATTTACTCGTACAATAACAATTTAACCTTAGCACACCCCTAACGTTGATTAAGTAGAATAAATAAAAGCATTTCTTTCTACTTACTTACGGTCCAATCCATTTTATATACAATACAATACAAACCAAGGAAATTGAGCCACGATAATGTGACATAAACAAGACTGACAATTTTATTATTTTTTAATTTAATTTTAATAATTAAGATTCACCTCAGATAGATGAAATTGAGAACCTACGTGATAAACAGCCTTTAATGTTTTCTTATGCATGGAGTGCACATACGTGGTCATAGGACCTATGTGTTATTGTAGCAAAAGTTTCGTTTACACTATTACGTTAAGCACAAAGCTTGTCCTACCACTAAAAATATTAAATGCTGACGCGCATGTCGGGGCAGATAAAGGTTTAAGAGTGCTATCAAGAGTGCTTTTTCTTTTGATTTTTGATTTCTGATGTGTGATTATATGGTATAGATAAAACCAAAATTAAAAAAAAGCTTGAATATTTATTTTGGCTTATTCTAAATAAATTTTTCAATTTGTTTACATGTCAGTAAAAATTTACCCCAGCTACATACCCCAACTACCTGCAACACCCAGGCTGCTAAGATTTAAGAAACTGTTAACTGTTCTTTTTACTTTATTGCAGTTGTTGCCCGCAGCATTGCTTGGTTGATATTATTTTGAATATAAACATGGCTCGAATTGTTTCAGCCAGTCATCTGGTTGGAAAATAATTATTGCTGCTTACACAAAGAAGTGGGTAACTACCAATTTTTCCTCGAGGATAGTAACGCATCTATAATATAAAAATGAACGGAACTTTTGGGCCATTTATCTGAAGGAGTTCATTACACTACCTTCCTAAAGTTATGTTTATGAGTCAAAATTAAGGCTTTAGAGTCGTAGATGCCGCCATCTAGCGCAAAATGGCCGTACTACATCTCGAGTCAATAGGTGCACTTGACTCGACTAGCTTGCGCAACACGCACTATTAAGGCTTCTGAGACACTGACTTCTGATAGGTGCCCACTACACTAAGCTAATAATTTTTTTACAGTCATTACAAAATTGAATCGAATGACAAAGTAATCAGAGTTAAACTACTTTCAGAGTTTCAAGTAAATGAGTTTAAATTTAATGATAAAAGTTGAAGTTGAGTTTCACTGTGCAGTGTTAATTTTCCACGTTTATATGCTCACTCACAGATGGCGCGGTCAGTGTTGATAAAGCAGAAAATAAGGCTTTTGTTTAGTTGATTTCCGGGCAAGAAAAGTCGTGGAAAAGACATTTGTCATTTATTTTGCAGATGTTAATTGTGAAATATATTTAATGTGTATCAAGTTATCGTTGACAAAATAGTGCATACGGAGGGAGGGAGAAGGCTATGTTCAGTCGGCGGCTGTATAGTTGTTCTGTGGTCGGTCGGTAAAGCAGGCGCCGCGGTCCGGTGGGTCGGGCGACACGCAAGCGTACAGGTAGGTACTAGGTTAACGTTCACGGTCCGTCGCATTTCGTGCTCCTGTGGCCCGCGCGCACTCGACGCGGCTTACCGCCACACGGCCCACCTGCGTTCGCGGACGACGAAATGCTCGAGGATCTGTGACCAGTGACCAGTGACTGTGTGAGTGATCAAACCCAGTGCCTGTTGTTCTCTGTGATTGTGATATGCCGAGGACGAGGCGCGCCTGATCGTGCCGCAGCAGAACGTTAACGGTAAATCTTGCAATTAACCCGTGTTTACTCTCCGGTCAGGTGACTGGGTGCCTCTTATCTGAGCGAATTAGGTCTCGATCCGTGCACAACAGCACAAAGATCCGTTCGGGATGCAACGCGAGATGCCTTCCACGTAGCCCCTCGCGGTGTTTACCCGTGATTTATGACACCGATCGTCGATACCCTCTCAGGGTGGCATACACATCGAACACCTCGTAAGTCAATACGTACAAGTTAATAAAGAAAGTAGTGTGAGTTTTACTAAGTTGCGAGGTTCGAGACGCCTATCAAAATTTACCGTTGGAGAAGAAAGTTGGCTAGAACGCACATGTTAGATGAGATTGTTAACGCTTCAAATTTCACTCACCCGAGAATCTTATTGGAAGAGTTAAATATAACCTGTTTCACTTTATTTAATAGTATACTGAGTAAAATGACGCGTAAGAAGTTGTTGCAATTGATTTCCATGGAATCCAGTCTGGTGCATTAATAAAAACATAATGACGGTATCTAAAGGGTATCTTCATCATTAACTTTAAACCCGCATGAATATTATCAGACGACCCGTCTCCGATTATATTAAATTGCTGTCATTGCCGCTGGCGGTCGGTCGCCTGGCGAGAACAATGATATCCCAATTTCCCAATTCCCATAGAAAGTTGTAAACAACGCGGTCCTTGCCTCATTGTTTATTCATGTCCATGGGGACCGTACCAATACGTTGAGTCACAATAACAATTAAATCAATATTTGTAACTACAAAATTAAATGATAACTTAATTAAACTTTAGTTTCAATGTTTATTAATATACATAAATTTACATCTACATCCGTGAGTTATCTTCAGAATTATCTTTATATTTAAATCTCCTATAACTATAGGTATTTCATAAAATACTCTGCTTTCTAGATTATAGGGACAGGTACTATTTCCTTACCCTACGTTTATGGTCTGATGGATACCATATTCATCTTGTGCTAAGTTTGCTCAACGACCAAGACGGTGTAATATATTGTTAGTAAGTATTTATTATTTACACAAAACACCAAGCTAATGCCCTACTTTAATGATCTACTATACATAAGTACTAACAAATTACAAACAAAGTAAAGCAACTTAAAAAAACTTTTAAATAAAATTACGTAATCATTTAATTTTCGTTCCTGCGTTCCCATACAAAAGACATCAACGACAGAACTAACGAGCTATCCCTTCGTAATAGTAAAATCTATCATTATTAAAGTTATTATTTTTAATAGTTTTTATGTATTGTATTATCCTATTATCTGTTAATATTATAATTAATAATTTAACATTAGTTATATCAGGTTCAAATGTCAGTAGGTAACACTTATCCGACTATTCTATACTCTTACGTGAGAAACAATAAATGCGTTGTAGGTATTTTATTTTTCTCTCTTTCAGTTTCAACATAAAAAGGTGGTAACTGTTTCTTAGTTACTGAGTAATGATGATTAACTGACATCCTGATCTGATAGCTTGTCTGTTGCTTACTACTTTACCAGCAAAGTTTATTATATATATTACTTTATCGAGCGTATTTGATGATGAATCTCGTGTAAAATGCGTTAACCACAACCGCGCGGGTTGAGAAATAGTATCGTCTTGCTATACGTTAAACAGTATAGTACCTGTTCGGATCTCTACCGCGTTCCTACAAGTTCATTTGTCAAGATTCTAAGTTCAATACAGTTGCGGTTAGGTACCTACATTATATACAAATAGATTACAAGAAGTTACGAACAGAATTTAACGAGGTTCATTGCTTTATACGTTGCTATATATGCGAGTACAGTTGTAAATTCCGTGTTCTATATTACTTTCAATGTGAGGCAGGAAGCAACGGGCATACAAAAAAACTTACATACAAGTGATGTCAGAACAAAAAATCTTAAAATTTATATTGGTATAGGATGAGTGGGAGTAGGTTGGATGTTGTGTCTTGTGAATTTAGCTTCTTAACATTTAAAGCTAAATGATACCCACTCAGACATGACGTGGTGTTTTTCACTAAAGAAACATAAAATATGATTGGAACACTTGACCTATGCTTGTCATTGAGCTCGATCTCGGAGCAATAATAAATATATGTACTCGTGATACGATTCAAGGATATTTTCAACGAGCTGTTTCGGAAAGTTTCATTCGCAGCATCTAAATTAAAAGCCACAAAAATAGGAGATTGGGTTTATCAGGTAGAAAAAGTATCACGTAACAATACAAGTGGATAACACATTAAAATGCAATTTATTTAATGAACAGTCTCTTTGTTTATCGGAATGAAAATGTTAGTGGAAAATAATTCATTTATGCCAAGGTTACGTGATTCTCCTACATAAAATTTCATTCATTATAACCACAGAATGAATTAAACTAACTATAAAACTAATCACCAATATTTCATTGTTCTTTATTTCCGAATTTCGTTTAGTTATGTCACCGTATTTTTGCAGTCCTATGTATTCTTAATACATTCACTGTCCATGTTCGAACTGTAGTTCACAAGCTATTGTTATGTATTGTTATAATTTCTTGGACAGTTCAAGTGTTAACGATGTTTTATTTTTATTTTTAAAAATTAATATTTACATACGAGTATGCTGCATCGTGTGACTAAGCCAGTGTAAGAACGAAGTTAATTGTATGGAATGGAGCCTTAAACCAGTCTCTACACAGTGTTTATTTTTTTACTTTTAAAACTTGGTAGATACAAAGCATAACATAAGCATGAATACAGAGCAATGTGCACTCTATATACCAGGATTACGGCTAGAGATTGAATATTAATTACATTCTGTTATGAAAATGGGAGGCTTTGGCAT
This sequence comes from Carterocephalus palaemon, assembly GCA_944567765.1. Lineage (NCBI taxonomy): Eukaryota > Metazoa > Arthropoda > Insecta > Lepidoptera > Hesperiidae > Carterocephalus > Carterocephalus palaemon. The sequence continues at coordinate 3,859,235 of OX155639.1, read as the reverse complement.
TGGATTCATAAAAGCTACAACCCTATCAGATGTATCTAGAGAAATAAGAATCTTGGTATTAATCAGATGAAGAATTATCGTAGAATGAGATCTCTATAATTATACATTGTCAAAGAAGCAAATTATTTTAAGCCCGGCACTTTTTATCCGGCATTTTGCATTCGTAATTCAAAGAATACTAATAATTATTATATGAATGGAAGTAAGTGAGAATCATGGAATTATTTAGTTCAATTTAATGGCATTCAACTTTCACTTAAAGAGGGTCGCATCCGCTCGCGAGGTCAATTGTGTATTAATCGATGCATGGGCGCTGCGGACAGGTTCGTTTTACGTGACTTGAAAAAATTTCAAGTTCATGATTAATGACACAGGTAGGTACGATTATTTGATTGATTCTGAATAGTTAAAGGTACTTAAATAAAAATAACTAACGTATCCTTATAAGCTTCACTGCTTTTTTCAGCATGACTCCATAATAAGACCCTGGAATCAGAAATCAGCAAAATCGTTAAAAGTACTTCTACGTTATATTAGTAGACACCAGCAGCTTCGATTGCGTTAGCAACTTTTTAAACTTTGCGTCACATTACCCTATAGGTACCTAATATTTCGTACAATCTTTTCATTTATTAATTAGCTCTTGAATATAATATATGTTGAATATTAATAGTATTAAACGCTAAGAATACTATTTTATAATAGACCGCTATTTTATACACAGTATTTTAGTCAGATATGAGCACGTGTTCCGCCATCATCGTCGTAAAATAGAATTAGTCATTCAATACATATTGTTACAATAAAGCCATATTGTAGCCATTCGTAAGAGCAGAATTAAATGTTACTGTTGTTTAATTTTCTTTGTCGTTTGTTAATACTTTTCGAAATAACCAGATTTTTTTTACATCCATACATAGGTAGTATGTAGGTACTTATATTGTATATATGATATTCAGATTCTTGCCATAAAATGATTGGTTTAATTTCATAAAAACGTATTTCCATGTATTCCTCTTTTATCATAAACCTTACGTGCTTCATTTAAACTCTGATTGCATGCAACATGCGTAGCCGCCTTAAGTAATTAGGTTGCGTATTATGATGGACTTTCTACGTATGATCATTATGTAGTCTCTGTCATTGGACCTCTTAGATAATTTTTAATATCCGATATTGCTTTATTGTCTTAATTAAAACCCATAAAAACCTAATAACATTAGTCTGGTCACGTTTGTTTACAGTGGGACAACCAGTAATAAACGCAGCGGACAGGACACATTATCAGATAGGTATATGTTACATCATAAAATTAAGTTTAGGCTTATATCACAGTTTAGTTACAGTTAAATCCTATTGATTTAGGGAAAATCTTTACTCTGTAGTAATAAAATAGTGGGTATGTCACTCGCAGTGTCAAAGCGAATACTTTAATTTGTCCGTACTAAAATATATTCAATTTTGACATATATATAGTACTTTGTATGATGCGATTTCACAGCGTATTTGTGTCACAAATAGGACGACAGGTGACAACTTTCAATGTTGGTTGGAGATTACACAGTACACACTAACACTTTCTGCAGGCCTTGTCGCGGGAGCGAAAAACGCGAGTTCACACATAACAACTTTTACTCAGCGTACTATTGTTAAAATGAAATTATGATATTGAACGCGAATATGCCAGGTTTATATAGAGTAGAATGAGATTAAAAATTGAATTATTATTAACTTCATTTATTTAAATATTTATCTAGTAGCAGTTTATTATAAAAATAATAAGGCTAGATTGTAATAAAATAAAGTGCATTCAGTGCTTTACACACAAAAAAGTTGATGTTACCCTCTATATTTTAAACAGAAACTACAATTTTTTAAAGTCATAACGTGGCGCCAATGCAAAGTTGCTGTTGAAGAATTTACCAAAAAGATAGCGAGTACTAAGAGCTTAAAGCAGAAAAAAAAGAATTTGATAAAGCTACCTCTAAAGTAGCGTCCATAGCCCAATGGCTCGTGTCGATTCAATGTAAGGTTTGTGGATGGGTGACCCCTAGTGGCAAAATTTCATGAACGATACCGTGCTTCGGAGGGCACGTAAAGCCGTCGGTCCCGGTTGTTTTCAATGGTGGAAACAGTCGTTAAGCCTTGTCGAAGACACATGAGAACATTCGACACTGGGTTGGCCACTAACCCCTCCACCAATAAAGATCGAGACGAAAATTAATGAAATTTTTACAGTATACGTGGGCCCTATAATAACGTCATGGACGTCTCTTCGCTAAATCATCGCTTTTCAAGCCTTTTAACTACGGTTATTGACAGCAGAATATCAAGCCATCCAAGTTTTGAGTTAAAGCTTATACCTACCTATATAAATTTGAGTTCGTCATGCTTAACTTTCTTCGATTACAATCTCGTGTTACTTGCTCTTTGTTTTCACTTCTAATCAATATTCAAGATATACCTTCAGATTGCTAAACAGAAAGCTTTGTTGTGCACCCGCTCTAATTCTTCAATGAGATCCGTCACTTCGGTATTTATTTTTAATTTGGTAAAAGATCTACTTTGTGGTAAAAGTATCTGGCAGAACAGAAACAGGAAGGCATCTGGCGAAACAGAAGTGATATTGAAAAATATTCCCAAAATATAACATTGATTTTTAGTAAATAATATACAGTAAGAATGGCACCTCGTTCGAAATAAATGACTGGAAATTAATCGTTACACCTTTTGTAGCTCGTAAAATACAAGATTTACTTATTTTGCTATAAACAAACTTGTTTACAACATTAAATGAGCATCATGACGTTTTTGCTTTTTTGATTGCTATTTTTTGAACGTTTGATTGCTTTTATCCGATGGGCGGCGGTTGTAGTAAACCTTAACGATTGGTCCATGGCTTGGTTGGGAAATTATATTTCCTGCAAGGCTTGCATGTAGTAGCATCCATACTCGTACATCGATTACGTTAACACTCCCGGTGTTGAAATATGGTTTACCGTAAGCGTAATATATTTAGAAATACTTTAGTAGTTACCAATATCACTTTCCTAGGTGATTTACCAATCATATACGTAGTTGCATCGATAGCTCGGTGAGTGATTGTGAAACTCAACAAGAAAAACGTTTAGTATTAGGTAGGTGGTACGATTCTTGGAATCATTGTACATGCCAACATTATATACGAGTACTTGCGGAGTGGGTATATCGATATTAATTTTCCATTATGATCAAAAATATTATTCCAAAAACAGAGTACTTATAACTACTAAATAGGAATTCGTGCACATATTTGATCTAAATGTTTTTATACAATAACAATAACCTAATAAGTAATTTTTTTTTTAATAATGTTTTTTGTGATAGAAAAGTAACGAGGTATAATGAGGTGAATTACTTCTAAACTTTAGAATCTAAAGTGTATAAAGTCGGCCCATGTGTTAGACTAACCCTAATCTGAAAATACTTGTAGAAAAACGCTATGCTCTTGAATGTTTTTTCTGACGCACAACGGTTACGTAAGCTACTGTAAATAAGTAAAGGATTGTTCATAAATTAAATAAGGTAGTATATTATTTTATATAACTTATTATTTTTTTCGTTTAAATAAATAAGTGTACAATCATGTCAATGCAGCTAAAAATGAAAATGAGCATGAACTTAGCGTACGAGCAGATAGAAAATAAACCAGTAGTTTAAACTAACCTACTGGTTTATTTTATGAAGAAGTTACAAGTTACTATGAAGTAGTTACAATAAACATTGTAACTACTTCATGTCGTTACTTTGGATGTTGGAATATCTAACACTGATTTAATGATAATGATTACAGTTTTTTAAGTTCCTCGTATCGATCGTATAAGGAATCGTTTCGTCGTGAATTATCAGCAAAAGAATGATGTGTTTTCTCCAATCGTACTATATCAGCCTAAATGCCACTTTCTCCACTTTTATATTATGCATGAATGAAACGGAATCCTTGAACGTTATTTTCACCCCCTTCGTCGTCGTCGTATTAAAAGTCGGATTAATTTGATACTTTGCAATTTATCAAGAGCCGATGACAATGCAATAATTTAAATAGTTCCAATATCCTGATCAGGATATTTGGGATTTGCGATTATCGGTTATTAATATAAATAAACTATAAATTATTTACTTTTCCTGTCTAATTTGGATAAAATAAATATGGGATGCAACATGTGTTGACAGTCTAGCCCCTTTATATGTGCATGCGACTGCGAATACAGTTGGGGTCGCAGCTGACCAGGCTCAATTTCTAAAGCGCCGCAAGTACAGTTGCATTTTAGGGAAATACGAATTTGTGACACAAGCGATGGATTTTTGGGTCCATGGTCGACTGACATGAAGTCCGTTATGAAGATCATGTCGATTTATAAGAACTAGTTACATACTGAGTTGTACTTACTTGTAAGTAATGTTTACGTCAACATTAAAATCAGCTAACAGCTAGGTATCATACATTAATTTTTTTTTTACAAATAAAATATAGCAACTGTTACCTTTCTACTTTTTAAGTATATGGCACCAACCTTTGCCTTATTATTTACCAGAATTTGATTGCTTTCTTGTCGTCTGTGTGCTCTTTTAATTCAGAAACTGGTTTAACTTCTGGCGCAGGAGCCTTTCTATACCTTTACACAATTATAAACATTAAATAGGTAGGAAATATATAATATAGATAGGAAATAGTGACGTAATAAAGTCATGTTCGGTTATAATCTTCATCGCCTTAATCTGTAACTAATGCTTGTTTTTTTTAAATTTAGATAGGCATGAGAGCTGATTCCTGCCGCAGTGCGTTCGTAACCTCAGTTATGAACCATCCAACATATTTATGTAACATCTAAAATATGTCCACGGGCCAAACTGGACATGCATTCTTATTCACTGGGGATGCGAGTGGTTTCGTTACCACCCGCGCGATGCAAAAGTCCCGTCAGCTCGTGACATCCGTGACATAGGAAGCGGTTCGCGTCACTGAACACGCCGGTGGCCCGTGACCGCAGGTGGCGGGTCAGACCGGTGCACCCAACAGCACCAATGCTAATTATTTGTGTCGAGCCTCAGTACACCTACCTACACTCAAGGATATTTATTATTTTATGCACGTCCCTTGTTAATTTTAAACTCTGCAACTGAGCACACAAGTTTCATTGAATAGTTGCCTACGATTAGAGTATTCGTACTATATACTCGTAGTATTTACGAGTATAAAGGCAGATGAGACTACCATACAACTTATTTTGAATTCTACTCTATTCGATGTTCGTCCATAATAGTAGGTAGGTACCTGATTAGTATTTGTACTTCTTTGAAGTTTTGTACATATGCGATTTCAATGTTTGACAGCACAAAAACATTTTACGCCACGCGATAAAAGTGAGAATAAATATGTACTTACAATACGAGTACAATGGACCTAAATCGCTACTTTGCAGGTTTCATTGAGGCCTTGACACGCATTATAAAGATAACCTCGCAGCAGACATTGCCGTGTCAACCTCAATGCAATCTAACATTTCTCATAAAACGCTTAAGATAACGAGATAGGTACGTGTAAATAACGGTGTAATGAAACAATTTCTGATACCTCCTCATGTCTCTTTACAAGCACCTAAGCCGTCGCCTGCCGTTACATAGCGGTCTTTCGAGTTTACAAATATGGACCGTAGTGCTTACAACGTTTCTCATGCTGGTCAAATAATACTATTTTAGTGCTAAATTAACGCCGCCGCACTAATGTAGAGAATTAGTAAGTACTAAAGAATATTGCTTTGACACCGTGAAAACGAAGAATAGGTACTTCATAGATAGTAGATAATAAATCATATTATTATTATATGTATGTATATTGCAAAATATAGCCTATATATCCCATTTATGATGCGTTGATTCGTTGATTCCGTCCTTAAACTCGTATAATGCTCTGAAAGCTTCGGGTCTCAAATGAATTTTCAAACTTTTCTAGTGCTTTCCTTCCTCAAGTTCAAGCGCTCAGGAAGGCCCCTAGGGAACTTTAGGGATTTTAATCCCAAATAACTCATATTATGTAAGTAGTAGTGACATACTTACTACCTTTAGTAATATAGACCGTGGTACTATTACTAGCACGGACTGCCCGTAAATACTATGATGAGCACTACTTTCTCCTAAAGTTTGTGAGAATGGATGACTGATTATTTTACAAATTATGGTGGATATGAAACTAAAATAATATTTAATTTTTAAATCACCTACTAACTAATTTCCAGTGCGTTGAAAAGGTTACGAAGTCTCATTTTTGTCGGGCATAAAATACGTTTCGAATTGTTGAGTTTATAAAAATGGGTAAAAATTTAGTGTGAAGTGTCGTCGGAGACAAATCATAAAATTATAAAACATATGTGTAAACTGCATAAAGATGTTTAGTGGTAGAAGTTAATAAGCAGCGGGCATAGCAACCAAACTCTCCGGCATTGATAAACTGAGATACGTCTTATAGTTATGCCGTTTTCCCAAGGACGTGACTACGCATCAACTACTGTCAACTACATACAAACTACGCGTGCGTGCGCCGGGAGATGAACGACCTAGCGATAAAGGGATTCCGGTCAGTACGGTTTATTTATACTTTGGTAGTTCCGATTCCAATTCTTTCCGACCTCTCTGCATAAATTACTGATTCAGACTAAAAATAAATGTGTTCTTTCTCACTGCTTTTTAGAACTGTACCTATCTTAACATAACCAGTAGGCACCCACAGCTTATTTGAAAAAAGTATCATGGTGGTAGAACCATGCAGAATCTGTATAGTGTTTACCCGGGGTAGTACCACCCACACCAATTTGCTTATTATAATTTTTTTAAAGCCATATTATGAAAATTCACTTTTTTAAGTGGCAACATCCGGCCTCACGGAATTATCCCCACAGATGCGTTGTCGTCACCCTGAGGACTTCGATGGTGCCCCTTGATTAAGTGTAACTTATTTTTAGATTTTACCGAGATTTGGCATACTCCTCACGCAAGTAATCACGTAAGGATATTTAACGGAAGGCGCCGGCATGCATATGTCACGTCACGTTTAAGTGATTAGGGCAGAAAGCGAACTACAGTGTTTCTTGCATTCGTCACGGGTCGTTTAACTTGTGCGTGAATATTTAATGGTTCACTCTTTTGGCATGACAATAAAATTGCGTAAATAGCTCGATATTTGGCTAACTGTAGTACATGAACAATGGGATACTGTCAAAATTAGATCGAGAAAAGTAAAAGTCCGAAATGTTATATGGATTGTAATATATGTACCTATTACATTTTACTTAGGAACGTAAAAAGGAAATGAATAATAAGGCCATACAAATCGACTTCCACACTTGAAAAATGTGCAGCAAGTTCGCATTGTTATTCAAACACAATTTGCATTCGCATTGTTGGAAATAACACTCATTTGAGCTGTTCCAGAAACCAAACAATCGAACGTTAACCATTGCATCTGCGTTCATGAAGGTTCATGTGTTAATGCAGCTCGGTAGGGTTGTGCCAGCGGCTTGCATATTTTGCATGATTATAAATAATAACATTTTTTAAAAGCTTTTATAACTTCATGTATGTCCTGGAATCTTGCAATCAATATTTCACCCTCTTCCACTGAAGCTATCGAGCTGAAATTTGGCACACATTTGGTTCCGATGACAATACACGAAAAAAAAGGTTACAAAAGCTTTTTTTTTTTTAATTTATTACTTTTAGTCTCTACCAAGATGTTTAGGTATGCTGTTTATGCTTATGCGGTACAATGTATTTCTCCTGAATTTAGTGAAAAAGGGCAATACTATTTCTTATGGATATAGCATAGCAAACGAGTATGCATCATCAGTTCATCCGCCATGCGCAGCCGTGCCGTCACGCATGACAACTGTGACAGTCTTTGAAAAAGACTCAAGTAGAGTCTAAGATGGTTTGTACAAATAGCAGAGGGTGTTAATACGCCTGACCAATTTATATTCAACTAACAGTACCTGTCCGTCCGTGTAGCGTCCATAGCCCAATGGCTCGCGTCGATTCAATGTGATCGAAAGAGTTAAGTAACGACGGGCGCGGTCGGTTTGAGGTGGGGAACAAATTAATACTGTGTTTCATCACTATCTTACGAATTCTGAAAACACTATGACTAAAATAGGTTAATTATTTATTTATGAATAACACGGTAAGCTTAATAGCTCTTTTTAAGTGTCTTTGAAATAAAATAAATTTGTTTTGTTGCAGAGCGCGCCGGTGACCACATGTCGGCGTCAACATGGTGATCGTTACCAGAGTGAGTTACATTCTTATAAGTATAATTTAGCAGCAATTTGCTAGCTATATATTTCACCTGCACTGCGTATAAAGCGTAGACTATGACAGCATTAGGCGATCCCCTATTCTATACACAAATTGGTCGAAACAGAAGCGGTCCAAGCAGGCCTTTGGAAGGACTAAAAGTCCAATACATATTTGTATAATAAAATCACAAGTGGACAAGTATAAGTGAGAATTCTCCAGGTTAGATATAGAGTCCTCCAGAATGTTTGAAATATGTTACTTTGACATCTACATACATGCAATCTTAGCCTTCTTTAATAAATCGGACAATGTGGGTCTCCACTGGATGTGCGTCTCAGTAGGACGTACGATCTAAGTCTTCTTTAATAAACTGTTCAATGTGGGTCTCCACTGGATGTGAGTCTCAGTGGGACGTACAATCTAAGTCTTCTTTAATAAACTGTACAATGTGGGTCTCCACTGGATGTGAGTCTCAGTGGGACGTACAATAATATCTAAGCCTTCTCATAATAAACTGTACAATGTGGGTCTCAACTAGAACGTATCTGAACATGTTATGTAGAATGTGTCTATATTGAATGAAACGTCGAAACGACGATAAAAATGCTTGCTATTTCCCTGCAATCCCGTAGGAAGATAGCAAATAACTCGTTGTGGCGTTGATAATAATTTCATAAAGATAATCTTGTCGAGAATGTACAAAGAGCTCGCGACGCGACGCCAGTATGTACATAATATACATGTCATGTTCTAGCGGTTCAAAGTTCAAGGTCTCGTTTGCTTACTAAACCAACTAGCGCCGCCGAGTTGAAAGAGAATATGGTCATATTTCTTTGCACTATGCACGGTATCATTACAAAACCATTATTTTAAACAATCGGATGCTACGAGTAGTTTTATTTCTTCACGTGCTGAAGTTACGCCACACACACACCACAATCCTGTCTTTGTCCCACTGTTATGCCTTAGTCCACCACGCTGGCCAAGTGCGTATAGACAGACCTCACATGCGTTCAAATTATGAAGAACTCAGGCATGCAGGTCTACTCACGATGTGTCCTTCATCGTTACAGCAAGTGATATTTGATTTCTTAAATCGCACATAACTTTGAAAAGTGCGTGCCGCTTGGGTTAGAACCCGGACCGCTCGAGTGAGAAGCGAGTTCGATACCCTCTGGGCTATCACCGCCATTCCCATTACCAATCAAGTGATACTTATTATGCTAAATTCTCAATATGCGGTGAGCCCATGGAAGGAGAGCCTGAAACCTACTCCACCTCACTGCTTCACAATACCTATTTGAGGTAATTATAGTGGCCAAGCTCTTTGTAAATAGGCTTGACGATTATAAAACTGGACGCAAAGATTTGACGAGCATTCCAAATCACAAGTGCGTACAAACAATAATACTTTTCCACTGTCACTTACGAGTACCCCAATAAACTCCACAGCATGGCGGCGGCTTTCCCGATGACATGGGCACATGAATAGTCAGGAGTTAAGCAGGATTAGACATCAGACATTGCTGTCGCAATTTCTATTAATATTTCATGTTGTTTTCAGAAACAGTAAATTCTGTTTAAGTTCATATCAGATGGACGTTGAAAGACTAACGCTGGATTTCAATAACCTATCTACGGATTGATTTGGCTATCGGAGATAGAAATTTGACATAAGTTCCATATAAAATGTGTCAAATTTCTATCTCCGATAGCCAAATCTATCCGTAGGTAGGTTATTGAAATCCAGCGTAAGTAGAACAATTTACGGCCCGGAGCAGTATACCCGTATACTGGCGGGTTCCGATCATTGCGTTTGGCAACGCATTCCGTCAGTCTGTCTCAGAATCTAGCTCTGGCCGAGGGCATTCACCTTATCGTATATTTACACGTAGCACGTAAAAGTACGCCATCGGCCGAATTAATAAAAAGTAATTTTAGAAAGGATTAACAAGACTGGTTTTAGTTAAACAGGAATTCTTAATTTTTTAATGTACATATATTAGATATTTTAAGTAGGGTTAGTAATAAACGAGGGGCAAGAAGATAAGGTTTTCAGATGATGACAATGGGTTATGAAATCATCGATATTAGGTATATCAACTAATAGAGATAATTTATTATCCTACTTGATGAAACTGTAAAATTTCGCAAGGCTTCCTACATGGGTATTCGCGTACTAACTAAAATATTATGTAGATCGTGCAGAACCAACTGTCTTAATGCTAGCGAGAGTGACCACGCCCGCACAATAGAGTTCACCAGACTTGTCTTAAGGCTTGCGTGGGAGGGAGTAAAGGAGCGATTGTGCAATAAAACCAGGTATTTTATCTTGACCAAAAATAAAGCATGGTTGAGAAATTTTAAGGAGCCTAATATAACAAAGCTGGGTTTGTTGGCAAGAAACAAAACTAGGGTATTGATGGAAAATAAGCATAGGTATATTAGCCTGTTCTTACAGCGCGATATTAGATATTTTTATTAGGTTAAAAATTAATTTACATGCGACGACTTTGTATGTACGACGTGTCATGAGACGGTGAAGCAGGTTGCAACAGCTGACTACGACCGAGACAGAACCCTTTTATTATAAAAATAATAGTATAGATTATGTTGAAATTTTGAATTACATCGATAGGTTCTTTCAGAAGAATGTCTCAAAGCGGCTACAAAATTACTTAACATAGGTATCGAATCGAACACGAATATTATCAGTAGGTCATATTGCAAAGTCTCTGACTCAGTAATTTGCTAGTCACGTTTTACTTATGTTTAGCGTGCTTTATTTATTTGGATGTCAACGTCGTCGTTTGTTTTTTGTTTAATTTAGTGAGACCACACCATAGACCATATTATATAGGTACAAAGTACAAAGCAGATAATTGCAAAGTAATCTTTCCATGTAAGCTAGAATAAATCGTCATTCATGAAACTGTTTATTATACCATAGATTTAATGCCAAACCGTTCTTCAATTTCCCAAGTGTATGTCCAGCAGTGGACATCTAAAGGTTGATGGATGGATGAATGTTACGAGTCTCGGTTTGTTTTGATACACGTCTATTTATATACTTATAGATAAACTTTCCATTACACATCAGTGTTAACTGTCCAGAGAATAATAACGTAGGTGCCTACTTAGAAAGCTCACTGAAAGTGCGCGACACTTCGATGGTGTCATAATGCTTGAATGACCGGTACTCGGCAGCTCCTACGAGTGCGATATAATCAATTCAATCGTAGCATCGACAACCAGACATGCATTTTAATATATTGTCAACCCACTTTTTTGTTTTTTGTCAGTGCTTAAGAACACCTAGCAAATACCTAGAACAGGACTCAAAGGCGTGTTGTTCAGAATTTTTAGTAGGTATTGATAGACTATTAGGTATTTACTTTTTGTGAAAGTTAGCCGTTGGTCCATACCTACCTTTCCTACCTCTTTGTGTATAATCCAGTTAGTGATTTTGAGAGTAGTTAAATACTTGGAGCTGGTCAGTGGAGATTGTACCTGGTGGTCGACTTTCGTTATAAGCCTATCCGAAAATCACACCTTTTCAACCTGTATAATATAATTATTGTTCATGACTTAGTCCTTTTTCTTCCTATCTACGCCCAGTTCAAATTATGTACATTTATAAAAAGAATGATTACATATTCCTGAGAGAGCTGAGAGAGGTTTTGAGCTGAAGAGCTGTTTGCTTACGTTCGATGTAAATTCGTATTGGTTTCGTTTCGTGTACGGTAGTATGCTATGATTAGATATTATTATAGTTTCATCGCATTTGTAGAGGAATAAGAGCTATCAGATTTACTTATTTTTGTTAAACCTTTTCTTTGTGTCGATTTCTACACTGAACTCTATATTTTTCTAAAGGTTTAACAACCTTAATAACTTTAACAAAGAAAGCCTTATTTCCAAAGGTTTAGTAACTTGTTATCTGTGATTTCACACTTGACGTCACACCCAATAGTGCATTACTCATACCTTGTAATGCCTTAGATGACCTTAGTTACTGAGTTGACATAGTTCTAAGTAGACATTCTGCACTGTGTCTTCTGTATATTTCACTCAATGAAATATATATATCTAGGTCCAATTCATACAGTACATATTACATATTACGTGGCAGGTATTTCCTCCACCTGTTTACCGCAAATACCACAATGTAGCGAAAAAGTATATTAAAGTTTTATGAAACTCTAACTTTTAAGTTTTACGTGTACGAAGCAGAAAAAGCAAATACATATAATTATTTATATAGCTCTGTACCTACTCTAGTATTAAATGAATAGATAATGAAGTCAGCGAAATTAAATCAGTAACCGACCTCGAGAAGACGCGGTCATGTGTTTGTGATAAAGTTATCCGTAATTATTATTATTATTCACGCTTATTCTACGTTGTGAAGGGAATAAATATGTAGTTTTAAATCATGAAATAATTTTATATTACAATGACTTCTTTCAGTGCTCTTTTCGAGGTAAGTGACATTGAAAAATATTTACCGTTTGAGTAGTTTTTACTCTGTAGTTACTTATTTAATTCTGTGAATTGATTTTTCACCAAAATCAAGGTCTGTTTCCATTGTATCTGAACTTAAACGTTCAAAGTAAGTATGCTTTACGAGGGGAGTTCAAAGTATTCTCGGTATAGATATGAACGAAAAGGCAGAAAAATATGAAATAATTATATTTTTCTATGTATTCCCCTGCAGTCCCAATGCACTTTTTACATCGCGAAAAAATAACTCCAAAAAAATTACTTCCATCTTTCTCTGAAAAATGATCGTTTATGGTCGCCTTGAGCTCTTCATCGTCAGAAAATCGCATTCCACGAAGATCTTGGTACCCACGGATAGCTTGGTCATTTAGCTAAAGAATTAATTTTTATTCCAGCATTTTCGAGTACAAGTTTCTCGACCATTTTCACGTTTTCTTCCGTGGTGGCAAAAACAGGACCACCTGATCGAGGGTCATATAAAATGCTTTCTGTACCCCTTTTAAATTCACTTGACCATTTTTTAATGGTACACAACGAAGGAGCGGAATCCTTGTAAAAGATCTCCATCTCTTCGTGGATAATTTTTTGAGTTTTCCATGTTTAATCAGGAATTTAATGACAGCGCGGTGCTCGATTTTGGTAAAAATTTTCGCGTCAGACATTTTGTTGCACTCTAAACAAGATTGTGAAAAATCTAATTAAGATAAAACGACAAAATTTTCTAATTGAAGCCCTAGATAGTGTTAAAAGAGAATCATATACAAAAAATTACCTTTTTAGTAACAAAAAGTTCCGATACCGAGAATACTTTGAACTCCCTACGTATATACATTGCAGTAGGTATTAGGAATCATTATCAGATACTGGAAATTGTGTACGAGTATATTAGTGTTTCAGAATCGGGATTACAAATTTGTGTACGAGTATATTAGTGTTTTAGAATCGGGATTACAAATATACTAATGATACGGACTTAAATTTTGTACCATGCCTATTTTTGGTAAAAGTTCTTCCTTTGAACATCATTTAGCATAACACCTTCAAATAGAAAACCTGATATTAATACAATTAATTAGAAAGGTCTATACGACATTTATCTGCTTATGAACCGGCAGCGGTGCATACTTTCACGAACTCTGCGACATGTACAGCCAAACACTCGATGAGATATTGATGACAAGCTTGAATAATCAATTCGACTTTCTATGATAAGCGATAATTTTTATGAAGTCTTGGTCGTTTCTATTACATATTGAAAATCTGTGTTTTTGAACTACTTTAAACAACATGCCTTAAGTAACATACGTCTATAACTCTATACCAACCCAAAACAGTAAAGGGAGCACCGCACTATCAAAAGAAGGATCTCCTGCAGTTTAAAGATCAAAAATGAAGATGTAGACCGATCGCCGTATAGTAACATAAAGGTCTTTTAATGCAAAGTAACATGCTTAGATTTTGATGCAAGTGTACTTACTATTTTTCTACCTAATTCCAGGGTGATTACATATGGATCGAGCCGGTGTCCGGTCGGGAGTTCGACGTGGCCATCGGAGCGCGCGTGCTCGCCGCCGAGGGCCGCCGCATCCGCGTGCGCGACGACGACGGCCAGGAGCAATGGCTGCCGCCCGAGCGCCGCATCAAGGCCATGCACGCCACCTCCGTGCACGGCGTCGAGGACATGATCTCCCTGGGCGACCTCCACGAGGCCGGCATCTTGAGGAACCTCCTCATCCGGTACAACGAGAACCTCATCTATGTAAGAACCATTCCACTCAGTAATCTTTTATCTAATCCATCCGAGCGCCGCATCAAACGCATGCATGCCACCTCCGTGCACGGCGTCGAGGACATGATCTCCCTGGGCGACCTCCACGAGGCCGGCATCTTGAGGAACCTCCTCATCCGGTACAACGAGAACCTCATCTATGTAAGAACCATTCCACTCAGTAATCTTTTATGTAATCCATCCGAGCGCCGCATCAAACGCATGCATGCCACCTCCGTGCACGGCGTCGAGAACATGATCTCCCTCGGCGACTCCACGGGGCCGGCCTCTTGAATATATCATGGACATCTCACACACAGCCATCTGCCCCCAAACTAGGCAGAATCTCTACTATTGGTGTCTGCATTGGTAGTTTTCCGAAATGCCATAATAATATATTCTATTTGAATATACCTGGATCCCTGATTCACTTGGAAGATTCGTGGAAGAATGACCTGATCAATTTGTATTAGTTTATGTAAATACCTTAAATTATTATTTTCGTCACATACTCATATAAATATTTTATCTTTTGCTTTTAGACTTACACGGGTTCAATTTTGGTGGCGGTAAATCCTTACCAAATTCTGCCAATCTACACTGCAGATCAAATTAAGTTATATAAAGAGCGGAAAATAGGCGAATTACCTCCTCATATTTTCGCAATAGGAGACAATGCATATGCGCACATGCGCCGCTATGGACAAGACCAGTGTATCGTGATCAGCGGAGAGTCAGGAGCGGGAAAGACAGAATCCACCAAACTTATTTTGCAATATCTGGCGGCTATAAGTGGAAAACATTCCTGGATAGAACAACAGGTAAAAATTTTATCATTGTTTTAAATTTTCTATCTAAAAGATCGTGAAGAGAAAATATTATACCCCTATTGAAATAATGCGCGGAGCTCTTCTGCGGATTATGTAAAATTTGGCATAGTTATAGAGGATGCAGAAACATATCACTGAATTCAGATTTAACTCGATAATCGATATGAATCAGAATTTCGTTTTCATATCGATTATCGAGTTAAAGTTGTATTGATATTTTTGTACTTTTATCTTACGTTATTGGTAATTAATGAAAGTGTATTCATAATTTCAGATCTTAGAAGCAAATCCAATACTTGAAGCCTTTGGTAATGCAAAAACTGTCAGAAATGATAACTCCTCGCGTTTTGGTAAATACATCGACATTCATTTTAACAGTAGTGGAGTTATCGAGGGTGCCAAAATAGAACAATATTTATTAGAAAAGTCCAGAATAGTTTCACAAAGTGCAGAAGAGAGAAACTATCATGTGTTCTACTGTTTGTTGGCTGGTTTATCGAAAGAAGAGAAAAAGAAACTAGAATTAGGAGAGCCATCAGAATATAGATATTTATCAGCGGTATGTTTAGTTATAATTACAGTAATTAATTCATATATTGAAACATTAACGATGCCTATTAATTAATTATTAATATCAATTTTTTTTTCCAGGGTGGAAGTTTTACATGTGAAGGCAGAGACGATGCTGCTGAATTTGCAGATATTCGATCGGCAATGAAAGTACTTTTATTTACCGAGCCAGAAATTTGGGACATACTTAAATTACTTGCAGCTGTGTTGCATTGTGGAAACATTAAGTACGAAGCAACTGTTGTCGACAACTTAGATGCCACAGAAATTATAGAACAAGCAAATGTGCGAAGAGTAGCGACGTTATTAGGAGTACCGATGCAATCACTTATCGATGCGCTAACAAGGAAAACCTTATTTGCTCATGGAGAAACAGTGGTGTCGACTCTTAGTAAAACTCAGTCAGTTGATATAAGAGATGCTTTCGTCAAAGGTATATATGGTCGGCTGTTTGTTACTATAGTTAGGAAGATTAACGCAGCCATTTATAAACCAAAGTCTACCATGCGGACAGCCATTGGCGTACTCGACATATTTGGATTTGAGAACTTTGATCAAAATAGCTTTGAACAGTTCTGTATTAATTTCGCTAACGAAAACCTGCAACAGTTCTTTGTGAGACACATATTCAAGTTGGAACAAGAAGAGTACAATCATGAAGGAATAAATTGGCAGCATATAGAATTCGTCGACAACCAAGATGCGTTAGATCTTATTGCATTAAAGCAATTGAACATAATGGCCTTGATCGATGAAGAATCGAAATTTCCTAAGGGTACGGATCAAACTATGTTAGCTAAGTTGCACAAAACTCACGGCCTCCACAGAAACTACCTCAAACCCAAGTCAGACATTAATACGAGCTTCGGTTTAAATCATTTTGCTGGCATCGTATTTTACGATACCCGAGGGTTCCTAGAGAAAAATCGAGATACGTTTAGTGCTGATTTGTTACAGTTAATTCATGCATCAACGAACAAATTCTTACAGCATATCTTCAAAGACGATATTATTATGGGATCGGAAACTCGCAAACGAGCTCCAACACTCTCAACGCAATTCAAAAAGTCACTAGATTTGCTCATGAGAACGTTGGGAACTTGTCAGCCCTTTTTCATTCGATGCATCAAACCAAATGAATTTAAGAAACCGATGATGTTTGACCGGGGACTATGTTGTAGACAACTCCGATACTCCGGCATGATGGAAACTATAAGGATAAGAAGAGCTGGATATCCAATAAGACATAGTTTCAAGGAGTTCGTCGAAAGATATAGGTTTTTAATTTCGGGTGTTCCACCAGCTCACAAGACCGAATGTCGGACGGCCACTGCCAAAATATGTGCATCAGTACTCGGCAAATCGGATTACCAGCTAGGACATACCAAAGTATTCTTGAAGGACGCCCACGATTTGTTCCTGGAACAAGAGAGAGATAGAGTTCTTACAAGAAAAATACTAATACTTCAGAGGTCAATTCGTGGGTGGGTTTACCGCAGAAGGTTCTTGAAGATGCGTGCGGCTGCGGTACTTATACAGCGTCACTGGCGAGGAAAACTGCAGCGGGTTCGCTATAACAAGATGAAAGTGGGATATGCACGTCTGCAAGCACTGATACGTGCGCGGGTGTTGGCTCATCGGTTCAGGCACTTGCGAGGACACATCGTTTCATTACAAGTAAGTGGTGTATAGTTTGTGCAACTGTATGTTTTCAAAAGAAACAGTTTGCAATAGGTAATAATTATAGTCGGATACACAGCACACACGCTTTGACGGTATACGATATTTGTTAATACATCAGAGGATTTAATTAAACGAGGATATTTCAATGCAATTATAATATTTCTGCACAGTAGGTACAGTAATACGGAAAACAAATCTACAGGAAATTAATTAAATTGTTTTGTCTAAACGTGAGTATATTAGGCTCTGCGCAAACGGGCCACCGACCACAGCCACCGGTGGCCAGCGACAGCCACTTAACATAAACTTTTTCATATTTTGTATAGACGCGCCGCACACGTGTAGCCGGTGGCGGCCACTCGCTCCGCGACGCGCCACTAGTGGTCGCTACGGGCCACACAAAACGCCGACACCCGCCACTGTCGCACTGCTCCACCCCCCGCGCAGTTATATATTATATTATTTATTTATTTCAATGCATTAACAAAAGCGCGAGCACACTTCCCGCGTCGGAGTCCATCGTTGGAGCGGACGGGTTATAAAATGTGGCGACTTCCGAACACCGGTGGCTGTCGCTCGCTTCTGACACGGTGGCGGTAGCGCGCGACAGCCACCGGTGGCTGTGGTCGGTGGCCCGTTTGCGCAGAGCCTTAGACTCGTATTTGTGATATACGTACTCGTATATTGTGGGTACATGTCACAAATATGTAGGTAGGTGAGCAATTATTTATTTCATGTCACTTGCATTAAACGCTAAGTAACGGACAGCCGCTTTTCATTGTGTTCCCTAAAATACTCCCTCAGGACTATCACCAGGTGCTTGTCAGGTATATAACAACTGGCGACGATAAACTGTGAATCCTGTGCGTGCGGATATATATAAAATACGCGTAATATTGTGAAATTGTGTTGTGATAAGTTTCACCGACGCGTCACAAGATGTCCGTTGGTAAAATTGCGTCGTTCGATCCGCTTAAGGATAATTGGACTATTTACGTGGAGCGCCTGGAACAATACTTTATTGTGAACGAGGTAAAAGACGATTTGAAGGTGCCAACATTGATAACGGTCATGGGTAGTGATGCCTACGAGTTACTAGTTAACTTATGTACACCGGACAAGCCGCCTAAGAAATCTTTTACCCAATTAGTCGAAATTATGAAGAACCATTTACAGCCACGGCCCAGCATACAAGTGGAACGGTACAAATTTCGACAAAGGAAACAGGCACGGAACGAGGGAATCGCCGAGTACGTAACGGAACTAAAAAAATTGTCAATGACTTGCAATTTTGGTTCATGGCTCACGGAAAGTCTGAGGGATCAGTTTGTCTGCGGCTTGAGAAGCGACAGCATAAGGCAGAGACTATTTGCAGAGGAGGACCTAAAGTTTGACAAAGCTTTGAGGTTAGCGGTCACAATGGAGGCAGCCGAGGCGGACGCGGCCCTGGTGGAGGGGCACGGCGGCGACACGCACGACGAGGGACAGGCGACAGCGGTGCATCGGGCTGGCGTCGCGGGCGAGTGTCGGGAGCGGCACGCGCCGCACGGGCCGGCCAGCGGGCGCGGCGAGGTCACGCGCGCCGCGGCACAGGCGGCCGGGCGCGCTGGACGGCCGGGCGACGGCGCGGACGCAGCGCGGAGGGCGAGCGGGCAGCAGCAGGCCTGGCGAGGGCCGTGTGCGGCTTGCGGAGGGCAGCACGCCGCCAGTGCTTGCAAGTTCAAGCTGTACGTGTGTCGGGTTTGCAATAAGCAGGGCCACTTGAAGAGGATGTGCCCGAGACTTGGTCAAACGTCGGCAAGCTATTGTATGAAGGAGGAGCTTCCCTCACCCGAGTGGGGTGAGGGAAGCGACGAATGCGAGGAGGTAACTAACTTTTCAATCGACTCGCATCTTTATGCGCACTTTTGAAGATGGGGACGAGGTGTGGTTTAGAGATTACGGCGAGGGGAAGAAATGGGAGGCCGGTAGGGTTAGTAACAAGTTAGGGTCCAGGAATTATTTGATTAGTAGGGAAAATGGTCCACCAGTAAAAAGACACATCGACCAGCTTAAAGGAAAGCAATCCTTGGTATCATTTCCTTGGCCCAGTCCGCCCACACCGTCGAAGGCTAGGATGGCAAGCAACCCTGCCGAAATAATTAATATTGTAAATTATTAGTAGTGAAGTAAGTTAATATAAGTTAGTAGTAGCAGTAGTAGTAAAGTATGTTAGTATAGGTATTTAGTTGTTTAAGCAATGGTATCAAATGTATAGTTAAGTAAGTCAATTAACAAGTTATGTAAGTCAGGTAACCAATTAAGTGGGGAGGTGTGATATACAGTGGTGGTCACAGAATTAGAAACACTTCTTTTGAATAAAGAAAGTATAACTTCAATGTAAAAATGTTCGTAAAAAATATATACATTCAATATTTAATAATCATACAATAATATAGCCACTCAAATAAAAAACTCATTAAATGCATAAAATATAAAACCTATTTTCCTTTTTATTATCAAATGAGTCTTACACATTAAGGAGTTTATTTTCTGCTAATGGCCGCTTGGACGCCTATAACATTTTAAAAAAACATCCATAGCTCGTTCTTTTTTTGAAATTGGAAAATAACATTTCATTCTTTGCTTTTTCTATTATTTTGGCGGTAATTCAAAATTTAATCTGAATTTTATTTTGTTAAAAATGGGCAAAAATAAAAGTTGTGACGCGTCAACTAGGCAAATAATTGTTACATTACATTTAGATCATAAGTGGGCGTACACAAGAATAGCTGAGCATTTTAATTGGTCTGTTAAGAAAGTTTTTAATGCAATTTATCATTATAAAACAAATGGAACTGTTGAAAATGTTCTTAGAAAGATTCGGCTAAGAAAAACCTCTCCCAAAGAAGATACGGTAATCGTTCGTGTTGCTAAAAAAGACCCAAGTAAAGGCTCCAACCAGATTAAAAATGAAGTTTTTTCGCCTATGACCCAAGAAACATCTCGTCAAGACTGATACGCCGAAGATTAGTGGAAGCTAAATTATTTGGAAGAATCTCTCGAAGGTACCGCTTCTTACCAAGCAACACCGAGAGAAGCGATTATTATTCGCTAAAAAATATGTTATTTGAAAGGTACGAGAACAGGAAAAAAGTGTTATTTTCAGATGAAACAAAAATAAATATGGTAAATTCCGATTGAATAAAAACGTTAGACGTCCTGTTAACAATGCTTTTAATTATAAATACACAAGGAGTATAATAGTCAAGCAAGGTGGTCAAGTAACATTAAAGTTTGGGGGTGTCTTTCCGGATGTGGAGTTGGACCCGTTCGGAAGATTGAAGGTACAATGGATCAATGGCAATACAAAAATATCTTAGAGCACACAATGATTCCCTACTCGGACGATCATTTGCCTGTAACCTGGATCTTTCAGCATGACAATGACCCTAAACACATGGCCAACAGCCACAAATGTTTCCTTAGCGAACAGCGTATATCTGTTTTAGACTGGCCAGCAAATAGTCCGGATTTAAACCCGATAGAAAATCTCTGGTATATTGTTAAAAAGACAGTCTCAAACAAACGTAACACCAGTAAAAACGAACTCTAAGAAGCATTTGTTGAAGCATGGAATTCAATCCCCCTAGAAAAATGTATGAAATTGATTGAATCAATGTCACGTCGTTGCAGTGCTATTATTGAAAATAAGGGATGCATTATTAATTATAACTATTGGTAGGCTGTGGATAGTAGCTATTTCGTAAATCACATAATAAATACTACTACATAAAAATATATTGTTTTTAATACTTTTTTGTTGTTGTTTCTAATTAGTTGACCATTACTGTTCATACCTTAAAACTGCTTTAAATGTTTGTCAATAATGTAATATTGAAACTGCACTTGTGTACTGGGAATTATGTTGCTTTTCTAATAAATGATAAATCGTTGAACATATTGTTGCCCTATTTATTGTTTAATCCATACTCCATACTTACTCCATACTAATATTATAAATGTGAAAGTGTGTTTGTTTGTTTGTTTGTTTGTCCGGCTTTCACGTCGCAACGAAGCTATTATATGGTATGGTTTTTGTGTGTGCAGATAGTGAGGAGAGTGGAGAGTGACGTAGGCTACTTTATACCGCGGTAAAACATCCTCATTGGAAGATATCGATGTTTTGTTATTTGCTAGATATTTAGTTCCGGTTGTTGTTAATAGATGGCGTTGTCATGTATGATAAACAACTCATTGTTAATTCCCTTTGACCACGCGGGCGGAGCCGAGGGTAAAAGCTAGTTTCAAAATAAAAACGATTGCGGTGAAGTATCTTACACAATGTCAAGGACCGTTGGTAGTGTTTCTAATTAGACGTCCACCACTGTATGTACTTGTATATTGTGGGTACATGTCACAAATATGTAGGTAGGTGAGCAATTATATATTTCATGTCACTTGCATTAAACGCTAAGTAACGGACAGCCGCTTTTCATTGTGTTCCCTAAAATACTCCCTCAGGACTATCACCAGGTGCTTGTCAGGTATATAACAGTAATGTGAGCTGTTTAAACGAGTGCTTTGATAGTTTCATGCCTTTTCAGGCGGCGGCACGCGGCTACTTAGTGCGTCGGTCTTACGGGCACAAGATGTGGGCGATATTAAAGATCCAGTCTCATGTGCGTCGTCTGATCGCGTTTCGGCGCGTACGGCGTATGCGGCAGGATGCGCGCGCGCACACCGAGGCGTTGCGTCTGCGTCGCCAAGAAGAGCAGCGGTTACAGCATCAAGGCAACTCGCGAGCCAAGGAGATCGCCGAGCAAAACTATAGAGTGAGTATTTCTCCATGAGATGTATTGTGTAGCCAGCTATACGCAACGTATTCCCAGAGTGGCTGGTTGTGTGGCTCGAGCTGCCAATCTACCATATCACTAGCAATGCCGCAAGTCCCCTTATAAATGCTTACGCAGGGCATATCGTAACACTATTTATTTATTTATTTAATAGACACAAACGTAAATATTATTCAAGTATTATTTTTATTGCCATTAATTTAATTTTTAAGTTTATGTCTGTTAAATAAATAAATAAATATTCTGTAGCTATAGCACCTGCATGCCTCTACTAAAGGTCAACAACTTATGTTCTAATGAAAAGCAGATATGAATATTATTGCTTAGTTCACATATATTATAACCAGAACCAAGGCAGTTAACGATATTTACAAAATGGTCGGTTCAACCCAATTATAGTTGATTGAACTCTTGTTTCGGAATGCATTTTTAATTATCTTAAAAACCTTTTGTCATCATCAATCTACGTCAAGTGACCCATTTGATAACAGCCACTAAGAATATGGATACACTGAGAAGTTTTTAGGACTAGTATCATTTTCATAGCTTTATAAGTGAAAAGTGACTGATTGATACACACAAGTTTAGTGCTTATTTTTAAAACATTGTTTTGGAAATAAAGGTAAGATTTTTATCTCGTTTCACAACAAAAATTCCAAACTATTTTACTTTATTTTTAATTATTTACGAACCTTTTTCCTAACTATACAACAAACTAACGCTGCTGGCTAGCTACTGGAACATTGTAAATCAGCAGTATCTAGTAATTAAAAGATTAGAAAGGATTAATGTGAAAGCAATAAAACTTACCTATCTATGAGAACCTACTTGATTTTTGTGGCTTTATCTAAAATTCAATATATCGGATTGAGCCGATATGCAGAGATTGCGGATATTCTACAAACAAAAAATGCCGAATTGTTTATCTAGTCAGATAATCATGCTAGCTCGAGCTATTGAGGGTTTGAACTGTACAATAAGCTGTTCAGTTATGTTTCGGTGCGGGTGTATAGTTTCAATCAAGCGGACTTGTGCGCGTTTCTTTTCGAAGTTCACGCCGTAGTTTAGTAAAGGTAACTTACTGTCGAAGAATGCTAGTAAAATACTCGTTCAATGTAAAATATACTATTGTACCTAAGTAATGGACAAGTCAGTAAAGTATAATAGTAGCTAGATATTAAATCTAGAGAAACAGAAAGATTACTTCTGTTTTACGAGAGTCTAACAAATATATAAAATTATGCGTGAATATAAACATATTTTTTGGTTATTATCTATCTTAGAGGCGTATCAAAAATCTAGTACAAATTATATCACAAGTGTTGGTAAAATCAATCATGCAAAAAGGAACAGCCAGGCGTTATGAAACGCTAACGGGTGTCTACTTAGAATTGGATAATGCCCGGCCCGGTTCCACCAGTGTAACCTGAACCGCTCTGAATTCATACTACCTTCAACACTTGACATAATCACTCGCGTGCGTTATTAGAAACATGAAAATTAACTGACAAAGTAAAAGTTCAAAGTTTAAGTGAAAATGTGGTGCAATTGTGTAAATAGTAATTTTGCCGTCGCAACACGTCATGTTAGTATCTTAATGGGGTCCGTGACAGACATAAGTGAACTAGTCTAGAATATATAAGTACATCTCGTCTAATGATCAGTATTACCTGTTAACTTTCCATATTTACTAATGCATGACCATTGCATGTCAACGAAAGGAAAACCTTTCATGTGTAAAATGTCCACGACCGACAAAAGTGTTTACAAGTTTGTTTTGTTACTAATTCTTGCTTCTATTTAATCACCAGCTAATGCTACCGCATACAGTAATTTATCGTTTAGTGTAAGTTAATGGATGATAAGATATGTATTTTATTTTTTGTATCTACAAACTTTTTCTAACCATTGATTACAAAAAAGAGGCGAATTATAAGGTAGCGGCTCAACCTTTGATTTTATCTACATGCGGTGTTTCTTTGAACTCGCTAATTAATTGTCGTAATAACGATTCTATAATACTTTATTTATTTGTATTTGCAATCATGCAAATAGCACTTTATTGTTACATGAAAAACACCCGGTGTGTAACAAAGACACAAAGACACAACAATATAACTTCATTAGTCAGTCGAGCAGTCGACCGGTTGCCAAAGCCAATTGATTTATTAATGGCTTATATGAACATTAAGAAACCAAAAAATGATGCGGCAATACTGCGATACAAATTAAATTATAAATTCTTAATGAGTGTGAACATGCATTTACCTGATCGGAGCGTTTTAAATAATTTATTTATTCTCTTCCAGGAACGCATGTATGAGTTGGAAAGGCGAGACGCTAAATTGGCCCTGGAAGAGAAACGTCAGCTAGAAGCCAAAAGGACTCTGCTGCAGGAAGCAGCGCGAAAGCAAGACGAACCTGTGGACGACAGTAAACTAGTGGAAGCCATGTTCGATTTCCTTCCAGATTCGAGTAGCGAGGCTGCCGCTCCGAAAGACACATCTGTATTCAGTGACTTGCCACAACCTAGAGCAGATCAACAAGAGGTAAGAAATTGATATACCTTATCGATGGTATTATGTTCGCTATTTGAAACGGAATCAATATAATTTTATGTGGAAACAGAAAAAAGATGTTTTCTGGACTGTTTTTTTAATTGTTTTTGTATTTTATCTTTCAGATGGTCACTCCGATGCAGACGACATCAGAAGATGAAGAGGATCTTTCTGAGTTTAAGTTTCAAAAATTCGCAGCGACATATTTCCAAGGGAACGTTACACATCAATATTCAAGAAAACCCCTTAAACATCCCCTACTGCCTCTTCACACTCAAGGGGATCAATTGGTAAGTATCTAATCTATTTCTAGATATTACTAGGCATAAACAAATTTACAAAATACTTTTGTTCTTCATATTGGAACGTCAGCAAGTGCTGATAAAAAAAATCAATGCACCACAATCGGTATGCTATATAATAATATACAAGATAAAATCTTGCGATTCCATTTGTGATAATTTAATTTATTTTTTAGGCTGCGCAAGCGCTATGGATTACCATTCTACGATTTACTGGGGACCTTCCCGAGCCTCGCTATCATACGATGGATAGGGATAACACGTCTGTTATGTCAAAAGTTACTGCAACATTAGGAAGGAATTTCATAAGATCAAAGGAGTTTCAAGAAGCACAAATGATGGGAGTTGATCCTGACGCTTATCTGAACAAACAAAAACCACGATCGATAAGACATAAGCTCGTCTCTTTAACTTTAAAAAGAAAGAACAAATTGGGCGAAGACGTCCGGAGAAAACTTCAAGTAAGTATTTGAGGTATTGCTTTTCAGACTTTGATTTGTGGATATTCTTACTTTATTACCTACTTATTTTAACTTTTCAGGATGAAGAATATACAGCAGATAGCTATCAATCGTGGCTTGAATCGCGCCCGACTTCGAATCTAGAAAAGCTTCACTTTATAATAGGACACGGAATTTTGCGTGCTGAATTAAGAGACGAAATATATTGCCAAATTTGTAAGCAATTAACTAATAATCCATCAAAATCATCCCATGCTCGAGGATGGATTTTACTCTCTTTGTGCGTTGGATGTTTTGCTCCAAGTGAAAAGTTTGTAAATTACCTAAGAGCCTTTATTAGAGAAGGCCCTCCCGGTTATGCACCCTATTGTGAAGATCGTCTAAAAAGAACATTTAATAATGGCACCAGAAATCAACCACCATCATGGCTAGAGCTCCAAGCGACGAAATCGAAAAAACCAATTATGTTACCTATAACATTTATGGACGGAAACACAAAAACATTACTAGCTGACTCTGCAACGACTGCGAGAGAACTATGCAATCAGCTATCTGACAAAATTGGTTTACGAGATCAGTTCGGTTTTTCACTGTATATAGCTTTATTTGATAAAGTTAGCTCCCTTGGTAGTGGAGGTGATCATGTAATGGACGCTATATCGCAATGCGAACAATATGCCAAAGAACAAGGTGCCCAGGAAAGAAATGCACCGTGGAGATTGTTTTTCAGGAAAGAAATATTTGCTCCTTGGCACGATCCTACTGAAGACCAAGTAGCAACAAATCTTATATATCAGCAAGTAGTTAGAGGAGTAAAATTTGGCGAATATAGATGTGACAAAGAAGAAGACTTGGCTATGATTGCTGCACAGCAATATTATATTGAGTATGGTCAAGATATGAATACTGAACGACTCTACACTTTGCTGCCAAATTACATACCTGATTATTGTTTAACCGGTGTTGAAAAAGCAGTGGACCGATGGGGTACTCTGGTTGTGCAAGCTTATAAAAAGAGTTATTACGTTAAAGAAAAAGTTCCCGCGTATCGAGTAAAAGAAGATGTTGTCAGCTATGCAAAATTTAAGTGGCCTCTCCTATTTTCCCGTTTTTATGAAGCGTACCGCAATTCCGGTCCCAATTTACCCAAAAACGATGTTATTATAGCAGTCAATTGGACCGGCGTCTACGTTGTTGACGATCAAGAACAAGTGCTGTTGGAATTATCATTCCCTGAAATCACTACAGTCTCGAGTCAAAAAACCAATAAAGTTTTCACGCAAACATTTAGTCTGTCGACCGTTCGAGGCGAAGAATTCACATTCCAGAGTCCAAATGCAGAGGACATTCGAGATCTAGTTGTTTATTTCTTGGAAGGATTAAAGAAGCGGTCCAAATTTGTAATAGCACTTCAAGATTACAAAGCACCAGGTGAAGGTTCAAGCTTTTTGACTTTCCAAAAGGGTGATCTGATTGTATTAGAAGAAGATAGTACAGGAGAATCAGTTTTAAATAACGGTTGGTGTATCGGTCGCTGTGAAAGGACTGTTGAAAGGGGAGACTTTCCCGCGGAAACTGTCTATGTGTTACCTGCGTTGACTAAGCCACCGCCCGATATTTTAGCTCTATTCTGTCAAGAAGGTGCCCAACATGGTCGGCGCGCCCCAACAAATACTTTCAATGGAACTGAACCAAAAGATAAACCTCACAATTTATTGGAATATGCGATGGACCACTTTAGATTGCCTCCAAAACGGACGGTATCGAAGGCCCTAACACTTTCAACGGCTAAAAGAGGAGGCACCGAGGAACTTTGGCGACACTCAAGAGAACCTATCAAACAGCCTTTGTTAAAAAAACTCCAAGCCAAAGAAGAACTGGCTGAGGAGGCTAGTTTTGCATTCACAGCCATTCTAAAGTACATGGGCGATCTGCCGTCTAAGCGTCCACGAATAGGAAACGAATATACGGACCATATTTTTGATGGCCCATTGAAGCACGAGATATTGAGAGATGAAATATACTGCCAAATAATGAAGCAACTGACTGATAATAGAAACAGAATGTCCGAAGAAAGAGGTTGGGAGTTGATGTGGTTGGCCACAGGACTTTTTGCGTGCAGTCAGGGGCTTCTTAGAGAGTTAACTTTATTCCTTAGGACTAGAAGATATCCAATTGCTCAAGATTCCCTCCAAAGACTCCAAAAGACATTAAGAAACGGTCAACGAAAGTATCCCCCTCATCAGGTAGAAGTGGAAGCAATTCAGCACAAGACTACCCAAATATTCCACAAAGTGTACTTCCCCGACGATACGGACGAAGCGTTTGAAGTAGATTCTTCAACGAGAGCGAAAGACTTCTGTCAGAATATAGCGCAAAGACTGAATCTCAGATCTAGTGAAGGTTTTAGTTTATTCGTTAAGATAGCTGATAAGGTAATATCGGTACCGGAAGGTGACTTCTTCTTTGACTTCGTGCGGCATCTCACGGATTGGATCAAGAAAGCACGGCCCACTCGCGACGGCATCACACCGCAGTTCACTTATCAGGTGAGAAATTTCACATATGTATAGTATATATAAAATATTTATTCTCGCAGGGTATCACGCTTCTGTAGGCCGTAGACACTCCTTAAGACTCGTTTTTTTTAAAATAAAGATGGCATCAATGCCGGCAGCACTACGCAACGATTCCATAAGACCTTCTAAAGCACTTTTTTCATCTGAACCACTCATTAGCCACACCCGCTCCCCATCAAACAACGGCGTGACTTTCGATGGAATCATATACTTTTATGCCCCAGTCCACGTTTAATGAACTGACCAAGTTATGTTCTTACTAACTCTCTACTAACTGGACTAAGCCTTGTCTTGTTTCAAGTCAGTCGCAAATGTCATGGGCGACAGCGGATGGGTGGTGCTGCAAGCTCGTTGCTAACTTACATCCATAAAAAAAATTACATTTACCTACTAAAATACTGTTGTTACCAGGTGTTCTTCATGAAGAAGCTATGGACCAACACGGTGCCGGGAAAGGACCGCGCCGCGGACGTGATCTTCCACTTCCACCAGGAGCTGCCGAAGCTGCTGCGCGGCTATCACCGCTGCGGCCGCGAGGAGGCCGCACGCCTCGCCGCGCTCGCCTACCGCGCACGCTTCGGAGACAACAAGCAGGAGCTGCAGGCCATACCGTGAGCTTTACCATTATCACGTCCCTTCCTGCTGGTACAACCCGTAAACGTCCCACTGCTGGGCACGGGTCTCCCTCATACAGCTACGGGAGCTTAGTGTCTAGAACATACTCCACCGCGCTGCTCCAAAGCGGATTAGTGAAAGGGTTAGTGGACAATCCATTGTCGAGTGTTATGAAGCCACCCACCCGTCAAGGCTTTGCGATTGTTTTTATCATTGAAAACAACCGGGACAGGCAGCTCCACGTGCCCTTCAAAGCAAGCCTATGAAATTAATTACTAATCGACCGCGCCCGTCGTTATTTTATATTTTGTGAGCCTTCGAAATGAATTTGATAATTTCTTCATTTCAAATAAATTTATTTCAGCCAAATGCTCCGTGAGCTGATACCAGCGGATCTGATAAAACTGCAGAGCTCGGCTGACTGGAAGCGCGCGATCGTCGCTCCGTACAACCAGGACGCCGGCATGACTCCCGAGGACGCCAAGATTACCTTCCTCAAAGTAATCTACCGGTGGCCTACTTTCGGCTCCGCTTTCTTCGAGGTCAAGCAGACCACGGAGCCCAACTACCCAGAACTACTGCTGATCGCCATTAACAAGCACGGCGTCAGCTTGATCCATCCGCAATCTAAGGTATTTTATTGATGTGACTTACTCCTTAATATTTTTGACACAACATAACATCATGCCCGTATTTCCCGGAAAGGTTAGGCAGAGGTGTGTTTTGTACACCCACACCCCATATCCTTATGTAGTAGGTGAGGTGAGCTTCATTTTCATACACCGGGCACAAAGCCGGACTCCGAGTTGTTGCCCGATTCTGGGATCGAGTCCAAGGAGTTCTAGCATAGACAGCGCTATTCGTTTCAATAGCAATTCAATACGGACGACACACGAACTCACTAATTGGGTAAAATGAAGAACTGCCATAGGCGCTGTAAAAGTGAATCCTCCAACGTCCCAATCGGGACTTTATCTGTTTACTCTGCGCCGCGCCGCGCAACGAGCACAAAGCCATGTTAATTTGTTCATGGGCATGTTTTCAGCACTAAATTCTATGGAAGTGGCATTCCATATCAATCCATACTAATATTATAAATGCGAAAGTAACTCTGTCTGTCTGTCTGTGTCGCTTTCACGCCAAAACTACTGAACCGATTTAAATGAAATATGGTACACAGGTAGTCTAGAGCCTGAGAAAGGACATAGGCTACTTTTTATTTGGAAAAAAGTGTTGTGAGGGGTTGAAAAGGGGGTTGAAAGGTTCTATGAAAATTTTGTCATTTTCAGAACTAGAAGCATAAAATTTATATTATAGGTTGTTGATTACATATAAATAAATATCGCATTGAAAATTTGTAAAAAAATTGTAAGGGTGTAAAATAAACATATATTATTATGTCTAATTCCACGCGAGCGAAGCTGCGGGCGTCCACTAGTTGTTTATTATCATTTACAAACAAACATCTCAACACCTGAAACTTTTTCAACAATCAATTCCAAACTATTCCAGGACATTTTGGTCACGCACCCGTTCACGCGGATCTCCAATTGGTCATCGGGCAACACGTATTTTCACATGACTATCGGAAACCTCGTCCGAGGGTCCAAACTGCTCTGCGAGACCTCCCTCGGCTACAAGATGGACGACCTACTCACATCTTACATCTCTCTCATGCTCACTAATATGAACAAGCAAAGGTCGGTCCGAGTTAAATAATTGTGCGTATACGCATGAATCGAGCTTCCCCCGAAATGCGACGACAGAGAGGTTCATTTAAGTGGTGCTTTGACTCAATATTTAACCCGATGTACTAAAGAATTCAAATAGCTATCAGTAGAAAGTTTAATTGGGGCTAATGGACGACATAAGGTTTCCAGTTGGCTTGTTTATAAAGCTTTAAGCCTATATTTTTAACTTAGAAAATTCGTGTACTGAATAACATTAGTGCAATGAGTCTAACATTGATGAAAGGCGGGCTTAAGACGAAACCATCATAGATATTGTTGTACAGTAAGCCGTGGATTTTGTATAATCGTTCGACTTAGACGTAAGTTCCTTTGGTCATTATCAAATACATATTTCGACATCCTGATGCTTACCACTTACTAGCTCAACGTGTCGCAAATCGAGACTAATCAAAGATAATAGTAAACTTATAAATGCTTGTACCGTTTAAAACTTTTAAGAGTCATGTACATTTTTACATCACAGTTACTGTTCTTGCTGTTATTCAACCAAGATGACATGTGTATACTGTCGAATTTACTGTTAATATTATTATCTACCAACTATGTAAGTGCTTACCATACATTAAGTATGCACAATATACTTCAGTCTATAGATGAAAAAAGATTTACCTCAGTATTTAAACAAATTGTTGTGAATTCTCCGTCCACAAAAATAAAAAGTAAAATTATATGTTAAAATGTAACCTATATTTTTTATATACATAGTCTATACAAAAAATATACAAATGTCGTTAGCTTCGAAGTCAAATTTTAATCAAATTATTGATTAGGTACAATGTAATTTCGCAAGAGTTTTTATTCAGAGAGAAAAAGAAAATTGAGTCCATTATTTTTACTAGGTAGAGTAAGGGTAGAAAGAGCAAAGGATTGTGCATGATTGAAATTAAGATGGAGTCTATAAAATTATGATATAGATATTTAATTAAGAATGTAGTTTGCTTCTATTTTGTATTAAATAGAAACAAATTCATGATACAACTTCATTTGTATGGGAAGTTGGTATCTTAATATTATTATTGCGTGATGGAATTAGAAAGATCTGTTTATACTATTTATATTATACAGTAAGATAAGATATCGTTGCTTTATACTTATACGTTTATAAACTAATTGCTTACTAATAAGTGCCTTATGAATTAGACTTATTAAGCTAACCATTTTACAGAAAGTCAATGGGTAGGTGAATTGATTAAATTTGATTATTTAATCTACTTATTATTGTTGTACCTATTCTCTAAACGTAACAGTTTAATGATAATAACTAAGTGGGTAGCTTACCTTTTTTATTATGGTTTGTAAGTAAGTACTATAAGCTTAAATACCTACTAAAAATTTTCGTAACGTAGGTAATTATTTGTGTCCGTTCCAGTGAATAGATCAACTTACTCAACTAGTAAGCTATATGTAGGTACGAGTGCAAAGCTTTTTAAAATGTGTAAGCTACCCTACATATCATTAAAGCGTATAAGAAGATGGTTAGATTTGGTTATCGTAAGGTACATCTGAAATTCGGAACAACAAAGTAAGTAACTTCAATGTATTTATTCCTATGAGCTAAGTAATGTATAAAATTATCGATGTTATGCCATGATTTCGGAGACAATATCCTTTTGTTTTTATCGCTTTAAAGTCAAAAGTTGCATTTGTGAGTGGTTGTAAACATGAGTCACAATGATTTAAATGTGTGTTTTATTTCTTGCCAAACACAAACTCCTAACCACACATACCCTTTACCCACACACGCCAGTAGTACACAATGTAAAATTTTTATCTTTTAAGACATGCCCAATAATGGTACTCGTTCCTCAACCAGACAAAAATACTTGTGATGATGTTGGATGTGGAAAGTCTAAACGAAAATTAATGAAAATTTGCCCAGATATAACAACGTTTTGAGATATTTTATATATCTCTAAAAGCTCCAAGTAAGGTACGTGTTCCGATTTGATTTTTATTTATTTATAATGTGGACCCCAACTTGGAAATTTACTTAACTACATACAAATTTTACTTAAATTTACATTACTACATCTTACTGTACTTTGTCGAAAGATGGCGCTAGATACGAGTACATTTCGCATTATTTCCAGAGGTACTTTATGTTTCTCTTTCGTTGAAGTTTAATGATCTATGTAAGTTAATATTTGTTGACCTAATAAAATTATCAAACTGATGAGATTAAATAATTGTTACGTCAGAGTCAGTCTTGGTTTAAATCCCAGCGGCATGTTCCAACTTCACTTAGGTTTGTCTAAGATTTTTTTTCTTAACCTCTCCAGGCAAAATGGACTCGCACGTCTTGTGCAGTAGCCAGTATCAAGTTATTTGTCTAATGCCCTATTTAAGCGATGAAATGTCACCTGTTTCATAATCACGAAGGCATGTGTAAGCATATAGCACCTGCTACTTATCAAAAGTAGTAACTTGGTAAGAATCTAATAAAAAAATCAATTTAAGTTCGACAGGAAATCCGACGTGGATTAATTGATTACGCTACGACCCATAGACGTCCCACTGCTGGGCACGGGTCTCCCCCACAGACAGCTGTGGGAGGTCTAGAGCATACTCCACCGCGCTGCTCCAATGCGGATTGGTGGAGATTAATTGATTAGCTTGTGAAAAATCTAAAACTAAGTCTTAGTTTTAAAATGTAGGATGTACTTACGCAAATTTAACTAAAATTGCGGCCCCCATTCGAACAATTAAGGTAAAAGCGGGCCGTTACAAAAACTGTTAATTAGAACAAACAAAAAATATATATCCGTAATATGTACAGCCGTGAGAGACTCCCACGGCAGCCGCGTATTCTTGCAGCCGAGGAATAATGATGCCTCTATTGTAGCGAGCAGCAGGAAGTAATTTATCTAACATCAAGAATATTAGAGTTTAGAGCAATTTCGTGTCTGATTTCTCATCCTAAGCCGAGCAATTTCGGTTGACCACCGACCCTCTGCCAAGACAAGTGTCAAACAAGTCTGACTCAGCGTAATTGAGTCAAGTCGCTTCGCAAATAACAGTCGAATGAAAACGTGACAATGGAGCTGGAGTTTTGCAATTACCGAAAATTAGCGGAAACCAAAAAAACATGGGATGGTTCTTCTAGCTGTAGGTATTTAATTTAAGAAGCCTTGTTTTCCTAAAAAACTATCCACATATTTCAATTTTAAATAAAATTTGTACAAACCTTAAGCAGGCATCGGCTCAGTCACTCAAAGGTAAAAACTAATAGATCTCATGAAAGTCAAAAAGTCTTCCTACTGAAATCAGGTATGCACTTAGTTCGTTACAATGTTTTCTTTCACAGTTACACCATGATTTATGTTATGTTTAACTAATTGAACTTGGCAATATTAGATGTTAAATTTGAAAATTATAACCTACAACAGAATGGTGTAGGTAAACTCAGTATTACACCATTCCAACCTATCAAAGCTTACAATACATAATTTAGCCATGGTAATTGATACTATGACAATACACCTGTGTGCAATTAAAAATAATAATTTGCGACATTTCATTAGTTAAGACAATGGCCGCATAGCTGCGCTGAAAGCAATCAGTGTCATGAAAGAAATTACTAATTATTAAGAAGGAACTAAGTAAGGATATTGGTATTAGATACAAAATTAGTACATAGATAGAGATAGGTATAGCCGCATCATAGAAAGGAGATCATCATACTACAGACTACAAGGGCGACGTTATCGACGTATTAGCTACTTACTTATTTATATCCCTCCTCATAGGTTAGTGCCTGTTACAATAGTAGATATTGAGTCTGTGCAGGTATATGATGGTAGAATTATTAAGAGGCACCACATAATTTGCGTCGTGAGCTTGATATGTGATTACGATCACAACAGTTATATTTTATTCAAGTCAGAAGGAAATAATCTTAATCGCAGAGTAGGATGTTAATCTCGACGTGAAAATCACTTCCACTGCGGACGGACAAAATCATCTTTATTACAATAATTAAAATGAAGACCTTCTGGTCTTCAATTGGCGGAAACTGTTAGACACATGTGATTCAATGGCGAACACTGAGATTCACCGCCTATGACCACATCTACAGGCTAGTGTAGGGAGAATGTAGGTACACGCGCCATTCCACAAATAATACTTACATAGGTACGCATGGAGTAATCCTAACCAAATATGCAATCTTGGCCAAGTACGTGCCGTACAAAAAATAATACAAGAGGTGCTGCTTTTAGAATTGTTAAATATTTGGTTACTAGCTTTGTGCTTTCTTCTGTTCACTTCAATATTATAAGCTATACCTAATGAGAGGAATGCATAAATTAAAACTGGACACATTTAGCTTAAAAACTAGGTACCTACTCGGTAATACAAAACAAGACCACCAAATCTTCCTTCGTAACAACAGACTGCAGCGCCGTAACACCCGTCTGAAACACAACTCCTCGTTCCCACGGCAAAGATGACATGTTGGAAAACACGGGCACCGCTGAACTTTTCTCACACTCTGCATATCTCAGCCCCATATATCAAGTCAGTGCAGAATACAAAAAGCATAGACAATGATTCAATTGTGTGCACATAGCTTTCTCACAGTCCTGACTGAGATATAATCGGTCTACGCTTAATTATTGCGGGTAAATGACCAACAGAGCTTCCGGTTGCATCTGTCCTGGTTTGTCCCCAAATTAGTCAAATTTCCAACGTTGGAGAACCTGGAAGTTCCATTCATGCAGTGATTACCCTTAATTATCATCCAGGATGTCAATAGACACTGCAACAAAGTTTTTGCATTGATGAATGAATGGTTACCTATTACGTGACAATTCGCGTCATCGTTTCTTATTAACGTCATAGTTTAAGGTAATGAGTCACGCATGCAGTGGCTGAGGAGATATAATAGCTCTGAGGATGGTGGTTGGTTGTTAGGCAATTCGTTGTCAAGTAATTAATATTGATAGGATAAAAGATGCAATGATATTTCTTAACATTGTGAAATTATAAATAAATGGATATCCTTACCTACCATTCTACATTTATTAGTGAATCTCAATAGCCTAAGTTCGTATTGAAATGTATTATTGACGAGATGCATGGTCTGTCTTACCATTTCAGAAATGCGTAAGAAAATCCTGACATCACATACGACCTAATGTGAGTGCAAGTCTCACTGAACTTGAAGAAGAATTGAAGAGGGCTATTGTGTACAGGTACCTACGTAAACTATGATTAAAATATAGGTGCAAATCCAATGAATGATCACATAATTGATGAATTTTGATTGAATGACATAA
The DNA here is from genome assembly GCA_944567765.1 of Carterocephalus palaemon. Classification (NCBI taxonomy): domain Eukaryota; kingdom Metazoa; phylum Arthropoda; class Insecta; order Lepidoptera; family Hesperiidae; genus Carterocephalus; species Carterocephalus palaemon. Next base: position 3,823,176 of record OX155639.1, on the reverse strand, counting down.
TTATGATCATGAACACAGATGAGTATCTTAGAAACAATTGCAATAAAAGAAAGGGCCATTGTAATGAATGGATGAATGAAACAGGATATGGAAAGTCCACGACTATAGTTTAGCTGTTATTAGAGCTGTGTTTTTGCGATATCGCGTGTTATTTAGCCATTACCGAGGTATAATTGGACCCCTTCTCTCTATGTCGTCAAGAGGGCGTCACTCATTGCATAAAACAAATTACACCGTAATACTACTGGGAAATCTAGTTAGACTTCTTAGTGACGACACATTTTATTTTGTATCGTTAGTTGCATGGATTTTCCGATAGCATTGATTAAATTGATAAACTTAAGATAATTGAAACCTAGCTTCAGCCACAGTTCGGACAATCATAAACCGAGAGAGCCATCAATCGATAGTTAATTCAGAGGTTTGTCCATTTCACGGGCACCATGCGATTTTCCGGGTTAAAAAGTACCATATGCCATTTTTCCAGAGCATAAACTCTATATTTCTTCATACCTAGAATTTCCGACACACTATATGATTCTTCTTATCATTACGGCCTCTAAGCAAGACACACACAGACAACTACATGATATGACGCTAACGCATGTGTTCTGCAGACTGAGCAACCAGCCACGGTAAAAGTAACGCCGTTTTGCTCCACACATTTCCCATACAGATAAGCGACGCCCAACACGGAAAGGTCGTAGCTAAGGCTGGGCAATTAGCATATTTTTTTCTAAATCATGTAGCAAATTGTTTGTTCACATGTCATAAATATAACATTTATAAACCAAATCTCGGCTGGAACAATGGCTGGTGGCTATAAAGTTGTGATAATTACGAGACGCGCGCGGCCGCGCGGAACGGTATGTAGGGGAAGACGTTATTATCATGTGAAGACTTTTTGAAGACGTTCCCACACTCTCAGCATTGATTCCCCGATTAACTCTGATTCATAATCAGCTAATTACACTTGACCCGCCAGTTTTTAATTTAATTAAACCACGTTTCGAATGGCGCTCGCTGAAAAACGCGAAACAGTGTGGGAGTTTTGTATTAATGCGCTCTTTGCCTCCTCGCTTCGCTAGGAAGACTATTCAATTATTTTGAATTGTTGATTTCGATCAATATAAGAACGGTGGAGCGAATAAAAAGCTGTGTTATCTTAATTCAGTTTTATTAAAATATTCATGTTTTAAAATGACCGCACCATAACAATGGTGTCGTTGTACAAAGGTATACACACTGTAAAATATTACTGCACAACAGTCACTTCCAATACGATCATTTTCCGTAGAAACACCAATATAAAACGATAAAAACGCACTAGTAAAATTTTCAAGCAATAAAGTCTCTTTTATTTTATACAAATTGACGACGTACATTCTAATTTCTCGATAATACTGTATCTACCATTTTCATCTATCGGCAATTACATACAATAATTTTGTATCATTTTCTACAAAAATATTATTTTTTTGTACTTCTTATTACACTTCCCACATGGAATGTTCGAAAAATCACACTTCATATAAATACACATCAAATCGAATATCCAAATAAGTATTGAACCTTGTACAAAATTATGATTCGCGAAAAATAAATAGAATTTCAAATGATTGTTTATCTAAAATTATACAATATAGTGTACTATTGACTATGTCTAGTTAATTATTTATATTGTTCATTAAAATCTCGGTAAATATACATACGTACATACAGTACCCAAGCTCGCGACTTGCCGTGGACGACACATGTATCACGACAACGACAAGACACGGGCTGCCATTGCACTTCTATCCTTCATTAGCGTAAACGAATCTTGTTTTGATAAATCATACAAATATCCGTCCCAATATATATTGAAAGTTTTACGATTTTTATAACTGTTAACGGGGTAGAGAGTTGATCTTTTCGCTATGATATGAATGTAGGTGCAAGCCTAGCACGAGTGTCCAAGACACATTACTAAAACTTCGGGATCAAATCGATCCAAAATAAAAACAATCTTACGATTAAATTAAACAACTCACAAACGTTCCCACAAAATTCTCAAACAAATCAAAACATTACGCAAGTACTTTCGACAGAACTCGCAACGTTATTAGTCTTACTCAAAACAAGGCTCATTTAACTTAAACTAAAACGATAATTGCATTTATTGTTAACACGATGACTCGTCATGGATTACAGCTATTTGGCCCCAAAGAAACTGTTAAGAGCAGAGATCCGTTTACGATATAACATTATATTATTAGAATTAAAATTAAAATCGGCTCAAATTAAATGCCTGTATAGGAACAAAGTTCCTAGAGAACGATATTTGTTATTAGGACGTTCGACTAAAATCATAAATAGGTACCAATTACACATAAAAAAATATAGGATTCAGAGTTTTCTCCTAACGCGTGAAAACACCTAATGAATAATATTCTAAACATTTTGATCCTGTAAGTTTCACACGCTTAATACTTAAAATTAGTTTATTGGGATATCAGTCACTTTAACTTCTTTAATGTAAAACAAATATGATTGTGTGCTATGTATAAGTAATCTATTTGATATCATTTTGGTGTCATAATCTCGAGAATAAACGTAGTTCTATCGATAATTATTTCTTTAGGCACAAAACTCACGAAGTTTCACAAACACATTCACGCATCGCTTTGCGAATATCGTAGTACACAGTCTATGCATGCGAGGGACACGTCATACACTCGTTAAACTTTCTACAGTCTACTTATTACAACAAAATCCTGTTATATATAACAATTTCTTTTGTGCGCAGCTTTCATTCGCTTTAAATTCTAAATTCTAATTTTAAACTGTGACCCTTTGGATAAGTTAGTCACGGCGCGCCAACTCTATCCTTCCCCGTATAGAACACACGAAAATGTATAATTATGATTACGTATTTATGTTCTTGTATATGGAATAAGTATTTAGTACTTATGTACAAATAAATATACCTATTGATTGATTGATTGATGTATTTGTGAGTACACAAATGTGATATGCAAATATAAATACGTAAATACATATATTTATTCTGCTTGATAAGTTTAAAGGATCGTGTTATAATAAGTAGGCACAAAGTCCTCAAATCACTCACCGGGGTCCACTCACTACACTACCGTCCGCAACTGGCTGTACACTTCATCTTTGGATTGTAGTGTCTGTACACTTTAGGGTCACTGTCACTGCAGACTGTCGTGCAGTCTGCAGTCCGTGGGCTATTGCAGCGTGTTGTCTGGCAGGCGGTGCGGCTCGTGGTGCCAGGGGGTTGGCTCGGGGCGCATGACGTCGTCCACTGGGGGGCACACGGGCCGCGGGCCGGGCTCCGGAGTGTACGTGAACGTCAGACCCGTGGCGTATATGATGCCGTCGTTCCTCACCAGGGACACGGGCACCTGAAGTGTTACAAATGGTTTTTATTGGCGAGGCTATGGGAGATTCACATAAATAAAATTCAATCACATTAGTCAAGGAGATATATACTTCAAAAGATGATCGGAGCATCCGATGGGCGCGGTCGGTTTGCCATCCGATGACCGCTTGTGGTAAAATTACCTGGGCGCTACCGTGCTTCGGTACGTTAAAGAAGTGTAACCGGAAACCACACCTTTCCAACTGGACCTTAATTGCTTTAAAAACAATTACTACACGGCAGAAATGGTACTAGGTACCGTGGCGGACGGTGGTGCTGCCCCGGGCGAACTCTACATGGAACCAATTAGGTTTCATAATAAAACCTATTTGGTTCCCTATAGGCTCTACCACCTACATGTATCTAGTTGCTATCAAAAAAAAAGTGTTCGCGTACAAAGTACACATGTCAGAAGTGAAACTTCTTTGGCGAAATATTTAAATATACACAAAAAAAGAAGAAATATAAATATTCATTTGAAAGTCTTGTTGTTTTATTACAAACGTTCGCTCTATCTCACTTTCTCTCTATCGCTCATACTCTTCTTCGTCACGAACGTTGCATGCTGCGTGACGCATTTCCGTTTCATCCGTATAAAAATTTACCCTCATGCGCCTAAAGAAGTTTAACTTCAAAAAGCTGCGTCTCACCTGCGTGGGCTGTCGCACCCACAGCCACTGGCCGCGGAACTGCGAGATGTCCGGCACGACGCACAGCATGGACTCGGCGCAGCGGTACATTGTCTCCGCCTCAACGTCGCCGAACCACACCTGCAGCGACGGCGTGAAGTTGTCGCCCGCCAGCTCCAGCATGGCCACGTCGCCGCCACCGTTCAGGTTGAGCGAGTGGACGAGGGGCACAGGTGTCACTGGCGATCTGGTGGCAAACCACATACTGTTTAGAGCCATGCCTAGACATATTAGTACTGCCAGTGTCTATAGACACTAGGCGGTGACGGCTTATATTATTCATCTGGATGCCAAGTATGTCTAAAACCAGACTACCCTACTTCACAGTAGAGCAAAGGTTGTTGCCTAGTCTAGGACCAAAACTTGTAACGACTCTTCCAACTTGAGCCTTTGCTAGTAATTGAAAGTTAAATCGATTAGATAAATAAATTCTCAGCTAAGGACGACGAGTATAATAATTAACGGAAAATATGATAATTTCCATACAAATAATTTTATCACCGTATTAGTTAGTTAAATAATAAACGCAATCTTACTTGGGCCAAACAATAGGTATAGTCAAAGAAATACCAAGTAAGAATCATGGCCAGGTCGTTTGAAAACAGCACACTTTACGACTTCTGTAATATTAATACTATGTAGTACATTATCCTAAAATGACACAGAATATACAGAAGATTACTGACCGCAATCTTTCGCGCACTAGTGCTAAGGTGATTGCTTCGATCCGTGGCGGGAAATTTAATTGTAATAAAATGTAAGGAGATGTTAATATGGAAGTGAGTCTATAGCGGACCTGTGACCTTGTGTTGCTAGTAGCGCAAACGTAGATAGCACTTAAAAGCTTGAAAAGTGGGTCGGTAAAGGAGTGCTTGGTCGGAAAGGAGTGCTCCTCCTTTTCCGTAGTGCGTGATTAGCCGTCAACAACGTAAGCATGCCAAAATGCGCATTCAAAACATGTTCAAACAATAGCCATAAAAGGCGAAAAAAGGATGGGATTCCATATTTTGCGTGTTTAACACATTATACAACTATGCATTAAAAAATAGCAATTTACACAAAAAACCAATCAAAACAATAATTTTATTCATAGGCATATTGTGTCGCGTCAATATAAGTACACCGCAATCGCCCCCTTCACAAGCGAGTCGTATTGCGAACGTTGCCTCAATCATGCGTGAAACCGAAAAAAATGTTTGTCTCTATCTTCATGAAAACAAAGTTGATATTTTTGCTATGAATAAGAAAAATTTTCATAATTAAGTATTTGGTCGGCGCCTAGTTATAAAATGACGTAAATTACACGGTACGTACTTAGAATTGGAACAGAAATGGTTTACAATACGGTTGAATTTGGTATATACGGTAATTTACTTAATGGCATTTTGGTTCGGTCGTACCTTCGTATTTAACTACTATATCGCTACGTACAAATCTATGTCAATAAGGCAACAGATTTCAAACACGTTTTTGTATGACATCTACGGTGGAGGTAAAAAAATGATTCAATCCTTGGCTCATCTACACGGGGATGCTTAGTTCGGGAAGAGAGTAATGTCTAAATTATTTAGTAATAAATAATAGTTACTTCGTATAGTTTGGGTGTAATGCACTCGGCCTTACCTCCTCATTATGAGAAGAGACCCGTGCTTGGTATTGGGCCATTGGTGGGTTTAGAAGAATAATGTAGCTTAGTTCTTATATTACCTACGTTAGCTGGACTCTGAAATAAATTGCTTAGTTAGCGAGTGGTAAAGAGTTGTTAGTCAGTTTTCCAATGCCTTAAGAGGAAATCGTGCGGCACATTTTACATACAAACGTAATCGTCTGTTTCCTCATAGGATACTGACGCTACAACAAAATAAATTTACCATACGATATATGTACCTCTGTCATGACACGTACTGACTGTTCGTGTCGACTATTTCCATTATTTGATTAATATAAAAGAAAAAAATATTTAAAATCACCAAAATCGACCAGTTGTATTAATATTTTTATCGCTGCGACCCTTTGACGTCCCACTGCTGGGCACGGGTGTCCCCCACAGACGCTGCGGGAGGTGTAGAGCATACTCCACCACGCTGCTCCAATGCGGATTGGTTGAGGGGTTAGTGGCCAAACCAGTGACAAGGCTTAACAAAACCTGAAAACAACCGGGGCCGACGGCTTTACGTGCCCTCCGAAGCACGGTGGCGCCCATGAAATTTTGCCACTAGCGGTCACCTATCCACAAAGCGAACGCGCCCGTCGTTGCTTAACTCTTTCGATCACATTGAATGGACGCGAGCCATTGGGCTATGGACGCTACATTGAATATTTTTATACATCTAGCAAACTGGTTATTATAAAGCAAAAAAGGAAAATCTACGAGCATAGCTTAAACCCTACATAGATACGAAATAAGTATTGAAATCGGTCCATATTTCAATGAGTGGGGAAACAGCAATTTACAAACGAAAGTACAATTTCCTCAATTTTACGTAGATCAGCGCGACACCAATTTTTTTTTGTAAATACATTATGTACATATCTATTTTTCATGTGCGTTCAAACAATACAATCAATTCAATTTACACTAATAATTAGGATATTATTGGTACGTACAAGGTCTACAGACGATATTCGATCAGTTTTAGAGATTATTCAGGGTAAAATGGACAATACGGATTGTAATGACAAAACTAAATGTAGAACAAAGGTTGGAATAAGTGAAATTCATAAAAACTTTGACACAAAAATGTTGGCGACATTATATTTCAATTACGTGTGTGTAACCACTTACTAGGAGCCAGTATCGGTCGCACGCACTGCGTTCTATCATTACGTGTCATTACGCACTTAACTCCAAGCCCCGCGCCGTGTGTTTTGGTGAGAAAAAAAAAGTATTACACGTTTACTTATGATCAAGACTTCTGGTAATTGAGTCTGATCAACAATAGCTTTCTGTATCAACTTGGCATCAATTGGTTCTTGTTTACACCGCTAAAGTAATTTGGTTGCGTATACAATAGATACGCCAATAAAATCAAATGAAGCTTATGCTAGACATCATACGAGTATATACATAGGGCACACTGAAAGTTTTGCGCTCCTGGCCACTCATCAATGTTTGAATTTCGAATGTTATATTTTTTTTAATTAAGAAGCTCAACAATTGATTTTATAAAAAATTGCGGGTAATCGCGTGTCAACTGTTTGGCGATCGCAGTTGCACATTTATTATACATTTAAGTGCTCGCCTTTATTCCTTAATTAGATGCCATTACACTGGTTCACGCGAACTGAAAACTGCATCCTTCCCCACATCTGGCGACACAACAACACGACTGGCTTCACAATTAGGTACACGTGTTTAATTACGTAACTAAATACACAAAACAGCACTCGTCGCTGCGACCTAAAGACGTCCCACTGCTGGGCACGGGTCTCTCCCACAGACACTTCTGCGGGAGGTCTAGAGCATACTCCACCACGCTGCTCCAATGCGGATTGGTGGAGGGGTTAGTGGCCAACCCAGTGTCGAATGTTCTCAAGCCACCCGAAGGTCTTCGACAAGGCTTAACGACTGTTTCCAGCATTGAAAACAACCGGGACCGACGGCTTTACGTGCCCTCCGAAGCACGGTAGCGCCCATGAAATTTTTGCCACTAGCGGTCACCCATCCACAAACCGACCGCGCCCGTCGTTGCTTAACACTTTCGATCACATTGAATCGAAGCGAGCCACTGGGCTATGGACGCTACGTACACAAAACAGCACTGTCAGTGTAGAAACCTACACTTTGGTACACTAGGTTTGTTTGAATACAAAATAAATTCCCAAATATAATAGGAATATATACATTTCAATAATACTTAACCTACATATTAGCATAATTTAATGATCTGTGATTGATGATCACATACCTAATTTATTTCATCATCAGAAATATAATTCTATAAAAATAAAGCAATAATTGTGACCAAACCATGAATGAATCCAAGTTTATTGAGTGCATGTAGATATGAAACAGTGGTGACTCCTTTTAGAATTTGAATAAACCAATGGAATGACATCATGTTATTGGTATACAAACTGGACCACAATGCATGCTCAATGTGTGTTTTAAAATAGTATAATTGTTGGATATTGTCCAATTGAATGTTCTAAGTTCTAACTTAGACCAGAAATAAAGACCTACTAAACCACTTTGTTCTGTTGTTAGAGCTTTTATAAGAGCTTTTTATTACCTTGCAATGTTTTTTAGTAATTGTTAGTGCCTCATGTTGGTTCAGTTCAGACAACAAGGCATTATAGGCTTGGCTCCAGACTAAGGAACTTTTCACTGGCATCAAGCAAAAAAAATTGTATTGAAATTCAATTTTCGTAGCCGATTTTATATTGAAATGCTTGATATTAGAGCATATTAAGCTTTTTTTATTATATTTTATAAGAAACTAATAAAATCTCAACATTATTACTAACTAATTCAATTAAATTATCACTAAAATTTATTTTCCTGCATCTATCTATTAATTTAGTGTGCTGAGATATTATATGTGCCATACTCTACTCTTCTCTACTCTACTAATACTTAGGTCATCCTGAAAGATTCTGGATTCTGATAAATAAGACTAGATATATAGAGACTTATCATAGATACATTTATTGTTTTTTAAAGTACATGCCCTAACAATATATTAGCTGGAAGCATTGTCAAAACCAGTTGGACCAGAGGCCTCTTCAAAGGCATCGTGGAACGCATTCACCACCGATTCTGGGCTCGTAAAACGTGGCCCTAAGTTTGTCTTTAATTTTATAAAACAAAAGCAAGTCGCAAGGTGCAACATCTGGACTGTATGGCAGTCATCAGTTCTTCATTTGAAGCCTTCAAATAGGTTTCCGTTACCTTAGCGGAATATCGACTTATCTTCGAGGTCGCTAGCAATTGTTGACATACCAAATGTGATTTCACTGACCTTTGGTTTTCAAGTAACACTGTTGTCCTGATTTGCCGAAAAAAGAAGCATCCATTTTTTTACCAATAATGCTACGACTATCTTTCGTTTCGAGCAAGTCTTCAAAAGGAAAGACCCATTCTGCCGACTGGCTTTTATTTCCAGTTCAAAGCAGTAGTAAACACAGGACACCAGTCACGATATTATAGACAGCCAATGACTGTCCTCCATTTAACTTTTGTTATTATTTTACAGCACCAGTCCAGCACACGTAGTCGTTTTTGGTCTTCCGTTAAATCATGCGGTACCCATCAACTTCAAAGCTTCCGAACCTTAACATTTTCCTACATTTAAAATAGTTTGCACTTGGCTGACCCTATGCCTGATAAAGTACGAATTTCCTGTCAAGTATTTTTTTTGTCAGTTTCAATAAGATGTCTTACAGCATCAAAATTGGATTCTGCAACCGCAGACGTTGGCCAACCTTCACCAACACCGTCATGGAGATGATCACGTCCACATCACCCGTCACCACCACCACATCACGTCATCATCACATTCTGATTAAAGTCTGGCAACTCTCTTGCAGACTTAAGCCACAGCAAAATCGTGAAAAATCCGAGCGAAAATTTTCACGCGTTAAATTCATTACTTTAGCGACAAACCATTTTCTAAAGAATGCCACAAAGTGACACAAACATAAAACAAATGACAGTCGCGAAGTTTAAATAGTAACATATAGTTACCCAAACAGTTCCATTTTTTAATTACAGGGTCCAGAAACTTTCAGTATGCCCCACTTGTATTAATATAATGTGTATGTGTATGTCACAATTAATGATTTTCTCTAAGAAAATGGTTTACTTCTAGCATTACTACTATAAACTACTGGAATACTAATATTAACAATAGTTAATATAGTAAAAATTTAACATAATCTACCTGACAGGTCCCATCCCTTCGTAAAACTGGTATTCTGCTTTATCAGTAGATATGATGGTCCAGCAAGCCCCATCATTAATCATCTCCTTGTTTGGCTCCTTGGGACATGGGGTGGCTTGGAACTGGATAATTCTCTCTTGTGACAGGCAAAGGTACATTCGTTCTGTGTCCTTCATGTAGAACGCACATTTGTGGAGTTGGGACACTGGGTCGTCTGCTTCTAGCAAAGCCATTTGCTTATCCACCTTCAGAATTGAAACAATAATATCAGTTGTGTTGAATGTTAATGTATTAAAATTATTTTTTAATATGTTTTAGAATAAACAAGCAGTAAGTTTACCTGATGATCACTATCTATAAACACAAGCAATACAAGAGGTTGCAAATGTGTAAATTGCCCAGAACAACCTCACGTTCAGACAATTGGATATGACAATGTGGTTAAAAGTTTTTTTTTTTTAATGGATCTATCTTTTATCCATTAAAAAAAAAACTAAACAAACGAGCTTGTAGCACCACCCATCCGCTGCCGCCCATGACAACTGTGACTGACTTTGAACAAGACTCAATTAGGGACTTGGATGGTTAGTCCAATTAGTTAAGAGAGTTGATTAGAACATTAGTTGGTCAGTTCGTTAGTAGGTATGAGGACTGGGGACTGTTAGTGACAGTTAGTCCTGTTAGTTGGTGTTAGTAATAGTTCAATTAGTAGGAGTCTCGTTCTAAGTCAGTCACAGATGTGTTGCTACCTTTGAAGACTCAGATGGTCGCCTCTAAAGAAGTGTAGCTGGAAACCACATCTTTCCAATCGGACCATAATTGCTTTAAAAACAATTATTATACGGCAGAAATGGTACTAGGTACCGTGGCGGGCGGTGGTACTGCCCCGCGCGAACTCTATATGGAACCAATTAGGTTTCATATAAAACCTATTTCGTTCCCTATAGGCTCTACCACCTACAAAAGCTTAAAAACGCTTTGTTATCCAGCTTTCCTTGTTTGTATATGGAATATCACAACCAATGTCTTCATTTCAAAATATTCTGTTTAAACTAGATGATAATCTAATTACCTTGATATTTAATAGATTGATATATAGGCAGAAACTACGTACATACAAATTTTATTTTGTGAATAAAGATTTGAGATTGTATGAAATATTTATCAGTATAAACCCATAATCTTCATTTTATAAGTTGCAAAACCTGAACACTATTTATGAAAGAAAAGACTGGGGAGTAGAAATTTGATTACCTTTCTAATAATGAGTCTTGGCAGCGCCATTCCTGTGACCGAGCAAACCAACTTTACTGTAGAGCCATAGTGCACATATCCATCCCTCACTGCAAATTCCTCTGACTCACTCTCATTATCATCCAGCAAGTGGATTGTAAATGCTCCCCATTGGGTGGACGATGCATGGAAGTTGCCATTCTCCACATGCAGATATCTAGTAGAAACAGTCTGCGACCTCAACCTATTGAATAATGCTACCTTAGTACCACTAGCTATGCACAAATCAGCATTTTTAAGTGACTGCTTCTTCTTTGAGGGCTTAGATATCACTTTTATCCTTTTACTATTAAAAATGCCAATGTCATGTCCGTTGCCATAAAACATTTTGACGGAGAGCATGAAGTGCTTCCGCTTGTCTGAGTCGGATATGTAGAGGGTCTTGGCGGCGCAGTACTGCTTGCCGTTGTTGAGGTCAAGCTGCTGCATGTCCTGGTCGGAGTTGCCGATGCCGATGAAGGCGCACAGCTGCGCCGCCTGCTCCGTCTCGCCCTCCCGCAGCATGCGCTCCCGTCGCAGCCGCCACCCGTCTCCGAACAGGTATATGCACGGGGGAGGGCAGAAGAATCGCTTCTCGTTGCCGTAAGACTTCTGAGCCACTTTGGCGTGCAGGATCACCACCACCATGTCGGAACGGTCGCGAAGGTAGCGCTCCATGGCTTCGCGCGTCAGGCGGCGCTCCTCTGGGCGGTAGGCGCCGGCGCCGGGACCCGCGGCACTGGCGTAGCGCGGGTACAGGGCGCCGTGCTGCGGCGGCGGCGACGGCGGACCCTGCGCCATGCCCCCCGCGCCCGCACCGTACTGATGCGGCATGCTCGCCACGGCTCGCTCTCACCTCGCCTGCCACTTCATTATGTATCGATTTGAAAATTGACCGCATGTGGCGACGCTCCCACGCCTCTATCCCCGGCGGGCGCCCGGCCTACCTCCGGAGGGCATCCTCGAAGGGGATTCTTGTCGACGGTGGCGTCCCTCGTTATCACCCCTATGTTGACACTTTGTAGATTATGTTGCAATGATACACTTCCTCCTATTTAATAAATCCTTTTAGCTTTGCGATCGATAAACTTTCATATTATGCACGACACCATAAATAAATAATTACGATGGGAACTGTAACACACTTCATTCAAAAACACCTGTTCGACGATTGGTTTTTCAGACGTGTAGGCAACATTCCCAGGCCCTTTGTTTATTATTTACAGCCGATTAAACTGTGCTTTTCACGTAATTCGTATGATCCAAATACTACATTGATAAATTTATTTAAATACTTTTTACACTGATAAAATTATGTTCAAATCGAGTACGATACGACGTTCAACGCTAGAAATAAATACGAACTGTCAAGACGAAAGACAACCCATAGACACGGAGCGATGTGCAAGCGTGTTGTCGATTACACGCGCCTGAGCAAAATCGAGAGAAGAGATGCAAGTGAGATCGGATGGAACGGGCAACTCTAGTGCGCCGCGGCGCCGCCCGATCGACTGACAGACAGGACAGACAGACAGCCGGTCATAGGATGTGGGGTTACGCACGGGGCGTGAGAAAATAAAGTGTGGGAAAGAGTGGGCGTCGCGGCGTAGTAAAACATTTGATATTATATGTAGTGAACCGAACACGAATGCGCCAGTAGCAGGCAGCATTTCGTTTTGTTGATGTGTGCGTAATAAATAACGCCGAGTTCACGAAGCGAAATAGTTGCGATGTGTGAGGAAGAGACCGACGATTGACCGGAGATCTCGTGGGAAACGACCTTTGTTATGTACATTTGTTATAACAAAAAAATCTGTTCTGGAATTTAATCGCACGCGATGGGAGTCACTGGTCTGTGGAGGCTAATAGAGCCCGCAGGCAAACCGGTGCCCATCGAAACTTTGGAGAACAAAGTGTTAGCAGTCGGTAGGCTTATGTCTCAATTATATTTTCTTTGGATATGTGTTAATCATTCATCATATACACCAACATCTTTACTAGCCTTATTTTTATCCTTTAACAGATATTTCCATATGGTTGCATCAGGTTGTGAAAGGTTACCAAGATGCAAAAGGTGCTCCTCTTCCAAATGCTCACCTTATGGGACTGTTTCAAAGACTTTGTAAATTGCTCTACTTTAGAATCAAACCAGTCTTTGTATTTGATGGTGGGTTTCCTGAATTGAAAAGAGAAACAATTGTAAGTTATCATAACTACACTAATGATGAGTTATTATAAGCGAGCACTTTGTAAGTGCAGTACGGTAAATGAAATTAAATAGTAACATTATAAACTCTTCTTAGGCAAAGCGTCAAGACAACAAAACTAAATACAACTCTGAATCAGAACGTCTCAAACGAGAAATTGCTCTACTACTTGGCAAAAAATCAGCTATAGGAGCATTATTGGGAAGCCAAATATCACCAAAAAAAACTAAAAACACACAAAGTTCAGCTGAAAGTGATGATATATTTAGACTACCTGCGCTTCCACAAAAAGAGGAAGAAAGTGAATCTGAGTATGTATATAATTATATTTAAAAAAATTGCAGATTAAATAGCTATCAAAGATAAGGAGGCCCATTATAATTATGTAAATTTTCAGGTCAGATGATGAGCAAAACTCTAGTGCATCCACAATAGATTTGCATTCTGTAGACATTGAATCTGAAGACTTTAAAAATATGCCTGTAAAAGAAAAATACGACTTACTGGTAGAACTTAAAGAAACAAGAAAAATGAATTCATGGGGTAAACTGCATACATTGCCGAAAAAAAGTGACAATTTTTCAGATTTTCAGGTATTTGAAAACAAGCAATAGCTTTGTTCTCATAGTTACCTATGTAACTAAATATTTCAATTAGATTTTTTTCATTACAGATGCAAAGACTGCTTAAAAGAAGAAAAGTCCAGGAATGTCTCCAAGAAACAGAAAAAGAAATGGGTGATGTTGGTATGTCTTTGAATGATTTGGAGTCTCTTCTCAATGAAGAAGGAATTGAGACTAAAATTGAAAATTTGCCAACACGACGTATTGCATCTAATAACACCACACGATATTTACTTATAAATAATGTTCAGCAGGCTTTAGCTGATGCTAAAAAAAGGGAAGAAGCCAAATCATCACACATCAAGGAAAAAGACGATATAGATATAAAAGATGAATCAGAAGATGAATTACAAAAGGCAATACAGATGTCTTTAGAATGTGAAGGCAAATCAAGTGAAACAGACAATGAAAATTTTAGAAATAAAAAAGATGAACTGGAAGAGGATTTACATAAGGCTATTAAGATGTCTTTAGAATGTGTTGAAGAGCCTAACACTAGTGCTTCTAAAACTGATGATTCCTGGACTTCATACAAGTCTGATTCAGATTATTCAGATATTGCTAGTGATTCTGAGGATGGTGATGGATATGAGCAACCAGACTTTTCTACAGCCAAGGCTTATATCATGCAATACAGTGACTTAACACATAATGCCATAAATGATATAGTCTCTTCCGAGGTAACAGGTACTAAGAATAAAAGAAAATGTCAGGAAGTGGACAAGATTATTGAAGAGCTAAACCATGAAAGGTCTATTATTGCTGATAAAGTAAATTTATGTTCGGATGAAGATGAGGATAAACCAAATATAATATATCCAAATGAGACTGAACAACTTAAGCCAAAACCGCACGTTAATAACAGAGATATTCTTAAAGAAATTGAATCAGGTATGGAATCGGAAGACAAGACTCAGGACCATATTGTTGATATGGATACGACACAGTCTTCAGTGCTTTATATAGATAAACCGTCTGATGAAGTAGTAATTCTTGATACAAGTTCTGAAGAAATTTTAGAGAGAAGACCTGGTCTTACTGCTACTAATATTGTTCCCTCAGCTAACAACTCAGATTCTAGTGATGATGAGTTTGAGGAAGTGCCAGAGACAGTTGGACCACTTAAGCCTATTGTACAAGTAACACTTAACATGACTGATACAATAGAAGATGATATATTTGCTGATGTTTTTGAAACAAAAGGGCCTGTTGTAAATAAAGATAGGAAAACTCATAATGATAGAAACCAGATAGAAACAAATATTATGGCTGATAGAGTAAAACCAATTGATATTGATCCAAAACAAGATGCAAACATTAAAAGTAAATCAGGAGAAAATCAGGAACCATGTGTGAATGAGATGATTAATCCAGAAATAAAGTGCAACAAAGACAACATTGAAACAAAGCATAATGCACACAGTCAAAGTAAAGTTAGACAAAAACAAGTACAAGAAGTGATAATGAAACCAGAATCAATGTGCGACAAAGTCAACATCGATAATATTCTGCCAAAATCAAATCCTTGTCAGTCTGAATCCAGTATAGATCTTGACAACGTTTGTTTAACAAGTCAAGCTACTGTAAATAAGGAGAGCTGTCCTCCGGAAAAGGCTGTTAAAAATGTAATATCCACAGATAAACTCCATTCAATGGTATCCGAAATCGAAAATGAAGAGAAGAATTTACAACAAGAAAAAGGACGAATGGAACGAATCGGACGAAATATAACTGAACAAATGACTAAAGAAGCTCAAGAATTACTACAAATATTTGGAATTCCTTATATAGTAGCTCCTATGGAAGCAGAAGCACAATGTGCATTTCTTGAAAGCGTTAATTTAACAGATGGTACAATTACAGATGATAGTGATATTTGGCTTTTTGGTGGTAGAACAGTTTATAAAAATTTCTTTAATCAAAAGAAACATGTTTTACAATTTTTAAGTGAAAGAATTGAAAAATCTTACAGTGAGTCATCATAATTTTTATTTTATAAAATAATGCAATATTTTTTCTTTGTAAACATTTAAATGCATGATTTTAATCTGTTGCAGACTTATCCAGAGAGCAACTTATTTTACTTGCTTTGCTGGTTGGTAGTGACTACACTACTGGTGTATCTGGAGTAGGGCCTGTAACTGCTTTGGAGATTTTGGCCGCATTCCCATTAAATAAGAGACAGCTACATAAAGAAACCGCTAAGCATGGACAATATCAACATATTGTTACTGGGTTGCAAGAATTTCAAAAATGGGTTCTGGCTGGCCGAAGAACTGACAATATCAATCTTAAGAAAAAGTTGCGAAATGTTACATTAAGTGATGACTTTCCGAGTGTAAGAGTAAGTATTTAAGTGCTCTTTATGGTTATTCGTCCTCTGTTTATATGAGTTTAAATCCATGTTATAATCTGTTATGTTTTAGACCACTAATAAATTTGCTGTGTCACTTTGTAAACTTTTAAGGTTGTTCAAGCGTATATGGATCCTAATGTAGAGAAGAGTAAAGAAAAATTTACTTGGGGTCAATTAGACATTACGATATTACGCGATTACGCAAAAGCCAAGTTTGGATGGTCACAAAATAAATTAGATGAAATACTGCAGCCTGTTATTAAAAGAATGCTTGAACGTAAAACACAAAAAACAGTTCAAGACTATTTTAAAAGGAAAATTAATTTCGAATCTTTAGAAGATCAAATGAGTAAGAGGGTTAAAGCTGCTGTCCAGAAAATGGTCCCAGAAACCGAAAACGGAGATTTTATTTTGTCAGTACATCAGAACCCAACCCAGCAAGATACAAAAGTGAGTAAGAAAAGAAAAGGCACTAAACAAGATGGTGTTGCCAGTACCAGTAGTGCTGTGTCTAAAGAGAAAAAGAGTAAAATGGTTAAAAATGATAAAGTGAGCTTCACAACTAACAATGGCATTGAAATCAACATACCAAAGATTGATAGATATCAAGAACTCATTCCACAAAGAGAAAAGGATATGCAAAATAATTTTTAATACAGTTGCTCAAAAAGTGGCATATTACAGGGACGTATAGCGTTCGGGAAGTGAGCTATTACACACTCGTGCTTTTTCTTTACCTTTTCCGAACTCGTGCGTTCTCTTTCCCAACTGTCAAAATAATGTCTATTAAAAAGAAAAAACCAACCACGAAAAAAAAAAATTCATAGAAGTTTTTATGTTTCATGCAAATATTTCTAAAAAGAAGCTACTAATTTGTTTCAATATCAGATTTAATGATTTGATTCAATGAATTAGGTTAGGTTTCATTTCATTTCATCTCATTAAATTTCATGTCAATAAAAAAATTCTACTGAAGACTTGGCTGTATGGGCATAGTTCCCTTTGCCTACCCAGAATGGGTGAAGAAAACAAAAAAAAATCTCTGCAATACTCTGTATTATTTTACGGTTGGCGCCATTTTCCAAAAATGTTCGCTGCGAGTTTAGTTTGTGTTTTTATTATTTTATCAAATTGCTTCATTTTTTCGCAACTGTATTAAAAATAGTTGTTCAGTACACGTGCGGAACCGTCATTGCAACTTGTTCCGACTGTCAACCCTCGCCTTCGGCTCGGGTAGACATTTGTCGGAACTCTTTGCAATGACAGGCTTTCCGCACTTGTAGCGAAATATACTATTACAGGCTAAGTTGAAAGCTATTGAAATTTTTAGAAAAACAAAAATTGATAGAAAAAGAAAACCTGTGAAAAAGAAAGTGAATTTGCCCAAAGATAAAGCTGAACTTTCAGAAACTAGTGATAGCGATTGATAACAAATCTTGTTAAGTGTGAAATTGTATAGTATTAATTCTAATGTATTGTGTTGCATGCAATCTGATATTAAAATTAGAAAGTAAATAAGTTTGTTAGTAGTCAAATTAAATAAAAAAATTGAATAAATCCTTCCCCTAAATGTGCAATTTATTCTCTTACAGTAAAGTATTGTAAGTTGATATAATCGGCAAATAATATTGGTGTATTATAACAAGAGGCTGAAAGTATTTAGAGGTTGTATATTAAATAAAATACGATGGTAAAATAGTCAGTTTATTATTTAGAATTAACTGTTTTCTATTAAAAGAAGCATAGATAGAAACATCTTAAAACTAAATTACAAATTAACTTGCAAAATGCACACTCAATAATTAATACACGTTAAACACCACAAAAAACTGTCCATGGCGATTTTTAAGGGCAAAAATGGTTTCATCCCGTATAAATCAATATTATATTATATGAAGGACCCAGAAATGGAATCAGAATTTCGAGATGTTTAATAAGCATGCCATAACATCTGTTTCAAAAAATATTATAGATATAGCAACATTAGAGTAATAAAACATGGTTATAAATATATATTCTGCTTATGAAAATTCAATGAAATTACGATTAAATGAGCAAGGAAATACTATGTTACTATAAAGAAACATAAAGATTTATAGGGTTCAGGATTGTTATTTCCGATACAGCTTAGATACTACTTGTATCATAGAAAAGTAATATGTGTTTTAACTACCACAATGCTAGATATTTATCATTATCTTAGAGCCCTGATAACGTTTTTACTACCACATTAAATGATTCGTTATTATACTACAAAATGTATAGTTATCTTTGGAAAATTTCTTCTTATTTAAAAAAAAAATCATCCTACGTGTAGTGTGATTCCGTAACATTAGAGTTTTATGGTTCTTTATGCGTAGATAGTGTTTTTTTGGTGCAAGTTTGAAACTTATGGTCGTCAGCCACAGTTCAAAAATCCACAATTCCACATTTTGACAGCAAAACAATAAGAAACCTTTCAACTTTATAATGATGATTGATGTTTTTATGTTTCTAATAGATATGTACATAAATCATCACATTGACGTTACGAAATTATTGAAACCATAGACATAATCCAAGTGAGTTACGAAATCAGCATGCTGACCTGCTTATGTTATGTATTTTGTCTATTGAGCCATTTGCATTCGAAAAAAGTTGTATAAATCAAAGGAGATGTTCAAAAGTGGTACTATATTCTGTACAGCCGTAATTTATGTTTCATTTGAAAGCATATTTTGTAATCTACTTGAAATTTTAAGATTTATATTTTTTTGTCCCTCCATATTTTGGAAAATCGATGAAGTATGTTCGGGATAATTAGAACGTCGATGGAAAGCAATGTTTGTTTTCTAACAGGTACATACGTCCTTTTCACGAATTATGAACTTAACTGAGGTCCATCTTTATTATTATTATGTTTTTAATACGTAATTATTATATAATTATAATGTTCTAAATAATAATATGAATTGTAAACCAAAATCATGAAGAAACGAAACGACATAGATCCTAGTTTGATAATAGTAACTGTCAATGACAACTGTCAATCAATCAAAGTCGATTGTCAATATTGATGGGTTTATTTATTGGTTTGGTTTCTGCGAAGTGCATTTATTGCTAAACAATAAGATAGTAATTCAATTTTTTTATTACAACACACTAATAAGTAATTGAACATGCGAATCAGTGCAAAATATTGGTGGACTACATTATTAAAACCAGTAATTACGACCAGGATGACCAGGATCTGCTTCACAGTTTCCTCGAGAATCGCAGGCCCGAACCGCCGATTGCTCGTAACTCGCTCTAGCCTGGATATCACACAACCTGGATTCTCTTTCTGCATAATTCGGAATGAAGACTATAATGATGACTAATATGTAATAATGTCTTAGGATTTTAAGCTCATCATAACCTAGGCACAATAGTATTTTATTATCAAACCCATTGTATATTATGAAAGCCATTTAAACAAACAGCCAAGAAAATAGATTTTGTAGGCATCACGTTTTAATAATAGAAAGCTGATATCATACATAAATAAAATGTGTGCAATTACATGGAGAATAGGCAATAATAAAAGACTTTATGAAAAGTTACATTTTATTCAACTTCGTTTTCCACATCTTCTCTCACACAAATGCCATCTAAAAATCTTGCTGGTGGTAGAATATTATTGTGATGCCGAGCCCATCCTAAATACCATATAATGGTCATTATATGTGCACAGCTCCCTACTGTACGCATACCTACTATACAATTACAGTAATATTGAGTAATTCGTTGACTCCAATCATTGATGTCAGCATCTAAATCCAACAATATATATGTATAATACACTTTGCTACCTTGATGACGTGACTTTATTCTTCCCCTTAACAACAATGTATTTTCTGAATGTCTATGTAGATTGGAGTCAACTTCTATTTTGAATGTTCCATTTTCTCGGATGTGTTCCCCATAATAAGATCGGGCTTGTTTTATTTGATATATGCCTAGTGCAAATAAAATAATATCGCTCATTTCCATCATAGGGAACACATCCAGTTGAGGGAGCTGGCCATCTATCGATACAAAACTGGCCCGTTGTCTATTAACATTTTGTTCTATAACATAAGTGGCCAATGTGTTACGAACATTAAATCTTTCCAGTGCTCTGTTTAAAATGGCCTGGGCATCAAGGCGGTCGGTTATAACGGGATGGAAACAGTTAAGTATAGCTGCAGCAACTCTAAAATCAGCCATTAAATGTTTTGATGCTAAATTAAAATAGTCTCCCCTGAATAACTTAAAATCCCGTTTAAACCTACCATTTACAACTTCTACCACCCAGCGACATAATGTTACCCATCTCGATTTGTTGGCCTTTATAGTAGACAACTGTTTTTCACCTGCTTCCATGCTCTCAGGTTTATGTACATGGAATCTTAAAGAATTTAAAAAACTGATTGAGTCACGGAAGCCACGATCCAAAATGAAAATATCATTTTGCCGGAAATAAGACCTTTCATTTGAATTTTCATCTTGAAATATATCTTTTATAATATCAGAATCGGACTTAGTCGCAGCATAAGGTCCATATGCATCAATTATGTGGCCATCACATGCTACTATCAAGAAAGGTTTTATTAAGTTTCTGAATTTATGCAAACTATAACTTTTTTTTTGAAACAAATAATTAGATGACTTCTGTAAGTAAATATAGGTACCATCGCAGATCACTATGGGATTATTAGCTTCAGTCCCAAATAGTCCTTGAGGTATTAAAAGATTACGAGCACTGTGTTGCTCCCTGGTTATATGGCCAATACCTAAATGTATGGGTACATAAAAATCAGTTAAACATGCCCTTGCCTTTTTTATATAATTAGAAACAGTGACCTTAGAAGTTAAAAACAGAGTGGCCATTCGTGCTAATGATTCTCCTGTTCTAAGTTTCACCAAATACATACCCAGAGCAGTTTTAGCTTTTTTACAAACAGTCCCCATAGGAATGCTATTAAACAGTATTAAAAACTTTGCAACAGTCAGACCTGTCCAATAATGACATAAGCCATCTGAAAGATTCTCTATATTTTCGAAATTGAGAACACAACCAGCTGGCATTGTATGTAATAAATTCAACATATTTTCTAAATGAATAGCGTTGAAAGTGGAAGAGAACTCATGTTCATTTAGAATGTCCCAGTTAAATAACATGGAATGCTCTTGACAAACTCTAGCACTTTGAGTAACATATATTTTTTGCTGAGATAGGATTGATCTTTTAATATAGTTTGGCACTCGTAGGCGCTCTGTATTCATACAGCCTGGCACAAAACAATGATTTGGTGTATCCAGAGTGCGAGTGAAATTGTGTAAGGTTATAGTTTCCCTTGCTCTCGCTGAACCTTGACTGTTAGGCAACTGATCAGTCCAAGAATTTGTTTCAGAGCTCGGGATAGTCACCGAGCTTGAAGGACGTGTTGAATCCAAAGTGGATTCATTGAGTTCGTGGGTATCAACTAGGACCTCTAATACAGCAGGTTCTGCAGTTGTACCATGTTCCAATGGCAGAGGCTGGGGTGCATTTCGATGAGCTCTCATCCAACAAGCATAACATACCCAAGCTTCATTTGGAATCTGAAAATTGCAATATTATAATTATAAATATAAACAGATGTAATTAGAAAAATATAAAATTATCATGATTAAAGCTATTTTAGTAATTTTTGTTTCCTACTCTATACAGTTTATGGCAATTCAATCATTTATTACCTGCCGTGGAAATATTTGATTTTCTAAATAGTTTCTTTCCACACAATTTTCGGGCAGTCTGTGCCGACGTCTCCCTGTACGGCTTGATAGAGAAATGCCACAAGATATGCATACACAGGCATGTCCTAGTTGTTTGTTTGATGTACAATGAGGATCTGCAATGCGGTTGTTGGCTTCTTGAATTACCAGATTCACACACTCTGGGCACAACTGATCATTATCAGAAATCTGAAACAATAAAACATGTGATCTATATTACATACTTAAAAGGCTTAATAATAATCTTAATACTTATAGATTGTTGTAACTTATAATGAGGAAACATAAAAACAAAAAAAAACTATACCTCACGGCCACACCATTCTTCAATTATTGCGACAAAGTCTTCACTGAAGTCCACAGCATGGTATTCATTCCTCTGGTGGTTAGGTCGTAGAATAATATGGCAATTAATACATACAGCCATTGTAATTGTAAGGTTGGTATCTAGAAATTGAAATATAACAAATCAGGACAAGAAGCAAGTGCAATGTATTTATTGTAACAAACTTATCACGATTAATTTATTATGAGCAAATCCTTACATGTACTACATTCATACATGAATTTACTTGATATGTATACCCAGAATACACCTATTTGTTTGTTAGTGAAGGAAGACTTGTTTGGCTGCATGAGAGCTTAAAGTAAATCAAAGCAATTATACTAATATGATGAAATATGCAAACAAATATTAATCTTCTAAAATAGATAGCTACATTATAGGTACATGTCGTTGTTACATACCTTTTCTTTCCAAAAGATTTTGATAGAACAAATCGGGAGGTCCAGTAAGCAAGCGCCAGGTCGTCGTATAGAGAGATAAGGTCGGAGTCCGGTAGGCAAGCGCCAGGTTGTCGTATAGAGAGATAAGGTCGGAGTCCGGTAGGCAAGCAGAGGTTGTTATAAAAGGATTGATCACGGCGGTAGCGCGGCGACGGCGGCGTAAAAACACAGAGCACAACGAAATTACGAACAGCGCGGAACGGAGTCGGAAAGTCGTCTGAATTATTTTTAAATGAAATCAAAACCAAAACAAAATGTCAACGATAATTCATCACTCAATGTCACTATTAATTACAGTCAGTAGTGTCAGTGTCAGGTTAGAGTTGCCAGAAGTTTAAGGTGCCCAGTGTGGCAAGCTTTTTATCTATCTACTGAAATTCAAACACAAATAAAAAAACAAGGGTGGAACTTTTTTTTATTTTCATAACTTTGTCACAATCGGAATAATTTTCGCTTGCTCCACATCCAAGTTTTGTTTAT
Source organism: Carterocephalus palaemon (assembly GCA_944567765.1). NCBI lineage: Eukaryota > Metazoa > Arthropoda > Insecta > Lepidoptera > Hesperiidae > Carterocephalus > Carterocephalus palaemon. The sequence goes on along the minus strand of OX155639.1, from coordinate 3,799,676 downwards.
GTACAAATTTAGTACCAGCCCCCATACATTTCGTGAACATCTCCTTTAATGAACATTCTTCTTTACTATAATAATGGATTCATGTAATATCATGAAAATAAAATCTATGAAATCGAAGTATACTATGCATGTAATGGAGGTAGGATGAATAATTGTGGATTAACAAATAGTTGGTGTAAAGTGAAAACCAACTACACATTTCAACCAGTGAACGACTTCAACATACCCAAACACTGTAGAGGATAAGTTGATACAATGAACATACTAGGAGTATGTTATTTAATTTGATAGTGAGAGAAATTTTGCAAGTTACAAACTTTACTCTTCAATAGGTTAAATAAGGTAACATTGAAACAGCAAATTTTCACAAAACCAGCTTAAAGGTAAGTATTACTGTCACCAATAGCTCCAATCATAGTTTTAAATTTTAATTTAAATGTGGTTAAGTACTACTTCAAAAGAAAACCATTCCTTCAAAATAAATGGTAATTATTTCTAATTTATTGTGCACGGTTAAAACGTCGCCTCAATGTTACGCAATAAATACATTTTAAAAGTAATTTAGTATATCTTATTTACAATTAAGACCCTTATAAGGCAATTAAATGAACATCTAAAACACGCCCGTGTGACTATCATAATATTTAGGATATAGTTTATACATTAATCACATTGTGTACAGCAGTATACCTAGCCCACTCGCTATCACTTACAAATTCATTATACCTCTCCACAGATATCATTGACTCAACGAATTATTGTTGCCTCCAGCTGAAACTGGATAATGTCATGCCAGACATTGTCCACTTACCCATTAACAACTTATTTTAATCAATTCTAATAAATCATCCTATGTGAGGTGGAAAATCAGAGAGCCTGGTATGACTTCTTTTTAGATCTTTTATTTTGGAATGATACTTTACGATATTTTACTAAAGTTCAACAGTCCAGTTGTGTTACACATCTCACATCAATGGGTTACATCAAACTCAGCCAATGTCGCCGTCACTACAAAGCACTCGCGACTAACTGCCGTACATCCAACGCGTAGTCTGACATCGTATACATACCTACTCTAATCAACTTTCACTACACTGTATATCTTCCTGACGAACCAGAAGCAGGCCATGAATCCTATGGTGCCGGTGAGGAGGAAGAAGAGGAAAACCATGATGAAGGTGTATCCGAAGTAGAGGAAGGTAGAGGCGGCGTCTTCGATGTTGAGTTTAGTGACAAAATAGTGGCAGCAATAGACGAAGAGATATCCCGCGGTGGACCCGGCGCTGAGGAAAGCGCGCCACCACCAGTGGTAGTCCTCGGCGCAGAGGTGGAAGTAGCAGAGCAGGATCGTCGTCTCCGAGCAAGTGATCACCAGGATCACGAACACCAGGAACAGGAAACCGAACATGTAGTACATCTGAAAAAAGTTAAAAATTACATACGAGTAAGGGTAGTCCAATAAATGTTGTGTATTGTCGATGTTACTGGACCTAGATCAAATCTATATATATAAAAGGAGAAGGTGACTGACTGACTGACTGACTGACTGACTGACATATCAACGCAGGGCCTAAACTATAAGGGCTAGAAACTTGAAATTTTGCACAGGGGTTCCTTTTATAATGTAGGGGAGCACTAAGAAAGGATTTCTGAAAATTCACCCCCTAAGGGGGTAAAACGGGGTTGCAAAGTTAGTATGAAACTTTGCCGTTTTTGAAGTCTTTAGACGGGTAGACGTCGTTAATGGGTCTAATTCTACGCGAGCGAAGCTGCGGGCGTCCACTAGTAAATAAATAAACCGCGGGCAACTGTATCTGCTCGTAGATGCTATCATCGGCAGCCATATTGTTTAGTGACGCTGTAAAAGCCAGAGCACGTACAGCAATGAGCTGTCCGGTAATACTATAGAGGCCACAAAAAAAAACAAATACCTGGCTGGACCAGAGCGAGTTCAGGATGAAGAAGAGCTGTATGAAGATGCAGCCGAAGGGCAGCACCCCGCCCATGACGACGCCGGGCACGGGCTGCGTGTACAGCGACTGCTCGGGGATCTGCCGGGGGATCTGGTTCGTGCGCACCGGGTGCTCCAGGATCTGACAGAGGAATGGACAGGAAATTATCTATATTTGATCCTTTACTCTACCGATATTGTAACTATCTTGTAGTTACTTACTAGTTTCATTCGGTCTCATACAGGGTGTTTGTGTATTTATAGAAAAAACCTACGCTGGCTTGCTCTAGCCGTCATTCTGAAGACCACCACAAATGTAGTTTATTTTTAAAAGGAAGTTTTATTTCCTATACAAAATAAAACACGATTTATTTTCTCAAAAATATAACTTACAACACTGTAGCACTAAGCCGCAAATGTTCTGATGAATGAATCGAACATAAGCTTCCATTTAATAAAAGTTTACAACTGGCTCGGTAGCTCGCTTCGGCGCCTTTGAAACGCCGCGCCGCCGAAAGTGTAGCTCTTTTCGAAGGGGACAATTGCGCATGAGGTATGCAATGCGGGGGACATACGTACGGCGGGTAAACCAATCAGCACTTACGTCTGACTACTGCTACTACACTTTCGTGGCGGTTCGTATATTTCGATTCTCATAATAATATAATGCCACAAGGGAATACTCACCCTCTTCCTAAAGCCGAAGTAAGCGCCGATGAATGTGAGCGGCACGGAGACGCCGAACCAGAGCGCCAACAGCGCCACCAGCGTCGAGAACGGCACCGCCGCCGACGAGCCCTTGCCCCACAGCACCAGGTTCATTATGAAGAACAGGGAGAACACCACCCTGCGGACAGATAATCCAATATTCATCCATTCATCCGCCATTCATTGACCAGGGCAGGCGCTACGCATAATGTATGCATAGCGCCTGCCCTGGTCACTTACCCGCCCGTACATGTGAAGGGGCGGGCAATTTTGCCGCGAACAATAGAAAAAAGGGAATCCAATATTACCAACGCACAAAGCGTCGTCGTGAAAAGACCGAGCCGCTGCTTACCCAGCGGGCACTGGCGGTACGGTGTGACTGATTTCGCTGCGACCCATAGACGTCCCACTGCTGGGTACGGGTCTCCCCCACATACACTTCTGCGGGAGGTCTAGAGCATACTCCACCACGCTGCTCCAATGCGGATTGGTGGAGGGGTTAGTGGCCAACCCAGTGTCGAATGTTCTCAAGCCACCCGAAGGTCTTCGACAAGGCTTAACGACTGTTTCCAGCATTGAAAACAACCGGGACCGACGGCTTTACGTGCCCTCCGAAGCACGGTAGCGTCCATGAAATTTTGCCACTAGCGGTCACCCATCCACAAACCGACCGCGCCCGTCATTACTTAACTTTTTCGATCACATTGAATCGAAGCGAGCCATTGGGCTATGGACGCTACCCCAAGGTCGTGACTGATTTACCAGATATTTATAAAACTAACGCAGGCAGCGGCGCGGGAGGCTAGCTCTTCTCTAGAACGAACAACCTGGAACAGACTGCCTGCGCTCATAATTGGTCTTTATTGCTTTGCGGCCAAAGAGACCGCCCCGCTCCGTCGTCTCATCATCATCATCACAACCCTTTCTTTGTCCCACTGTTGGGCTCGGGTCTCCTTTCAGAATGGGAGGGATTAGGCCTTAGTCCACCACGCTGGCCAAGTGCGGATATGCAGACTTCGCATACCTTCGAGAACGTTATGATGAACTCAGGTTTCCTCCCGATGTGTCCTTCACCGTTATAGCAAGTGACATTTAATTTCTTGAATCGCACATAACTTAGAAAAGTCATTGGTGTGTGCCACTGGGGTTTGAACCCGGACCGTTCGAGTGAGAGGCGAGTTCGATAGCCACTGGGGGCCTAGACAAGTGGCAAAACGCTTGTAGAATAGAAATAGAATAGATTAACAAATGTATGGGATTGACATTCGCTATCGTCTAATTAGTCGTGAGCTAATGTCAATCCCATACATTTGTTAATCTATTCTATTTCTATTCTACAAGCGTTTTGCCACTTGTCTAGGCCCCCTGGGCTGTCACGCTCCGTCGTCTGCGCAGCGCCTATTCGGAACAACTCCCAGTAGTTTCCGTAGACGAGCACTGCACTCACCCCGGACAGACCATGGACGTGAGCAGGATGTTGCTCTTCCAGCGGCGGCCGCCGAAGCTCTTGTACACCCTGGCGCTGACGTAGCCGGCGGCGGCGCCGAGCAGCACCCACGCGACGAGCTCTGCACTCACCCCGGACAGACCATGGACGTGAGCAGGATGTTGCTCTTCCAGCGGCGGCCGCCGAAGCTCTTGTACACCCTGGCGCTGACGTAGCCGGCGGCGGCGCCGAGCAGCACCCACGCGACGAGCTCTGCACTCACCCCGGACAGACCATGGACGTGAGCAGGATGTTGCTCTTCCAGCGGCGGCCGCCGAAGCTCTTGTACACCCTGGCGCTGACGTAGCCGGCGGCGGCGCCGAGCAGCACCCACGCGACGAGCTCTGCACTCACCCCGGACAGACCATGGACGTGAGCAGGATGTTGCTCTTCCAGCGGCGGCCGCCGAAGCTCTTGTACACCCTGGCGCTGACGTAGCCGGCGGCGGCGCCGAGCAGCACCCACGCGACGAGCTCTGCACTCACCCCGGACAGACCATGGACGTGAGCAGGATGTTGCTCTTCCAGCGGCGGCCGCCGAAGCTCTTGTACACCCTGGCGCTGACGTAGCCGGCGGCGGCGCCGAGCAGCACCCACGCGACGAGCGCGCACGTCATGAGCGCGCCGCGGTTGGCCGGCGACAGGAAGCCGAGGCACGCGAACGCGAGCGTCACCAGCGTCATGCCAAACACCTGCACGCGACACACGACCGTGTTGTTTAATACTCCCAGTATTAAAGTAGTATCGCTGCGACCCATAGACGTCCCACTGCTGGGCACGGGTCTCCCCCACAGACATAGCTGCAGGAGGTCTAGAGCATACTCCACCACGCTGCTCCAATGCGGATTGGTGGAGGGGTTAGTGGCCAACCCAGTGTCGAATGTTCTCAAGCCACCCGAAGGTCTTCGACAAGGCTTAACGACTGTTTCCAACATTGAAAACAACCGGGACCGACGGCTTTACGTGCCCTCCGAAGTGCCACTAGCGGTCACCCATCCACAAACCGACCGCGCCCGTCGTTGCTTAACTCTTTCGATCACATTGAATCGACCTATGGACGCTACATTAAAGTAGTATACTAAAGTTATTTTAGTTGCTTTGTACCGCAAATACGTCTTCTCGAAAAAGAGAGGGGGCTACGTTGAAAATCAGCAGCCGCGGTTCTCCTCAGTACCTCGGCACAGGCTGTGAGTAGTCCTATTTTGTCTCCTTATTATGTTTTTTTTATTGTACTGTGTGTGTATTGTATTTGAGACAAAATAAAGATGTTCTTTCTTCTTTCTTTCTTACATACGAATAGGCACGAGTACGAGTATGTACCATAATCGAATGTACCAGTACCGAATAAGCCAGTAAGCTTATTCGGTACTTTCTTCGAATATGTGACTGACTATCGCTAAAAGTCCCCAGTCCTCATACCCACAACGAACTGACCAACTAATGTTCTTATTAACTCTAACTGACTGGACGGTTAGTAACCCAGTCTTAGTCTCGTTCAAAGTCGAATGAGTGATGAGAAGTCACAAGAATGTAAAAAAAATTATAAACAAGTTCAATTCACCTGAGCTCCCGATCCGAGGAACACCGCCAGTAACATGCCGCGTCTAGGCGGTCGGAACACGTCGCCATGGACTAACTTCCAACCAAACTCTTCCTGAAATAATAACAATTAAATTACAAAAAAAAAAAAAAAAACAATCATTGAGTTAATTTCATCACGTAAAACAAAAATCACGTAAAACAAAACAAAATGTTACCTGGGCATCCTCTCCACATTCCATCTGGTTGTATCTGGCTATATCCTTATGAAGGGTCCTAAGCAGAATCATAGCTACCATGCCACTGAGAAATAGAACTATCACAAGGGAGTTCAATATAGAGAACCATTGGATGTTTGTCTGCGGCATGGACTCGAGAATGTAGTCCCATCGGGAGGACCACTTGATCGTGTTGTTCTTACGGAACGTCACACTGTAAGAGTATGTTACGGTGAAGGTTTCGTCCTTGGTTAGGGTGTTTCGTATTTCAAGAGGCGTTCGCACGCTGCAGTCAAGGCTGTTGGGATTCTGGTGCTTGATACTTGCTGGTTTAATCTGAAGCAATAAGATTTAGTCATTACTCATTACTAATGAGTCATAAACTATCTGGTAATATTATATTCCTAAGCTCTTTTTACTCATCAACCTCCTAAGACTAATCATTCCAGTCCTCATTTGAGTCTTCTTCAAAGTCAGTCAGTTGTAATGAGTGGCAGCAGATGGGTGGAACTGCAAGCTCGTTTGCTATCTAATATCCATTAAAATGAACTAGCAAACACCCATACAAATACCACTGGATTTTGATTATTTTCGAGATCGATCGCTTTCAACTGTTCAAGAGAAGTGTGTTCAAGTCACTGATAATAGATTGAAAGAAACTGTCACACATCTACAGGAAATGTTATAATTCTGTGTACAACTTTGTTTATCTTTATACCTTGGCAGAAATGATCCGACCCCCGTTGTCACCAAAACCCACTGCCCAGTCTTCTTCTCCGCCACTGTGGTACGTGATCTCAATGTCCACATGGTTGAACAGGTAGTACGTGTCCACTTGGCTTGGACTAGTTTCCACAATTGGTGTGCAAGTGTCCTGATTGCAAAAGGAATTTAATGTGCTTAAATTGAACAAATCAATACATTTTTAATAGGGAAAACAGATCCATGTAGTAACTTGTGACCTCTCTGATCTAGGTGCATTTTGATGAACGCACATAACAAATTTTAGGATACAAACTGCATGTAACCTTGAATGCATTGTTGAGTGAGGTACTATCAGTTAGGGATATGAGGAACACTGATTTTACAGAATAACCAAATGCTATTTGGTTTGACTCTTACTGGACTGAATTTCCGGCAGAATTATGCTGTCAACAAATTTATACTTGTCTTGCTCCGTGCACTTAGAAAAGTTAAACTTAGAAAAATATGCTGCTATATTGATTTTCCAAAATTTTAAATGTTTATAAAGAAAAACACAATAAGCTATTACCAGATAGAGCTGAAAACTTTGTTTTGCTCTTGGTAAATTACAATTACAATAAATTTCTCCATGGTATCATTATAATTTTTTATTATTTAATGGATTACTTTGAAATAAAAATATTGATGACTAAATTTTCTAAAGATTTTTGTTTATTTGATTTGTATTGTATAGCTACATTGATACAACCAAGGCAAAATAATTTCCAAAGTAAATTCGTATACTAATATAATAATTATTGCAGCAAACAACAACAAATAGTAGGTAGTTGAACTGGACTGGTTTTGCAGTGCAAATCAATTTTGAACTACAAAACCAAATAATTCAGCTGAATATTGAATAATTTAAATTTGCTGAATACACCAATAAAAATAGTAAATGGGTAATTGGCGCATATAACGGTTCTTGGAGAGCAACAAACTGTGCATGATAACATAACTATGTAATTAATGAATAGTAAGTAATCAGGAGGCCCCACATATAAAACAAATTTCAAATTTCACCATCCATTCAATCTTTGGTCATTTTCTATTGTAAAATAGATTAGAATCTTATCCAAGGATAGTAAAAACATTAATTTTGTGTTAGTGTAAATGCAATACGTTCTGATAATTGTTTGTTCTATACAGTTTCCTACAGATAATATTTTCATGATAAAAATCTTGATAGTGTCAGTCACACATAGTTCACATATTAACAGAAAATATATTATGATATAAATAAATAGTTAATGGTAGGTTATAGCAACAAATATAAAATTTCTTAAATATCCCTTTTATGTAGTGTATAACTACAAAAAAAAAATTGTGAGCCATCACGGGACGCCTGGCAGATGTGAAACATCGAAATTATTTACAGATTATGACAGGAACTAAAACATATAAGAAAAAACCACGCTCACCACGCCAAAAATTTGGTTTGCCCTCTGACTAAAGATGTGTCACATCAAAAATAACTTACCAAATCCCTTCGCACTTGGCAACCCATTGGGAACCCAGTACTGCAGTATATCTTCCCCCCTTCATTAACAAGGTAGCACCATGTGACAGGCATGTTGTCGAGAATCCAGTGGTGTTGATAGTACAGCGCCATTCCCATTTTTAACAGATTTAACTTCTTTATTGATTCAGAATCTGATCCTTTGTATGTTTTCGTACACACAGCTTTACATTCCACTTTCTCTAAGAAGTTCACTTTGTAAGGACTGGGACGTATTCGCTCCCCAAAAACCACTTGACCAAGATTCTCTACTGGAGACTCTGTCTCATCGGAGAGGCAAAAATCAAAATGGTGGTATTCAAATGGTATGACTGATTCTTCTGTGTTAAGCCTATTGACATATAGGGGTATCTCATTCTGAAAAAAAAACATGATATAAATATATATTTAAATAAGTGATGATTTTCATACTTTGTACACTTAATAATCATTGTAATAGGTACTTCAAAAACAAATAAAATGAAATTGTTAACATCAAACAAATATAGTAGGTGTTGAGTTATAGAGAAAAATGCTATTTTATCACATTCCTTATCAACTTTACACGTAAGTTAGCTGGTCTAAAAAAGTATGATTTGTTTTAGGCTAAATTGGATACTCCAGAACATGTTTCAATTGAAATGTTTCGGGACTACTCACTTTGCAGTTTTTCCCATTGTCGTCACCGGCCAAACAGTAGTTTACTGGAGCCAAACCCGGTAAATAAAACGCTCTAATAGGCGTCAATACTAGCAATGCGCAAACCACAATCGACATCATAGACATGATGAAGATTTGAGATTTCCTACTAACAGCTCAAAAGAAAACAATCATAAGTGGCACTGAAACATAAATAGATTCCACATAATCAAACAACATCAAACGGCACACAAGATCGAAAAATTGCCCGGTTCTAAAACAATTTATCATCAATCTTCCTTTTCGCCTCTTGTCGCAGTTGAGATCGGAAACGTCACCATCATCACAGACTATAATAGAAATGCCACAGACTAGATGGACATACAGATAAAAAATGCGCTTGATTTAAATACCTCACAAATGTCATGTAAAAACGAAGAATGAGGATATATATTTTGAGTATAGCGAAAACAGAAAAATATTATCACAGACTTTCTGGCACTAAAGTACTGTAAATTGTTATTATGTTATCAATACATATTGTTAGTTCAGTTTCACCGACCCGCAACGGATATTATACGCTGTTTACCGCATGTCGATACCGCTAGATAGATAGGTCTATTTCATTCAGTTACTTTCACAGTGTAATGTCCTATGGCATTTTACTCTGGGTTAATGCAGCGGATGCTAATATTATTTAGATTTTGCAGAAAAGGGCTATCCGTTCTTTACAAAATGAAAAGTAGAGACTCCCTAAGAGAAAAATTTAAGGAAATAAACATCCTAAATAGTCTATCGTGACTTAGAGCTTAGCTTAGTGGTAGGTAATTATTGTAAATTAGCCATAAGGCAGGTTAGGCACCTGTGTAGGATTACCTATTCATTCAAGGATCAATAGCTCATCCTTTGCTTTATATTAATCAGTTTAGAATAGCACTAAATCTCTTCTCTATAAGTAGTTTGTAGTTACCTAGACTTTCATTAAGCGTGTGTAATCACCTCATAGCGAAAAAAATTATTTGAATTTGAATTTGAAAAAATTATTAGGTACTTACCTACGTATATTAAAATATGTTTTACCTATAAAAATAGTCTTTATTATTAAATCTGTATGTACTCCCTATTTCTCTACGGTTTCTGATGTCCGAGGATCGTTAAAAACAATGGATGGTCGTTATAAACAATAAAACTGTCATATTTGTATACGTAAACCCGTAAATAAATGCACTGGCTAGACAAACCCTTTGACTAAATATATTGATGTTGGGTACCATAATTTCACATATTAAAAAAATCTTAAGGGTGATGCACACTTTCTTGAATGATACGTACTCGTATCACAGTTAATCACACGTGCCTATGTGCAGAAGGATGTGACATTCAAAGTTGAATAGTTTTTTCAACACACAACAAATTAAAATACAAGATTTTAAATGCGTAAATTTTTATTAATTTATTTACACACCTACACTATATTATTATTATGTAATATCCTAATAAGGTACGGAGCTAGAGCAGTGCAAAACAACAAGTGTTTTTATTCAATAGGCATGTTTAAACGGAGGGTACCCGACGGTGCTTTGTAGAGATTTTTTCTACGTCAACTAGAGAGCCGGTGTCGCCCTCTAAGGGCACACCACGGGCGAAGGCTGAGATGAGACCGAGGGCAGCTGCCGGGCGGTCTGCGGGCACCATGTGACCGGCCCCTCGGACCATCACTTCTGTTAGATTGCCAGCCGTTTTATAGTACCTGAAAAATGTAAGGAATTTCAGATGAATGTCCTACATTCTTTAGAGGTTAGCTGAAAATGTAGGTAGCTTTATCATACCTAATTTATCTTGTTAAAGGTGGTAATTAATGAGAAGCGTAGTGAGTAGTAAGTGATCTCCACTTACCTACGCTTCTTTGCAGGCTAGTGGTTATTCAAAGCTTGTTTTAATTAAAATAGACTACTAGTATGTAGGCAGATCTAAAGAAAATAGGACTAGTTAATAGGACTAACCACTAGTCAGGGTACATGAGAACCATTCTAGTTGATGAAGCCAAAACTGCTGAGCCTTCGTGGTAATAACTACAAGAAGGCCTACCTCCTCCTCTTCTCAAATTTACTTGAGAAAAACTCCTAAGTCTATAAAAGTTTTCCACGAACTTAACACGCAGTTCACGCAGCTTGCTAAGGTTAATACTAATATTACGAGCATGTAAGTAATATTTCTTTGATTATGAGTATTTATCGAATGCTGCAATAACTTACCCTGCCAGCTGACCATTGTGGTACCAAGGCTTTCGTTTAGTTTTCTGGTACTCCATAGAACCAGAAAAAGCGAGAGTGTCGTACGTGTTCACCGACGGATGATACGCCACGATGATATCCAGGTGCCCGCTGTGAGCGAAAGGAAATTATATCAATTTAATGCCATTCGTACTTATACATATAAGTCCAGTTACTGAACACTACAGTAAGGAGTCTAATTAGGATCCGCAGTTTAGCGGGTTTAGGCTCATGACTTTCTTAAAATAACGAGAAACCAGACATGTACCTACTTTAAACTTACAGACTTTACTTGATGGAGGGCTGGTGTGGCCACTGACGAATGGTCTCAATGGATTGCAATTGAAAACAACTGGAGTCGGCAGCATGCCCTTCGGAAGCGCCTTTAAAATTTTGTGACTAGCGGTCAGCCATTCACATACGAGGTATATACACTTCCGAACTTGCCTTTTTCGATCACTTACGATTGTATTTTTGATCGAAGCGTACGACTGACGTGAGCCACAGAGCTATGAGCACTTCTATTTTAGAATTTACTGTACACTAAATAAAAATTAAGAAATTACTAGTATTAATTTTATCCACGGATGCCGTTGTACCTACGGCGCCACGGAGACCCAAGGCACCGCGTCGTGAGTTTTCACTGCGGCGTTGCCGTCACGTGGAGATGTAGCCGGTTCCTTACTTACTTGTACAGCATAACTAAGTAAATAGAAGGCAACATACTTGTAAAGCATGACTCTATAGTTCTCGAGCAGTTCCTCGACCATCTGCTTAGCGCTGCCCATGAAGTCCGGCACCAGCTTCCGATACACCACACCGATGGAGGTGAAGTTGGTGTTGCCCACGTGCAGCGCGCGCCGGACCTCGTCCCGCTGCAGGAAGTCAAGGTACGCGCCGTCCAGGTCGATGTCGTCTTGCAAGTAGTTGTAGAGGTTCTGCAAGCGCGACTCCGAGAGGAACATTTGGAGCAAGTAGTTGTAGTACTGGAAGAGGCAAGACAATAGGTATGATTAAAAAAACAGTATAAATTGTATAATAAAGTAAATTATACTATATCAGGAGCTCTTTTTTTGAATCGCTCGCCACGTTTCGAGCATTATTTACCTACGTAGTAGGCTTCTCATTAACGAAAGCAGCAATAATGTATTTTTGACACTCGTCTGACGGACTAAGGACCTTGTGCTACGATACTGATTATGTGGAACCCGAATGAGTCACAGTCGAACGCTTGACTTCGCTTGATTAAAAAATATGAGTACCTAGAGCTAAATTTTCATTACAGCTAAGGTAGACGGATGGTGGACTGCAATCTATAGCTTACCCCAATAAGCTGCTCCAACCCGACCCTGTATGTTCCCGCTTGTATTTTCTGAAGCCACCCGAAGGTTTAGAAGGCGTGACGATTGTTATGCAATTGAAAACACCTGACATTGCTTACTTCGGTCGATCACGTACGATCGACGCGCACCATATAACTGGCCCCACGAGTAGCAGAACACAGGCTAGGCTTCAACCCATAAACGTCCCTCTGTTGGGCACTGGTCTGCCCCAAAGACACAGCTACGTGAGGGCTAGAGCGTACTCCACCACGCTGCTCCAATGCGGATTGGTCGAGAGTAGATCATATAATAGCTAGTACAGCGGTTCATAATAGTAGCACTTACAGCACAGAATAGCAAGTAATAGTATCACTTACAGCGTATGCTTTCAACATCTCCCCATTGTTGATGAACTGCGTGACTGCAGTCTCTATTTGGTTCATGGCGTACCCCACTTTGTCGTCCACCAAGCCGGTCTCGCGGACGAAATAACTGTACTTCTGCAGGGTCAAGGGGTCGATGAACCCGTTGCCGATTGCTAAGCCCTGTAAAAATGTACATTAAGAAAAAGGTAACTCGAGAGTTTTAGTCAAACATAGTTTTACTCACAAAGTTTTACTTTACGCACCAATAAATTATTATAACTTATAAGCAGCATTACCTGATAGTAATAGTATTACTAGGTACCTCTATGTAATCTAGCAAATTTTGCAGAACTCTTAGGTATGCTGGTTTTCTCAGATGTTATCGTTCTCCGTTACAGCAGACGACTTTTTATAACTTAAAATTTATAATAAGACATTGCAAAGGTGAGGCTCCTACTCGTATCTAACTGACCATCCTAAATATGTAACCACATTTTTGCAAATAAAATATCATTCATTCGCTACTACAGTTTTTGCAAGTCAGAAATATTACCTGTAGATTAATTGGCTCATCCTCTTGTCTGTGCCACAAGATCTGGACGGCTAACGAAGGAATATGCTTGCCAGCATACGACTCTCCAGCAACGGTCAGCGGTGCCTTCCGTAACTCTGGGAATAGTGTTAAGAATTGCTGCAACGCTGTGTATAAGTTTTCACCAATCTGCCGGAGAATAATTGTTTAAAAAAACTTCCAAAAGTTATCAAAATTTTGTATACAAAAGTGACTGTTGCAGAATTTTCACAGAGTTTAACAAAAACTTACTGTTGTCTGATTCGTAGCATAGCCACGATCATCCTCCGTAAAACTGAACCCAGTGCCTACTGGATTGTCAATGAAAAGAAGAGAATGATTCTTGCCCCAAGAATACTTTATCTCTGTAAAAAAAGGTTATTATAATAAGATTATTATAAATCTTTGTAACATGTAAGTATTTATTAAAAATCCATTACTCGTAGAAGCGTCTACGGTACTACGAGCTGTCTACGACATATTAGTTGTAGTGTTAATATGTTTACGACATATTAGTTGCTAATATGTCGTATATAATTTAAAATTTAAAGATCAATGCTAACGTAGCTAAAGATAATACGTGGATCAGTTTTAGAAAAATGATATTTACAAGTAATTTTTGCACACACACAAAATATCATGAGATTCATTTCTATAAAGCTTCCTTTGAAAATTTCTATTGATAAAGGCAAGGTAACTTACCTTGTAAATTGTTTTCTTCTGTTACAACAAAAGGTCCTATTTCGGTAAAAAGACCGTACAACGAAGAGGCGCCTGGGCCGCCTTGAAGCCAGATAATCCACGGGGTGTCTTCCACAGATTTACCCATTACGGGGAAGTACCAAAACCACAGATTAGCGTTGTACTCTTTGTTCACCTGAAATCCAGTAACGAAAATTTAGCTGAGCTAAAAAGTCTGTACTGGCATAATAGGCATAACTTTCTCATTTTAAATGATAAGGGAAATAAAATATCTGCTAAAAGATATCGAGATCTATAAATATAACTAACGACAAAATGTACACTAAATACATACATTCTTATCGATAAATTCAATTTCCAACGGTTGTAGATGACCGGCGTACGGTTTTAGAAGGCCGACTACATTTTGAAAAGATTTTAGACCACCTTTAGGTTTTTTTAAATTACATTACATGTATAATTAACAACAAGACCCTACTAGCGTAGACCTACTTACTGTAGGTCCGCTCCATGAAAGTCAGGATTGTGGCGGCAGTTCCATCAGGGAGTATCGGTCTGTGCTAAGCATCTCATGGCTGCATCAGTTAGTGAACCAAGTGTAGGCTAAAAGCCATATTCCTTACCGTAAGATATCCAGCGTAGCTGTCCATTCCGGGTAGCATGTAGGCGGGGTCAACGTAGGCCGCCTTCCGGGCGTCTTCCAGCATATTCCCTTCAATGAGCGGTGTCAGGAGCAGCGGCTGGCCAGCGTCGAAGCCCGAGCGAGCGCGTCCAGAGGTGTAAGTCCGCTCCATGAATGTCAGAATGGGCTCCGGCGCTTCGCCCGGGGGCAGCTCCGGCAGGGAGTATCGGTCCGTGCTCAGGACTTGATGGCTGCATCTAGGTAGGTTACTGACAAGGTTATTTTGCGTGCCTAAATTCAGTTGTACGTCGATAATGACAGTATTCTTCGCGGTACGAAAGTATAGCTCTGAAAGAAATCTGGAGGGGGTAGCCGCGCATGCTGCTGACATACTGCATATGCTGAGAACATAATACGGCTGGCGAACAAATTAGCGCTTTCGACTGACAAGCTTCGCACCCCGCGCCAGACGATACCTTAATTTCGACTTTAATTCATTCAAGGTCAGATCTAGACATGGAAGCCGGTCCGTATATACGGTTATATACCTATATATGTTAATAACCTCTATCTAAGTTAATAACCTAACCTATAGCTATCTTCTGAACTATAAAAACTAGAGGACTGCGGATACGTGGTTGAGCTCTCGCCTTTCTGGTTTGGTTTGAGGCGGTATTTATTTAACCAATTACTAATTACGACTCGATTTAATTGTGAATTGGTTCAGTGGATCTGATCAATATTTAAAGTATCGAGTAATTGATACAGAGGACATTTTTTCTACTAAACACATCATTTACATAGGTACTCTAAGCGCACAATTAACAATTATTTGGCATTTACATCATAAAAAATCACTTTAAGTAAAGTGAAGTGGGCATAGTGATACGGATTTTTTCTGAATTTGAATTACATTTGAAGAGCTAAATTGATTATAAACAATATAACTCTTCTATTAATATATATATTTAATGAGGGTACTTACTTATATAGCCCGAGAATACGTACATTACTCGTAGATGTTCTACAGAAATACACAATACATAAATTACTTTAATCTTACTATTCAAAAGAGGCCAAGAAAGCGTGGGAATATGTTGATGAGCATGGGAAACTACGTTCATTCGTATACCAGTCGCGGAGCTAACGGACAACTTTCAACTAGGTATTGTTGAGTAACAGGCATCCGAGTACCTACTGACTTGATAGTCAGTACTATATTATATTAATTAACTAAACTATGTAATCTTCGTGACAGTATATAACGAAATATTTGAAAATAAAAATGAGAACATAGAAAAATATTATTTGTATTAAGCACTAACAATATGATAAGCTCTACCATAATTCTACTAAATAATAAGATTTTTGATGAATAGTTTAATTTAAGAAATTATTAGCCCTGTGATGGTAGGTACCTACTGTTGTGCAGTTATTAAGTAACAAATAAATCGATGATTGTTAACGATTTTTTCATTTAAGTATTATGTTAAATATAATATAATGTAAAATCATTTAATTGTATGTAAAATCTCATCTTATGTGAATATAAGTCTTCAAAAAACTGACATTGAATTTAAATCTCACACGAAAGAAATAACCAAAGGCCAAGCATTCTTTTATCCCACAAAAAGATGATCCTAGACAAAAAAGTGTAAGGAATGCGGTCCGTACTCACATTAGCAGGAAGGTCCACAGTAGAAGCATGGTGGTGCGATATCGGCGAGGAGAGCACGGAGTGGAGTCCGGCGGGCGAGGTCCCTCCGCGGACTGGGCCTGGAGTACTCGCGGCAGGAACCTTGTATACCCCGGCGTCTGTACTTGAACTTCGATTTATCTCGATCTTATATACAGCATGTTCGCCAAAACTTGTTTAGGGTTTTATTCATATTTAATGTTTATGCCTTTATACGATTCATCGGGATTGGGCGAGTCAAATAAGTTACGTTAAGTTACAGAACGATTTTTTTTATGTTCGTATTCTAACTTTTTGTCTTTTTGAAGAGTCTCTTCCCATAATTGAGAAGGCTTTAGATTAGATATTATTTCAGTACAAAGATACCTACTCCAATACTAGTGACATTGACCAACCCGATCATCGTAAGATTTAGGTTACACGAAGGAAAATTAACGAGTCAACATAACAATTAAAATGTATTATTACCTATTTTATATTTATTATTAGTTAAAATGTATTATTAGGTATTTCAGTATCTATTTTGTAGGAAAAGGATGTTTTCAGGATAAAAAATAAACCTTTAATTTGCTAGAGCTTCAGGTAGTCTATTCTTTTTTTTATCCCTCGGCAGATTATCTTTTGCCAAAAGGGCAAGAATATTAGACACAATTTCATTTTTATGGAGTGTTTCCTTATAAATATTTAATTTATTAATTAAAATAATCCTAGTCGGATTGGCGTCGTTTAGGAGAAGCCTACGCCGATGATGATATACCTATTATCCGTCGGATTAAAATATCTGTTCACTCATGACTGATAATATTTTTTGTGAAATTTACAATGACATTAGAAAATATATGGATCCTATCATAAATTATTAATTGAAAGTTTAAAACAAAATCGAAGGAATAAAATAAATTAATCAATGCCAGAATGAATGTTGTATCCATCTTATTGAGTTCCGCTTGAGGAGATCGGAACACCCCGTATAGAGGCCGCGAACAGGTAAGGGGTACCAATGACCTGTTTAGCATAAACCCGCTCCCACGCTCCCAACTCTGCGATAGATTCTTGCACGCTCTCAAATGTGATTTGCTCTATATTTAGGATGTTAGTACTAAAACAAACATCGATGCGTTACAGTTGATACGTGAACGCAATCGCTAATGGCGTATTATGACGCTCACGTACTACTCGTCGCGTAATAGCAAATTCCCACGCTTCGGGTTTTTTTCTGACCATCGAATCGGTTTAAATGTTATGCGTTGTTCGAACGATTTTTAAGATTCCCGCGTTGATGAGACAGCACAGTTCGAGATCTTGTCACAAAAATAAATTACAACTAATTGTTTCAGACGAGATTACAATGATTATGAGAATTTCAGAATCAATAATAGGTATTTTATAAATAACTAACTTTTAAAATGTTTGCCTTATACTTAACTTTAAAGGCAAGTTAGTAAATTTGATTAAATGAAGTGTTGGGCTCAAAAGCTCAGAAAACTGGTTTCGTCGCCTGTTTATAATAACGTCTATCATCGTATTCCTCCCAAAAAAATTCCACCAGCACGATAGTAATCAACATTTAGCGAAGCATTACTATTCAGAAACAGTTTAATAACCAGTCTCCCATAACGCAGATAATGTAAGGCAATATTATGCACGAGATGCAATCCTTAACTTGCCTCATACTCGTATTTTTATAATGTAGGTGCATACTCTGCACAGAGAACTTGATTGACGAGTTTTAGCAAATGAGCAAATGTATTGTTTACTGCAAAAGCACAATATTCGCGGTTTCTTCCAAATTTGGGCACCAATTCAAAGCTCATTATTGTAGACTAGTGGACGCCCGCAGCTTCGCTCGCGTGGAATTAGACATAACAATAGTTTCGTTTATATTATACAGCCTTTGTCACTCAGTGAAGATGCAGCTTTCTAATGGTGAAAGAATTTTTAAAATCGGTCCAGTAGGTTTTCCTACTCACTTAGACACTTACGTTATATTTTGGACAATTCACACAATAAATTGTAGCCTATGTGTTATTTTGATGTTTAAGCTATATTATTGTAAAGTTTCATTAAAATCCATTCAGTACTTTTTACGTGAAAGAGTAACAAACATCCATCCATCCATACTTACAAATTTTCCCGTTAATAATATTAGTAGGATTAGTGTTAAATAATTCACATCGAATAGAGCTGAGGATATCGTGGTGGGAAAAAACTATTTTAAGGTATATGTAGGCAGGGGTGTGTCCACCTACATTTCACAAGTTATATTTAGATCCAATGTACCTAATAGGGCCTATTGCTATACACCGGGCACAAATCCAGACACCGAATTACAATTAATAAAAGCCAATAATACTTTGTCCAAATCGGGGATCGAACCCAGGACCTCTTAGCAGTCGTGCTTGCGAACACTATATCAACGAGGCAGTAAATAAGATGTCAATGAACCGGTCGTCAATGCACATTCACACAATGTCAATGCACATTCACTTCACAGAGAGAGCAGAGTGGTGGAGTATGTTCTAGACCTCCCTCAGATGTGTCTGTAGAGCTACACGGGTCCCCCCCACAGTCCACAGACACACAGAGTTTATGGGTCATCGCTAGCTAGCAATGCACATAAAAGTACATAGATATTAAGCTTATTATTAGGTAGATATGAGTGAGTAATTTACCAGCATTATTAGTCTAGTCAACAAGTGCCTTTTAGGTCAAAATTTTTGCGCCTTCTCCGAAAATTATGATTGAGGTGTCATTCGATTCGGAATGGCATGTAGATAGTTTTTGAGAAAATTCGAAGCCCGCTCGCAAAAATTGCAATAGTTATAAACAATTAAGTGAAATAAAAAAAGGGGGTTTGGTATTTCGTTAATATCTCAAAAACTATTTGAGAAAATTTAAATTTGAAAAAAGATTCAAAAAGAGGAAGAAATTTCCTAAAAAAGTCTTGACTCCCAAAATTGTCGGACTAATGTTTATAATGTTCCCAGAGGGTTGAAAATACGCTCGAAAACGGGTACTCCGGCTTGCGTAAGCCACGGCCCCATCGGACCTGTAATGAATAAATATTATTTAAACTTATTAAATATGAAAATTAAAAATTGAAAAAATTCAGGCGCCTGTAGGATAGATCAATGAACAATAATCCGTAATCAAAAAATTTTTATCGCGATTTTTCAAAAAGTTATCCATTAATTAATTAACATTTTTTTGTAGCATGAAAATTAACATTGCAAGTGCGATAATTGTTAAACTATTAATCTGAGATTTTTTTCCTTTCGTGGAGCTATTTTTCAAAGGTCTTAGAATAGATTCCCGTTGGAAAAATTCAAAAATTGTTAATTTTCGTTTTGTTATTAACAATTTACTGAGGGAAAAAATTATAAAGCTTAATTAAACATTGAAAAAAATTCTTTTTTTGTAATATTATTATTGGTCCATTTTCTTATGATCAGAAGCTACTTAAAAATGATTTTTAATAATTTTTATCTCCTATTATTTAAAAAATTTTTATAAACAAATGCGTTGTTTATGAGATAATTAAAAATTTTTTTTTATATCATAATCTTTGATGATAATTATGATTTTTTAAAAAAAAATCGTTTCTCTAAAAAAATTGTTTATTGCTTAAAAACGCATTTGTTGAATAACAATTTTTTTTTACCACTTATTATGAAAATTAAGGAACCATTTTTTTTTAAAACATCATTGTTTATCTTGATCTTTGATAGTAAAAAAGAAAAATCGATTATTATTTAAATTTTCATTGTTTATTTAATACACAATTTGTTATTAACAAATTAATTATTTCTTTGTAAAAAATTGTTTATATTTTTTATTGAACGAAATATAAATAAATTTTTTTTTTCCAAAAAAAAATACATGGTTGTTTTTGTTTTTTTAAGTAGAAAAAGAAAAAAAATACAAAGAAATAATTAATTTGTTAATAACAAATTGTGTATTAAATAAACAATGAAAATTTAAATAATAATCGATTTTTCTTTTTTACTATCAAAGATCAAGATAAACAATGATTTTTTTTTTAAAAATGGTTCCTTAATTTTCATTATAAGTGGTAAAAAAAAATTGTTATTCAACAAATGCGTTTTTAAGCAATAAAAAATTTTTTTAGAGAAACGATTTTTTAAAAAAAAATCATAATTATTATCAAAGATTATGATATCAAAAAAAAAAATTTAATTATCTCATAAACAACGCATTTGTTTATAACAATTTTTTAAACAATAGGAGATAAAAATTATTAAAAATCATTTTTAAGTAGCTTCTGATCATAAGAAAACGGACCAATAATAATATTACAAAAAAAGAATTTTTTTCAATGTTTAATTAAGCTTTATAATTTTTTCCCTCAGTAAATTGTTAATAACAAAACGAAAATTAACAATTTTTGAATTTTTCCAACGGGAATCTATTCTAAGACCTTTGAAAAATAGCTCCACGAAAGGAAAAAAATCTCAGATTAATAGTTTAACAATTATCGCACTTGCAATGTTAATGTTCATGCTACAAAAAAATGTTAATTAATTAATGGATAACTTTTTGAAAAATCGCGATAAAATTTTTTTGATTACGGATTATTGTTCATTGATCTATCCTACAGGCGCCTGAATTTTTTCAATTTTTAATTTTCATATTTAATAAGTTTAAATAATATTTATTCATTACAGGTCCGTAGGGGCCGTGGCTTACTCAAGCCGGAGTACCCGTTTTCGAGCGTATTTTCAACCCTATGGGTACATTATAAACATTAGTCCGACAATTTTGGGAGTCGAGACTTTTTTTAGGAAATTTCTTCCTCTTTTTGAATCTTTTTTCAAATTTAAATTTTCTCAAATAGTTTTTGAGATATTAACGAAATACCAAACCCCCTTTTTTTATTTCACTTAATTGTTTATAACTATTGCAATTTTTGCGAGCGGGCTTCGAATTTTCTCAAAAACTATCTACATGCCATTCCGAATCGAATGACACCTCAATCATAATTTTCGGAGAAGGCGCAAAAATTTTGACCTAAAAGGCACTTGTTGACTAGACTATATGTAGAGACAGAATCAGATGTAGAGACGTGCAGAGTCTCATTTGGTGCTAGGGCGAAGGGTATACTTCGAGTATTTTTCTTTCTTCTACAATTTCCTATTCCACGATACCTTCTTCGTGCTTGTGTGAATCGTATAGAAAAAATAACAACAGAAATCCCTACTTCCCTACTAATAGTATAAATGCGAAAGTAACACTGTGTCTGTCCCGCTTTCACGCCAAAACTTCTGAACCGATTTAAATGAAATTTGGTACACAGATAGTCTAGAGCCTGAGAAAGGACAGCTTTGGCTACTTTTTAATTGGTAAAAAGTGTTGTAAAGGGTTGAAAAGGGGAATTTAAAGGTTGTATGAAAGTATTGTTATTTTCAGAACTAGAAGCAAAAAGTTTATATTTTAGGCTGTTGATTAGATATTATATAAATATGGAATTCAAAGATTGTAAAAATGTTACCCTTATGTGTGTAAAATAAACATAGGGGGTAACACATTTACGGATTCATTACAAATTTGTGGAGCTTAACTTTAGCTCCACGCAACCAACGCTCCAAAGCAACGCGAAAAGAAGAATCTATTATTATGTCTAATTCCACGCGACTGAAGCTGCGGGCGTCCTCTAGTTATACATACTCGTAATTATAACGACCTTTTTTTAATTTATCACTAGTTAAACATTAATCGTGATAGCTACTATTTACTCTGGTTATAAAAAGTGGCTATTAGTAGCTACAATTTTACCTTTTAATTAATAGTTATCAAGTTTATCTCGAACACAGTTAGTTATTGTGTTTGCTAATTGGGGTATAGTAGGTATTTTCCTAAATATATGTTTTTAAAGGTATTTATGTATTAAACGAGAAATAAAATGTCAGTATGAATTTCATCTGCAATAGGGTAAGAGGGGTGGTTGGTATGTATGCAGTATTTCACTACCGTTTGTTACTTCGGTATTTATTTAATTGTTTGATATTAATATGTTTTCAGTAGCGTCCATAGCCCAATGGCTCGCGTCGATTCAATGTGATCGAAAGAGTTAAGCAACGACGGGCGCGGTCGGTTTGTGGATGGGTGACCGCTAGTGGCAAAATTTCATGGACGCTACCGTGCTTCGGAGGGCATGTAAAGCCGTCGGTCCCGGTTGTTTTTAATGCTGGAAACAGACTTTAAGCCTTGTCGAAGACCTTCGGGTGGCTTGAGAACATTCGACACTGGGCTGGCCACTAACCCCTCCACTCCAATCCACATTGGAGCAGCGTGGTGGAGTATGCTCTAGACCTCCCGCAGCAGTGCCCAGCAGTGGGACGTCTATGGGTCGCAGCGAATATGTTTTTACTGATCCCAATAACGTATATCTATCTATATAACCCCTGTATTTATCTAGACACCCACTGAATAATGCAAATTCGTAGTCTTGATTGGTGCTCCTCTACTTTTATATATTTTCAGATAAATTAAAATCATGGTTTGGAAACTGCTCTTCCTATTTCTTGCGTAAGTTTAATTTGGATTTATTGCATTATCGAAACGGGCCAACGTTAAAATTTCCTTGAATTCAACGGGTTTTTTTCGAATTGACTTTTGCTGTATGGTCATAGAATACGGACCTCTACGGCGTCACCAAATAGGAATTCAACGTACTCATAAGTATGTTAGCTACAACCCACGTCCCACTGATGGGCACGGGTCTTATTAGTATAACCTACGGAAATTATTGCATGACATTTATTTTCATAAGGAGATATTACATAAATATTTGCTTTGCAGATTTACGCATTATGTTCAAAGTTTTGATAGGTTCACGAATCTAAGAAACCACCCACATTGGAAACTAGTAGAACGGACATATAATACTTGGCCGAACGCTAATATAGATGCTATTTCGGACGTTGGTGAACCTTTGATTCTGACACCGTTAATAGAAAACCAGAAAATAGAGGAAGCAAGGCGAGCAGCCCGCGTCGACCACAAAGTCCTGCTGCCTGGAATTGAAATCACTAGCTATGCTGGATATTTGACTGTCAGTATATATAGACTTTTTTATTGAAATTTTATGTTTATATATATAACGGAATTGGCACCTGTACTAAAATATGTATGTTAAGATGTCTACTACATTATATCCATTTTTTCAAAATTTATTTAACCAAAAAGAGTGTACAGAATTACTAAAATCTATAAATTGCTAAACTGCATATGATGGTGTTGACTGGAAAGAGACTGCATATATGAAAATGGTTATATTGAACCATGATTTTGAACTTCGATATCCATTAATAATACTATAATTGTTTCCAGGTCAATAAGCAATACAACGGAAACTTATGGTTTTGGTATTTCCCAGTGGCTGACCGAAGTAAACGTGTAAACGAGACCCCTTTGATTGTCTGGCTGCAAGGAGGCCCAGGCGCATCTTCTTTGTTTGGCTTATTCGTCGAAATAGGACCTTTTTCCGCTACTAACAGCACTACTTTAAAAGGTATAAAATCTACACAATTTAACTTTACCTCCACCAATCCGCATTGGAGCAGCGAGGTGGAGTATGCTCTTGACGTCCTTCAGCTGTGTCTGTGGGGTGACCCGTTCCCAACAGTGGGACTTCTATCATATAAGGATTGAAGCTATAATTAACTTTAAACTAATAATTTTACACGAAATTCGATTTTGTACAGTGAACAAATATTCTTGGGGTCGGAACCACTCTCTTCTCTTCATCGATAATCCAGTGGGGACTGGTTTCAGCTTCACGGATTACGCTGGTTATGCAAGAAATCAAACGACGGTCATTGTTTTAAAAACTTGGTATTCAAACTGCTTGCTGCTGCTGTAAACGTATTTAACCCTTTTTTTTTAAAGATTTTTATTGCTCTCCATTCGCTGCTTGCTGCATTAAATATCTGAAAAATATTTTGTTGCTTTTGTTTTGTCTCAATGATATGTAGCTAACAATATAAATATTATTTCAGATTGGCGAAAATTTGTATACAGCGATACAGCAATTTCTAACTATGTTCCCGGAATTGCGTCCGGCACCCTTATTCATAGCTGGAGAATCGTATGCCGGCAAACACGTACCTTCATTAGCCATTCAGATACATAGGCATAAAGGACGCGATGAAGCAATAAATCTTCAGGTTTAGTTCATTTTCTCCTACCTAATATAGCTAGTACTACCTATTACATTTGAGCTTTTCATTCTACTTTGCCAATCCAGTTAAGCCTATATCTTATCCTGAAAGGATAAGAACACCTAGAATCTCCATCTCACAGAGAAAAAAACAAGTAGGTAACAAACACGTATAGTATTTTGCTTCAAAAGATTAAAGAAATTTAAGAAGTAGATTAAAGAGTCTCTAGAATCAAAAGTCGCTGCTGGCCATCATTTAATGATATTTCCACGCCTAATTCCAGGGCCTAGCAATTGGTAATGGTTTTATCGACCCTGTCACACTCCTTCGCTACAGCTATTTCGCACGGGAAGTTGGGCTGGTGGATGATGAGGTAGCGGATGTTATGAAGGCTAAAGAGGCTAATCTCACCAAGATCATCAATCAAGATAAGATGAAGGCAGCATTCTTTGTTCGTAGCACCTAAAATTATTCTAGCAGTAATCTTTAATTTTTAGTCAAAATAATATTTAGAAATCCGATGCCGCTCTTAAAGGCCTACTAATGGACTGCGGTTAGTTGAACAGTTCGTTAATAGATTAGATTTACCCAAAGCAGTTGAAATTTTAGGTCCGACAAGACTTAACATTTATAGCATGTCCTCTATAACAAGGATGGAAAGTAGATAGTAAGTACTTTATGAATCATCTTAAATGCTCTCTCGAAAAATAATTACAGCCCAGCATGAGATCAAATAATATGTAGTTTTATTCTATGTATAGTCACACTAACATAGTGTACTTTTTACAGGATATGGGCGACTTACTGAACACTTTTGGATCTGCTGCGCATTTGGCGCAAATGTACAATTATTTGTCAGATTGTAAAAAATTGTACGGTAGCTATCCCCAGTTTGTGCAGAGAGATGAACTAAGGCGAGCGTTGCACGTGGGGAACACCGCATTTTCATCACCTTTCACAGTTTATGAATGTCTCGTATCAGATTTTATGAACAGCGCAAAACCCTGGCTTGAAGAGCTTCTGAACCATTACAGAGTTCTAGTCTATAGGTAAGTTATTTTATTACATGTAGGTATGAGTAAATAGTCACGATAACTTATATAAATAATTATCTGTGAAGTTGAAATCTTTTGATGTCGTTAAATGTAGCTAGCAGCTTAAAAAACGGACTTTTGAAGACTTTATCAAATCCCTGGGACCCGGGCTTTAATTCCCAAAGGCAATGTCATTAATTGTTACAGTTTTGATCTACCTAAATGTGAGAGACTTTCATTTTGTTCTGAAACACCTTTCTCAAGTCTGTAAGTCCGAACGTGGCGATTATTGGGGATTGACTGTGTCCCAAAGATTCTCATTCAGACAAATTACTCGGGTAATCTGATTGTAGAGTTTGCATGCGTGTTAAGTACCTACAAATCTGTGTGACATGTAAAAAATACGGCAATACTAACATTATTGTACTTTTATTTTACTAACATTTTAGCGGCCACCTGGACTGCATGGTTCCATACCACGCGTCAGTGAACACTTATAGATCACTTAACTATTCCGGAGCAGAGGAATATAAGACCGCGGAAAGGTTTCCGTGGTTCCACAATAATAACCTGGCTGGGTGAGTAGAACACGTGTTTTGCTTTAGGTGAAATCCTGCAAACTGCGGTGACATGGTGTCGACATAATGTTCTCGAAGGCATATGAATTCTCTCAATCCACATTTCGCCGGTGATGGATTATGGCCGAGACCCATTCCGAGAGGAGACAAGAAAGGGTTGTGATTATGTACCCACTAGTTGATGTTATTGAGGGATGTATGGTTTAGCAACGACGGGCACGGTTTGTTTGTGGATGGGTGACCGTGTCGTGCGCAACTGGCAAAACTTCCTGGGCGCTACCGTGCGTGCTTTGGAGGGCACGTTAAGCCGTCGCTCGGTCCCGGTTGTTTTCAATGGTAAAAACAATCGCTGAGCCAATCAAGGTGGATTGAGAAGATTCGACACTGGGTTGGCCTCTAACCGTTCCACCAATCCGCATTGGAACAGCGTGGTGGTGTGCTCTAGAGCTTCCGCAGCTGTGTCTGTTCACTATATTATTCTATTCAGTAAGAAATTACCAATGTGTAACTGTTTAGGCGTCGCTCGACGGACTGATAACTGTTGGGTAAGAAAAGTCCTCGAGTGGAGACCGCGTCTCGGAAACGAAGTATTGGCTGCCCCCGACGAGGTGGACTGATGACCTGAAGAAGACAGCAGGAAACCGTTGGATTCAGAGGGCGCAGGATCGGGAGGAGTGGCGTCGATTGAGGGAGGCCTATGTCCAGCAGTGGACCCAAAGAGGCTGATAGATGGATGAATGTGAACTGTTAAAGGATATGAACTGTTTTTTTTTTTTTAATATATATTGGACATTCTCACACACGGCCATCTGACCCCAAAGTAGGCGCGAGCATGTAATATGGGTGTGAGACTATTATACATACATAAATATTTTTAAATACATACTTAAATAGATAATATTAACATCCAGACACAGAACAAATACAAGTGTTCGTCACACGAACATTTGTCCTGAGTGGAATTCGAACCCACGACCCCTGGCGCAACAGACAGGGTCACTACCGACTGCGCCAACGGGCGTGTCAAAGTTTAGGCTACAAAGTATTTGTTTGGTATGCAATGCAGGTACTACAAGACGGGCGGCAAGCTGACGGAGGTGATGGTGCGCGGCGCGGGCCACATGGTGCCCGCGGACCGGCCGGCGCAGGCGCTCGCGCTGGCCTCCGCCTTCGTGCGGGGCCTGTCCCTCCGGAACGATACTGGCGGGCTTGCTGGTTAACACGCATTCATTTATCCATACTAATATTATAAATGGGAAAGTGTGTTTGTTTGTTTGTCCGGCTTTCACGTCGCAACGAAGCTATTATATGGTATGGTTTTTGTATGTGGAGATAGTGAGGAGGGTGGAGAGTGACGTAGGCTACTTTTTACCTCGGTAAAACAACCCCATCCATGGGAAGATCGATGTTTTGTTATTTGCTAGATATTTAGTTCCGGATGTTGTTAATAGATGGCGTTAGTAAAATTATATGATAAACAAGTCATTGTCCCCCTTTAACCACGCGGGCGGAGCCGCGGGTAAAAGCTAGTCAACGCATAAATAGCTAGAAGCTCAGTAGAATACAATAAAAAAAATATATCATCATTCTCACAAACGGCCATCTGTCCCAAAGAAGGCGCGAGCCTGTAATCATGCGTGTTAGAGACTAATATACATACATATGTATACATATATATTTTTAATACATACTTAAATAGATAATATTAACATCCAGACACAGAACATAAACAAGTGTTCGTCACACGAATGTTTGTCCTGAGTGGGATTCGAACCCACGACCCCTGGCGTAACATTAATTCTTAAGCATCTTTGAACTGTTATTTTTACATAAACATATTTTTAACGGGTATTTTTAATAGCATAATATGAGATAGGTAATAAGCGCAACTCGGTTTGGGGAAACAAGTAAGTTAAACAGGCACGCTACATCAGTGGTGCTACGGCAAATGAATTTCAACCATGGTACTACTATTATTCCACGGTAGTACCATGTTAAATAAATGTTAACCGAATAGCAGGTACTAATTCGCCGAGTGCCATGTTGTAGCCTAATGCTGGATTTCAAAAACCTATCTACGGATTGATTTGGCTATCGGAGATAGAAATGTGACACATTTTATATGGAACTTATGTCAAATTTCTATCTCCGATAGCCAATTCTATCCGTAGATAGGTTATTGAAATCCAGCATAAGAGAGCAAAATTGTAACCTAGAGTTGAAATTAAATTTTTTTTAATAAAACGAGTGTTTGCTTTAATTTAAATTTCTTTATTTCTGCTACTTATTAGCTAAGTTTCATTGTAACAATATAAAATATCAAGAATATCACAAGAAATCAACATTTTGTGCCGTTTTTTTTCTTCACCTTCGTCACCGAACTGGGTGGATTTATGTTGTATGTTTTATTATGTTGTTATGTAACAATTAGGTACATTGGTACTTACACTAAAAAAAAAAACAATATAAAAGTTGATTTTTATATATTAAGCTCCTATCACTCATCTTTGTCTTTAAAGTTAACTACACTGTGACCGACTTGGACCGAGACTCTAGTAACAACTACTAACTAACAACAACCAACAGGTCTAACTATCACGGACTGGACACACTATGGACTGTTCCATACAGCAGTCCTCATACAACTAACGAACTGACCTGATATTGATACCATATTTATTTTACAAAAACGAGCCAAATCTGAAATGAATCTGAAAGCTTTAACACGAAATGCTGACGATAATTATACTGTCATAATCGGGGGATTTAGATGTAGAATCTAGATCTTGGGCGGAATATTTTGGGCGGATTTTTTATGACTCTCTCACACTAATGTACATATTTCAGATAACATTATTAACAATTGCCGAGAAAATATCTTTCTGACATGGAGCTCTTCAAGAAGAGCGTCAAAGCCGTCCTTCAAGGTCGGCAACGCAACGACGGTGACCACTCTATCTTATGGCCCGTATGTCTGTTTGACTCAAAAGTGACTTTAACTAAATAATAAAAGTGACTGTAAATAAAGGTATGACATTATGTTAAGCACATAATGGCATACCTTTATTTACGCCCGAAGGGGTAGGCAGAGAATACAAGTCTCTGCGTAAAAAATAACTAAAATTTCCAGCAGCAGCTCGAAGCCAGGGATTGTGCCCGGTATATAGCGCTGCACTCACTAGTACATGGGACCTATACATAACTTACTATACATAAAAAATACAAATACTACGCGAGCCCAAATATGTCTTCTCTCAGCGGTATAAAGAGCGCGTCGTTCCGCTTCTTCCACGAGAAGAACCACATCAGCATCGCTATCACAGCCAGTATTAGCACCACGTTGAGCAGGATGCTGACGACGAGCCCGGCGCTGCCGGGGCCTGTCTCCTGCGGCTGGTACTGGTCCTGGTACTCTGGTACCGCGGGGGGGAGGCCGCCGAGCGCCTGGACCGGCAGGCCCCGGATGAAGCGGTCCACCAGGCCGCGCACCTGGGCCGGCTTGTCGATGGGCGCCAGGTGGCCCGCGCCGCGGACTAGCACCTCGGTCAGGTTGCCGCCAGATTTCACGTACCTCAAATTATATTTATGAATCTAAGTATCTACTGTAGTATCTTATCTACTATATAAAAATAAGTCGGGTTTTCCTTCCTGACGCTATAACTCCAGAACGCACGAACCGATTTCCACGGTTTTGCATTCGTTGGAAAGGTCTCGAGCTCCGTGAGGTTTATAGCAAAGAAAATTCAGGAAAAATTTCAACAGAAAAGCGGCAAAATATTCAGTAAAAATTATTTACATGGCAAAACAACGTTTGCCTGGTCAGCTAGTATCTACATACATATTTAATTATTAACCCTCCACGCTAAAAGAGGGGTGTTATAAGTTTGACGTGTATTAATATAGGCTAGAGTTTCTTTTTTTTTTTAGTTTTTTTTTCTGGCAAGTTTACTTAATGGTAATATTTATTGGAGAATGGAGACCACGACTCGGAAAAAGGAGCACAGGTCGCCCTTCGACTAGGTGGACAGACGACCTGAGGAAGACGGCGGGAAACCGCTGGTTTCAGAAGGCACAGGACCGGTCGGAGTGGTGTCGTTTAGGAGAGACCTATGTCCAGCAGTGGACAAAAGGCTGATGGATGGATGGATGAATACTTAATGATAGCATAGCAGGATAAGATCAATGGAATGACTCGTTTTTGCGCCAGAGTTATTGTAACTTTTACTACTAACTGACAGTTAGATAGAGTACCTTTTCTTTTTCTTTAACGAGTGGGAAACCTTGAAACATACCCGAACGTCGTGGGAGCGACACCGGTTTATGTGGGACTTTCACCCACAAAAACCCGCTTGGTGGTATCTGGGTTTATCAGGATTATGGCATCAGCCACCGGGATCAAAATACTAATATGTCCTGCTTTAGTATACACTCATAACATTCGCCATAACATTCGTAAGAGTAGGTAGAGGTACCAACCTGCTAAAAATGTGCCGCTAGCTACAAACCTAGCCTACAGAGGGACTTTGAAGAGGGTAAAGTTTCACTACTGTGAAACTGAATGTGTTGAATGATTTGGATGATTTAAAGAAAGACATTTTTTTCTTATTTTTAATACATATACCTATCTATACATAAATCTTTACTAAATCCACTTTTGTATAAGGCGCATGAATTTTATGTTAACTATTATCTCTTAAGCTAAATATTGTTCTCATAGAAGTGACTTATTGTAGTCTTATTTCAGAAATAAAGATCTTTAAACCTAAAGTTTAATGTAATGTATGAATTAGCTTATGAGCGACCCTCACCCGGCCACGGTGCCGTTGAACAGCCAGGGGCGGCGCGGCGCCGCCAGGAAGCGCGCGCGGCCGGGCCAGCGCCAGCGCCGGCGCGCCGCCGCGTTCTGCACGCACGGCGCCGTCAGGTCCAGCTGCCCGCTGGGATTTTATAGATTTTTATATGAAAGTCAAAGTCAAAGTCAAATAATTTATTTCGCTATGAGGTGATTAGACACGCTTAACGAAAGTCTAGGTACCTAACTAAAAACTACTTAAACTACTAACTGATCTATATAAGGCAAAGGATTAGCTATTGATTATTGAATGAATAGCTAATCCTACACAGGTGTCTAACTTGCCTTAAGATAAATTTACAATAATTACCTACCACTAAGCTAAGCTCTAAGTCACGATAGACTATCTATATGGTCATCGGCTTTAGGAAGAATTTACAATATTCTTATCCTATGCCCTAGTGTAGGCCGAGAGAGAAAAAAGCCGGAGGAAAAAACTCTCGGTACTCTTTTAAGCTAATTGGTTCCATATAGAGTTCGCCCGGGGCAGTACCACCGCCCGCCACGGTACTTAGTACCATTTCTGCCGTGTAATAATTGTTTTTAGAGCAATTGTGGTCCGGTTGGAAAGGTGTGGTTTCCGGTTACACTTCTTTAGAGGCGACCATCTTAGTCCTCAAGGGTAGCAACACATCTGTGACTGACTTAGAACGAGACTCCTACTAACAAGTACTAACTGGAGTATTACTAACACCAACTAACAGGACTAACTATCACTAACAGTCCCCAGTCCTCATACCTACTAACGAACTGACCAACATTAGTTGGTCAGTTCTAATTAACTTTCTCAACTAATTGGACTAACCATCCCAGTCCCTAATTGAGTCTTGTTCAAAGTCAGTCACAGTTGTCATGGGCGGCAGCGGATGGGTGGTGCTGCAAGCTCGTTTGCTATCCTGTATCCATAAAAAAATAAATGAATTACATATCAGCGGCGGGCAGGGTGAAATTAAATAGTCGAGACGATAGGTTCAAACTGTTTAATTTCGTCGTAATCGATCGAAACTAGTCGGCCTATTTCCGACTTAAATCACACGTGAGTAAGCCAGTAATTTCAACTATGAATATACATACACTCACGAATCATTCAGTAATAAAATAAAATAAAAACTATATAAACAGGCAAATAGTAAAATATATCTACACGCGTTTAATATTGACCGCTACTAATTGAAAAACTCCTTTTTTACGTATAATCCAATTGCTTCCTACATAGTTTCATTTTCTATCTAGCAAAAAATAAATCCGTGTTTGTCATACTAGTAGAGGATCCCGCTATACAACGACCTTCACCGAGATGTTTATTTAATAAAACGTATTTTATATTCAATTTAATATGTCAATAAATATAGTACATACGGGTTGGCTAACTAATTTCAGTCCAGGATATGATTAATTAATAATTTAAAAAAAAAATTTTTTTAAACCTTTCACCGGTTTGATTATTAGACAAATTCTATACCAATCGAAAGTATGAAGCCCACAGATTATGCAAACATTAGGTTGGCTATTCTTTTCCGGTCACAACTCTCGAGTAGCCAGGTATAAACAGGTAAATCGATGGATATCGCATTTTGCACCGGTCTGATTATTGAATTAAAATTAAATGAAATTGAAGATTATTCCATTATGAACACGGTGGTATAGGGTTGACTGCGAAAAATCAGTCCCGAATTCCAGTTGTCGAATTTTTCGAAAATAGCCAACCCATATGTACTATATTTATTGACATATTAAATTGAATATAAAATACGTTTTATTAAATAAACATCTCGGTGAAGGTCGTTGTATAGCGGGATCTTAGACTATACTACTTACAAAAAAATAATTGACCAACTCAAAATCACAAAGACCGAGACTAATCTGATTGTGATTTAGTTCTTTTCTAGAAATTAACGTTAATGTGCCATTTTTTAAATCACTAGACTTACCAGTATATCAATATCTTGTACCGCTCCAGCAATTTCTCAACCATCGGCGCCACTTTAGTCAGAAAGTCTGATGCGAGCATTCTATGAACGCTTCCAGTTCCATTGGAGAAGGTACACTCGAGACTCTCAACGTCATCCACGTTGGGGTCTTCCTCATCTACCTCATCTACAAGCGCTGGAACCCTTTCCCAACATCTGCCACTATTTAAATCACTAGACTTACCAGTATATCAATATCTTGTACCGCTCCAGCAGTTTCTCAACCATCGGCGCCACTTTAGTCAGAAAGTCTGCTGCGAGCATTCTGTGAACGCTTCCATTCGAGAAGGTAAACCCGAGGTCCCCGACGTGTATGGCTTCCTTCACCTCGTCAGCGGCGAGGAACGTCATGAACTCCCGAAGCTTCCTGTCGTCGTCTTTCAATATGTTGTATATCTCGTACTGTTTGCTTATGTCCTGCAGTTTGTCTAGCAATTCGTTGCGGAGCTGAAACAGACAAACCTAGGGTTTAAACGATTTTATCTTGTACCTGAAGTTCTTATTCTTGTTTTATGTATTAAAAGAATCTAGCTACAATAAATCTTTTAGGTCGCAGTGGCTTATTAATCCACATCCCTCCAATTAAAGAATATAAGTTATGTACCTATGCAACTTGCTGCCCTTCTATGGTAAACACTATGAATACGATCAGACGAGAATCAGATCAGTTCCATAGCAATATAGGCGTAGCGTCCGTAGCCCAATTGCTTGCGTCGATTCAATGTGATCGAGAGAGATTTGCAACGATGGGCGCGGTCGTTTTGTGGATGGGTGACCGCTAGTGGCAAAATTTCATGGACGCTACCATGCTTCGGAGGGCACGTTAAGCCGTCGGTCCCGGTTGTTTTCAATGTTGGAAACAGTCCTTAAGCCTTGTCGAAGACCTTCGGGTCGCTTTAGAACATTCGACTGGCTTGGCCACTAACCCCTCCACCAATCCGCATTGGAGCAGCGTGGCATATACTCCAGACGTCTTGCAGCTGCGGCTGTGGGGGAGACCCGTGCCCAGCAATAGGACGAGTATGGGTCGCAGCTATCGGATATAAACTCGTATGTCAAAAAAATTATATTTTATGCTAGGTACCTTTATATAATCTCTAGGGTTATCACAGAGTGCAGTGAGTCACAAGGCTGCAGCAGGCCCTTTAATTTTACACTAATCTTCGTAAGTAATTGCATAGCTTACATCAGCGGCTAGTTCGCTCTGGCCGTTGCCGATGGCAGCGTTGTACTTCTCTTGCACTGGACGCACCGCCTGCACGCCCTGATCGTCGATGATACCCCACTGGTAGAATACCGTCGTGTAGTCCATTATACTATCGCGATTGAACACGGGGTTGCCTAGGATAAGGCCCTGAAAAATTGTTGGAAGTTACTTAGATATTTACAAAGTAAAAATCAGTTAGTGATAACTAAATAATATGATAACCCATAGCATCATATTACCACTGCGGGTTTACGATTGGACCACAGTAATGCTTCACTATTAGGTCTTTCGCTCGGCCTGCCAGTCGAGGGATTCTTATCAATCCTTGTATCTAGTGTCTCCAAATTTCGGAATTACCCCTGTCGACTCGTAATTTTTCTCTCGTCGGATGGCGAGCGACTCCTAATTAGAGCTGCGACACGGTAATAGTATCATACAGTAGTCCATCTTCATACAAACCGGTCATTCATACGCGCCTCGGAGTTTAGTATATGTGATACTATTACGATGGCTGCGGCGAGCGCGGACGTGAAGTAGTCGACGTACGCGCGGCGGCTAGTTCCTGGAACAGGTGACCCAAGTGCCCTGTACTGTTACGAAATGCTTTACTTACTTGCAAATTGAACTGAGCTGCGTCCGCGGTACCAGCGCTGATCTTGGCGGCGAGCGCGGGCACGTAGCGGCCTGCGTACGAGCTGCCGGCCACGTAGAGCGGCGCGGCGCGCAGCTCCGGGAACAGCCGCCCCAGCTGCCGCACCGTGCTCCACAGGTGCCCAGCGTACTGTAAGTTTATACACTGGCTAAGGATCCCAGCGGTGAACTGCTGCTGCGACCCATAAACGTCCCACTGCTGGGCACGGGTCTCCCCCACAGACACTGCTGCGGGAGGTCTAGAGCATACTCCACCACGCTGCTCGAATGCGGATTGGTGGAGGGGTTAGTGGCCAACCCAGTGTCGAATGTTCTCAAGCCACCCGAAGGTCTTCGACAAGGCTTGACGACTGTTTCCACCATTGAAAACAACCGGGACCGACGGCTTTACGTGCCCTCCGAAGCACGGTAGCGTCCATGAAATTTTGCCACTAGCGGTCACCCATCCACAAACCGACCGCGCCCGTCGTTGCTTAACTCTTTCGATCACATTGAATCGATGCGAGCCATTGGGCTATGGACGCTACGCTACAGCGGTGAACAGTAGCTGAAATTCGACCTCTCAAGCAGTCCGGCGCAGGCGCGAGTCCTGCGCTTACGGAGGCTTGCGCTCTGGGAACTAGTAAGTAGAATAAATTATTACTGTTAATTTGATTTTTGCCACCCCACTACTCAAGCCACAACGGTGGAGCATTCTCTAGACCTCCAGCTGTGTGTGTGGTGCCTACTATGTAATAAAAGTAGCAAACGGGAATACGGTGCCACACAAAACAACCTAAAACATACGTCGACCTTCGATCAATTACAACATTTACATTTTCTACATTCAATGTTGGTCGGATGATCTGTCTGTGAGTTATATTTATGTAGATTGAGTTTAATGAAATCTGCCTATCGGTACATACTGCCTAGCGTATTCATAGCTACTTCGTAGGTAACATTTAGAGGAATGTAGAGCACTGAGTTCATTTATTTATTTTACCTTGAAAAAATTACAAAATCAGAATTCAATATGGCTATATACAAGATTAGACGAACAAAGGTAACCGACAAAGCTTGCAGAGTTGCGAACTAAAATTGCAATGGGAAGCCCGCAGCCTAGGACACGTCGCTCTTAGGACTTATAACCAATAATGGGTAAGAAACCTCCTCCAGTGGAAACCATTTCATGTGTTGGCCGAACTTCGGCGTGGTTCGATGACTTGAAGAAGTACCTATGCGCGAAACTGTAGCATTCAGAGGGCACAGAATCGAGAGGAATCAATCACTGATGTATCGATTAATGGATAAATTATAGTATAAAAGTCCAACTAAACTAACACAAAGTCATCAACGAGCGAAGGGACATTTAACACCCCAAAACCCGTTACGGGAGGCCGCACTAGGTCCGAACAGTTACATTAGTTAGCAGATAACTTGATTATTTGAACGAATCTCTAATCGTATCTATTCATTTAAAATTGAATTTTCCATAAATTTTCCTACAAATTAATATGTAGTATTCTTCGGAACTGTTGTAAAAACGTGTTAACAAATATACATATTAATAGATATAGTATAACGTGGGAATGTACTCGGTAGGTTGTGATTAAATTACATCCCATTACAAGTATTTTATTCTTTTTTTTATGTATCAAATCTTTAATATATAGCTGTTACTCATTGAGTCGTTGAGACCAACTCGTCATAACCGCGACTGCTGAGCTAGTCCTGGGTTTGATACCCGGGTGGTGCAACAACTACTTATTGGGTTTTTCTAACTTGAAATTGCCGGTAGCAGCTTGGGGGGGATTAGAGTCGGGTGTATGGCAATAGGTTCACCACCTATCACGTGGGACCTAAACAACTGGTGAAGTACCTGCCTACATCTACGGAGAAATACAGACGTGCTGTTGTTCATGTAATCTTACATGTAGGATTGGATCGTAGGAGTTTTCAGATGATTAATCAGAAAATATGGCGAACTAACTAAAACCTCAAACATAGACATATTCTCAGACGGAATTAAAAAGATTAAAAATTTCACCCCTAAATGATATTTATGCACTTTATTTTAATTACATATACATATATTTTATATTATATTATTTTAACTATACTTTTTTTATATTTGTGTATGTACCTAGTATTATACGGAATTATATATATAGTGTATTTCTTGCCCAATTCCTATGTATTGTATATGTATTAATTTTCTTTTACACATTTCATTACTTTAAAGCTTACTCTCCCTATATTGTTTTGCATGTTGTCTACACCTGTAACTGTAATGGCACTTAAAAGGTGTTGTCTAAGTTAATAGATAATTAAGTTTAATAGTGTACATTATGTTGGTATTCAATAAATAAATAAATGATAATAAGACTGTGTAAGCTCAGCTGCTGGGCAAGCCGATTGCATGACCACTAAAAACATCCTGCTTCTAAACCTATTCAAATGAAACTGGAGAAATCGAACGTGAATAAAATACAAAGAGTTAGAAGATAGTTTAGAGATTAGGTATTACGTAACATTATGGATAGATAGAATCATTAGTAGCGTCATCTCCATTTGTTGCGCATATTAAAATGTTTCGAGTGAGATCAATAAAAGATCGTTACGTAGCGTAACATATTTTTAATTTATTCCGCTGTTCGTTTCTTCCGTAACAAAAATGTGATAACATGCAACATAAGTTTTTATGCTGCACAAATTCCTATCCAAATAACGATTCATCTGCTAAATTATTATAATAATTTAAATTGTTCTTAATTAATAGTAGGTACACTCGTTTCATGCCAGAAATAGCAAATACGTTACACTATATTTATTCATTTAATTTAATTGTATCTATTGTGCAATGTAAATTATTTAAATACACATTTTCCGACTTACCGTTTCCATCTCCCGAGGCAGACCATCTAGGTGGTTTGTAAAACTGAACCCAGCGCCAACTGGGTTGTCTATGAAAACCATTGAGTATTCGTTCCACCATGATGTTTTGCGAACTGAAAATAGTTTAAATTACAATAATATTTTCTCGTATTTTGATATTTTTATTTTTTTAAACATACGTACATGACACGCATGTTACGAACGAACGCTTTTATGGAGTAAATACATAATTTAAAAAAAAAGTACTAGGAATCTACCAAAATAAATTATGTTTTAAATAAACCAATGTTAACTAAGTAAGGTTAAGGTTTATTAAAAACATAATTTATTTCGTCATACTTAATACGGTATTGCCGATTACGCGATTAAAATACTTGTAGATATGGTTCAGTTATATAATCGAACACAATCATGTTATGTTATTGTTAAAAACTGGAATCATCATCATCACAACCCTTTCTTTGTCCCACTGTTGGGCACGGGTCTCCTCTCAAAATGGGGGGATTAGCCTTAGTCCACCACACTGGCCAAGTGCGGATTGGCAGACTTCACATGCCTTCGAGAACATTATGAAAAACTCTCAGGCATGCAGGTTTCCTCACGATGTGTCCTTCACCGTTATAGTGAAATTTAATATCTTAAATCGCGCATAACTTAGAAAAGTCATTGGTGCGTGCCGTTGGGGTTTGAACCCGGACCGCTCGAGCGAGAGGTGAGTTCGATAGCCACTGGGCTGTAACCGCTATCACAGTGAGAGGCGAGTTCGATATCCACTGGACTGTCACCTCTATCATTATCTATGTAGATGTAATAATATATACAATATTTAATTAAAATTCCTAATACTTATAACCAGAGACAGAAGCTTTATTATAATTTCTAATTACATCTTGCAGTAGGTAATCGATACAAATGAGACAACAAACAATGAAAAATATTACTTACATTTTAATCCATCTTCATATTGAAAAGGCCCCATTTCATCGAAGAGGCCTACTAAACTCGAGGCGCCTGGTCCTCCTTGGAGCCAAATAATCCATGGAGTGTCCTTTACCGATTTATTGGCAACGGGAAAATACCAGAAGAACATATTTGAGTTATATTTCTTGTCGACCGTGAAGAAGCCAGAGTAACTCTTAATGTCGAGGAAGAGTTTTGGGTCCACGCGAGAGAGGTTTCTGGCTTCAACCAGCCGGCCCTCCTGAAGATATGGCGTCAGCAGTAGCGCTGGGGTCACTGTCGATACAGGAATTACGATGGCTCCTACTGCGCTAAAAACATGTTCTCTTTTAATTCACAATGTTTACCGACATAAAAGTTTCGCTATAAGAAAAACGTGAGATTACACGCATCATATTTTTTTTTATCTGTTAGTTTCATGAAAGAAGTCTACTAGCTAGGGACTGCCCTAGTGGAAAATTTTCGTTCTCGACTGGACTACAGAAACGCTCGCTATAGGTAGACCGGTAGACTTATAAATTTCTCATCTCACATCAAACAATGCCTAACATTTCTCATTCATGGTAGCAATTAAATACACACCGCATTATGTATTACAAACGAGAAAACTTAGAATGATGAATATTATTTGTTATATTATCACTCCATTACAGCGGTTGTGCGGTCAGTAAGAAGTCACGATTCTCCCTAATAATTATTATCATGATTCAGTTCATGTGCTCATGAAAACAATCTGCATTACCTTGATGATTTCCCACAAATAAAATGTAATTGTACTATTGACACGCGTTCGAGTTTTTTACAATGCTTGTCCGATTTGTTCGTGTTTTAGGTACGTTTTAGGATTTTTTCGCGGATTGTTTTAAAACTAAGTACATGTATTATTTAACTTCCTTTTGAGTTGAACTTCTGAAAATTCTAGGTAGACAAAGTTATACTTAAATTTAAGAATATAGTGACAGAAGTTTATATTTCTAGTCAGGAGGCCTGAGTGACTTGAACTGCTTTTAAGTAACGTGAATAACCGACATTATTTATAAAATTAATCAATTCCCTATAAAGTCCATGGAAATACAACTGTACAATATACCTAACAGGCAAAATGAACATTTTTCTAAAACTGAAAGCACGTAAAGTATAATTTGCAATTATGTTTGCCTCAAGTACTTTAATACTGGTCCGCAGGGGGATAATTTAAATATTTAAAATTTTCAGAAATTTAAAAAAAAAAACCTTGCGCTGGCCCGCTAAATCGTGCTAGTTTCTGGCACTAGGATCACTACGTAGTTTAATTATGAATTTGTGACTTTGATTACCTAACTTATCTTTTAGGTTGCGAAATAAATAGATATAATTACTTATTGGGATTCGAACTGCAGACTTTAGTCATGGTTACTGACCACTGCGCCATGAAGTCCTCAAGTTATTATTAAATTATTATTTATTTTTAATTTATTACCTATCACAATTTTATTTATGTAATGTACATTTGTGGTGACGTTTTATTTATGGTTTATTTTATAAATGTAGGTATTTCATGAATCTATCTATCTACATACCTAATCATAAAATATTTAAGTCCACTGAAATCTGAATCTAAATCCACGAACGAATGAAAGGACTGGAAAAGGAATAAAATTAAAATATTAACTCACCATAAGATAAAATAAAATCTTTGGTATTTATCCATTTCGAATACAGGCTAATATTAAATAACTATACGCTTTTAACTCACTCACTCACTCTCAACTCAAAGCTCTAGCGCGCCTTTTTATCAAACAGGTAAAAATGTATAACATGTTTTAAAACACCTGCATTATAATATAATCTTAATATTTCGTTATAACATAAAAAATATATAAATGTAAGTAAATGCCTTATTTAAATTAAAAATAGAATTAAATAAATATTTGGAAAGAATCGGATTTTGACTAAGTTTGTCTTCGATTGTAGTAAACTCAACTCATCAGCTCATCTATCTATCTGTGGTGAGTGGTGACGAAGGCTGAGTTGCCAGGTCTAAAATTTTAAGTAACTACTATTTCCTAGTTATAAAATATTAAGCGGCACGAATTATGAATTCGTATTTAAGTCATTTTTAGTAAACCACCATTAAAGTGTTGCTTTCACACCATTTCATGTCTACATAATCATGTTGTTGACCATAGATTTTGTAAATGTTAGAAAAATTAAATGGAGCACTCGTAGTAAGAAGGCTGAAATTACCTTCTCACAATTAACAAAATACCTTGGCCTTTACCTAATTCAGTAGTTCATTAGAATAATAAATTATTAGATCAATGATCTTGTACTCAATCCCAAAAAAAAACAAAATGTGTTAGATTTTTTTTGCCTAATGTAAAAATTCCGACAATAGTTGTCTCCATAGCAAAAAACACTGCAATTTGTGGACAAAACAGTTTTCCTAGGGATAACCATTGACTCCAAACTTTAATGGGTGCCACATTGATGTATTGCCCAGCAAACTAAGTTCTGAGGCTTAAGCTATCAAAAAGATCAGACAGCTCGCTGATATTTTCAGTTATATAAAATGTACTCTGTGGCTGATATTACAACAGCTCGACTCGTTTATTTTTACTACTTTCACAATATTATGTCTAATGGCGTAGTGATGCTGTCATTAATACCATTTATATATTATTCAGTATTCACGGCATACAAAAGCGAGATCGAGAGCTGTTCAATTCTATAAATGTTTTAACCATAGCATGTCAACATATTATTATTCATGAAAATATTTAGTTAGTACGCAAAAATCGTAAGTTGTTTGTTAAGATGTTATTTGCAAGAAATAAAGATAAATTGATTGTACCTCTAGTCTTAGTAAACTATCAAAACTGTGTTCGCTTCTACAATAAAAAACCTAAAAATATTACTATTCTCAGAAAATAAATTTAAATCTAACATTATACAAGACTTCCTTAATAGAGCATTCAATAAAATAAATGACTACTGAAATGATAGACAGCCTTGGATTCAGTTCAATAATTATGTACCTGTATCAACTTATTAAATTGTAAATATGTATTGAAGAAAGTAACTATCGAGTTTCTTGCCGTATTTTTCTCGGTAGCATCAACCATAGCATACATAGTAGTAGGTAAAAATGTAATGAATCTGATCTAATATTATTAGCACTTACATCTATAATCACTGTGTTCGTTTTTTTTTAATGATTTCGGTACAATGATGACATTTCTACCATTTTAGTAGAAAAATCGAGTGGTTAGTAACACATTTCATATTTGAACATCCTTTTAATTTGAGAGTGAGCAGAGTTGTACAGGTATTTTCATCATCTAAGTTTTGATTAGCCGAAAAAGATGAGGTCACGAATTCAGTTTTTGTCTTTCTACCCCCTCCTCCCTTACTAATTCTCAAGAAAATCTTTTCTATATATCTTTAAATCTCAAGAGGCAGTTTTGTTTGTATTAATACTTCAATTGAATACAAACAAAGCTGCCTCTTGAGATTTAAAGATATTTATAGATAAGATTTCCTTTCTCAAGTGTAAGATACCTACTTATTTTGAGCTCTAGGCTTAGTTAAGTAGGTACTTTTTGATAAACAAACGATAATAAAACTCTATACCTAGTAGGATACCTACCATATAATACCAATACCAAATTTAACTACTGTGTAAAAAGTAGAAAGATATAGGTGATAGGCATACAACACGAAAAAGTCTAGGATGTTAAGTGAAACATTTATTTTGTATGAAATATTTAATCTCAAACAATAAAGACAAAAAGGTTCACAGGCGCATCCGAACATATTACCTTTTTTTTCTTTTTCAAAACTATTGCATATGTATGCAA
Source organism: Carterocephalus palaemon (assembly GCA_944567765.1). Lineage (NCBI taxonomy): Eukaryota > Metazoa > Arthropoda > Insecta > Lepidoptera > Hesperiidae > Carterocephalus > Carterocephalus palaemon. Next base: position 3,757,198 of record OX155639.1, on the reverse strand, counting down.
TAGTTTTGAAAAAGAAAAAAAATACTGTATACTGTACTGTATATGTTACAGTAGAACATAAGACATAATATAATCAGTACCCATTAAGTTAATCTCATACCTTATGTGAGTAAGTACCTATGTGAGCTTTTATGTGGGTAGGTCTCAGAGGTACTCTGCACAGTCGTGCAAGTTTGCCTGTATTATCGAGCATGTGCAATATGAAAAAAAAAACGCGTACGGTACAACGCGTACGGTACAGTCGTACAGAGCGTACTCCGAATATTAACTTACGCTATACAGGTACAATTTATATAAATTGTACCTCTGTTTGTATATCCATGACGAGTCAAAGTGAGTTTTTAAGGATTTGACATTAATTTGACACTGCTTTCATGGAATGAACTGTCAACTCGATCCGGTAGTCTGGCAAGTACTCTACAGACAAGTGGCAAAACGCTAGTAGAATAGAAGTAGAATATATTAACAAATGTATGGGATTGACATTCGCTTACGACTAATTAATCGATAGCGAATGTCAATCCCATACATTTGTTAATCTATTCTACTAGCGTTTTTGCCACTTGTCTAGGCCCCCAGGTCGACCGAGCAGACCGCTATGGAACACTATATTTAAGCGTCGATCTACATGCATCTAAAAATACACAATGGCGGAGTTGTTGGCTATGTACTGGCGCAGGAACGTGCCCTCCAGCAGGCCGCTGCGGCGCGCGAGCGGCACGCCGTGCGTCCAGCGCGTCACCAGCTCCTGCGCCGGCGCCGGCTGGTCCATGGGCACCATGTGGCCCGCGCCCCGCACAACCACCTCCGTCATGTTCCCGCCGGACTTGCTATACCTGCCAGATTACGACGGTTAATCCATACTTCCATTATAAATGCGAAAGTAACTCTGTCTGTCTGTCTGTGTCGCTTTCACGCCAAAACTACTGAACCGATTTAAATGAAATTTGGTACACAGATAGTCTAGAGCCTGAGAAAGGACATAGGCTACTTTTTATTTGGAAAAAAGTGTTGTAAGGGGTTGAAAAGGGGGTTGAAAGGTTCTATGAAAGTTTTGTCATTTTCAGAACTAGAAGCATAAAATTTATATTATAGGCTGTTGATTAGATATAAATAAATATGGCATTCAAAGTTTGTAAAAATTTTGTAAGGGTGTAAAATAAACATATATTATTATGTCTAATTCCACGCGAGCGAAGCTGCGGGCTTCCACTAGTAAACAAATACAGCTTTAATCTACTTTGAAATAACTCGCGAGCAAGGCGCGCGATGCGATGGTGTGCTCTTTCACGCATATGCATTGACTTATTATTACTATTGACACAGGGTCTGCGCTAAAAAATGGTCCGAGCCAAATGACCAACAAAATGAAAAAATTTATACAATACAAAAAATATATTTGTATCGTATAAATTTTACAATCACAATAGGTACGTGTGTCAAATTATTATTTAACACGAAAATAAGCTGTGATGTATCAAAAGCTTCCTTTCATATTCAGGACTTTCGACTTTCGACTATTAAATTACAGATAATTATCTCACGCGCAGCGTTGCGAAACCACTGTTACCAGAGAATGATGACCGCATGCAACCGACTTACAAACATATTGATGCCAATGACATCAAAGAAACTTTCACTGACCGGTCAAAATAACTGCGGTATTTTGACCGGGCAGTGACTCTTTGACTCAGGAGATTGATTGATCTTACTGCAAGCTTTTAATACCACATAACCTTTACAGCCTTTGGAACAGACAGACAGACAGACAGACAGACAGGCAAGTACATTTATTGTACGCCAAAAGGATAAAGATACAACATACAACAAGTACATACAAAAATAATAAAATTATAAAATAATTTGGAAGTTTTTAGATTTTTATGGATATACGATAGCAATAAGTATTATAAGCGGTGACAGCCAAGTGGCTATCGAACTCGCCTCTCACTCGAGCGGTCCGGGTTCAAACCTCAGCGGCACGCACCAATGACTTTTCTAAGTTATGTGCGATTTAAGAAATTAAATGTCACTTGCTATAACGGTGAAGGACACATCGTGAGGAAACCTGCATGCTCTCTCTCTCGAAGGTATGCGAAGTCTGCTAATCCGCACTTGGCCAGCGTGGTGGACTAAGGCCTAATCCCTCCCGTTCTGAGAGGAGACCCGAGCCCAACAGTGGGACAAAGAAAGGGTTG